>OX336888.1:21099874-22299874 GCA_946959425.1 Argyrosomus regius | reverse complement strand
GAATTTTATAAACTAAAATATAAGTTTGGAAATGGGGAAGGTGATTTTAAAAACACTGTTCTGTTATTTGGATGAGCAAAAATGTATTTACCTTTTTTAAATTACCATTTTGTTTCATTTCAGCAAAGTGTGCTACACCCTGTTTGAAAGCTACAAAACCAATGTGTCTGAAATGAAAATACAGTGGGCGGACAATGGGCTAGTAAAACAATAACGTCACAGAGGCCCCTTGGTTATTGCAAGAAAATGTCAACTAAGTCACTAATCAAGTGCTCTTTTATGTTAAATGTCAAGTTGTCATGGTGAATACCAAAGGTGGACCTATTTCTCTTCTTCAACTGAAATAAACTTCAAACTCAACTAAACTACTAAGAATGGTTTAACTTTGATAACAAGTTCATATCAAGTACATTAAAAAATTGAGATTATTAATCCATATTTATTACAACTTGATAATCATATTCTGCTTGTCATTTACTATTCCAAATGTCAATTTCTTTGACAATTTTACATTAGCCACAGTCTATATTTGGGTAAAATAAATTACCCCTCATTATTTAAAATACTGAACATGAAATCAAAGTTCATTGTGTAAAAAAAAAAAAAAAATGTAAAAAAAAATGTTAGTAGTAAAAAATAAAATCATTCGGAAATAAGTCTGCCACTTGCTCATTCTGTTACCAATAAAATGCCGATCAAACGTAATCGTGTGGTTCAAGTGCTTTAAAAGTTCAAAGTCTGACAGTTCAAGTTTCTGTTAAGGGTATACTCAGGAAAAGCTACAAGAAACCACGTCCTTTCATTGTTTGACATGAAATTCTGGTGACTGGTGGTAAAGCCAGAAACTGTGTGTGTGTGTGTACGTGTGTGTGCTGGGCCCAGGAGGAAGTACCTACTTTTGTCAACCTCAAACGTGTGAAGCCACTTAGTACAATACTTGTATTACAGGTACGGCTGCAGGTGATGATTGTTTTCGCTATCAATTAATCTATAACTATAACATCTATTAGATTTGCCTGGTCTCTAAAACGTGGAATGTAGAAATGTACAATGTAGAAAAAATAAGAAAATATCAAATGTGACTTCAAAACGTCATGTTGAGAAAAAACCCAATAGTATATTGAGCTTATTATCACAGGGAAGTAAGAAAAACAGAAAGCATTCACATTTCAGAAGGAGGAAACAGGGAATTTTTTTGAGATAGTTACTTGAAAAAAGACAATATTGCTCAACATAAATCATCAAAATAATTACAAAATTAATGTCGCGTCTATATGCTTATGGTTTCATCTATGAATCCAATTACAGGTGATCCAAATAGCCATTTTTCTGTCTGTTGTTGCTGTGTTAAATACCAGCTGACAGAATAACAATAAAATCAGAATCAAATCTTTACTTTAATCCCTGGTCAGAGATAAAACGACGTTTTGTGTGTTTTCTTTCACACTCGATAAACACAGTAAATGAATGTGGACGGATCGTTTGGATTTATCAAGATCTTTTCGCTTTCTCCACTTTCGGTTTTGCACACTGTGGGAGCAGTGTGGTTTAACTGGTCAAATTTCCCAGTATAACTCAATACAACACAAAGAACATCGCGGAAACACAGACCACAGTGCTTGTGAATATGTTTCAGTTTCCCAGTATTTGTCTTTCGATGGAGTCAAACTTTTTTATTTAATGGTAGGCCCTACTTATCGATGGCGTTGTCGTATTGGATTGCATCATATTTTAAGATATTTCTGATATTATGATTAATTCAGTATATTCCTTGACTGGATTCTTACTTTAACTACATTTTAATCAAGCTGTACATCTATCTGCTTGTATTGTGCCACAGGACATGGATGGAGTCTGGCTGCTATAATGCCAAGTGGACTAACGTTGGTTGACATTAGCTTGTTAGCTATTAAAGATGGCCAAAGCAAACGGCAGCTGGATATTTCCCCGCTTGACAACAACGGAGAACGATGACACATAAGTGGTTGTGTTCAATAGACCAGAAGACAGACATTTTCTTCGATGGAAACATTTAATAAACGGTTATTTTACTCACCTAGCAAGCTTAGCCAGGCAGCTGGCAAGTTACTTCCGTTTCGTTTAGTACATTAGACGCTTCAACCAAGTTGGAGCTCTTGGCTGAACGGGTTTTAAGTGTCGCTTGTCGGTTTTCTGATTCCAAAACTTAGCAAGAAAATATCCAGTATCCGGAAGGACAGAAATATTGGGTTAATTCCACCAAATTAGTTGATATTTGTGAGCTTCAAGCCGAGACGGAATCCACCTCCTCACGCGAACCCTTCCTGACAACTAACGTCCCCTTCCCGAAAACAACGCTGTGGCCTTCAGTAGAACTCGGCAGCTGATTGGCTGCTTAGCCCGTCACTCGACATGACGTCATTAACCCGTTGTTGGACCCTAATAATGCTCATGTTCTGGTAACAAAAACAATGGGGACTCACAAAAGCGTACTCCCCATAAGATTAAATATACAGTGTAAGTATTTTTTCTTCAAATGCTGTTTCCAAGCTCAAAAATCTCAAATTCAACTTTCAAACCTATGTGTTTAAGATAAGAGATAAGATAGACTTTAAAGATCCCACACCGGGGAAATTCAGACAAATTCTGAGAAGTCTGCAAAGTGTCTGCAAAATAATGACATTTGTATTTGTCAGGTAATGTGCAAAGGTTCACAGTGTGCAGAATATTTTAAATGTGCAGATATTTATCAAAATGAAGTAGAGTCTGAAGATCCTACATCAATGTGACGTGTAGTGTCTGGGGTGGAGGGTGAGAGAGTGTCAGAGGAGGCTCCCAGCCTTCATTAATGCCAATTAAGGCCAGTGGCAGACGGGAAAAAACGTCCATCAGGTTTAGGTCCTGATGGACGGCAGGGGAGTGTCTCAAAGAGGCTTAAAGTTTATATCTGAATTATTGTTTACACAGATACAACAATTCTTTGTTTGGATTCATAGATACCCTCCCTCAACCCACCCATGATGATATTCAGAGGGTAAACAACATAATGTCTGCATATTGAACATTCATAGATATACAAATAATGTAAATTAATCCTAATTAAAGAACAAATAAATAAACAGAAATAATGTGATAAGTTATTAGGGGTCAAGACTAGTACACCCATTTATGTAGGAAATAGAAACAAGCACCAAAAGGAAACAGAAAAATGTAAACACTAAGACATATCAGGGATCTTTCCAATGCTTCAATTCTGATGCTCATAGTTCCATACATATACCAAAGACTTTAATCAGACATACAGTTATCAGAGCCTAAAGATTAAACACAGCTACAGAAAGGTTGTCATATGACTGCAAACCAACCAACAATAACCTAACAAAATACAGCATTCCTTATCCATTGTGCAAATGTTGTAACATTAGAATCTTTCCAGTTAACCTCAACAGAATTTTAAGGTCAGGACTCTGATTGGTTATGTTGTGTTTATGTTGCAAGGTTTATAGATCTTGTTTTAAGACAAAAAAGGTGCTTTGAATAACAGTTATATTAACAGTGTCAGATATATGTTTTTTCTTCCAAAAATAACAGTTAACTTAAAATGACTAAAATTACAACTACTCCTTCATTGAGCCATCCAGAATCTATGAAGCAAATATTTTAATTTCAAAAGTTTAATTGCTGAACACAAGATGTCGCCTACTTCTCACCATATAGTCAATTCTTAGTGTATGCGCACCAGGGGTGTTACAGTGCATATTGGACCACTGTTCACTTTGGAAAACTAGTTTTGTGGTGACAAAATTATGCTTTTACACATATTTTTATTTCAAGTGACCGAAGAGCCTTTTCGTATCAAATTCTACATGTATATCATTCTGTAACATGAAGGTCAAACATCCAAGTGAAGTAACAACACAGTTTTGAGTGGAGATGGTTTAGATGAAGGAAATACTCCAGGGAAAGAATGTAAGTCAATGTAATGTATTTCTAAGTGACAAAACAAAAATACTTTTTACTTTTATGGACACAGTTGTGCATACCTTATCGTTCATCTTTGCGATTCTATAGGTGGTAAAAATGTAGGTAGTTCCTTCCAGGCTTTGTGATTGTGTTTTGAAAACCTGACAATATGTGGTCAAAGCCTATGTGTGTAATTCCCACTGGCGCCCATTGCTTTCAATTTGCATAACTGTCCTTTTGCATGTGGTTGTTTGATGAAACTGTCAGTGCATTCCAGTGGCGAAGCAGTGCCCCTATCCTAAATGTGTTTAGGCATTCCACGCTTCCTAACTAAGTCATACAATACATCCATTTCTGCTTTTCAGGAGAATTTTGTAGCAGAGTGGAAATAAGGAACCTTGGACCAACAAGTGAGACTCTGCTTAAAACTAGGAGTCAGCAAACTCTCTGGATGATGTCACCACAAAAACAAATAATGGAGTTTCCCCACTGACTGCTCACAATGATCAACAGAGACCAGGTGTGGGTATTGACACATTTATGATTATTTATGAATAGTACTGTTATAGCACTGTCTTTACTATGGAAAAAAACACAAACAGGTCAAATAGATGTGCCACTATGTGTTATGAAGAATGGAAACATTTAATGGTTTAAAACTCACTAACTGTGCACAACTATAAGGACATTTATTTGTCTGCAGTTAACTCCAATGTAACCATATTTTATGTATATGTTTAATGTTTAAAATAGTGTTTTCATGTTAATACACCAGCCTCCACTTAAGCATGGTCACGAGGAGTCAAAGTTGTTCATAAATACATTAATAATACTAATAATACAACTACATTATAATGTGTTATAAAACTTATGTAAATGTTTGTGTTCTACTTATAAATGGTAAATACATGTTTTACTTACAGTAAAGTGTCCCTAAATTGGTTTTGGTATTTTTGTATTTTCTCATCCTTCAGTCTCCAGCTTGCAGTGGTCAGTATCAACAACTGTTGTTGGCCTTTAGCACCATATTACATCACTGCTGCATTTATCAACTGCTAGTCACTTGGTCTATTGTTCCAGCAGCTTAGGCCATATGTGTTAATAAAATGGAAAACTTCCTACTTCCTACAACAAAGAAGGATGTTAAGACATAAAAATGGGTGGTTCAATTAAAGAGAAGGAGCTCCCATCCCACATTTCAGTTATTGCTTTGTCTTCCATTAAAGGAAGTACGACAGAAATTCCCCATGATCATGGCCGGCCAAGTCCAAGTAGAGTTTTTGATGTTCACAAAGACAGTAGAGAGTGGAAAGCCTGCTCTCATTTGAAAAAAAAAAAAAAAAAAAAAAAAATCCCAGCTCTTTCAACATATGTAAACCTGACTTGGCTTTTCACGTTCTATTATCAAAAAATATGCTATACCACAAAAACACATGTGAAAAGTACATGTGAATCAAGGCGAGTTGAGCACTTTGAGGTTAGAGTGAGACAAAAACAAAATATGTATCATGACTCTTTGGGGATTTCCACAGAAGCTACAGTATGTACCCTTTGTATGAAACATTGTATGGACAGGTGCAGACTGACATGATAAGACATGACTCAAACAGTTCATGTATTATTCAAATCAATCTTCTGAAAAGTATGATTCATTTCGGCGTATTAACATCACAGATCACTGTATCGTTTAAGTGTGGTTTGATCAGTGACACGTGTATATCATATATTAAACATTACCTAAGATTCACCAAAACAACAACTTAGCAATTTATACCAAAATGGAGGCTGTAGCTGCCATTGTTGTGAATCATGCATACTGTATGTGTGTTTATGGTTCAACTGGTCTATTTTATTGGAAAGAAACTCTTATAGTAATTGAAACAATTAATTAGAGTTTATTTTGTGTTAGCAAAAATATATTCAACATGAATCATCACAAGTATTTCAATTGTTTAACAACTTTTCCTATTTTCAACATATTTATTATACATACTCATTATTCAGGTTTAACATAGATGACAAAGTGTGACGGAGCTGTAGATCTTGTCACTCAAACCACAAGGCATATCCATAATAGATCTTTAGCTCCCCCTGTTGACAACAATGTAGAACAACTGTTCAGGACACTTCAGCATGTGGACCAGTGCTCCCAGTGAGGCACAGCCCGATGTAGATCCTAATAGTTTGGTCAATAACAAATCATTATTCTGAAAAATAATATTCATAAGTTTTATGATGCATGTTGCAATCAAAGGTTCATGGGCATTAATCATTAGGATAAAGCAGGAAATAAATGTGGACAGTTGTGGACATTAGTTTATAAAGCTGAACTTTACTTCAGGCAATAGATGAGTGGCTGCAACTTCAAGAATTTTCAAAAGCAGAGATAGATAAAAGAACGTACACATTTAAATGATAGAAAATTCACTTTATTTCTTTTAGTTAAGCAGATGTTACATGAGTAGTGAAGATAATATCAGAAAAAAAAAAGATGTTTCTTCAATGTTTCATACACAATAAGATTCAAATTGAATAATTTGTCATTCAACAAGCCACAACCCACAAATGTTTCTAAATCAACATACCACAACATTTTCCTCCTTCTTCTTCTTGGTCCTCTTTCTTGTTAAACCCAATGGGCTTTGATTCACTGCACTCGTGTCAAGTTGGCAGCCATCCTTCAGTTATCACAGTACTGTACCTTCGATGGGGACAGCATCAGCACTGTGATAACTGAACCAGGGCAGCCTGTCAAATCTAGCAGTCCGGGGGCTTCGCTCCATTTGTCATCCACCCAGAATGTCTGCGCTCTAGGTCAACAGGTTGTCAAAGATAACAACATGTACCTTTTGCATTTTTGCAGCTTATTCGCTGGTATCTCATGCAAAACATATGCAAGTTGCAACAACATTTTTGGTCATTTAACAAAGGGATTTGGACCTTTAACATACTAAAAACATAACAATGACCACTAGTAAAAAAGGCAGTCAGGGAAAAAAAAAGGTGCAAAACATAAATCATATTTCATAGTTTGATTTGGGGAACAGAAATAAACACAGATTTTGTAAAAGAGGATGTGAGAACTGGACAAACTCGGGGAAAGTTAAATAAGTCCTAATGCCTTATCTTAAGGTCTCCAGGTTTCCTTTATTTCTGTTTGTGTCAGACAAAGAAAGGTCTAGATTTGGTGAAAGCAGATAGTCGGGTTTTTGAGATTGTGGTGAAAGTGGGTCAGCATTAAGTGTTGGAAGTTATAGGAGTTAGCTACTATATGTGCCTTTGAGGATTTACTATTTCCACAGCCAAAGTGTTTGATTCTGCTCTGCAGCAGACAGACTCTGTTGTTCATTATATGATGAAACCTGAAGGGTGGACAGTTAATAATGCACAACCCTGCATGTGTAACTTGAACTCAGTGACCTACAGGATGCGAATCTGTGATTACAAACAACATTGGAAATGTGAGGAGGGTGCTTTCTTCATAGTGATACGTATTTTATCGTGATGCGCATGTTTTGCAGTCTCTTTCCATGAAACTATTTGATTATTTCTTTGTTTCCATTCTGCTCCTGCACAGTTGGCTCGTTAATGTTTCATTCCATAAAACAATTACAGGCACAAAGATTTTTTGTTTTTTTCCTAACCTTTCCTTTCCTTTCCTTTCCTTTCCTTTCCTTCTAGGACTTGGTCGAGACAAACTACTGTATATTATTCATACCAACCACAAGGCCGAGTGACGTCAGACTTGTTATGATTCTCCTCGCGGGCTCCGCCCCCCTCCTCGGCGCGAGCAGCCTCTTCTCTCTCGATCAGTCCGGTCGCGTCGCTGGCCGAGTCTCGGCTCCTCCTCCTCGTCGTCGTCAGTCCGCCCTCCGCACTTCATGTAAACAACTCCATTAGCCCCGCTGCTTCGGGGCTCTGGCCAAAAATGTTCCGTGTCGGACGTGAAAAGCGGGGCAGTGAACAAACACACTATCGAGGCTGAACGGTCCCGTTTGTGCCTGTAAAAAGAGAGCGCGTGAAGAAGAAAGCGCGTCCATATTGCATGAACCCTCAATGTAAATAACTGGCTTATAACCTGGTGAAGATAGCAGGCAGCCATACATATCAATGGCTCCGAGACTAATACCAGAGAATGAGGATAACAACGAGAAGTGGGAGCTGTGCCAAAGCTTGTTGCTGTTTTCTACAAATAAACAAAAGTTAGCTAAACCTAAGCAACGCCGTTCATAATGTCAGCACATAAAAACACGCGTGCCTGCTGTATTTATGCTAGATGCTGTTTAAAAGGCGACTAAAGGCACGAATAATAAATGCAATGTTCGTACTGAATATTGTGCAGCCAAACGTTAACGCCCAGCATTGCATACACACCCCTTTCCTAGGCAAAAACAAACAGCATGCTGTAGGATCCAAATATAGGCTAATCATTTATTATTACTTACATTCAGTCCGCATTCAACATATAACAAATATCTGACTCACTTACCTGCAATTTGCCCGTTCAATCCCCCGTGTTTACATGAATATTTTTAATGACGCAGCAAGACCACACAGAGCAACGTGATTGTCGCCATTTTTTGTTGTTATTGAATTCTCCAAAGCCATGTGACAAATTGATAATGACTTTAAAAACAGGCTTCCGGGTGTGGAGACATAAACTAGTTTCGCGAGGCTAAAAAAGGTTCATCTTTCCGAGTTGTTTGTCTGATGGATTAGTCTGGTTACTCCACTGACTGAAGACTGAAGGCTGTGCGCAACATTTGACAGCTCCGGGACGCTGCCGCCGCCGTATGGCTCGCAACAAGTACACTCACTCGATTCCTCCCGTCCGCAAACGTTGCGCGGAATGACAGCGACTCATGTGCTTTTGTGCTCCCGCTGCCAACAGTGCAAACCCCATACGAAATAACAACCCCTATGAGCCGTAGGAAAAAAGACAGCTCTGATCTGAAAGAAATGCTGTCAACAAGTGGTGGAATCCAAGAAATTCTCACTTTGTCAATTAGTGAGGAAACATGCATGGAACAGTAACTCTTAGTGTTAACTTTTTCTTTTATAATTCTAAATTCATCAGGTGTCATTAAATTAGCCTTTTTATGGCTTTTAATAAAGTATTTAGATGACACAATCATCTCCACAAAGTCTTTATTAAAGATGGGATTACCTGATATCCCACGAAAAATAGTTGTACATCAAAATAACTTAATAACCAAGGCATTCTCTTAATGTTTTAATTTGTTAATGTGTTATAGTGATCTGAAATGGCTAAGTGACTGTATTTTATATTATTTTTGTGTTTTTGCTTGCTATGAAGGAAAACATCCTGTCTTAAAACCTTCTCCCCTTTTAGAAGGTTAGGACGTTTTCACAGTTACCTCTCTTTTAAATAAAGCTGTAACCAGTCACCGACAGTAACAGACTACATTTGATGTTGTTGTACAGCGCTCTTGTACATAAAAAACTACAGTAACCAGTTTACCCCGCAAGGTTCGTGCGACTCAGTCATCCGCATTTTTCCTGGATGATGTGCGCAGAAAAAATAGGGCGTTGTGGCTTCTCCCTCATTCATTCGCAGAGGAAAGTCTCTGTCCTTAAAGACGTAGACGAGCGTAGTGTATCCAGAAGAGAGCTGAAAGGGGAAAAAAAGGAAAAAGGGAGAAGAGAGAAGGAGAACCCCAATGTGCGCAGAGAGTGGGCTCTGCGTAAAGAAGCACAGACTCTACAGATAAGCTGAAATTTACTTTGGCAAGATAAGTTCATAAGCCATCCAGGCTTTGTGGACCCGTTTGATCGCCCATGCGTGCATCTGGTCAGGAGTTTAATTAAGGTAATTTACTTTGTCCAGACGCGCACAAACGGGAACTACCAGTTGTGCATCCAAGAGGTTTTACAGTTGCAGCCCGTCTTTGAGGAAGACATGGCCAAGTTATTCCGAGCTGCTATCATGGGTCCACCAGGATCAGGGAAAGGAACGATATCCAAGAGGATTGCGCAAAGTTTTGGTCTGCAGTATTTGTCCAGTGGCCACTTTCTACGAGAGAGCGTAGCGACAAATACAGGTAGGATACGTCTGCACAGACGTCAACACTGTGGTGCCAACATTCTGAAGAAAGGGTTTTCAGGAAATGTGGGACCAAACGCGTCATTTTCTACTCTGAACCTGTGAATTTGACCACTTTTCTGTTTCTTCCCCTTTATGTCATAAGTGTCACAATCATGGCTGTTGCAGAAGGAAGTGAGATGTGGGAATTATATGGTTCACTTTTCCTCTAACTTAAATTTTCTTTATTTGAACTTATTATTTTCAGTCTAGTGTCTAGCCTCTGGACGATATGACTCACTGTTACTCAAGTTAAAACCCACAATCACAGCTTTTGCAATAATTATTTCCCAAACTTACACCTTAAACTATTGATTGTGTCTCTTTAAGCTCCCTCATTATAGCTACCAACTGGAATTAATTTAATTCTCAGCATGTGCCAAGCCCATACTGATAATAAAATTGGAGTTCAGTGCAGAGGGCTTAAGTAAAAACATATGTGCTTGGTTGCCATTAGTGAAACATTTCAGTAAAGGTGGGTCCTGCTGGATAGGGTAACTCCACCTTTTCTCTTTTGGTTTTTAAAACAGGTTTCAGGTTTGTAAACCAGTGAGTTCAGTAGGTGCTTGTTTAATGATTTCAGTAACTTCAGTTATCCACGTCAGCCCCCAAAGTTTCCAGTGTCATTTGAAATTATTACAGGCAAGAGTTTGTGACAGTTTTAACCACTAATTATCTCTTGACAGATTAACCAATGGTATTAAAGTTTTCTTTTTGGATTAATTCAACAGGTCCCGCCCTGTCTTGTTTTTGAAATTCTGAACAGACATGCATTGACTATTTTTACCTGTCTATTGTGCATCAGAGGCAGGTGTGCCAGTGATGACCTACATAGAAAGAAGCATGCTGGTACCTGACCATGTGATGACCAGATTGATGCTGCCCAGACTGGAACAGCTGAGAGGTCAAAGCTGGCTGTTGGACGGTATGAAAAATAGTTTGTTTATATTTATTTCTATACACAAACTCAATGAATGAGATCTCACAAACAAACAAAAAAACAATTGTGCATCGTCTGGTGTACAGTGGTACAATAACTTTGATAATTTTTTATCTTATAGCAGCCTCCATCTTCATTTTACTGTAAGTGAAGGAGTATGTTCTTAATAATGCAGCGTCATGGCCAATGGTGGGAACTGCCAGCCAACCCTTAAATCTGATTGGCCACCCCAGGTGCCACCCCAAAAATCTCTGACCAGACTCATAGTCAAGTTAGAGGCAGGGCCACCAGGCAACCATTTTTTTTTTACACTTCTGTATGTTTAGAAACATGACCCACAAAGTGTCATACTGTATGTAGTGTCTGTTTTATTTCTGAGTCTGAGAATAAATAAGGTTAAAAATCTGCTCTACATTATCCTACATCTGTAGGTAATTAATGCTCTGACGCACTGAATCCAGTACCAGCAGGTCTGTACATGCTCTTGACAGTCACTCAACTTATACTGTACTTATAGAGGATTAGCATCCGAAATCCAAAATAAAAGGTCAAATCAGTTCCCTTTTTATTTCACAATATATACATACATATATACATAATAGTTCACAAATATATAAAAGTACAAGTGGAATTTGGTGTTTTAGGTTAAGTGGGTTATAGAATATAAAACTGAATGTTTTTCCTACGTTATATGTTAACATATTTAGTTTGTGCCATTAGTAACATATGAGAGTTAAACATTACCCACTATCTTCAAGAGACATGCCAAACATTGATGAAACAAATTGGTTGCTGTTGTATATATGCTTAAACCTTGACACATGATTGCTGAACAAATAATTTTAGTTTAACAAGAGAAAACGGCAGCCAAAGTCAAGGTCACGCACACACAAACACACACACGCACGTGCTTGCATTTATCTCATTTCATCATGTTTATCTCATGACTCAGATAGGCTGAGTTAGTGCCCACAGCACATTGATAAGCATTTTATTCTTCATGAGTTCACAGACACATCTACACACACATTTATATATACTGAAATATGTATAGACATGATTTTGTGACCCAAAATTTCAATATGTGGATACCATACCATCCTATGAGCTAGCAGTACTTTGTATTTAGCGCTAATCAGCAAATGTTAGCATGCTAAAAAGCTAAACTAAGATAGTGACCATAATGACCATCTATCTATCTGTCTGTCTGTCTGTCTGTCTGTCTGTCTGTCCGTCCGTCCGTCCGTCCGTCCAACAGCAGGGATGGTACTATACATAGATCTGAAACCGCACTGGTGGGGTTTGAAAAAATTCAAAATATTTCAAAATATTTTGAGAGAAATACTTTAAGTGGTTATTCTCCAGTGATTCTGGGTTTTTTGCCAGACAGGGAAGTTTGGATATTGGTTGATAATTATTGGGATCTCTGTTGTCTCCTCCCTTGTACAAATAAATCACGTGAGCAGAATTATACCAGCTGAAATGGAAAGACTAATTATGTGTTGTGTGCTCATTGATAAATGGAGTAGAAAGCTGTAAAACAGGTCAGGTTTGTCTGCTCCTGTTGATTTCCAGGGATTTTGCAATATTGTGGCTGCATCACTAAGAGAAATAGGTTGTAATGTGAATTGGGAATGTGGTGTTATGTTAGCATGTTGATTTTAGCATTTAACCAAAGCAGCACAAGGTCTAAGTACAGCCTCGCAGAGCTGCTAGCGTCATTGTAGACTCTTGTCTGGTTAGTTCATCCAGGTCATGTAACTGAGAGCATTGTTTTTCATCAAGTTCATTAGCATGTACATAATCTTGTTAATATGTCACGGCTACAGACTATAACTAAAATGGAAAACCACACGTACATGCACATGCATATGCATTGCAGTCTGAAATGTAACTGATTGAAAAATTACACTGTTCTTGGTTGACAATGCCTCACTTTTCTCTGTTTTTTTTTTGCCTAGGCTTTCCCCGGACTCTGGCGCAGGCCCAAGCTCTGAACAGTTTGCATCAGCTCGACCTGGTCATTAGCCTCAACATCCCCTATGAGACACTGAGGGAGAGACTGAGCGACCGCTGGATCCATCCAGCCAGTGGTAGAGTCTACAACATGGGCTTCAACCCGCCACGAGTGCAGGTCTCAAAAGTCTACCAGTGACAGTATAGTCACAGTGCCTAAAATGTTTTGCTTGGCATTTAGAATTTCTGTTGCACTTTATTGATTTTCTGGAGGATAATTTTGTCCTTTCAGTTTCTTTCCCACCAGATTCGTGACAGTGTGTTTTGTAGCTGGTAGGGATTTAATGTCTGGTTTCAGCAGGGTGGAAGAAAAATGAGAGACTGCAGCCAGATGAAGGACAATCTTCTCGCTCACTACTTTACCCTCCTGCACAGCACTACAGCTTCTTATTTTACTTTACAAGGTCCTTGTTGACATGCTGACTATTAATTGTTATCTGTCTTAATCTGTAGTAATAACCTTTATTGATTAGAAGAGAAGATTAGAAGAGCTTCACAGACATAAGAACTGATAAACGGTGAACAAGTAGTAAGTTATGATGAGTTATGTTGACTATAACATTTATACATTAACAATGACTAAAAACATGGAAATCTACCAAATTTGATGTTGATCTTCTTGTCACATTTATAACATCTGAGCTCTAAAACATCCTGATACTGACGATGTAGATATATGTCTACTACCTGCAGAGTGATTATTTGTCTTTCTGCGTTGTGCTGTAATCCTCTGTGCTATGAGATTCCAATGCATTGTCTCGAGCTGATCTTTGTTGCATCGTTGCATGTGTGACCTTGTGTTGCTTTCCTCAGGGTAAGGATGACGTCACTGGAGAGCCACTGATTCAGCATGATGATGACAAACCAGAAGCCCTGATGGCCAGACTGAGACACTACAAAGATGTGGCCAAGCCTGTCATAGACTTATACAAGTCAGTATATACATCTTTTCATGGGACAGTCTACACTCAGTATTTTTAGTGATTTACCTATGAGAAGCCAGCGGTGTCAGTTATTCCTGTCAATATTCCCTTAGTTTTTCTGGGTGAGGCCAGGGGTATTCAGTTGGTTGCAATCTGCAATGATGCCACTAAATCCTACACTCTGATTGTTAAAGGGGGAACTCCACCGAATAAAAACCAATCAAAGTTTTTGGGGAGTACTACTGATGCCTTTTGTGGGTCCAGAGGGAGGTGCGCAAAGTCTGCTAAACTGCCTCAAGTGATGTCACTCGAGTCAGAGTTAGTTGAGGTTGAATACTACGAGTTTGAAAATGAATCAAACCTCTATGAATCAGACCTCTGTAGCCAACTCCTCATCTCTGCTTGAGACCTTGAAACTAAAGGCTCAAGGCTACATTAGCTGCAACTAGCATAGCACACCCAAATCTCCGACCAAACTGTAGGTGGTTGGTGGTTGCATTGTAATATTGTAGATGTCAGTACTCCTTGGACATGCATTCTGCCATTAAATAAACTGATCTATCAATCAACCAGTATTATAATTTAACCCAGCTTTGTTCTTATTTGCTCTCCTGGTTCTTCACTCAGGTCACAGGGAATCTTGCACTCCTTTTCTGGTACAGAGACAGATCGGATTTGGCCTTATATCAACTCCCTCCTCAGCACTAAGATGCACATACAGCCATCAAATGTCTTCCAAACCCAGACGCCCTGACATTTCTCTGAATGAAAAGACCAAAGGGAAACCGCCAGAAGAAGTGGGGTGATGTTTCAACTCGCTGGCCTCAGCTCTGAGCCTCCTCATTAATAACTACGTTAGTAGATGGACAAGGACACTGATCAAAAGTCTAGGTTTAGTCCAACATGTTTGTGATTCAGTCATCTGTTGGTTCAGATGAATGCTTGCAAAGCTTTATTGGATATGTATTGTCATAGTGAAATATTCAAATCCTTCAAAGGAGTATTAAAACTGATCAGTTTTGTAAATCATAATTTTACATAAGCACTCACCATCAAGCGATTCTTTACAATTTTGTCTTTTTATTTGCAATTGTTACAATTCCCACACATTGTTCTCCATTCTAAAGATTATTCTTTTTTTTCTTTTTTTTTTTTACCAGAAACCAATTCCAGAGGTGTAAGGTAACTCCAGCAATATTGTAAACCAAAACCAAAAACTTAAGTGTCTCCCTCCAACATTAAATATGCAATAACAAATTATTGTTGTAGTGAAAATAAAACTTGAAATGTAGGAAAGATGTAGGAAATGTTCCTTAAATAGTCTGTGCACGTTTGATTGAATGCACTTTAAATTGGATTTTTAGAATGTAACAATACCTCATTGTCATCTATATAAATATACAAATTTAAGACTGAAACCCTTCTTTTACTCTTAAATGTGTAAGCAACTGAGGAGTTGTATTTTTCACTGAGCAGAATACACAGCAAAATATTTTTTTATTAAATTCAGCCTTAACACAATACTAACATATCTAAAATCAGACATAAAACAGACATAATTTGGGTAATTTTCTTTTCTAAAAATTTGAAGCATGTCTGAGTGCTGTGTAATATGCTGTAAGTTATGCCTAGAGGTCAGCTGTAACATTCTTACAGCTGACCTGTAGGCACAAGTATTTAATTAGCTTGGTGTTTCTGGAATATTACCATCAATTATGCAAACAGTGTGTAAACTGCTATGCTTTACTTTTCCAATGAATGAAATGCTGCAGATTATTACGTAATCTGCAACTATTAAGATGCAGGAGAATCTACTGAGCGGGTGTTGGTATAGGAAGCCCTCACAGTCACTCTATAGCACACTCTGTGGCTCGGGTGAAGACCAATGCACAGAATATAGAGTGTCTTCATTGTTGTTACATTCCTTTCAATATATATCCGTCTATGTCGCTTCTTTAATTGCCTTTTTTAGCCTTTGCCTTGCCACGGTGAACAACGTGTAAGACTTTTTGAACATTTGTTTTTTGTTTGTTTTGTAAGTGATTAATGAATATCTTCTCGAGATGTGAGTTTGCCTTTTCCAATAACTTACGCACTAGTCACTAACCCGTGCAATAAAGCCCAGTAAATAGGGTTTAATTGTGTTTTTCAGCTCTGTTAACGCTGCCTTTTGCAGTTCTCAAACTTTATAGTGAAATGTTATCACCTGAACTCATTGTGAGGGCTTGAAATAGCAGTGTACACTAATTCATGAGCTCAAAAACTGCCTTGTAATGTTTATTTGGTGGAATTTTGTTAAAGATAGTGGGTGCTATATGTTGTACAGGTTGAAGCAAACCAAAGACACAAAAAAAAGAACCACTGCTATATTTTTTTGCTTGAGTGACAGTTGGATAAGATGTCTCAATGTCCTCAATGCTAAAATATGAAATCGGTAGATTTAAAGCAGTGGTGATGTGTCAGGAGGTGTCTCTCTTACAGCCTCTGATTTACACTTGGTTTCATGTTGGGTACAGTATGCCTGGATGCTCAGTGTATGTTGTTGTTCAATAAATGGGCATAGTGTGAAAGTGTTGTGTTGTGTATGACTACACCCAGCTGCTGTTGTGCAATACCACAGTGGATTTTTTTTTTCTTCCCTATTTTTAAACCATGCTGTCCAAACATGTTACATTCCAGGAGCAATAAAACTATTTTCTCATGGCTGCATTCACTGTATTTGTAAGCACTGCACATGCACACATCTAGTGTTGTGTCTTGAAATCAGGTAGTATTTTGTGAGCAGTGGTGAAAAAGTTACCAAGAATTCTAACTCAAATACTCTCCTTAAGTACAATTTTGAGGTACTCCACTACAATTTGGAAGCCAGTATTGTACTTTTTACCCCTTTACATTTATTTGCTAGCTGTAGTTACTTTACAGATTCAGACTATTACTACAAAAGACTAAATATTAAAGTTAGTTGAAAAAATGAGCACACACACATGAATGCATCACTAACTGAATACCCCCCTCACCTCACCCTGCCCTTCCAAGCATGTAGGAGAAACACACATTGAGTTTTGGCCACAAATCTCATGAAAAACATAAAAGGTCCTTTCTAGTGCCAGTTGCTACAGTAGAGCCATGGCAGTGCAACATGGTGGACTCCTGCTCCGACAAAAACCTAATAATTCTTATTTTCTGGTGATTATACACTAATGAACACATAGTTATGAATGCTATATTCCATTTCTTCCAACAGATCCCTGTAAATATTACACACTGCACCTTTAAGTATATTACAGCTAATACTTTTGTACATAAGTAAGATTGTAATTTCAGGAATTGCTGCTAAATATTTCCAGCATAAATGTGAGGGTGAATTTGATTGTATGTAGACAGACTTCTTCTAGATGCAAAATTCTAAAACATGAAACTTTGAATTATTTTAATCCTAATTTTTACATCAAGTTTTATATTTTTCTTTCTTTCTTTCTTTCTTTCTTTCTTTCTTTCTTTCTTTCTTTCCAGCAAGCATAAAAATAATAGGCTTTGCTCCTCCCTTCTTTGCTCCTTGATCTTTCAGATCATGTGAGAAAAACAGGAAGCAGCAGGAGGGTGTGCTAACTTGCACTAAACACAAAAGCTATGGTGGATATTTAAAACACGTACACACACACACACACGCACACACACACACGCACACATGCACGTACTGTACATAGGAATACTGTCTCCGTCTCCCTTGCCTAATCCTCTCAGATCTGTAAATACACCCCCTGTGAATCAGAGCTTGTTGGAGCTCCTGCTCCACTGTCACGGATTACAGTCTCATCTGTTCACCTTTGACAGAAGCTGCAGCGCTGTTTGCGCATGCATGAAGCGTGATGCAGATTAACTGTGTTGTTACCTGTATAACAAGAAGTGTATTACCTGAGTGTCTCCAAAACCTTAAAAGCAGCGCAGTTGTTTTCATGCATTTCAGGGTTTTGTCATCGCCTCATGATCACTGTTCATATGGGGACCTCTACTGTAGGAAAGCGGTGTTTAGCTGTGTTGTGACCAGATAAAAAAGTAGAAATAAAAATAGTTTAAATTTCTATAATAATCATTTTATCATTGCTGCATATTACTACAGTTGATTTGCGGACTGCGGCACTTTAGTTGTTGTGCGTCAAGACATTTTTCTGCAGCAAATCCACATTATTCGCGATACTCAGCCTGTTTCTGAAGTCCATCCCAGGTTTTTACCATGCTGGCTGTGCCTCGCTGTCAGCTCAGGCAGAATGCGCTGAGCGGCGCAGTTTCCACTCTACAGATTCATGAACATCCACTCTTCCTTGTTTAGGCTCATCCACATTTTCTACAGATCTACAAATCGCCATAGCTGGACCTTGTTTGTTGCTCATATGCCAAAATGTGATTATATGATGCAGTAGCCCTGTGCTGCTTTTAGTAAATTTAACGACAGGTCAACTGGGAGTTACCGGGGGAATCCTTGCAGGACTGTTTGACTCACGGGACGTTTTGACCTTTGACTGTCAGCGAATGACAAATCAAAGGTCGGCGTCTGTGAGCGGAGCCGGGGTTCAGAGCGCATCTCCACCACGGCACAAGACGGCGCTCCCGGGAGAATGGTAGAAACCGTTCTGACAGGTAAAGTCATCCGCACCATTTTCTGTTTCTGCTCAATTTGATGTGATTCACGAGACATGTTTTTATTACCGTGGGCTCTTTCTTAGACCTCTAAGCAGGCAGAGAGAGGGAGAGCATCACGATCCGTGTGTGGATGTTACATAATATTAGGCTACCTCTGGAAATCCACACCTCCGCTGTAGTGCATCTCTGCACGGTGGATAGAGAGGTTATGATCATCACGTACTTGTTCCACGGAGGAATAATCGGTTTAATTTATCTAAAATCATAAACTTGTTTGGGGCCTCTGTGTGGCTGGATGCGCACACGAGCATCATGAATGACATCATTTGGGTTATTTTTGTTCAGGAGGTGTCGATTTTTTATTTCATCTTTTTCTAAAGTCATTTTATTGCTGATGTTTCTTTAATCCCATGATGATTGACATCCTCGGGATTAGTTTGAATAGACAGCGTGAAGGTTGCCACTTCAGCTGGATTTTTCTGTCAGCTGATGATTTCGGTAACGGCATTTCAGGACACCCGTTAAAGGCACAGCACTCGGTCGTCAAATCGATGAATAACTTTAAGAGGACAGGTGTTTATTTAAACAAAACAACACAAAACAAACAAACATAGCCCCTGTTATCAGGTGTTCGGACGTGATCGGCCGAGCCAGATCCACAATATTATCAGAAATCATCATCTTCATCATCAATGGCAGGAGCGCTCCTCTCTCGTATCGTCCAATGGCGATCGTCGCATCACCGCCAGCGTCACGCACGTCACGTGAGCACCTTGACACAGCTTGGTGTGCTCTCATGTTGTGATGCGTCACCTTTTTCTGCCTCGTTCAGCCGTCACGATTCGGTTTGGTGCATTAAAAAAAATGACATATCAGACTGACACCTGATGTTAAAGTCACAGTGAAACGGAAGCTGAAGCCGTTTAGTTCACGTAATATGACGTATTTCCGACAGAATTTACAGGCGGGGTTTAGTGATCCAACAAAAGTGTACTTGGGGAATACCCATGGACAGTATAGGGAATACCTTATGGAGCCAGTGAGAGATACAGAGCACCAGAATTACAAGAGGAGGAGGGTTACATTAATAAATTGGATGTTGAACACATTGTTTGGAAATGTAACCAAAGTTTTCTCCAGCTAACATCCAAACACACACCATCTTCTACCATATTGCTCTGGTGGTGGAAGAAGTACTCAGATATTTTAATTTAATAAGTAAAAGTAGCAATATCACAGTGTGGAAATACTCTTTTAGAAGTAAAGGTCATGTTCAAAGTAAACATACACAAGTATGGTTAAAAATGCTTAAAGGTTTCAGTGTGCAAGATTTCGGGGGCTATACAGAATATTGCAGAAATTTAATATAATATGCATAGCTATGTTTTCATAGGTGTATAATCACCTTGTCGACCATAAAAACTGTTATGTTTTTGGTACCTTAGAATGAGCCTTTTATCCACAGATGCTGCGGGTCCTCTTCCACGGAGTCTGCCATTTTGAACCACCATGTTTCTACAGTAGCCCAGAATGGACAAACTAAACACTGGCTCTCGTTTTTTCGTGTAGTTTCTCATTCATGCTAGGAAGGAGAAGGTTAGGCGATTGGACAATCAGCAACTACACATCTAGATGCCACGAAATCCTACATATTGGTCATTTAAATTACCAAAAGCAAAAAGGCCCATTTCAGAATAATGTTTATTATATAATTGGATTATCATTGTTAGTGCTGTTTTATTAGTCTTAAAGTTATCAAAAAGAAAAAAAGAAAAAGTAGAACACCTGCCATAGCTGTCATGATATCACATTTTCACAACATATCGTAGACAAAATTATTCATTGTAACATTGTCATCGTGATATCCATAAAAATTTTGAATTAAAAAATAGGTCAAGTGATTTAAGGCATAGATCTAGAGTAAATAAGCAGTATAGAATCTGTGTCATACTTCAACAGGATAAAAAGGATAGTTTTCAGTCCCTAAAGTAGGCCACCGTCCAGCTCAGTGGTAGTGGCAAACCAGGGCAGCATAGAAGCTATTGTTTTGCTCTGAAGACACACAATAGCCAATGTGATGTTTTAGCTTTTACCACAGGGAACGAGAAACCTCGGATTACAGGATCTAAAGTCTCACTGACTTAGCCACAGATTGTCAAGTGACTCCTACAGCTGATCCAGCAGATTCCTGGATTCTGCTTTAACTGTTATGGGGATAATCATTAATCCTCATTCTATCCTTCAGAATGGTGGTAAAAACCAACGTCAGCATTGTCATAAAACATTTAATATGGCACTCTGCATTGTGTTTAAAGGCTTTTCATGAATTCTTAAAACAGGTGTGTACATGAATGCCAAAATCGAGCGGCAGCCTCCGTGGCTGTGAGATGAAGCCAATGCAGAAGTGCCAAAAACTGCAGTTCCTTGAACGTCCACTTGAGGCTGGCTTTAGAACAAGTTAATCTCCATAAGCCCCCATATTAAAATGTCCAACTTCACAGCAGAAATAAACATGTTTACAGCCTGGTACAAAAATGGTTTTATTCTTTAAAGCTGATTTCCCCATTCATGACAACTTTACTGGGGCTGATTTTCTATATAACTCTTCCATTCAACTTATATTTAGGCTTAAAATTATGCGTAATTAACAGCATCCATTGACAAGTGGGTGCGATTACAGGTGGCTCTTTTGAGCACCCAGTCGTCATTCGGCCAACCTCAGGTCCACTGATGATCCACACTTAGACTAGCTGGAAGGCGGCAGTGGCAGGACTGCCAAGATGGCGACGGCCAGATCCACCACACTCTGAGCTTCACATATGGCTGTTCAGAAACCTGTGGGTGATGTCATAGATATCACTGCAGGTCACTAAGGCCATTGGTGCACATGCTTTTCTTGTGGGATTTACTTTATGTTGTGAGCCATGTTTATGCAATGCTTGCCCAACGCCCATAAGGGTTAAACTGCATTCCATAATACAATGCCTAGAAATGTTGTTGATATCAGAGGTCTAATATAGACCCAAATATTCTATTAGCTTTTTTATGTCTGCACTGTTATTGCGTGTTCTTTATTGGCAGGCTGATTATTTACCCAAGACATTTTGTTTATCATACATAACTGTTTCAGCTCTGTGAACATGTTTGATGGGGTTTAGGCTTGTCATGTCATCCTGTGCAAACTGTTTAATCATGGCAGAGATTGTGATGTCCTTACTGCACCTGCTGGTTGTATCCTGAGCAGGGCAGGAGGAGGAGGAGGGCATCAAGGGGTAAATACTGGTAGGCACGGTTAGGAACAAGGCAGGAAGCTCAATCTCTACAATGGAGCGGCAGCACTTTGCGTCCGGTTATGGCGGGGGTATCTTTCCTCCCTTTTGGACATTCCGTTCCCGCTGGGCTTTGAGCTCCCGTCTGCTCTCCGAAAAGAGTTTCCCAGGCTCATGTCCTCTTTTCAGAACCATGCAGGGTTTCTGTTGCCAGGGGACAAGGCCAAGGAAAGAAGCATGCCATCAGTGGTCAGTGTTTTGCCCTGCACAGATCCAGATCATTGCCCAAAAATTAGAGCTAAAATTACAAATTTGGGCTAAGATTAAAAATCTGTTGGATTTGAATTATATTACAAAGAGCCTATTAAGATTCAAGGCTGCTGCTAGTCAAGTAGAGGCTGAGAAAACTCCCTGTGATACAGAGTGAGTTTCCTTTTTCTGACAAAGCATGGTGCTGTTGACTTGCAATGCTGACTACAAGACACCTCTTATTTGAATCTTCTATTATGACGAGGCCAGGGGTCCACTTCACTTTCAGCACAGGACTCAAATTAGAAATTTGCTCCAAGCGCCAAGACTCATAATTTGCTCCTGATTTATACCCAAGAAAGCAGGCCATAGCAAGAGAGTATTTTTAATATAACTCAAGAAATCTTTTACTTCTTTGCACTTTCTCGCTGAGGACATTTGTTATTTTAGTAGATGACACTGCAGATGTAAGTTTTGAGCACACTTTAAACCATTATCACCTGTGCCCCATCCATCACACATCCATAATGCATCTGTCTTGCATTTGCAAGTGGGGCAGTTGCTTTGGTCTGTTACAGAAAATTATTTGTCAACTGATTTTAATAATCAATAAACCATTTGAGTCATATTTAAAGCTAAAATGTCAAACATTTGCTGGTACTATCGAACTTTGAGCTATTCTGCTTTTCTCTGTCCTATACAATTGTAAAGGTAATCTTTTTTTTGAGTGACGATTGCACAAAATTAACACATTGACATTTTATAGACAACAATGAATCAAGAAAATAATGAGTAGAGAAAATAATGAGCAAAATAAAATATTTGTATAGCCTACTTAAGGCTGCAAATGTCTGCCACCTCTTCATAGGACAAGCATAATTATCTAGAACCCAACAGACTTTTTGTAAAAAGCCTTTAAATGGGAAATACACCCGGAATACAAACTGTGACATTACTCACAAAACTGGGACATGTGAGCAAATTTAATAACATCACATGTGAGAGTTGTGCCTTCAAAGCTAAAGACACATGTAACATTAATATACTGTTTTTAATGTGTCTTAGTTACCATGAGGCATATCACTATGATATCCCCATAATATACTGATGGGGAATTACTCTCAGAGGTGGAGTATTTTACTTAAGTAAAATAATGCTACAGTTTTAAAATACTACTTTATGAGTAAAAGTACTAAATTCAAAATAACTTTAAAAAGTACTTAAAGTACCAAAAAGTAAAAATACTCATTATGCAGAATATGCATATAATAATGCAGCTATAATAATATGTCATTATTTATTAGTTGATTCATATTTTGTATAATCTAAATCTGCAAAGTAACTAGTAACTACAGCTGTAAAGTAGCACCAAATGGAAATAAAAGTACTTAGTTACATTCTGACATTGGTTATAGTATCCCTGTGGTTCTCAATAGTGATTTTTACTTTATGATATCGTAATATATTACTAGGACATTATTTTTCTAGTTTTTACGTGACATTGTCCTGTATTGAGGCTGATAGGCGTATTCACTGATTAGAGTATGTGAATAATAGATGCAGCAATAACATTAGAGGATTGTGTGTTGGGGTGGATTTCCCTTTTACTCAGTCGGGGACTACAGCAGCATAAGCAGCAGCAGCAGCAGCAGCAGCAGCGTCGTCGTCGTAGTAAAATGCGGTGCTGCTGAGAAAAGCGGAGGCGATAGACAGAGAGAGAGAGAGAGAGAGAGGGAGAGAGAGAGAGAGAGAGAGAGAGAGAGAGAGCTCCCGGCAGAATATTCCTTCGGGCAGAAAACAGAGGAGACCGGTCGTCCTCTCCTCCTTGGACATGTGGTGCACCCAGCAGCAGCAGCAGCAGCAGTAGCAGCAGTACAGGACAGCAGCAGCGGCGGCGGCGGCGGCTGTGGCGGTGGTGGTGGTGGCAGCGACGGCGCGGCGTAGCCTACTACGTCTTTGGAGCTTCTTTTGTCTTTAATTTCATTTTTGTGTCCTTCGGTTATGAGCTTGCTGGGGGCCTACAAGAAAAAGACCAGTTACGATGGCTATGAATCTTTGCAGTTGGTCGATAGCGGCGGAGATAGCTTCAGCGTCGGCAGAGGGAGCAGCAGCGGCAGCGCCACACTCGCAGGATCCATAGCGGCCACCCTTGGACCGAAGGCAGGCCCGCTGAGAGAGGAGGACTGCAGCACCATGGACAGCTCAGGTAAGAGTCCTCGCCGCCTCCGGCAACTGGGATGGCGGATGTAGGCTGTCGTGAAGAGTGCTTGAGTGAGATGTGCTGACTTTGCACAGTATTAACGTGGCCTGTAACACAATGGCTAACAATAGTGAAAGTATACAACGATGGAAGCCCCTCCAGAGCTCATAGTGGCTCCACCTAAATGGCTATATTGGGCTATTGTGTGCAGAACAGATTAAGACATGTCCTAGTGCCACTGGTTTTGTGTAAAATCACCTGCACTGTGCCCACTTAAAAGGTGTGCTTTAGAAAAGTATTAAAAAGTCTGTAGACATTCATATGAACGTGCAAAATATTTAGGCACTATGCACACATATAGCAGCACACAATACTCTATTCTAGTGGCTATAAGTATGGAAGTGTATGTATAAAAACTCAATTTGCAGCCAGTTTTCAGTGATATCTACCATTATAATCACCTTTTATAGCCTCTTTACTTTTCAATATGGGATTTAAATATGAAATGATCTCTCGTTAGTGGAGTAAAATAAATCCTGCTTCAGTTTTAAACAGCAGAAACACAAAATACTCTGTTAGAAGTTTACTCAACTGGCCATGATGGATTATAAACCCAGTGTGTCCAATTAAATTAAAATTAAAAACTAAATGCACACGCTAATCTAATAATCTATCAGTTTATCATTATTCTGATGATGAATTTTTGACATGCTTAATTGAATTCAGTCATAATAAGTCATTTGTTCTGACACTTTGTCGTCACTGAGATGTATCTAGTCCTCTGTAAAAGAGCCTCTTGTGAAGAATAAAGGATTTATGATGACAGTTAATGTGACTACTGCGACTGAGACCATTCCTGCTGCCACTACTACAAGTACTACTCATATAACTACTATTTTATGTGTCATGCCAAACCTTTGGGTCATCCTATATAGCATTACAAGACACCACTATTTAAAAAAAATCAAAATATTAACCTCTATATTGTTTCAGAAATGATCTTTATGTGGGGTATTTTTTTTCACGTAAATTATACACTGAATGGCAGAAGAAAGAAAACGATAAAGGGCATTGTCAAGTAATAATTCAGTAATAATTTTACTGCTATGGCTATCGGACGTCTGTTAATTTTGGGTGTTTAAAGTTAAAGTCTGTGGAGCCCGCCCTGTCTTCACCACACTGCAGTGCTCTGTGGAGTCAGCCGGCCTCCAGGGACAAACACTTGTGTGAAACAAAAGAAGCTGGATCAGGAGGGTGGAAGGGTCAGCGAGGGAAGGGGATTGGGGTTGCTGATGGCGAGGATGGTTTGGGCGGGGGGGGGGGGGTGGGCTCCAGTGTCAGATGTCTGTCTGGCCTGGCAGGCCTTACGGATGGGCTCTTTCATGTGTGTGTGTGTGTGTGTATGTGTGTGTGTGCTCGTCCCTGTGTATGTGTGTCTATGTATCCGTCTGTCCCATTCACACAGCCTGATACTGGGGGCTAAAGGTTGGCACTCTAGAAGGAGGCAGACACATTCAAACAAACCATTGATCCTTCTGGAGCTCTCTGTTATGTTGATGTCCCGCTCTCTCTTTCTGTGAGTGGTTGGGCTCTCTGCTGCTGTATTTACCTGATGGAGCCTGTATCATAGCCTTCTCTTAGCGTGTTAGCAAGGTTTGTCACTGTAACTGGCTCAACAGTCTGCACACTCCCACATCCATCTGGCCACTGACACAGAGGCACACGGACCAGCTAACAGACAGAGAAATAGATAAAGCATAAAATAGAGACAAAGCACAAGATATGCAGGAGGAAAGGAATTTAGGGAGGTAAGGTACGGTTCATTCACACTGCAGACATTGCTGATTTATACAGCATCATTCATACGGAACTTGGGAAATTAAAAGTAAATAAACAAACAGCTAAATCAATATTTGATATTGTTAGAAATGATTACATAGAGGCAGTTATTCAAGAAGGTTTAAATCCATCCACTTGGCAATGGGACTTTGTCAAGGAAACACAGATTACACAGTTTGACTGTATTTAGACTGATTTTTTTTTTTACATGTATGTAGTTAGCAGTTAGCTAGTTTATATTTCTAGTTTGTATTAGTCTCCAAACGGTCTAACACTGTATAGACCAGCCTCCAAGATGAATCTGAGAAGTCACGTGAGGGTCATTGGGGCAGGAAAGATTTCATTTTCTGGCTTTTCTGTAATCTTTTCTTATTTCCTGTGAAAAAAACGATCATCAACATGATCTCAGCACTGCTCAGTTCTAAACATTACTTTATGTACTTTTCTGTGAATAAGACAGGTGTCTCCCCTCTCACTGGCCTTGTTTACATTTTGATTGATAGTGGTAAAACCAGCCCGACTCTCAAAGCGATGGATTCAGCTTGTTATGCAGCGATGGACATACACAGTTGAGGCGCTGACCCCGAACCCTCTCTTTCTCTCCCCTTATTCGCTGTCATATCACTGCTGTCAGAGTGACAGACAAATTAATCGGACCTGTCAGATTTGATGGCAAGAAGTACAAAAAAAAAAAAAGAAAGCAGGATACTAATGCACTTTAAAGAACACTGAGGTGAAGAGTTGGTTAAGAATTTCATACCTTTTATATTAAATTTTGTTTGACCATTAAACTGTCAGCACCTACAATTTGTCACAGTTTCTATTAATGTGCCATGCTTTTAGCAACCTGTAATAGCTTGCTTGCCATTCATAGCAGTGTAATACTCCCCTTGTTAAGCTGCATAGTAGATGATTAATCAAACACTCCTTGTCTCATAAGCAGTATCTATAATTAAGCAGATTAGAATACAGGTTTACGTCGCAGTCATTCAGGTCCAGGACATGACAAGGCCCAGCACATTGTAGTAGCACTGAGATCGAGTGCAATGCACTGCGTTTTCTTGTCAAGCTTTATTAGTTTGTGTATGCGTCTGTCTGTCATTGACACCAAGCCGGATATTGAGGGAGAAAGGTTTGGGGCCGTAGGAGGAGGGAGACATATTCAGACAGCTCACTGATCCCTCTGGACATTACTGTCTCTCTCTCTCTTTTTCTCTCCCTCAGTCATCTCTCTCTCACTCTCTCTCTATGTTGGCTCTGTGAAAGAGATAGGGGGAGGTGGTGAGGAGGGAGAAAGGGTGAGCTATTGGCCTGGTCCTGTTTTCATGGAACAGCTCTCCCTGTAGTGAGATTTCTTTGAAGTATATTTTTTCATTCACCATCACAGATGCCTCTTTACCTGTGCAGACATCTGAACGTGATTGGTAGATCTCCCATAGCTTTGGATTTTCAAGTCAGGATCCAGGTTTTCCTAAAACATTTGAATAGTAAGGAGTTTAAAAATCGACCAAAACTTACAGTGTTGCATGAAGAATCCAAGAGGAATATTTCAGTTTGTGTTCTTCAGTATAGACATATTCAATGTGGCTACCATAATATGGACTATTCCTAATAGTCCATGATTTTGGGAAATACATTTACTCTCTTTCTTGCTGAGAGTTAGATGAAAAGATTGATACCACACTCATGTATGTACAGTAAATCCAGCTAGTAGCTGATTAGCCTAGCTGAGCATTAAGAAAGAGGGGAAACAGTTAGCCTGGGTCTGTCTGATGGTAACAAAATCTGTCTTCAGACCTTTTTTCATGGATTAAACAAATAAAATATAACATGTTAATTATTGAGTTTTAGAGTTGATGGTAAGAGCCAAGCTAGCTGTTTCCTCGTGTCTTTTTGCTAAGCTAAGCTAACCGACTGCTAGCTGGACATGATATTAAACGTCTAATGTAACCCTCAGCAAGAAAACAAAACATATTTCCGAATGTGCAAAACTATTTCTTTAAACGAAGGTTAAATGATAACTGTATGGCATTAGCCCAGAATACAAGCAACAAATGAAATGATTAAAAGTTAATTCTGTCAGCAGCAGAGTAACAGGGTTATTCTCTGCATATTAGGTTTTGCTGTATGTCATCCTCCCTTTCATTTTCTCTCACCAAGTGTTGACACATAAATAAAGATGAAATGACCTAAGCACACAGAAATGTCACCTCAAAAAGCTGAGGACAGTACATCAGTTTCACAGGATGCAAAAAACTAGGCCTGCTGTCAGCTAAAGGTTGCAAGGTTTAAAGGCACAGATGTGGTAACGTCAGTGGTGCAGTACTCGACTGGAATTGTGCTACCATATTCGTGTTTTCAGGCAAAAACATCAAAAATCTAATTTTAGTGTATTTCTGCTATTCATTTCAGTTGAAGAAATGCAGGGACACATATTACAGCCGTTGAGCTGATTATAAATATGATTTATGACTGATCAGACCTTGTTTGCCTGGGTCTTTTCCAGTTGGTGCTGACTGTGGGCAGATAAAATCATGTGTGTGATATGTAATGATTCTAATAAAGCCTTCAGATACAGTTGTCTGATATTTGCAACTGACATCTGTGAAAGAAACTGCACAAAACGCCTCCTTTTTTTGGCCCTTTTAGCGCAAATGTCACTGCATGTAAACAGTTGCTGCCCATGTTTGTTTTGGTACAAGAACATGCGATAATTGGCTTTCTTGCTGGAGATCTGCAGGGTTGACCACCGACAAAACTCCAGTCGTTGCTGACCAGCCAGTTAATGTTTTATCTCATACATTATATGGGTCATAAGTTTTATATTCTTTCCCGACTGTCAAAGACCAAACATGTCTTTTTCAGTGAAATAGGAGGGCTCAAACCAAAGCAGAGGCTGAGATGTCTGTACTTTTAACTTAAAGTTTGGATCAAGCCATAAAATCCCTGGATCCTACAATTCCAATAATGCATACACATCCCAAATTTATAAGTCTAAAACCCAGTCTGAGATAACTCTAATAACATATGTATGAAACTTTTTTTTAAGGCAGCCATTACTGAACTTCAGTCACTGTGTGAGTGCCCCAAAATGCTATTCAGTTGATTAGACAGATATGTTTTGATTGGCACAGACAAAGTTCTATTTAAGTTCTGGAAAATGTCTGTGCTTGTGTGCTGTTAAGCACGAGCTTTATTCTTCAGAAAAAAATAAATCCCTGTCACACATTTTAGGCCTGTGGAGTCGGAGATGAAAAGTCTAAATTTGGAGTTTAGTGAAGAATCGTCAGGGAGGAGGTGGAGGACAGGATGGAGGGATCTGAAGTAGACAAGAAATGTTTGTGAAGCAGTAAAGAGAAAAAAAAGTTTAAGATTAATCAGCAGATTCTCTCTAGACCTCTTTAGAGACTGTGTTTGTAATGTCTGCTGTTAAAATTAATCAAAGTGTGCTTTTACATCACACCACAAATCTTATCTAGTTATTTATCTAGCTGATAACATTGGAACTGTATTTGAGGAGATGCTAAGTATGACATGGACATGAACCAGAGACCTGAAAGCAGATTTAAACCAGCCTGAGCTTGAGTCTGAGACAGACAGAGATATGATTGCTTTGGATGCACAGAATAGTTTTCTCACATATGAAGAACAACTATACTGAAGGGGCCATAATGTCAGTAATAGGTCTCCACAGAAGGTACAGCGGCTCACTAGCACAAAGCAGAAGTATCCTGAAATAGCCAATTAGCTATTCCTCTTAGGTTATGTTTTAGTGGGAATAATATCAAACAAATTGCAGCCAACTACCAGCTAATGACACAATACTTTCCCATCATAATGATCCACCTTCCTCACCTCAATATGATGCTCGACTTCTCCCAGTATTAGCGGTATTAACATGGCTACTATACTCAGAACTTGTTTCCCAGCTGAACTTGAAATTTCAGCCCAACGTCATAATGTTTCAGAATACAGACATCTTCTTCTGGATAACTGGGCATTTCGAGAAGCTCCTCTTTTAACAAGGTTTTACGTTAGTCCTTCCATTATTGATTGCAAGGTTAAGGTAAAATTGATCATAAATCCAGCTTTCCAAAATAATGAAACACATAAACTACAGTCGACTACATCTTTTTCTATTTTGAAAAAATACAATAAAGTATACATGCGGGAAGTAATAATTTTGTAATGCATATATTATATTTGAAAATAACCAAACCCCCATCTTAGAGCTCCTTTGAAACTAAAAGGCCCAAGCACAACCCAAAACTTCAGGCTGTTGTCAGGTAGTAGGACTTAGCTCAAGGTCCTGGTTTTACAGAGTCAGCTGACCCTTCAGACTTCAGACAGATGATAGGCTCAGAGCACTACATGATTGATTGTTGTTTTTTCCGTGGGTGGTTTCCTGTGGACAAGAGTACAAGAAGTTTTTAATGCACCCAGGCACTCAGAGGAGACTCTGAGCTGGAAAATGCTGAAAAATCCCCTTTTGTCTGTAGATTTGTCAGCGCTGCCAAGCCGCATCTCAAGTGATGCCACTGTGTTTCAATGTGTGGATATATGAAGGGAAGAGATAGAGAGGGAGAGAGGAAGCAGAGACGATCTTAGATCATCAAAGGGGTGCTGACTAAGATATGACACTTGAGTCTATTCCAACACTTGCTTATTCTTTACAGTGCACTCACACACACACACACGCGCACACACACACACACACACAGCAAAAGCAATACACCGCTCCAGATGGTATGCATTTTTATTGTCTCTTGTGTCCTTTTCCATCATTCCTTTAACACCTACGCAAATGTTTACTTGGTGTGTTTTGCGATGACTCATATGTTCATCACTGAAGTCAAATGAAATCTCTAAACTATATCATTTGCATAGAAAATAGCAAGTATATTTCTGTTGAAAAGTAAGATAGAACTTTTCCTACATGTTTCCCTGTGGATTCATTCTCATTGATTAAAGGTCCTCTGTCCCCAGATATGGAGGCTGGTTATGGTGGAGGACTGTTGGATATGGTGAAGGGAGGAGCCGGGAAGTTCTTCAGCAACTTCAAGGACAACTTGAAGGACACACTGAAAGACACGTCCACCAAGGTCATGCATCAGGTCTCCACGTAAGTTACATTTGCATTCATACACGCGCTATTACATAGCACCCACTGTGAGCTGCATTTTGCATTTTTTAACATTTTGTTGCACCACAGCTACAATACTGACCAATGTTTTACTCAAATGTTGCCATACCTTTCATTATATCATCACTTTTGGTTTTAATGACAGAGGGTTGGAGTATTTTTTGCATGATATGTAGATAACTGAGCCCTGTTTGTGGTCACTTTGTATGTTACAGAAGTGAGTTCCGACATTTAAATCCAATATTTCCACAAATTGCATCAAGGTTTTCAGTGGTATCAGTACAATCTCCAAACAGGCTCTGTTCTTCTCTCTCTGCTAAGTTGTACACTATGTGCACTGCTCTTGCCTCATACATCCATCCATATTTGTGGTTGTGACAATAGGCATATTAGGCATATTATTTGGAAATATTTGTATATTTAGAGACTGTGAACGTCTGTGAAATCATAAAAATACCTTTGAAGATTCAACCTGCTGCTGTATAACATTAATTGAAGGATCTAATTTAGGGACAGCTAGATGTGGAATAGCTGCGCTCTAAGCTTTTTAACAGGATTCTCCTACAGGACTCCTACAAAACTCTGTCAACCCACGATGCGTCTTCTTTTTCTTTCTTTTCTTTTGTCCTCTGCATCCTTGTCCCCTTTTTTCTTTCGATAAACAAAATCTGGTCATGAGCTCTGCCCTTTCACATTTTCCTTTCTAAATTAATCAGGACAGTGTGAGAGGACGAAGGACACGGGATGACACTCGCTACCTGCTGGTGTTGCAAGGGAAAAATTGCTTCATTTGCAGTTATAAACTGTTCCTGCTATCACCTGCAATTCTTACCTGTATGGCACAGGTTTGAAAGTATGTATAGGTCCGGAAAGTGCCAGTGCAACAGCTCTGAAACCGGATAATATCCGTTGGGGCTGTTTCAGCTTCTCCATATAACATAAGATACTTGTGTTGATGAGAAAAATCAGGGCCTTAAAAAAGGTGCCCTTAGCCTGCAGTGTAATTTAGAGCTTCTGTGACCAAAGTCAGCTCCTGACAGTGTCAGAAATTGAGGATCAAAATCCCACAGTGTGACAGCGGCTACAGCCCTGAATACACTTAAGAGCTAGTGCAACCTACTGCTGAGAAACATATTTACCCCAAGGTTAGGTTACATAATCAGCCCATCAGTCCACATTCACCTACTCTTGTTTTTCTTAGGTTTTTTTGGGCCAGCACTATGTCAACTTGACTACATTTGCAAAGCATTAGAGCCGTGTTGATGGATGACGTGAGTTGTCTCGGCTAGCATATTTTAAAGCTTGCATTCATTGCATCTGAAATACCTTAATACTGATCAGGATATTCTGCAATAAATTTCGACATCTCAGTGTGACTTAACTTACCTGAAATATTCAAATAGTTGTCTTTTGTTCGTGCTCTTCTAATTCATATTAAAGGCAATGATTACTTTGATTGACTGAATGTTGTTTCAGCTGTTGATTACAATGTAAAGTGAGTCTCCAGCAGCTCTCGAACTGAAACAGAGCAGTGTGGATGGAGGGAGGTAGCAGAGTCTGGCACGGCTCGGTCGTCCCAGTGTGTTTGTGCACAGGCATCTGCACAGGGCAGCACAAAGGGGCCTCTGTATTGTCAGAGACACACACACACACACACACACACACACACACACACACACACATTCGCAGCTCCTCTCTCACTATTGACTCAGCAAGTTTGATCGTGATTGTTTTTCTCTTGTGTCTCCCCTCTCCTCTGCCCATCTTGGCAAACTCCCACTTCTCCTGTCCCGTCGCTCCCTCGTGTATTTCAGGCCGCCTCTCCCCTCTCATCTCGGCTCCACCTTCCCTCCTCTCCCTCTCCTCTTTGCCGTCTCTCGCTCCTCTCCTGGCTGCATTATTCATGGCAGTTCATTGTGCCAAATGGCCAGTGTGCTGCTGATACAGAAGGATTCATTTCATTAGGGCCCTGTCTGTGTTGGTGTGGGTTTGTGTGGCCTGTATATGTATGTGTGAGTGGGTGGTTTGGATAATAGGGCGGTGGGAGGCAGGCTACCGTGGCAACCGGCTGAAAGCCTCAGAAAGCAAAGGTAGATGGGCAGAGGTAGAATAACGTGCCACAGTTTAGTACATTGTGATGATGATTTATTGTGAAAACATTAACTATCTTGTTGCAATCTGGCACACTGAAGAGTTAATTGTGTTGTTGTATGCATAACATTTAATAACTTTATTTAGAACTGGAAGGACAGGAAAGAAACTGTGACAACACGCAGGTTATTTACCAAGGTTGAGGGTGTGCTCTATGGCTTATTGCCCTCATAAATAAATAAACATCTTGTGAACGGAGCTATATGGCTGACCATAATGATGTGCAGAGCAGTTTCAAGCATGAAAGTGAGATTAAATATGATGTTTTTCTGCGTCTTGCCCTTCATTGATGGTTTCCCTGTGTTCCCCTTATGAGGGCGAATCTTGGAGATAAAATCAGCAGTTAATTAGGGAGATAGAATAAAGAGCTACAGGATCTAATGATGTATTCCCGAGAGGTCGGCTGCTCTCTTTAAAGCTGCAAAAAAGGCGATTCAAGGAAGTCATAATATCTTATTTTAGCATGATATAATCAGGTTTTTCTTATTCAAGATAGATCTTGTCAAGCACCATTTGCTTTAGACCATTAAACATTGTTCAAGGTAATTGGCTCTTGATTTTCTTAATAAGTGATTCACTCTTTTCACTTTTTTTCAGCTAGAACTGATATGAAATAAGTCTAAAGTGTGACTTGCATAACTCATGCTCATATGCCAGACATCTATTGAGAGGACAGTATAATAGTCACGACTCAGAGCAGACAAAACAAAAACAACACTGCAGATATAAAATATATATTATTTATTTTGTTGAATTTGTTAAAGCCGCTCTCATCTATATTTTTATAATAACAATGGATGCGTAACGTGAAATGGATTATCATCTGACTCAGCTCATTGTTTCGGCTTCACAGTCTGTAACTTCACTGTTTTGATTCAGCGTCACTCCTCTCATCAACCTCGTTTCCAGCCACAGCTGGCTGCTGTTTTCAGTGAGAAAAAGTGGCCCACCGCACGCTGTACACGACATGTCCAGCACCGAACAACAGGCAGCAAAGTTAACAACTAGCAGTTGGACGTAGTGGAACAGCTAAAGGACAGTGAATATTGGACTCACATTCAGGTGGAAAAGACTCCAGAGAAATGCTAATGTTGCCATATGGCTGCAAGTGTTTGCTAACATGTACGTCTTAACAACTAGCCTACAGGAGTAGGCAAGAAGGCCAAATAAAAATCAATAAAAGCAGGTTTAAATCAGACGTAACCAAGGAGGAGAATCCACTCCTCAACCCTTGTTTTTTACTTCTTTAAAGTCAGGTATTGGGCGTTGCACGGATATTTATTCTAGATTCCATAATTTTTGTGATTTCTGTTTACCCCATTGGCAGAAGAGGATTTATAGAAGAGGATTTTTTGCAGCTTGGAAGGTTTTCTGGTTGAATATGAAGCAGAATTTCTTCCGGAGGTTGAATATGTGTGACATGGACTTCACTGACCATGCTTGACATAACTCAAAACCCCTGTGAGTATTGCTGGTAACCAGTAACACATTCACCTAGACTTGATTGTTTCCTCTCCGCTTCTGTCTAATCTACATTCAAGGCAAAAGGCAGTTGCTGAATTATTTAAAGCAGCCTCCTTGTTTGTTTACCTGGCTGAAGAGAAATTTTGCAAGGAAACCAATCTGGCAACAACTGCTCAACTGTGTGTCTGTGAGAAACACAACGGCAAAGGAGTCTGGGTGGCTGTTCTGGGTTTGTGAAAGGCACAGTGTCCTTGGTCTACACCCAGACCGTCACCCCTCCCCGCCACCCTCCCCCACCAGACACACATTCATCTCTCTCTCCTTTCTGTGTAGTCTCGCTCACGTTGACTGGTTCTCATCGGTCCTCTCACACTTATTTTCATTTTTGTGTCTCTTTTGCCTTCACTTCGTGAACACTAAACTCTCTTAGTTTCTTTCTCGATTAAAGAACTGCTTTCCTCTCTTTTCCCAGTGGGCAAAGTATATCACAACGTCAAAGCATCTTGTGCTAAATTTGGATCATGTAGGTTAAACAAGTCGAGCAGACTGAGATCAAATGAATCAGTATCAATTAGAGAAAAATCTGGTGTAGCGTTAACTTTTGGCAGCATTTTTGATTCAGTCAGTCCCTGTGGTCAGCGGGCTGCACTGCAAAGATTACACAGCCAGTGCCTTCTGTTACACTTTATATTGGTTTTCATTTTCTGATTTAAAATGTCAATTATGAAGCAGATATGCTACGAGAATGCAGTTCTAAAAGAGAGAAAGGTTGTAAAAATGCAGAATTTTGGAGAGAAACATGGAGGGAATGTAGAAAAGCCAAATGTAATATCCATCGGGATCTAACCCACTTACACTGTGTTTGTTTGAATGTGTCCGTGTGTGACTGTGTGTGTGTATCGCCACTGGAGACTCAGTTATTACTTACTCACTATGCGTGTAAGTACTCAGCTATGCAGTGAGCTAAAACACACTTTGAGGTTTTTACTGAAAGTAATTATGAAACTGTGAAAACAATATTGGTCAACAAATTAGATTATAGTGATTCCGTTAAAAAATATGAGATGCCATAATCAAGTGGTAGACCAAAGGTACTGTAACAGTGAATAAGTGAATAAGCGAGAGTTAGATTCCTAAAAGTATAAACTAATTGCCAGATTAGTTAGAAAAAGGAAAAAAACTGTGAAGGATCAACATTAGTCTTCTTGGGAAGTACAATACTTTTGATCTAGTCAATATACACATGGAAGAAACATAGAAAAAAATGAAAAAGAGTCAAATAACAGTGTTATTTACTGTTAATGGACTACAGAATGTGGTGAAAGTGTATTAGCAATGGATAACACCATGTGCAAACTGAATCACATGTAGTTGGGACACACGTGTGTTAGCCTCAGACAGCGAGTGTCATGGCTAGCTTGGTTTGCAATCAGCGGATCGCAGAAAAAACGAAATTCTCCTAAATCAACAATCGCAAAACAGTGGCGTTATATAAAGACCAAGCGCAATAACCAATTCTTTGCTCTGTCAAAACTTGTCAGATTCAGAAGATTCAGAGAAATATATGGATATAGACAATGCATGAACTCTTCATGTCCATATTTCCAAGCTTAGCAGTGTCAGTGTTTGTTCAGGGCTGCTCTGGCAGAGGGACAAAACTCCTGCTGAAGCAAGCTCTCATTTCAAAGGCCTATATCTCTGACCAGATGCAAGTAATTGGCTTTGTTTGTCTCTTTTACAGTCTTAGTTTTGTCAGTGTTTATTTCAGAATGTTCAAATAATTCATAGAAATTGATCTAGAGAGTGTGAGCCAAACTATAGCCAGAATATATGAGGACTTTTCAGCTATGTATATATACAGTATACAAATCCAGGCACACAGTCGATATAAAACCAGTCTAGTAATAAATGTAATCATGATACAACATTGCATCCATCATATTGAAGGTGAACATTTACTGATCAATTTCCATAAAGAAAAGGAAGAAAATTCCCCAGGGTCATATTTGCCCTTCTTCCTTCCAACCATGTCCTTACCCTCATTTCACTGCCCTTGCAGTATATTTTAATTGGCTGCAGTTCTAACCTCAAGAGGTCAGGGAAACTTCTCATTTGCATATTGCACGGCTATTGGCCATGACCGTTTAAACCTGACACCTAACCTGTTTCTCTCTTCTAATAGGCAGCTAGCTATTTCAGGATAGAAGCAGGTAAAACTGCAGATTTGCACAGCACATTGATGGCATCTTGTAGAAATCTCATCACTAAAATGGTAGAAATGAATGCATTCTTTTCAGTTCTTTAAAATATTTTTTCTGCCAGTAATAATTTGTGCTATAGCAACCCCTCATTAAGGTTAAGTAATCTGTGTTCCCGGCGTAAATAGTCCAGATATTCACCTTCGAAACCTCGCTGGGATAACCACGCAGAATCGGTTGAAAATAGAAACCTGAACTGTGGTCTAATTACTTCATTATCCAGGGCTTACAGACACAACAGGAGTCTCCTCCCACCGTTCACTCGGATGAACTCAGGTTGTTTGTCTCTTATATTAGCAGTCTGCTTTTTCAAGGCTGTTCCACGCATAGTTTTGATCGCCATATATGATGCTGTAAGACAAATCACAATATTTTATGTGGAAATCCTAAGACACACTTAGCTCTCACTTCCAAGCAGACTAGTTGAGTAGCACTGCGTTACATAACTAGGTCTAGGATTGCATCAGGGCCATATGGCACTCCTCCATGACCACACAGAGTTGACTGGCCCAGATCAGCTCTGCTTGGGGGATTTTCACAGTAGGCAACAACTCAACTCAATCTGATACACATTAGCCTGCTAATGTGTTTTGCATGATAATTGCAGTACAGTGGGTAGTCGAGCCGTCTGCTGCTTGCTGTTGGTGTTGCAGCTTGCTGTTGCTCTTGATTTTTCTTAATAGATATTAAGATATTCAGATACTACTGACAAGAAAGTAGTCATGGTTTGAATAATTGTCACACACATATCAAGGGCATCTGTTGAGAGAAAACTAGATTGATGATTTCAAGAAGAAATGAGACATTTTAATGTGTCTGTAGTCTATTAAAACAAACCCCACTCTAATTGCAAACACCCCACCCTGCACCTGCTTCACAGCGTTTCATATGCGCCGCGTTCCACCACTTCTATGATGCAGTAGTACTCGATTGCTTGTATGTGTGTGCACTGCAGCTGCTCTCTCAGTTTCAAAAGAAAATCTCCATCTGGGGTAGCTAAATTTGGCTATGAAAGGCAATGATGCTCAACCGAAGAATTCACACATGGTATTCCTTTGATCTCGAGCAGTTCATCCTCATGTGCTGAGACTGAGAAAGACAAGTCAGACACACGGAAGCTTCTGAACTTAAGCCTGTTGAGTCTCATTACTTGGATATGCACGACATGCAGCCTGATGCGCTTGACAGCGAGATGCAGAGAGGTGGATCAACCTTCTGGTTGTCATGTATTGATCTCTTTTAAAGGATTTGATATTTTTCAGGAACAGTCTTTTGACCCAGCTGAGTAAATGCTTGTCTGAAAACAATCAACACGTGTGCCTGCTGTATCTGATATCACACTATACTTGTGTAATACCACAAACTTCACAAAAGATTTGGGGTGTCAGTGGGCTTTATGATGTTGCTCGAGGTCATTTGAGCTTTTGTTTGTAACCTTTACTTCTCTCATGTCTCTTTCTTTCTCTGTGTCTTGGGAATTCCATGTAAAAAATGTTTGAAATGATCTTCATAGATTACATTCTTTGTTTCAGGTACACTAAAGGGGAGCTGGACATTGCCTACATCACATCGCGGATCATAGGTAAAATCATTTGGCTGTACAGTAGTTAGTGCATGTGTGAGCTCTGTGTGTATAGACATTGTCACCAAAAAATAATACATTAGGGAAACATCTGTCTGATCCTTAATATCTAAATGTCTAATGTTACACCGTTTTCACAGCAGCCATCTTGACATGAAATAGTAGGGTCAACACAGGTGTTATCAATGATACTAATTAAGACTCTGTTTCATTAATTAGTATCACTGGTAACACCTGTGTTTACCTACTATTTCATGTCAAAATGGCTGCTGTGAAAAAAGGTCTATTGAAGTAGAAAATAAGTTAAAATGGAAGAACTTAACACTCACAAACGTGCTAATGGGCCCTTGCTAATGAGTGGCAGGAAAAACAACAAAGGCCACAGACACGAGGAGAGGGAAGAATTACAAAATAAAACAGGAAACACTAAACCATGAATCCAAAACCGTGACACAAGTATCGTTAGTTAAATATCCAAATTTTGTCAAATGCTGATTGGTGCATGGAATGGAAAAATAGTGTTTTCATGTATGTAACAAGTGAGATTGGCTAATTTAGAGTTTATAAACCAGAGATATCAGAGGATAGGTGCCTTTAAGAGCCCAGGTAAGGTTTAATGATACTTGTATTACAGTTTTTTAACAAATGTAAACGCAAACACAAAAATGGGCATTTTAGTTGGGTTCAGTTTATAAAATGTAACACTGAAGTCTATTTACTTACTAACCACCTTAAAGTAACAGTTTGTCTATGGGAGTTCTACATTGTAGGCTACTGTGAAGTTAGCAGGAGCAACACCAACAGGCCACAAACAGGTCACGCAGAGATAACTCATCTCACTGCTGACTGGAGAGGATTTGATCTGTTGAGAACGCTGGACATTCAGCTTTGTCTGTAGAGTTGAGTGGGCGGAAGAGGAAGTGACCTCACCTGTGACCTGGATATTTATGTGTTGACGAGCCATCCAGGATTTGCTAGATTATTTTTATCTTTTTAACCTGGGTTACAGGAAGGATCCCTTTAATACAGAGTAAGAAGCTGAGTAAAGGAAAATAGTTTTCAGCGACTTTAAACTTACAGATATAGTATGGTTAACATGTTATATCTGCATAATGTAAGAGAACAAGGGTTCATGTTTCATCCTAAAATTGTATTACACATGCACATAAATAGACACCTGTACCCTGAATTTCTACCCTGTCCTCCTCTTTCATTCTCAAATTGCTTACAGCTTCACATGGAGCAGCAGTGTGTCCTTTACAGAACATAGTCAGCCGGACATTTGTCCCCTGAGGGCTTTCTATCCCATAATGCTTTGTGTGCAACCATTGATAGTCATGCTTGGATGTGGACCTACTCTCCTAAATTCACTTATTGTAGAATAATAGTGCAATAGGGTGAAAAGTAAAGGACATTGTGCATATAAACATCTGTACCAGCAGTGCATGAAACCCTTTGAAACATCTCATCCACCAGCTGAATAATGGATTCTTTTTTCAGTGATGACCTACCCAGCGGAGTCAGTGCAGATTGGCTACCAGAACCACGTAGAGGACATCCGCTCCTTCCTTGACAGTCGCCATGCCGACCACTACACTGTCTTCAATCTGTCACAGCGCAACTACCGCGGCGCCAAATTCTCCAACAGGGTGAGTGTGCTGCATCCTCATGAAGCTACAGATGAAGCCGTTACAGAATTATTAGTTTGTACCTAGTTGTTAGTGGTCGCTCCACCATTTACTCTCCCTGGATTATTACATTGTTATAACACTTGAGTGAGATATTTACAGTTTGCTGCCTATTTTTGGTGTGCCAACGTTTTAAGTGGGTCGCTACATGTGTTCATAAACTATGGCAACACCCAGAGTGAAGTCTCTAATTAGGTTTACCCATTTGGGTCTATCATTGCTGGGCGCTCCTCTGTCATTAAAGCTACAATAAAAGAATTTATGTCCACTGGAGAAAGTTGTCGGGCAAATCCACAGAGAATTATCACTCCACAATTTAATTCACCACATAACATTTTGCATCTTTCTTATTGTTTTGGTTTCACGGCATGCAACTCCTTATAGTTCACCCTCAACACTTTCATCAGTGTCACTTTCGATCACAGAAGGCAGCTATTTTTGGACACTACCTGTTTAACATAAAACAGTAAATAGGGACAAAGTTAGAGACTAGCTGGTGAACATAGTGGAGCATTTAGCCACTAAAGAGACAGATATGTCCCTCAGGAGTTGGTGGAGACCAATAATGGAGCTAAAAGGAAAGTCAATATTCAACTTAGATTCATCAGTTGGGCAGAAACAACTTTGAATGAATGTTAATGTTGCTGTCATTTGCTAACATGTTTGTAATATCAACTATAACTAAAATTTAGTTAATATTTGTGTCCACAGCTCCAAATTAATGCTAATATTAATATCTACCTAAAAGGTGATAATATGTCATGTTGGATTGTGTTTACAGCTCGTTTCTTCTGGCCTAACCCTAACCCAAAAGTCAGTTAATGCAAGTTTAATGTCTGTCTAACAACCAACAACTTGCTGACTTTAGTTTTTATTTTTTCATGGAGTACTAGCAACTCTGTCATTTTATTGCAATATTAAAAAGACAGACATTTGAACTCACGACTATATTATACTGTAGTGCAAACAACAAAGTCTTCTGTTTTTGTGGATGAACTATGAGCTGGAAAGCTCATTTTGGGATTTGGGGATGCTCTTCAGTATATATATTTTTGTAGAAATAATAAGTATTATTTGCTGTTTTTAATATTCAAAAGACGTAACACAGCAGTGATTCAACATGCAGTGTTTTTTTTTTTTTACACACTTCACCACAGTAATAACCACTTGTGACCAGAGATGTCTCTAAATAAAACATATAATTGATGGGTCACTAATCCAATTATCCCAGCTGAATTGCCATTCAAAAACAGAATTAATTTGGATGTGGATTCAAGTCAAGGCACATGTGGGATCTCTGTAGATAAAAGACTGCCACCCTCAGGCAGAAACATCCAAGAAAGCTGAGGAGTCAAGCTGTGGAGTTAACTTGGCTAAGATGGCCCCCTGTCTGCTTGTAGAAGTCTTGTATCACTAGTAGATGACTCATCGTGGCAACTGGTGTGTTGTGTTGCTCTGCTCCTGCAGTGCTGTTGCTAACATCCCTGCCTCTCCTTTCTCCTCCCTGCCTGATTATAATCTTTTTTTGTTTGTTTTAAAATTTCCTATCCCATCCCTCTGCCTTCTTTTGCTCTGCCTGTTTCTGCGTCTCTCCCTGTTTTCCACATTCTTCCTCCCTTTTCTTACTTCATTTGTCAACTCTTTTCCAGGTTTCAGAGTGTAACTGGCCTTCTCGCCAGGCTCCCAGCCTTCACAACTTATTTGCTGTGTGTAAGAACATGCACAACTGGCTCAAACAGAATCCCAAGAATGTGTGTGTCATCACCTGCTCGGTAAGAATACACTCACATAAATCACTGCACCTTCATCATATTCATCCCTATCCACCTAATCTATTTCCCATTGATTGTTTAGATTCTTGTCGGTTTAAGCACTGCCAAATTATTAATTAAATTAAAAACATTTTAGATTTACTTCTATCCTTGAACATTGTCAGTTTAGTGAAGTGAAGGTATATGCTTTGATTGTCACAACACATCCCCAGTTATGTTTTAATTGTCCTGTGACCTTGAGTCTCTGCACTTCAGATATGCTGCCAGAGTACCGGTTGAAACCTTCCCTACACTCCTTTGGTTTTTCTTCTACAACCAGGGACACCTTTTGTTAGAGGGTCACTGCACGATGAATAATTTGATCAACATTTTATTGCCAAAATTGGCTGCTGCATCGAATAAAGAGCTTTTGAGAAACTTTGAGAAAGCCCAGATGCTGAAAATCTCTCCTTAATCTTCCCCTTGTTTTTCTTCTATGTAAGTAAAAACAAAATTTGCTAGCTTTCAATCAAATGAAGGCTACAATAGCACACAGTGAAAGGAATCCTCACAAGGGAAACAAACACCTCTTTCAGCCTCTTTCTCTGCTCTCCTCTAACTGTTGCCAAACCCCGAATGCAGCAATGTTGGTCTGCCTTTTAAAAAAAATTTAAAATACAGTAAAAATACAGCTTGGAGCTGTTCTGTTCCTAGTAGTCCTTTCGCTTTTTTCTACCTCTGCTGTTGCTTAGCAGTTTAGTGGCAGACAAAGTAGAGGACAGGAGTATTTTAATCCAGCATGTTGGCCATGGCGCTCCAAATTCAGAGAAAGTGTGGATGTGAGTCATATTTTAGTAGTTGGTCATAAAATAGGAAATATGTCTATTTTGGTGCCTGTGCTTTGTAAAAGAGATATTACACACTGTAAAAAATACATGTATTTTGCTTGACAGAGCTCAGTTTCAAAACTCAACAAAGTTTCTTCAGCAACCAGTTGCACTTTTAGTACCTAACCCTAATGTCAGACATATTTCAAGCATAACTAAAGCCCTAAAAACTTTGAAATACTTGTGTTTTGCACTTGAGTTGCTACTGAAGTATTCCCTGAAACTGGACTTTCTGTCTTTTCTAATTCAGTGACAGCAATACTGTACACTGTCATGTGGTGGAGCATGTTATTGCCAAGTCACTGCGGCTCGACTGTGGCTTGGCAAATTGCTCCATCTTGCATAACCTCCAGCAAACGGTTCCTGTCTAAAAACAGTTTTCTCTGCTTCAGATCACAAGAATGTTTTTGTCTCCCCATAACCTGAAATGAACTCACAGTTAATTTATAACACTGAATACATTCAGTGAATAAAAATATGCACGACCATAACGTTTAGTGTTGGCCTATTTGAGCACATGACTTCATCATGAGTTTTTTTTTTTTTTATGAATGTCTTTGAAGCATGACTTGAAGCAAGTTTGAGGAGTTACAGTGCAGATGTACATTGAGCATTCAGGAAGTTTGAGTCACTGGGTTAAATGAGGTCATACTTGAACATGTATAGATGAACTCACTGAACCCAATGAACCTCTGTGATTTCCTAAGATGTAAATGGAAACAGTGCAGAGGTTAAGATGAGAAGTATAAGTGAAGCTTTAATGTGCGTTGCAGGTCAGGCACACTAATAATTGCTGTGTCTCAGTCTCTCTTTTGTTGTGTGTGTTTTCAGGATGGTCGTGCTCCCTCTGGTGTCTTGGTTTGTGCCATGTTCTGCTTCTGCCACCTTTTCAACAACCCGATTCCTGCCATGCAGCTGCTCAGTGCAAAGAGACCAGGCTCTGGCCTCTGGCCGTCACACCGCAGGTTTGCATCCCTGAACATGTGTGTCATGAGTACAGTTTGGCTTCAGACATATTTGTTCTTAGACATGATGATTTTTTGTATGCAGATTTGATATTTATCGGCTGTGTGTATACATGTTTGCAAAAAGGTTTCCAGTATACATATGTGACAGGGAAGGTCACAGTTTGGTTGTAGCATAGCTGAAGGCCTTGACACCCATCGTGCTGGTGGTGACAGTAGACCCGCTGACGAAAACTATAGGGAGCGAGAAGTGTTATGTGCTTTAAATGAGATGTTTGCAATCCACTAAATATTGGTTATGTGGCTGGAGAGTATTGTCCACCAACACCAAGACTCTTAACCTGTGTTTAGAAAGGTATGGTGGGTTGGGTAATGGGAAGTGAGCGTTAGACTGTAGATTTAGAACCATCCATCCATCCATTCATTCATCCATTTTCTTCCTCTTATCCGTGGTCGGGTCACAGTGGCAGCAGTTTTTGCAGGGTGCTCCAGATGTCCCTCTCCCCAGCAACAGATTCCAGCTCCTCCTGTGGGATCCTGAGGCGTTAGATAGATGGAATTTATAGTGGTTGTGGTTTCTGGGTTTGCCCCGAGATTTCCTCCTTACCCCTAGCCTAAGGCTGAGCCCAGCCACCTGGCGGCAGCTCATTTCGGCCGCTTGTATAAGCAATTTCATTCTTTTGGTCACTACCCAAAGCTCATGACCATCGGTGAGGGTTGGAACAATGTTTGCAATGTTTGTTGTCCCATCTGCCCCCGTCGAAGGCTTTTGCTTGTAAAACCACAGAAAACATGGTAGCCACATAATACAGCCAACAGCCCCCAGTTTCCTCATCCTGAGCATGAATCTTAGACTGCAGAGCTGGCAGACCTTCAAGGATGGACAATTTATTACCGTACCAGCCAGGAGTTGTAGTATTTATCAGTCCATGCTCGAACAAGATCTCTCTCATGAGTTTTAGTGCAAGTTGACAGAGAGTTCATGAAAATTGCATCAATAATATGATTCTGGACGTTGTCCAGAAGTCCTTGAATTGATCTGCCGTCACTTATCAGTGCGTTATCGCATTCCTGTAACTGTGCTGGACTTCTGCTTGTTGATACAGCTAGTATATGTATAATACTTGTCAGTTTGGGAATGACTGATGATATGTATGATACATAAGAATGTACATTTGATAATCAATTAACTATTTGAGTCATTTTTTAAGAAAAAATGTCCAAATTCTCTGATTTCAGCTTAATTTTAACTGAATTTCTTTGAGTTTGGACAAGACAAGACATTTGAGGATGTCACCTCGGGTTCTGTCAAACAGAGATCTATTGGATAAACTTTTTATCAACCAAACAACTAATCGATCAATTGAAAAAAATGACAAAATATTCGTTAGTTGCAGCCTTACATTGGACATTGTAAAATAAAATGAGATAAAAACTAATTATCTTCAGAGGTGTCAAAAGTATTCACATTCATTACCCAAGTAGAAGTATAGATACTAGGGTTTAAAAAGACTTCTGTAGAAGTTGAAGTATCAACTCAAGCTTTTTACTCAAGTAGAAGTGTAAAAGTACTGGCTTCAAACTACTTAAAGTATAAAAGTAAAAGTAATGTAAAGGGGAAAAAAAGCCATCAAATGTTATAGGCCCCGCGTCACAGGGGCCTATAGTGCTCTACACGACCTCCCCCCAAAAAACATCATTTTTCTAAAGGCCATAATGACTATAATGTTATATTAAAATTTTAATTTGAAAAATTTGGGATGCACTAGGCTACCTGTTTCAGCCTCATATATGCCCAATGAAAATGAATGCATTTTAGTATAATGCAAATACATTAAAGAACCATATATGTGTGCTACTGAGCATTAACATGTGTTTCATGGAGCGGAAGATATGATGACTAGTTATGTCTATAAGTATTGTAATGGTATACATGCTATGCTATGTATAACAGCCCTATACAGTATAGTGCTGTCAAAATTAATGATTAATCCAAGTGATTAATCAAAAAAAAAATAATTCTGATAAAAAAACAACAACTGAATTCTCTTGAGTTCTCTTGAGTCTCTGCCACGGACATTTTCGCACTAGGCCACATAAAGTCAGTCGACAGTCAGTCAGCTCCTTGCTTGCGTGTGACATGATTTGTAATGTGCAGGGGCGATGCATCACGTACAAACCAACAGTGTGTCGGAATGGTATATGTTTATACTTCTCATCCAATCACAATCAAATTCACTCTATCATGGATTAAAAAAAAAAAAAAATCTTTTGACTGAAAATCTTTCAAGCTGCAGCCAAGTCATATTCCCCATTTGCAATTTGTGAAAGATGTTACAGGTAACGTTACTGGACACGTGCTAAAAAAATAAGATAAGATTTACAGACCCACTCCACTCATAACCACGTTCTCTAATGCAGACATCAAGTTTAAATACTTGACCGGCACAGTTTTACAGGTTGATGCTTTAAAGAGCTGTTCTGTTCACACTTTTCTTTATTGTCATTTCAATGTCACTTTTAATCTATGAAATCAAACTGATACTTTTTTTCCCAAGCTTGTCTCAAGTTTTACTCCTTCAAGTAATTAACCATCTACAGAACTTCAGTACGTTATTTTTCTACTTCTTCTTCTCATCATCATCATTATTATTATTATTATTATTATTATTACTATTATTATTAATAGTTTCAAGTGAGCCTCTTATCATTTAACAGAAAAATACATCAAACAAACAGCACCAGGATTAAATAACCAGGATTAAATAACAATAAGAGCAACTTTTGCAGCCTTGTGACAGTTTCAGTGTGATGGTGAGCTCTCACCTTTCTGCCATCACTACGTACTGTTAATAATCAAAGAGAAGCTCTGAGGCTTTACATCTGTTACATATGTTATAATACAAGATTTCAGCATTGAGCTACAATCAGGCTTCATTCATGATTTTGTACCGTCAAACTAACCAAAAAACCTCTTATTGATTATCATTATAAAGTTTCAGGGCGTTCCCGTAACCATGGTAACTCACGGTGCCAGAGGAGAGCCGCTGAATGAAGCCGTTTACACAGATACACTGCAGACAAAGTCCAGACACACAACAGGAGACTCTCTGTGTCAGACGAGTTCTCACATGTTGACTAAACTTTAATTGAGTCTCAAAATGACATCACAGCTCTGTGACGCAGTTGGGAAGGAGTAGAAAGTACAGATAATTGCGTGAAAATGTAAGGAGTAGAAGTAAAAAGTCGGCTGAAAAATAATTACTCCAGTGAAGTATAGATACCCAAAAATTCTACTTAAGTAAGGTAACAAAGTATTTGTACTTCGTTACTTGACACCTCTGATTATCTTGTCTTCTCTCCATGCAGGTACATAGGCTATGTGTGTAGCATGGTATCAGAGAAACCCAGTCTACCCCACTCCAAGCCCTTGGTGATCAAGGCCCTTACCATCAGTCCGGTCCCCTGCTTCAATAAGCAGCGTAGCGGCTGTCGACCATTCTGCGACGTCCTCATCGGTGAGACAAAGATCTTCACCACTGCACAGGAGTACGAGAGGATGAGGTAGGAACAAGTGGTTTAAAAGGCTCAGACAAAATGAGATTAAGAGTCGTTAACGAACATTTTCATACAGAATTAACTGATCATGTGACATTGTTACATTAACATGCATGTTTCTCCCTCTGATACTCCATGTCCAGAGAGCACAGGGTCCAAGAGGGTAAGGTAGTTTTCCCTCTGGGTGCGAGTGTGCAAGGAGACGTCGTCGTTTCAGTCTACCACATGAGGTCGACCATTGGAGGGCGTCTGCAGGCCAAGGTAAACTTCATGTGCTCTACGCAGTATCCTACAGAGTCGAGGGACCAAACTGCAAAGCGTGTCTGTGTACTGTCATCATCTTAATCGAACTTAACAAAAACAACATGTTGAAACTTAGAAAATCTCAAAAGATCATACTGAACTATTAGCTATCAAACGTCTCGGGCTGTGGTTGCAACTTATTTGGATATTTGCACATGTCGAAACCCACAACCCACAACTTGTCAGGAGGAAACATGCTGGAGACAAGTTTTTAATTTCCTGACCTGCTGACTTTATGAAAATATGTGGCTTTCCACCAACATCAGCACTGGCAGAAACAGTAGACATTTCATGCATACACTGTAGTTAACATTAAAATGATTCTCTGTTTCTTTTTTTTAACATTCAGGATCTCTCATTCCTTCTGATTATTGAATCATTTAACTTTCACCAGAATATATACTGATATAATAGTTTAAAGGTGTACGCCCTCCAACATTTCCTTTATAGGTCTTAATTGCATTGTCAAAGTAGATGCTTTACATATACAGCTTTTAGAGTAGGCCAAAGCGTCCCTCTAACTGACCATTACAACAGACAGTTTAGGTAATAACTTAGCAGTTCGCCTTCTTTTCCAGTTTTGCAAATCCATCCAGATAAATAGCAAAAACTATAAAAGACAAATTCTTAAGGATGGCAAAGCAACATGCAATTTCTCTGTGAATGAACATCACATAATCGAACAGAACGTTCTGCTCAGAGTTACAGCACATTTGACTATTGATGCGATTTGATATGATACATTAAAATATCACATGGTCCAAACTTACATTTGTTCTGCTGCTGGTAGGTATCCAACACCCAGATCTTCCAGATCCAGTTCCACACAGGCTTCATTGCCCCTGGTACCACCGTGTTAAAGTTTAACAAGTAAGGACATTTCTTTTATTTAATCACTTCTGAGAGTATGACTGGAAAAAAGATTTTCACATTTTTTCTCTCATGCACATGCTATTTCCTCTCAGACCAGAGCTGGATGCATGTGACTCTCCTGAGAAGTATCCACAGCTTTTCCACGTAATATTGGACGTGGAGGTGGAGGGAGTGGACAAGCAAAAAGACCTGACGCCTCCGTGGGAGCAGTTCCCCTGTAAAGACCTCAGCCCCAACGTGCTCTTCTCCTGCCACCAGGAGCATCAGGATGCACTGGCTATTGCTGGTACTGTGGGGACGTGTACACTGGGGATAAATGCAAACTGTCACTGCTAATGTGGACATAACATACTCTGTGTTATTGCCTCTCATCCTCTAGCTCTAGTTTAAACTCTTTAAACAAAGATAAAACAGTGATTTTATTGTTAATATTCAATGATAACTTCCCTCAGGACTTTGAAGCACTGTCAAAGCCTTATGGGAGCTGTAGTTGTTGAAAGGTAACTGTTAGTCTTTATTAAAATGACAAAATGTCCAATTTTACAACAAACTACTTTAGTAGCAGTGGTAGTGAAGCTAATAATAATGTGGACAAAAAAATCCCTGTATCAAGTTTCAGCTTGCTACCTCAATGAGAAAATACAACAAAACTAAAAGTGGAACACCAGCTAGCTTACCAGCTACCTCACTAGCTAGCTACTGACAAATCTATATTGGGTTGATTCAGCAGCATATAACCTGTGTATTTTGAATGTGTTTGGACTGACAGTGTGTAATTTTGCTTTTTTTTTTTACTTTTACTTGTCTCACAACCTGAATATAATGTAAATTCAAAATGGAACAACTGTTAACTGCTGTTTGTTAACTTTTACAAAATTCTTTAAGAGTCAACTATTCAACCTTTTTTAAAAATACGAATTGACCTAAAGTAACCCTAGACCTAAGTCCTTGTCCTAAAAATGACTTGTAAAACAGTTGTCATTCTGAAAGTCTAAAACTGTCTTAGTTAATGTCAAGCTAATTTGATGTATCCATCTACTGTCTGTTAGGTAGTTTAATCTATAGTATATTAAACAAATCATACATTTTTGCCTAAATATTGAAAAGTAAAGAGCAAGTATAAAGTGAAGTAAAATGTAATAGTATAAAATAGCATAACATGTATACTCAAGTACTTCAAATGTGTGCTTAAGTACAGTAGTTGAGAAAGATCATGGATAGGTTGGATAATGCTGTATATGCAAAAACACATTCACATTTAGACGCATGAACAAACTAATGGACAAACTTTCATTTTTGTTTCTACAAGATGAGATGGAGGGATTGGATCTGGAGGGTAAGACAGTAGAGGAGAGCACAGTCCTGTTAGAGAAACCGTTGAGTACAGTGATAGTAGTTAACCAGGGTTTGGTTCAATTCAATCATACTCACTGACCATATCGACGTATACATTCTACGTTATTGGAAAATCACTTAGCTGTTTCCATTTACAATCTGTATTGATTGAATTGAAATGAACCCCATCCTTGTTATGCAGTGATATATCAGTTTGGTGGATGATTTTAATCTGTCTCTTGCATTAAAAAAAGGGAAATGGGGTTTATGAATGTGTAGAAGTGGGAAAAAAACACATATCAGTGATAAGGAAGAAAAGTGCTGAAGTGGTACAAATTTAAAATGTTCCACCAAAGTGAAATATTGCTGTAGATTTATACTAGCGTCATACTGAACATCCCATCCCTTCTTTAAAAGCATACTGTATATTTTATTGATTGGATTCTTTCCAATTTATTTATTGTTTTAAAAATGATCTCCTCCAATTACTGCAGCTACTACCAAACTGCAAAGTGTGCAGCATAATGTATTATAGCACACAGTATCAGGAGAAAGGCTGGTGCTTTTAGCAGAGAAGACCTGCGTACTGTAGTTGCCCATTATTCCCTACTTCGCTCTTGTCCTTTTTTCTCTTAACCTACTCTGTATTTCTGTCTGCTTTGCCCCAATTAATTCCCTGCTTTGTTATTTCTTCCACTCTCTTTCTCCACTTTGCGTCTCTCTTTCTCATTTTGTAATTCACTACATTTCTCTTCTGTCTCTTTCCTCATCTTCCTGTAGAGCCAAGCCGGCCCCACGGAGGTCCAGAAGGTCGGGGCCACGGCGAGGAGAGCGAACCCTCGGATGATGAGATGCTCTCCCTCTCCAGCCAGCGAAGCAACGCCAGCGCGCCCCCCCAGAGACCCGACCCGCCTGCCGCCCATGCACCCGCTGATGAAGTGGATCTTCTTGGCCTTGACGGGGAGACGATCAACCAACCGTGTCCTTCGTCTCAGCCCCCGTCTACTGCAGCCGCCACCACGGACCTCCTAGGGGACTTGTTCGGGGGGCCACCTCAGTCTACCAGTTTGCCGTCATCTGCCCAGTCCACACCACATAAAGTAGTCCCAAACACTGCCTCGCCATGCCCCTCTCCTGCACCAGGTGAGATACCAAGTTTGAAAGATGATAACATCTTAAGATAAAATTGCTTTTATTTTGGTCATCACGGTTACTTACTGTGGCACTACACAGTCTGTAATACAATGGCGGGTATGTTTGTTTTCCTCAGCGTTTGATCCCTTTGGGGCGGGTCCCATGCCCAAGCCTCAGGACATGATGGGTTCATTCCTTGGACCAGGTAACATGGGGCAGCCAGACCCCTTCCTGCATGCTGCTCGTTCTCCATCACCCACCCTGCAGCCTTCAACCTTGGGTAAGGCATGCTTCTGCTGCACTGCTGCACACTCTCACAGCATTGTGGATGTAATAAAAGAGTCCACATCGGGGTAAGGCATGTTATAGAGTGCTATAGTAACTTAACACATGCATCATGATCATCTGTGCGTGTCAAACCTGGTTAGATTCATTAGATCGCACCACATTTTTAAGATCTTTTTCCTCCTTCACAGCTTTTTTTCTTCTTACTGCTTTAATCACTTGTTGGCTTTGCAACAGTATTTTTGGTAATGGATGTGTTTGCATGATGTATGATGAGTATCTGTCTGATTAGTATTGCACAGAGGTTGCACAGGCTTCATATTTCACTAGCAGCACGAATCATCCCCCATGAATCAACAACATTTAACTTCAAACATGACAGGGCAGTTCTGCTACTTTAGGTGTAGCACAAGTGTGTCAAACTCATTTTAGTTCATGGGCCACATGCAGCCTGGATCAGTAAAACCTTCACATAATAACATATAAATAACAATCTTCCTTATTTTATGGTAAATACGTACAAATACGGTCTGAAAATGAAAATTAATGAACCAACTACAAAGCAGTGTGCATGATGAAGCAAGACCACAGCAATATTATGAGTGTGCAGGCCTGAACCCAACCTGAGCTCACAGTAACGCTCGTGAAAACAGGTCTGAATCTGTCCTATAAACATTTACATGACCTGTGCAGTACAGTGTGACACTTTCTGAGTGTATTTTAAGCAGGGAAATTAATTTAGTTTCAAGAGCTCGATCCATTCAGACATTCAACAGCCTCTCTAACGCCTCTCATGAGACTCAACCGTGCTATCATTTTCTCTGGCTGTGTGGGTTCCTGCTGCTCAGCTCCCATTCACTGTGTGCTCAGTCTGTGACAAACCTTTATGTGCTTGAATAGGCCGGAGTTCCCCTGTCCCACCCACCACTCCAACCGTCAACATTCAGCAGCAAAACGCCATGGGAGGATGGGACTGGAACAGACCTGCTACCACAAGCACAGGTAGAAATCACTAACCACACACACACACACTTGTATAAACACAAACAACACTGAATGTTTATCAAATACTTTAATCGGGGAAGCTAAATAAACCTTTTTGTGTGTACTCACATCAGTGGAAGCTGGTGGAGCTGAATGCTAAAGATTAAAAGGACTAAACTATGCAAATGTTTTCACATGTTGTTGTTGTTTGTTGACTAATCCAGGATCAGGCTTTGGTATGGGCAGTCGGTCAGCCACTACTAGCCCTACAAGCTCGGTCCACAGCACCCCCACCCACCAAACCAAGCCAAACACCTTGGACCCATTTGCTGACATAGGCAACCTCGGAGGAAGCCTTGGAGGTCAGCCACGGGAAATTTTCTGAAGAACATGAACTGAGTCTTTGTTGTCTCATGTCCTAATCTCCGTCCTTTCCTTCAACAGGTTCTGGCTTCTCCAGTAAACCCACCACCCCCACTGGATCTACCCCTTCCATCCCTCCCATGGGCTCCCCATCGCGACCTCCTCCATCACCCCAGCATGGCTTCCCCTCGTGGCAGCCAGGCGCCGGAGGCGGTGTAGGATGGCAACCCCAAGGACAGGGCCCTGCCTCGCAGCCAAAGCCCAGCCCCAGCCACACCCCCATGCCTCACACATCACCCCAGAACCGACCCAACTACAACGTCAGCTTCTCTGCGATGGGAGGGGGCTCGCCTAGCGCAGCGGGCAAGGCACAGGCTGGCATGGGTGAGCAGGAGATGTGGAATTAGTGCAAATGTTGTGGTCTAATAGTCCAGGATGATAAGTGGCTGAGTAGCTTAACAAACACATGTTTCCTCTCTCTGTGTTTGTATCCCTCTCTGCCAGGTTCTAAGCCCAAGCCCTTGGATGCCAACTTTGATGACCTGCTGTCTGGTCAGGGCTTTGCAGGGACCAAAGAGAAGAAAGGGCCCAGGACTATAGCTGAGATGAGGAAGGAGGAGATGGCCAAAGAGATGGACCCTGAGAAACTAAAGGCATGGGCTTTTTTTATTGAGTAACATCTGTGTACAATAAAAAATAAGAAGTAGTTTGAAGTTTCTGTTAGAAACGTCCCACGACTCTTGCATTTCTACATCTGAGTAGAATTACAGTCTGACATCAGTTCATTGGGTTCTTGTCATCTGTTTATCCAGTGTAGCACAATAGAAGCGATTCAGCGATTCCCATAAGTAGGATAGTGTACTTGAAAAGCTTTGGCTGTGAGAGCCTTTCTGTTTATTCCAGAATTAATGAACCAACCAATGTAGGTCTCCCATGACCAAACTTTGGTTCCTCTAATTACTCCTTTTAAAACATTTCACCAGAGCCAAAATCACTAAAAGCATTTCTGCTAATTATTGTTCCAAATCTGATCATCGCCGGCTAATGGCTCCTCTTCTCTAATGCTCCTGTTTGTGACCCAGATTCTGGACTGGATCGAGGGGAAGGAGCGTAACATCCGTGCTCTGCTGTCCACCATGCATACTGTGCTGTGGGAGGGAGAGACGCGCTGGAAGCCTGTGGGCATGGCTGACCTGGTTACTCCTGAACAGGTCAAGAAGGTCTACCGCAAAGCAGTCCTGGTCGTTCACCCAGATAAGGTGAGACAGATAAAGACGGGTAGCCTGGAAGTGAGAATCTTTAACTGCCTATAGATCTTCCAGGTGCACGAGACCAAATGTAAATGATTTCTTTGGCAACTGTGTACACAATTGAACTCAGAAACAGAGGAAGTAACAACGCAGAAGTATAATTACATTCTGTTTTATGGCACATTCATACTTGGAAACATATCTAAACATTCCATTCACTTTCCTAATACAAATACTGTAGTCCACAAATACATCATACCCCTCTGTCCTATTCATTTAAATGTACAAGAGAATGTCACAGGTAGATGGATTTACCAATTTGCAAGTACGAACACCAACTTTGAGTGAAGCTGATAAAACAAAAGATGTAATCAACATTGTGTTATGAAGCACATTGTTATAGTTTTATTGTGATGTAAGAGTCATGTAACATCTGAAGATCAGTGATAATGGCACAGTTAACAGTTGAACAGGAACTTTTTCGCACATGATATAAACACAGACACAAGCACAATGAAAAAAAATAAAATAATCAGCATCTTCACAAAAGGATAACCCAGTGATGCAAAGTTAGTTTTCAACCAATCAAATAAAGAAGTAGTGTTATCCTGGTGAACGGACTTAGCAGTTTCGTGAAGGTGATTTACTATATCACCAATGGTAGCATTATAATCAGGCACAAAGGTACAACACTCAGAACCAATTACGGCACAAGTTCCTCCTTGGGCTGCTAAAAGAAAATCCAAAGCTGCTCTGTTTTGTAAAGCTAGGAGTCTAACAGAGGCGAGTTCACTCGATATCAGCATGAGAGCCTTGCCAGTTTCATTAGCTATAACTTCGATTGCATGAGACAAATCTGCAATTTGATCTAACGCAGACATAACTCCGTAAAAAGGAAGAAGGGAACCGAGTGTGTTCTTGAAAGGTGATTGATAATGAGTCCCAAAGACATTTGAAACTCCACGTCGTACTCGTTTTGGTTGAGGTTTCTTGGGCAGGGAGTGAGCCACTCTCATAGCCGGGACGACGTATGCCAAGCCACAGCGTCCATTGTAATCCACAGGAAGATACGGGTATGCGAGGTTTCCACATACCCAGTACATTCCTACAGGAGAGGAGATGGAGCAGCTCGCAGTGCGGTGAGCTAGAGCACTGAGGTGAGCCTGGCCTGCTGCTTCCAAACAGTGCTCGGGTGCAGAATTCAGAGGTTTAAAGTCAGTACTTGTTTGCTTCGGGTCCCATTTGAACGTACGAAGGCAGTCAGATTTTCCTACAGGGGTCTCACCGTCATTCTGGAGACACCAAGGGAAAGGCTGAGGAATCAGCAGTACGGGAACCGGCTTGGGACTTTTGAGACATCTATTGCAGTTTGCGTGTCCAGAACATTTAAGCGGTCTCATCTTGGAGATTCTGGTACAATCAGGGTGAGAATAAGACCGAGACATGGGAATATGCATCAGGTGGCATGTGTCACAGTCAGAGGCAGGTAAGGCCATCAGCGGTAAACCTTCTCCAGCTGTGAAGGGCATCAGGCCGCAGACATAACAGCTGGAATTAGCGTGTATGTGTTTGGCTACTTGCCATGCCATAGTCATAAAAATATTGATATTATCCACTCCTGCATCTGGTGCTTTCATGACCTGTGGAGCTGCCCTGATGGACCCCACCAGGATCAGTGTTAGGAGTTGTAGGATCAGGGACATTCTTGCAATCTGGATCTTCACAGTTAGACGCTTGAGCAGTTTTTCTTGCAGAGCGAGACACCAGCCTCTAGTTGAACATCAGCGCCATCATCAGGAGTCCAGGAGGCAGTTTGTATCTGTGGAATGAATACAGTGAACAGAGAATGACTCACAGCATGACAGCAGACCTATGTTCCTCATTGTCCTTACATAGGGTAAGAGAAAGGCAATCACGACAATGACCTTACCTGTGGTTTCAGTCTTCAGGGCAGCCTTTTTCTTCTTACCGTCAGCGAATTGAGGTTATAATCCTGAGATCTGTGGGATCATAGCAAGTCGACATCACCAGCATGCATTCAAAGAGAAAATACAAGACTTGTCACCTCTCAGTTCATCCTCTCTTTTATCAGAGCGTAGGCACAACCCAAAATACACAATCAGGGGGGCCAAGTGAGTGACTCACAAGATCAATACTCACTGATCAATCATTACAAGACGGCAGGGTTTTAATCAAAACAGGGCAGACTTAGAGGCAGTTTTAAATGTTTAATTGAAGAATATTTGTGTTTTGTAGTTTAAATTTTCTTCAGAATCTTTTCTAGTTTTGGTGTTTCCTTTGTGTGCTCTAGGATCCATTTTTAGACCTGCTGGTTGTTGACAGCCACCCACCTTTTTTCCCTACCAGCTCCTGACCTATGTGTGCATGCTTTGATATTGTGCATGCATGTATGCCAAGTTTTTTTTTTTCTTCAGGCTGCAGCCATGAATTAAATCCATGCTGCATTAAAATGTCTGGCTACAGTCCAATCTGTTATGTCAAAGCAGGTTATGTCCAGGTGTTTTGCCACCTGCTTTGCACGCATAGGTGATTTTCCTGTCTTGTGTATAACTCTGTTTCTCTGTCCTCCTTCACAGGCGACAGGACAGCCCTATGAACAATATGCCAAGATGATTTTCATGGAACTAAATGACGCCTGGTCAGAATTTGAAAGCCAAGGACAAAAACCCCTCTACTGAATAAACGACGAGATGAAGGACGTCCCTGCTGATTCTGTCATCTCACCCTAAAAATGTGTCACCACCTCTGGTCAACATACTACAACCGCACCCTACAACATCTGCCTTTATACTTGTGCTTTGACTCCAGTGCCCACACTCACAGTATAACTGAACTAATGACTCCCTGTAGCTCAAATGTACCTACCTACTGTATGTATGTGGTGCAACATTGTCCTTCCTTGTTGAGTGTCCTTAGCCCTTAACCAATCCACCAATCAAAGCAGATGTCGCCGGGATGTCTAGAAAAAAAACAAAAGCTAAGCTTGATTCAGAGGAGTCAGATTAAAAGAGAGCGACAGACGATGGACACACAAGATAAGAGAAAAACACATCAGGGAGTAAACTGAACAAGCATTTCACAGACTGCTCGAAATAAAGGATTCAGAGCGCCAGAGAGTCTGTAAGGCACAAAAAGCATTTAACAGCAATCAAGCCATTTACCCACGCAACATTCTGTCGGTAGAGAAAGTAGATTTTGCTTTGAACTTTGTGTGAAAGGTGGATCCAAGATCAGTTCTGCCATATCTAATCCGGTTTTTCATTGAATGTTAGAAATACTGAAGTTAAACCTGTTCTCAGTTTGGAGGTACAACGTAAAAAGCTATCTAAGTGTTATATAAGAGAATGAAAGCAAACTGCTGTTACTGCTTTTGACAGGTTACGGGTTGGATTTAAATTTAGTCTGCAGAGGATGATCAAAAAACAATAAAAACACACATCAGAAGGCTGCTACATTTTAAATTCCTGACTTCATATTCATGTGACAGATTAATAAAAAGATACTGTAAGTACTGTAGGAGACTGATTTAGCATCGGTGTGTGTGATGTAATCAAGCCTTGTGTGTTTCCATGTTTGCAGGGGGACTGTATTTTAGGATTAGCACATGTACAGTTCCACACATGAAGCACCGTGAGGCCTCATGCATACTCACTCATATGGTAGCATGTATTTTTGCAAGGGAGCTCTGTGAAAGCACAAACGGACAACTTGACAGCACTGAAGGACAGCCATTGTTATTTATTTATTAGTTTGTTTTGTTCATCTTTATTTTGTTGCGTTTTGGTTTTAATGAACTGCACATGTCATCAGTTAATGTACGTAAAGGACGTGTTTGGAGTTTTTCTGGGCCATTAACTCATCAACTGGCTGACTAACTAACAAAACCAGGGAATAATTTGTCAGACTATATCACAATTTCTGTGTGTATAGCCTTTTATAGTCTGCAATATCTGTTTCTAACTTACCGAAATGACAATTATGTGCTTACACACTGCAGTGCTGCTCATCTGACATTTTTATTGACCCCACAAACTCCCTACACGCTAAAAGAGTTGTGGTATGATTTTGCTGATATATTTTTCTCACGAGATGATACATAAGCTGTAAGGCTGATGAGTGAATTAATGTGCTTTACTGTATCTCGCTGCTTCATATCTCAAATTCCTAATCTGTCTATCTGCTGTCATTACAACAGTGATTTGCAACATGTTTTTTTTTATTTTTATTCCTTTATGTAATTTGTTTACATTTGTTCTGTCACACCACTGACACTTGTATTTATGATTTATAATCATGCAGATTTCTGTCTGGATGAGAGTACGATGACACCGTTTCATATCAAAAGTGAGGTAGACACATGGCTCAAAATATCAGACTTTTTTCAGGAGCTGTACATGCTGCAGGCGTCCATTTCTAATAGTTTGAATCCAGAACAGATGTCAATTATCTCCATGTAATTTCACTAACATGCTGACTGACATGATTGTTCCTCTGTGTGTCGGAAATTGACTTCTGACATTGTATTGTTGTGTATAAAGTATTTCATAGTCCTGGAATGAAGTCTATGGGCCACTGACAAATATATGCAAAAACAAAATATGTGTATTTACTTACTAGGAATTGGAAATTGAAGACTTTTTTTTTTTTTTTTTTAGGGGTTTGATGTTTTCACAGGACACTAACGATCCTATAACATCCTTCCAGCTTTGTGTTACTGATCCAGCTCTACAGTTTATATTTAAACATCTGTTATCAGTTCAAAAATGTGTTTAAAATCAATTCACACACACATAATGCCTTCACATGTTCATAAACTGGTTACTGTTTTCATGCTCTCTGTTTTGGAGATTTCAGATGAAGGATTAGATGATTTTATTTCTTCAATCCTTGTTAACTATCATCATGTTTTCTCCCTTTGTTGGACTTCATTATTACCCAGCATTCACAGTTTGTTTATCTGCGTTGAGGACTGAATACTGATCAGTGGAAAAAGAGTATGCCTGCTATAAAGCGCTCTTTCTTAAGCTGGTTTGGGATCACATCCCTGAATAAGACACTGAGTGTGAAAATGTTGAACTCTGATCGAGAGGCTACTGCTCTCTTTGGTGACTTACTAGACACAGGAGGTGTGTAGTATGTGCTTCTCTATTTACACCGAGGATCTACATGTAAAATAACCTCCATTAGCTCCCTCGCTGACTGAATTCTCTATCTGCAATCTTACGGCTATGTTAAAAAGCTAACCTCTATATTGTAGTCAATGGATGTGTGTTGTTTGAAGTCGTGGTATGTATGGAAGTGATCAGATTTGGGTACAGATTACTGTACATTATGTGTTTGCCTGTCTGCTGTTCAAGTATTACTAAATTGTGTAAAAGTTCTGTTCATGTGCTCCTTTTCAGCTCTGTTTACCGTTACAGGATGTACATAATGATCAAGTGCAGTGCACAGAAATAAAAAGTAAACAGAAAACAGGAGGGGTTTCATGTGTCTCATGGTGTTTCTCCTTTTGATCACTAGAGGGTAGCAGCCCGCTACACATGACCTACACTTACACTGTCTGAAATGAGTGCAGGGTGATTACTGGTAGTACAAGAGAAGTTTGCAAAAATCCATTTCTGTCTGTTTTGCTAAATCATTGAGTTTAATTGATGTGCTCAATCAATCCTTTAAGTCTCAGAGTTTCATAAATCATTTCTTTATTGTGCACTCAGGGGAATATCAAACTGGCGTTGGTTTATATTATTTTAAAAATGTATCTGTCATCGATATTCAGATCATTTATTTAAGTAAAATTACAAGTACAATAATCTAAAACTACGTTTTTACAAGTCCGTCATACAAAAAAACAAACAAAAAAAATATTACCAGCAAAATATATTTAAAGTATCAAAGTCAAAGTATTGTGCTGAAAAATGGAAAATGTGACTGATATATTATGATATTTGCATTATTAGATTGTTACTGGTACATCAATGCATCGTTTTCCATCGTGTAGAATTACAGTGTATCATGTTTTGTTAAATACATGGATCTTCATACTTTCCTCGCTGTGAAATCCAGGCTTTATGATTTGCATTTAAACATTAGTTGGACCAGCTTGTTGCTCCAGGCTATATTCCTGTTTTGCTGTTGGGGAAGAAAAATCCGACAGTTTCACAGCTGATGTTTTCTGTAGCACGCAAATAAAGCTGGATGACTGTAAGAAGGGGATCTACAAAGTGTTTATGAGAAAATATTAAAGTATGAGTATTTTTGGTATTTTAGTTGAGTGGGTCAGGCTGCTGTTAGTGTCCCAAGACAGTTCTGAGAAGTCTGCATGCCACATTCTGTTGCACAAATTCAAGTTCATATTTTGGACTTTTGGATAATTGAGATGATGAGTGGAAAAAATCTTTCAAAACATTTGAAATGTGACAATGGGCCCCAAACGTACACTACTTTTTCCAGCCAAAAAGCCAAAAAGACTGGGAACCACAAGTTTAATATTTTACAACACACTGTATTTTATAGACTTACATGTTTTATTGTAAAAACAATCTGAAAAGTAACTACTAACTACAGCTGTCAAACAAATGTAGTGGTGGAGAAATATGAAGTAACACTTTGTCACTGTACTTTCTGAGTGTGCTTACAGGAATATTACACAAAATCTTGGTGTTGTTTTAGGTGTTTTTGCTAATCGACATCTAATTATATCCAAGCAGCAACTTCCATGGCTGTGAAGTGAAGAAGCCAATGTAGAAGTGCCAAAAACTGCAGTTCCTCGAATGGCCACTTGAGGCTGGCTACAGATCGAGTCAATCTCCATAAGCCCCCATGTGAAAATGTCCAACTTCACAGCAGAAAACGGTTTAGGCTTTAGCTAATTTCCCCGTTCATGACAACAGGTCTGAGGCTGAATTTTTATGTAACTCATTCAATTTACAGAGTTAAAGTTAAGCATACTTAACAGTGTGGTTGCTTTGATTGACAGGTAGGCACCATTAGCAGTGGCTTATTTGACCACCCAGGCGCTGGCGTTATTCAGCCTGCCTCAGGTCCACTGATGATCCACGTCTTTGCCGACTTTAGATTGGAAGCGGTGGAGATAGCCAGAGGCATCACCACCTGAGCTTCAAAACAGCTCTTCACAAACCTGTGGGTAACGTCATAAATATTCATATTATACTGTCTATGGTTATAACATCATGAGTATAAAAAACAAACATGCTATGTCTGCCGGTTGGAAAACAACTTTCAACAACCCTTTCATAGAAATGTCTGTTCCGTCTTTCTCTCAGTGGTACAATATAAACAGTGTATCAACCATGCTTTCAGTAGATGGTGCAGCATTTCAACACTTGTGGTCATGAGAATAGATTATAACAATATGCAGCATTACAATGCTGCTGTTCACTACAGCTCCCCCCATATGTGACCAGTTATGGGGTTGATAAGTTTCCCCTGGGGCTCAGATCCGGGAAAACCAGGACTGCAGTGTCAGTGTTTGACTATCCAGAAGGAAATTTAGGGTAATTGAAAATAACCCCCCCCCCCCCCCCCCCCCCACAATCAGTGATTCACTGTAAAATAAGGTTACTGCTGCACTCTTCATTTTTTCCCTCCTCTAACTCGCTCTGCTGACGGTGCTGACGCACTTCCTGAGAGGGATTCAGTGCTGATGGATGTAGACCATTAGCACAAGATGATGTTTTATTTTTCATGGGGTCCTAAAACATTAGGCACAAGTCTCATCTAGATGTTGAGCTGACATTAACACACACACATAAGAGACCAGCCGGGACCTGGTTGGAACCTAACAGATTTGCTGCACTATGTTACAATTGAACATATTCTGAACACAATATGATCACCACATGTGAAGCTGCCACACTTTTTGTCAGCTCTATGTGCTTTTTCTATGATGCGTGCTAGTGTCACAGCTCAAAACACAGAACCTGAATGCACAATTCAGGAGGCAACAATACAGGTAAAGAGCCTTTACTAGTGAAATATTCAAGGATACAAAAGCCAGGCAGGCAAACAAAATTCAAAAGGCAAGGCTGAGGCAGATAGTCATGACTTGGTAAATAAAACAGAATCAGGATTAAAAAACAGACAGGGATGTATCTGGGCACTGCAAAGCTAAGGCTCAGGGCACAAAGACAATCTGGCAGCAATCCAGTCTAGTGACTAAGGACTGGTATACACAGTAGATACTGTACTGGGGAGCAATGAGGGAAATGATGAAAAGGTGAGGGTTCCATTCAGGTCCAACAGAGTGTTGCTGTTGTGCATGTTGGCTCACAGAAAAGACTCTGCTGCAATAAATGACAACAGCACCTGGGAACAGAAGTTAGCATGAAACTACCAAAGTCCTGACAACCAGTTTGTCTAACCGAGGTTGGACTGTGACAATGGTTGAGCGCGCACGCTGAGGGAAGCATTTGCTGAAATATTTGTGTCGTCTGCATTAAATTAAATAACACACAATGAATGAGAATAGCTAGAATCACTACATGTTTCCATTTGGAAGATCGTATTCCTTAAAAGGTGAGAAAAAAAACCTGATTTTCAATACTCTGACTTCAAGTGAGGCAGATCTCCCACCAGGATGACTCCAGGATGACTACATTTAAACCAGGTTTTGCCATTTATCACAGCTGAATTAAACCATCTCTCAGAGGATGAATCTGTTACTTATAGGAAAAATGTTATCAAGAAGAAGCATACCATGAAAAAGAGCATGGGAAACATTAGACTACAGATATGATTAAGTTAAGTTGACTCATATGATAAATCAAATTTTCCTGTCTGCCTGCTGGAAGAACATAAACCTCTAGTGATCTATTTCGTTTGATTGGATTTTGCTTATTTGATTGATTGACATTGTTGTATATCTACCAAATATATGGCTGATTATCACTGTTGGCAAAGAAAAACATTTACTAACAGGGCGGCACGGTGGTGCAGTGACTTGTCACCTCACAGAAAGAACATTTGACTGGTACTTACCATCACTGCACAGCTGTACTGCTCTTTTTACTTTTAAAACATACTGTGTATAAATATATATTTATATTGTTATATTTTTAATTTTTTAATTGTTTATATTTAGAGAATGTTTGTTATGCACCAACGACACCAGAACAAATTCCTTGTATGTGTAAAATCGTACTTGGCAATAAAGCTTTTCTGCTCCACTTTCTGTGTGGAGTGTCTGCCAGGGTTCTCTCAGGTAACTCTAAATTGCCCAAATGTGTGAAAGTGAGTGTGAATGGTTTTTTGTCTCTTTGTGTCAGACCTGTGATGAACTGGCGGTTTGTCCAGGGTGTAACCTACCTCTCACCCAGTGTCAACTGGACCAGCTCCAGCCCCAAGCGACTCTGATATGGATAAGCGGTGATGGAAAATGAACAAATGGGTTGGAACCTTTCACTAACACTGCTAAATTCACATTGCATATAAATAGACAGAGAAGGAAGTCTAAAAAATCACACTGCAATTAAAGTGTCTGAATTTAAAAGAAGATGTCAGATTTAAAGCCAAGCTGCCAAAAGACTGACACGCTCTGAGGGAAGAGGCAGTGTTTTGAATAAGGACAGGGAGCAGCACATTTTCACAAAATATCAGCTGGTATTTAACCATTTAGCATCCAAACTGTTGCTCCAGAGAAGCTGTTAAGTTGTGAAAGTGGAAACTGAATAGATAATGCCTCTCACTCTGTCAAGCACTGCTGTCAATTTACCCATATGAAGCACTTAACCTAAGTGCATCACCGAGCACCAGATAAAAAGATCTCCTGCTGGTACCTGCTGTGACTGACGGTGTGTAACTGCTTTCTTGTGAAACTGGATGGAAAAACAGTCTGGAAAACTCTACTGTGAGTAGTAAAAAGTGTACAAAAATATAAATTTCTTTTAACTTTAAAGTTCTTGTACAAGCACACGATGTGCTGTTGTTATCTTAAAGTCAGATGACAGGCTGGGAAATCCACTTGTCTCCAGAGATGCTACTACTCCAGTCTGGGAACTTATTAGGAAGATAAAAAAACCCACATGTTTTCACATGGCCCCTGAATAGCCATTTAAAGAAATACTGTGCACTTAATGTGGTTATCTTTTAGTGTTACTATTTTTTGTGTTTGCATGTATGAGGAGACAAAGGTTTATATCAAAGCTCAATATGGAGAATATGGTCGTAAGAGAATTCAGACCTGCAAAGTCTAAAATATCAGTGAGCAAATATATTTAAAAAATTCCATCATTTAATTAACACTAACCAATAAAACAATGGATACAATGCAATACAAGACATACAGAGTCATGCTAGTGGCTCTGTGAGGGTGTAAACAGGCACAGTGGTGCAATAAATCAACAGCACCACCGTAGGCTAGTATGTTAGTGCTAACAGGTGCTAATTTGCACTAAACACAAAGTACAGTTGAGGGTGATGGTAATGTCATTATTGTAAAAGTTATTTGCTGATAAATTGATTTTTTTTTACCTGCTACTTGACAAGCTAAGTGATCAGCAGATGATTATGATTTCTTATCCATGCAACATGAACATGTGTACCAAATTTCACGGCATATGAAAAAAGATCATCAAAAAAAAATACAAAATCAGAAACTGCATTGAGATTCTTCAGTCTATTAAATCTAAATCTTTGACATAAGTGATGAAGGGACTCCATGTTGTCAGATATATGCCTTCCATATGTAGCTTATCCTCTCTAATGAAAGACTTGATAACGTCTGTCTTCATTCATTGAGTAGTACTTGATCTGTGAATCTTTTTCAAGAATACAATACAAACTGAGGTCTCTGGCTTCCAGAGAAAATTGTTTTGCAACTTCCCAAAAATATTTGAATCTTTCTGCATTGCCAAATACAATCACACAATTATGATGTTAACATATTTTACTGGAGAAGTGGAAAGTTTGACCCGATGAGTCAAGAGGAATCATTATCGAGGCATCAGGGATATCTTATGTCAGTCCATAGAATAGTTAATATGTAGAATAGTTAATATGTACATATAATATTTAAATTTGTATCGAAGAGGGCCCTATAGAGCTACATCTGAAGCATGGCTGAAGAGCTCGGCCATATTTTGAGGCAGAAACACTGTGGGGAAAACAGGAAAGCAGCCTAATTTAAAATCCATTTCTTCTAGTTATTGCTGCCCAACATAATTGGCATTATGATTGTCAGGAGACAGGCAAGTTGAGTCAATAACATGTATTTTAAAGCACTCCCTGACCTCCACATACTGTAGCAAAACCTCCGCGATATTGAATTAATTTGTCCATGACCCTGCACTGCCTGCTGTACTATAAAATCCCTCAAATACAGCACAGTGTTTACAATGCAGCCACTGAAAGGTCAAAGAAGGTGCACTGATGGTGTCCTCAAGGTTCTTTGTTGGTGGGTTTGTGAGAGGGGGAGTGAAAAGAGTGCGTATGCTCAGGTCATTGACCCTCAAAACAAAAATCATGTTTTAGGGATACATATCAAAGATTAAAGCCGTGTTTTATATCTCTGTTAAACTCCTGAAGAATAAAGGGCTTCATAATGATCGTTTTATGACAGAATAGTTTTATTACCACTGCTGAATCACCCACTTACGGTATATATTTCCACATAATTGAGTTGGCTTCAAAGTGCTCAGATTTCCCAGTCATAAATTACTATCTAAACTCTCCTCACTACATGTAGTTACTTGATGAAAGGCAACATTTTGCTACCTTACCTTTATGTGATGCAATAAGAGTTTAAGATATTAGTTTTGGTGTGTGTGTGGGTGCGTGTGTGGGAATAGGAATGTGTATCTTGCATGCCAAGACACAGATGGGTGTGCAGATTGCACACATGAAGCAAAACTTTTGATTTAGTTTCATTGTTGTCTTCAGCATTTCCTGCTCTGTTGCTATGAAGTAAGAGAGCTGATTTTCACCCTGTCGACCAACGTTTTGATGTTGATGGAAATACTACCTTAGTGATCAGTAACATTAGACAGAGATGACCTGCTGTGTTGGTAAGTCCCTGATGGCACTGAATCTTATGTTATATAAAACTTATCAAGGGGTCAAAGATCTTTAGTTGCACAGTTCTTCCTCTGGCTTTTGAAGTTGGCAATTGTAAAAACATCCAACAGGTCATGTGAATTATTTGAATTAGGAGAATGATTCATTGTTCAGCGCCTGGTTCTTTCAGTATGTGTGGACTCCTTGTTTGCTGTCCTGGGCTTGGTTGAAGGGATTCGCTGAGCTGGAAGACTCATCCTGCTGGTCAATACACTGGTAAGTCTCTCTGTTTCGTGATACAGAGGAAACCAAAGTTAACGTTGTAATCTCCTCCATGTTCGCGATATATTTGGTAGACAAAGAAGCAGGACACAGGTTTTGAGCAGCAGGCTGAGGATGGCCTGCTGTTCTGTCCTTATTTTGATGGCTTACGAAGATCTATACTAAATGAAATGTCTTTTCAAAATCCAGAAATGTTTTGGTGCACTGATAATGATAGAATCGGATGATTGTTTCATTTAAATGCAAAAAAGTTGTCTAATTTTGTTTCTGAAACATGGAAAAAAAGATTAAGAATGGCAAATAATGGTGCCTTGTAAGCTTGTTTGGGCTGCACTCTCTTTCTAAAGAGAGTCTAAAAATACAATCATCACTGACAAAAATTATTTATATTGTGATAAAAGCTACCCAGGAAAAAATGCTTGTAAAGATATGTGCTCAGATCTGTTTTATGATCATATGTCTTATGATCATATTACACCCTGTTTCCCTTCTATAGCTAAAATAATAACTATATAGAGCAATATAGCTGTTTGTTTTCAACAAATCTCTGGAGTCAAGTGTCAAATTGGTGAGAAACATTGCTTTAATATCTCACAAATTTAAATGAAAAACTCTGCTCTTCTCTGGCACATTAGATTGATTTCTCCAATGCACTTTTATTTCCTTTGTGCCATTTGGAGCAACTTAATAAAGCTGAACGCAAGTTCAATCAGAATCAGGAAGACTGTCTTCATGCCTCATTCATTCACTCTCTCCTTATTAATCAGCTCATTACAGCATTTACTCTTCCAGTTAACCCGACCGGATTTTGGAAAGATGAACTTCATCAGAAAATCATGTTGTCGTCAAATTTTTATAGCCGTTTTCCTCCTCTGTTGTTGTCAGCTGTCCGATCCAGTTTGTGCCGAGGTTGAACTACTTATTACCGACCTTCCACATCTACCACTCTTTCTGAGCCTGACCTGAAGGAAGGCTTTCAAGTGAAGGCAGCAGGACCACATAGTATCAGTGGGTTGGTCTTTGTGTCGACCAACAAGGGCCGGTGTTCACAATGATATTCAACCTGTCCCTGGCTCAGTCTGTCATACCCACATGCTTCGAAAAGTCCACCATCATTCCTGTGTCCAACAAAATATCTCAAGTAAAGTCAAGTATTAAAGCTCCTTACTGCCCATCACACTAGATTCATTACAGTTTGCTTACCGTCCCAACAGATCAGCAAAAGGCTCAATAGCACACATTCTCTAGACGGCCCTATTCTACCTGGACTAGAAAGTGAGCTAGTTGTTTGGACAATTTAACACCATAGTTCCCTCCAGGCTGGTCACAAAGCTCTGAGACCCAAACATCTCACTGTGCATATGGATCCTTGACTTTGACAGGTGGTGAAGGTAGGTGGACACACCTTTTCGACCCTCGTCCTTAACATTCCATGCTGTACTCCCTGTACAGACACGACAGCAACTGTTCCAACCACTCCAACACCATTGTTAAGTTTGCTGATAACACAGCTGTGGTGTGCCTGCTCACTGAAAACAAATGATGGTGCAAGACAAAGGAGATGATGATGCAATTTGTGTGTGTGAGTGGGAAACATCAAGAACCTTGGTGTCCACATCATCAAGGGCCTGACCTGGACGCTGCATCCTGACTCTGTGGTGAGAAAGGCAAGGCAGAGACAAGTTACAGAGACTGTATAAATTCCAGATGTCCTCTCATATACTGAGAAATTTCTACTCCAGTGAGAGCAACCTGACGTGAAAAATGGCTGTCTGGTGCACAAACAACACAGAATTGACCCTGCCAAGAGTGTTTTCTTCAGCTGAATGTACAATAGGTGGTGCTCTACCTGCCTAAAAGACATCTATAGCAGATGCCATAAAAATAAGGCTAGGAGAACCTTAAAGGATCCCAACCACTTGGATAACAGGCTTTTGTCCTTCTGTGATCAGGAAGAAGCTTCTGGATACACATACTTATTTAGTTCCATTAAGAATGAATAGTATGAGCACAGAAATACAATTCGCTATAATTGTTTCTTTATGATTATATGTGAATGTAACTGTCTTTCTAGTCTTATTGTATTTTATATAACAGTAGAATGAAGATGTGCCTGAAGCAACAGATGATGAGGACAATATTTTTGTACCGAGTAACCAATCAGATAATTCAGAGGCAGAATAGGAGCATGAGTGTGACAAATTTAGCCCAGAGGGTATGAACTTGATAGCAACACAGTAGTCACAGTGCAATGACCACAAAACAATTACTTATTCTGGCTACTATGGTGGATGAAGTGTACAATATCAAAACTTAAACTGTTATAGATGATTTAAAGATATCCATGAGTTCTGGAAATAACATATTTGGCATCTGTAAATCATCATCAGGTTTAAAGCTGCGTGGTGTTTTCTAACCACTTCAGGTGTCATGCAGGTCATCTCTGCAGCGGTCGGCAGAGTTTTGGTGTTTTACTGGCAGTTTAAAAATAGCGGCCTCCCCTTTGGGACTGCCCCTTCACGAGCAGGGTTACATGTAACTGCAGCTGTGATGGAAACTAACAATGGCACTACAATAATAACATTTACAGGCATTTCAAAGATTATTTTAAAATAGAAAGGCTGTCGTTGGGGTTTGTTACGATTTGCACTTTGTCATGTTTCTGGCCACCTGGTGGATGTAAGTATATATCCACCCTCTTTTAGTTCTGCTTTTGGTCTCCACCAACTCTTGAAGGAAATATCCTGAGCTAGTCACTTACTGTGCCTGTTGGTGCTGAGTAGCTAGTGCACTGATGGGGTTATAGAGCTAAAAACGAAGTTCTGGGAGTGGTAAAAGTCAATCAAAACAGTAAAATTGCAGCGCAGAAAACCAAAACAATGAGCTGAGAGGGGTTAAAATGCTCCGTAGAGCTCAAGGCAACTGCAGCTGATACACACAAACATTTGAACCATTGTTTATATTGTTTATATTAAAAATGTGATTATAGCAAGTTCTGCGTATGTTGCAGTCAATCCTCGGTCACCTAAACAGTTTATTTTTGCACTTGCAACAGCATCATTTTGTTAGTGTTTTTTCCCCATATCGCACTGATAAATAAAGCAGGGTTGTAAACCCAAAATATTTGTTTGGCCTGGTCAGGATCAGCGAGGTCACAGAGGGGGCTGTTGTAAATGGTGTGGCATTACAACCCAAAGTCAGCTCTTGGCTCGAGTGCGTCAGAGGAATTATGGGGTCAAATATCACTTGCCACATATACAAACACACAGGCACACAGAAAACCTGTCTGTACCTCAACTAGAGGGGAAAATGTGAGGTGACTAAACTGCCAGAGGGCAGGCTTGTCACTAAGCTCTGTAAGGTCTTGTGAAATCCTTTTTGTGCCCACACCTACGAATATACACATCAGTCCATGTACATGCACACAGAAATAGAGCAGGCTTTTATCCAGTAAAATCTAATCCCTATCTACACTTACAGTGGACACACCTGCAGATACAGATTAGTGCAACACATACATGCACATCCTGGCCTGTTGTGAGTGATTGGTGTGTATTCTGACACCGTGTATCAGAAATAGCCCCTCATGCCCAGCGACACACTGCTCCACATAAAGCTCACTGTGTGTGGGACTTCAAAATGTCACTTCCCAGTCTGCTACTACAAATGTTCAGGATATCAGGTGGAAGGCAAACTTTATTTTCCATGTTGTGCTTCTTGAGAATTGCTGGTGTGGCGCAGCTGGTGAGTAATTCTTTTCAGCATTAGCCTACAACAGTTCATAAGACGTTTAACAAAAGCTGTACCATGAATGACATCCTACACAAGCTACCCACATTGTGACTCACACCTTGACAATTAAAAGAGTTTGCTTATTGTTTCAACACTGAGTCACTGGATGCAATAACAATAACATTTCAAACTTGTGTTTCTCTTCAGTCTCTAGCACTTTATGTCTCCCTTTCTCTAATTAATTGCCCTGAACTTTCTTTGTTGTTGTGATAATTGTCTGGTGTTCTCTCTCTCTCTCTCTCTCTCTCTCTCTCTCTCTCTCTCTCTCTCTCTCTCTCTTCTCTTGTTCCTCCACCTCCATCTTCTTTGCTTTAAATGTGTGATGATGCCATAAAACAGGAACCACAGATGTGATGACAGTTTTGTAGCTTTTTGTGAGAATTAAAAAGTTAAGGGTATAGGCTTAGTGTAAATATTTTTTTGTAAGATAAGAATTCTTTTGTTTGTACGTTTTGTCTTAGAAGAATACATAAAGGCATAGTACTGAGAGAGTAAGATGTGAAAAACTCTTAGGTCTGAGGATGTTTTTAGCCTTAGCTTAAAGACAGGAAGAGGGGGGAAACAGCTAACCCAGTTCTCTCCAAAGTTCAAAAATACTGTACGTCTCTGAACCACCCTACAACCAACTGATCAAAATGTTATATCTTGTTTCCTTGATCTGTAAAAAGTATGTAAAAGTGACAAGTTGTGGTTATGTGCTTGACTATTGTCCCGGAGCAGTGACTTCCTGGAGTTTTGTTGACTAAGGCTGTAACGGTTTGTGTATTCATGCTGAACCCTTGACGTAGTATGTAAACTGTGTATGTAATGCAGAACAAAAGTTCACGACACACGCAAGATGTGCTGAGGTTAGCACAACAACAATGAAAAGAGCTGTGGTGGATAAGACTAGGTTGGTGTGTATTATAGTTATTTGGTATTTGATTTAATGGCACAAGAGATGCTTTTCGGTTTTATAACCTGTTGCAGAAGTTGCAAAAGTGTTTGCTCAGTGTTCGAACAGTATAATGCAGAAATATTCCTTATTGTTAAAATAAAATTACTACAACAAAGTGGCCAGTGGGCAAAAATCTGCCCACTCTCCCCAGCAAGACGTTTTGATACTTGCACAACTGAATAAATGAAGAGGAAACTTATCCTAATGCATCTGTTTTTGTTTTTTCTGAACTTGCAATGAACCATCAGTCTTAAACTGCTATGAACCAAGTGTAACATAACGTGACATGACCCATTGTGTTTCTGGACATGAAATCTCAAGTTTGGGTTGGGTTTTGACAGCCGAACAGTAAACTAAAATAATTAGCATTTATCGTTTAATCAGAGTTTTGTGAGCCCCGTGTTTTATGTGAGATCGATTCTCTGAGACTTGTCAGTCACAAGGTAGCCACACCCTAATGCATACCTGCTTTATCATCTGTTTAACACTAAATGGAACCATAATTTATAACATGAACATCATACTGTATGGAAGAAGACTAGAAGCTAGCAATTGTGACCATAAACTCACGAGGAAACAAGGTAATAAATCAAGTGAGAAGTAGGCTCCTTTCTCCATAAGACTCAATACAACAGGAGTTTTTTTTTCTTTTTGCAAACAATGGAGCTGCCCCCTGCTGGTCATTAGAAAGAATGCAGGTTTAAGACAGTTCTATGTTGGCTTCACTTCACAGACCTGGAAGCTCGGTATGAAGTGGTATGGTATGAAGCGAAATGTGATTTTTACAGTTATACCAAAAGAGATGTAACCTGTTTACATTCAATTTAGAGTTTATGGTAGGAAGATTTGGTTTATCTCTGGACATAACCAGGTTAAGCTTACTTTTAATGGACAAATACACTTCTGTACCTCAATGTCAGAAATACGTCTTTTAAAATGAATAGCATTACCTTCCCCCATACTTTAGACCAATCTTATCTGAGATTAAAAACACTTCTTATAGTAAACTTTGCTCAAATATATTTCGCTTATGTGCTTTAGTTCAAGAGAGACAAAAGGGGTCATTTTTTCACAACGGTGAAAACAAGCCTCATGTTCAGACTGTGAAGAGCTGAGACGAGGTGCTTCGGCCACAGACACATTTCACACACGCCTCGGGCTAAAGATGACCAGGCTGACTTCGATCGTCAGTCCATTGTTAGAGGTAGAGTTCCGTTTATACAATTTGTGTCAGAGCTAGCAGCCTTGGTCATTTTGCTGCCCATTTGACCATTTGATTTATTCAAGCTAGGAGTGCAACAGGTGTGATTATGATCACAAGGATCTCCATGGTGATGACCAGCTTCTGTACTGTGCTGTGCTGTTTGCTCAGTTGGACCTCTAGGGATGAATTTACACAGGAGCTAAAAGTGTAAATGATTCTTTAACCCTGTGCAGACTTTATTTAAATACTCCAACCTCTCAGACAGAGTGACAAACATCATAGTTATTAATCATTAGTCTATGAATTCTAGAAAAGAGAAAAACAAAACAGAAGATAAGACTATTGATAAACAAAAACAACTCCGAAAAGGGAGGGAAGAAATCACTAATCAAAGAGAAAATAAATCAACAGAAAAATCTCTCCGCTAGGAGGAAAACAAAGGCTAGGAACTATAAACTCAAAGCGCTCCAGAAGGGAGGAAAAACTAAACTCTGGTCTAGAAAGACTAAAATTACACGCACTCCTAAAACCGGAGGCTCAGCTGGACTCTTTGAAACTAAAACAACAAAAACCACTCCAATGGAGGCTAACAAAGGGCTATGAAAGAAAACAGAACTACAATGCTAAACTATGAAATGTACAAACAAAATATCACTCTCAAAGAGGCAAAGAATACAGGCTTACGTCATGAAAAAGGCAAGGCAAAGACAAAACGTGGACTATGACGACTGGCTGGGGTGCATGACATGAACGAGACACTGGCACAAGACAAAGGGAGACGCAGACTATAAAACACATGAGGGTAATGGGGAACAGGTGGACACAATCAGTGTGACCTGAAACAAGAGGAGAGTTAATTTTCAAAATAAAACAGGAAGTAGTACATTTAAAACAAGACAAAAGTAAGCGAGGCAAGCGAAGGCAAACTGCCGCAGGATCGATGATCTTGGTGATGGGGAACGGACCCACGAATCGAGGCGCCAGCTTCTTAGAGGGAACTCTGAGGTGGAGATCTTTGGCAGAGAGCCACACTCTTTGACCTGGCTGGTAGGCGGGGGCAGGCCTTCTCTTGCGGTCCGCCTCTTTCTTGACCCGGTCTCCTTGACGAACCAACACCTGCCGGGCGGCTGCCCAGATACGGCGACAGTGTCGGATCATGGCATGGGCGGAGGGCACAGACACCTCCAGCTTGGTTACAGGGGGCTGGTAACCAAAGACACATTGAAATGGTGAGAAACCTGTGGCTGAGGTGGGCAGTGAATTGTGGGCATACTCGACCCAGACTAGGTGCTTGCTCCATGTAGAGGGATTCTGGGAGACCCAGCACCGGAGGCCAGTTTCCAGTTGCTGATTAAGGTGTTCGGTCTGAAAACATTGTTCATCATGATCTCCGCCGTTTCCTTGGCAGAGGGCAGTTTAAGCAGAGCAATGAATCTAGCCATCTTGGAAAATCTGTCCACCACTGTGAGAACAGTGGTGTTACCTTGAGAAACTGAGAGCCCCGTGACGAAGTCCATGGAGATGTTGGACCATGGTCTGGAGGGGATGGGAAGCGGCTGCAAGAGTCCCATGCGTGACCCGGAGGGCGTCTTGTTTTGGGCGCAGACCGAACATGCCTCCCGAACCTCCGGCTCCATGGATGGCCACCAGAACCTCAGAGAGATGGCGAACATTGTCCATCGAACTCCCGGATGACAAGAAAGCAGCAAGGTGTGGGCCCAGTGGATCACCTGTGGGGCCACCATTGGCCCTCTTTACCTCATTTTCTATCTGCCAAGTCACCGCTCCAACCACACAGGTTAGTGGGAGGATAGGTTCTGGTTCCTTGGCAACAGGCTCGGGGTCATCAGGTTTGACGTTTCGGGACCCCGGCCTGTAAGAGAGAGAGAAAGAAAAACGATTAAAGAAAAGCGCCCACCTAGCCTGGCGAGAATGAAGTCTTTTAGCTTTACTGATGTATTCCAGGTTCTTGTGATCAGTCCAGACAATGAATGGCTGATTGGCCCCCTCAAGCCAATGTCTCCACTCCTCTAGAGTGACCTTGACCGGCAGCAGTTCCCGGTTGCCGACATCATAGTTCCGCTCTGCTTTTGACAGCCGACGAGAAAAGAAAGCGCAGGGATGTATTTTACCATCTAGCTCGACCGTTGAGAGAAAACGGCCCCAATCCCTTCGTTGGAGGCGTCTACTTCGACCACAAACTGTCGCTGAGGGTCTGGCATGATGAGGATGGGGGCCGAGGTAAAACGACGCTTGAGGGTCTGGAAGGCTGTCTCCGCCTCTGGAGACCAACGGAACTGCACCTGAGAGGAGGTAAGAGCATGGAGAGGAGCAGTTATTGTGCTAAAGCCTCTGATGAACTGCCTGTAAAAGTTAGTGAACCCGAGGAACTGCTGAACCTTTTTGCAGCTATCAGGTGTGGGCCATTCAGCCACAGCACTGATTTTAGCCGGGTCCATGGGACATAAGAGGAAGCAGGTAACGGTTCTTTATAGTAATGTCATTAAGAGGACTGTAGTCAATGCAAGGTCTTAGGGACCCGTCCTTTTTACCCACAAAGAAGAAACCTGCGCCTGCTGGTGATGACGAGGGACGGATCAGCCCCGCCTTCAGTGAGGTGTCAATGTACTCCCGCATGGCCTCCTTCTCTGGCCCAGAGACTGAGTACAGGCGGCCCTTGGGAATGGTGGAGCCCGGGATCAGATCTATAGCAAAGTCATAAGGCCGATGTGGGGGAAGTGACATGGCTTTGGTTTTGTTAAAAACCTCACGGAGGTGGTGGTAGCAGGATGGCACGGAGCTCAGGTCCGGGTATTCGGAGTCTGAAGTCGTGAAGCGGAGCCTGTGGCAGTGAACTGACTCACCACCGTGGGTCTCTTGGCTGGGCAAGTGGCGACGAGATGATCCGACTCCCCGCAGTAAAAACACCCTTCACAGCCCTTCCTGCTGTCGTCTTCTTCGCTCTTCTTGTGTCAGCTGAGCCCTTCCCAGCTGCATGGGCTCCCCCTCTCCTTCCGTGGGGAACTGACGACGTTGCTCCGGCAGTGAACGGTGGGGAACCGGGCCACCCCGGTGCTTGGGTGAGTCTCTCCGTTGTAGTAGACCTGTCGCTTCGTTGCTGTTTGAGCTGTTATCCGTCCGGATGGCGAGTGTGATGAGGGAGTCTAAATCTGGGGGTAGATCCAAGGGAACCAGGAGGTCTTGAATAGGAGCTGCCAGCCCCTTCAGGAAAACATCATAAAGAGCTGTGGGGTTCCACAGACTCTCCGCAGCCAAGGTGTGGAAGTGAATGGCGTAGTCACAGACAGAGTCGCTGCTTTGCTTCAGTCCACTCAGCGCCCGAGCCTTTTTCCGGTCGATTGAAAGTCAAAAGTCCTTTCTAACGCTGCTTTAAAGTCTGTGAGAGAGCTGCAGAGTGGAGAGTCCTGAGCCCATTCTGCTGAGGCCCAAGCTTTGGCTCTACCACTCAGGTGGGAAATCATGAAAGCTATCTTGGACCGGTCAGTGGGGAAAGCATGGGGGGTTAGTTCATAATGGATTGAACAGTCAATGAGAAAAGTCTTACATAGTCCCAGCTCCCCAGAGAATTTCTCTGGTTGGGCTAACTTACTACCAGCCCCGACGATGAGTGCGGTCGGGGCAGGAGCCGCAGCGGCTTCCAGAGGCCCGGGTGCTGTGGTCTTCTGGACGAGATGGTCGTGCAGGCCCTGAAGTTGGGACGAGAGGCGACTCATCTGAGAAGCCATAGCCGTCTGAAACTCCTCCTGACGGGAGAGATGGGCCTCTTGGGCACGCAGGGCCGCAGTCATTCGTTCAACCTCTGCTGAGTCCATACTGGCCAGAGTGTACTGTCACACCTGGACTATTTAAATAATAAATCAAAAACTTGCAGGACTATAATTGAATGGCTAACTTAAAAGAAAAAAAATCAAAATCACTATAAAAAAAACTGACTGCATACTGTTTTACATTATTTCCGTTGGGGCGTTTCAGTGCAGTTGACCTGGTACAAAATCAGATATCCATATAAACTGGTTGTTACTCACTGATAATGCTAAATGGAAGAAAAAGCTTTTATCAGTAAGTAGGTCCATCCAGCCGTTCTCTTTGCCTGCATTGCTATTCAAGGTCACAGGGGAGGACCTGGAGGAAGGGCTAATATACCGATAAACACATATTTTCACCAGTTTGGACCATACATAAGCTAAATTAGCTCATCATGACCAAATGTTCTCGAGCTGTGTGTCTGTCAACAAACTACTTTGCCTCACTTGTTGTTTTGTGGTTTATGATGATAATGATTGACATGATTTACAGCAGCAAATATACATATATATTCTGGGGAGACTGGACCCGTTGTATATATTTTTTGAAAATATCTACATCATATACTTCCAGTGAAATTAAATTCTCCACTTTGTTCATTCATTGTGTTGCTTTCTCTCCACTTTTTCCATTTTCTGCCATTATTGCTGTCCCCTTTAGTGTTTATCTCTTGTCTTCTCTTTATACTCCATATACAAGCACTCTCGTCATTCTAGTCTCTCTTGCAAATTTGCCCTCACTATTTTGGGTCATTTTTGATCCTAATGTGTTTTTTTGTTGTTGTTTTTTTTCTTCTTTTCTTTTTTTCTGCTTAATTAAGGAACATAAAAACACTACAGCACATGTAGTAACGCATGCATATGATAAAGTGCTCTTCAGTCGTAGGTGGATGTGTCATTGAAAAGGTCAAGGTGCATTAATAAAATGTTGGAAAAGCAAGACTAGACAAACACGAATTCAATTCAATTCAATCTTATGTATATAGCACCAAATAATAACAGAGGTTATCTCATGACACTTTCCATATGGAGTAGGCCACTTTATAATATTGTCTACAGAGACCCAACATTGCCTAACATGAGCAAGTACTTGGTTACAGTGGCATGTTTGAAATTTAGCTAACTAATTAGATTCATCTGGCTCGATCAATAAATATATTTGATTCATTGGCAAAACAATGGAAGTTAATGGAGTCATTACTAATAAAGTTGCCAAAAGGAGGTAAATAGAACTGGTCCAAGCACAGAACCTTGTGGAACTCCGTAACTAGCTTTGGTCTGCATGGAGGATTCATCGTTAACACGAACAAACTGAAACTATCAAAGCTGTTCACGTGGAAAGCTGAAAGACTCATGGCAAGCTGTGAAAAAGAAGCAGCTTGATTAGAAAGAAAATCAACAAAATGTCAATTATTAAAGGCTTCAGGCAACAAATAAACAACTTAAACCATGTTTACAGGTTTGCAAGGGAAACATTTGAATGGAAAATAAAAAACAAACAATATGAGGGTTTCTATGGCCTCAGCCAGGGGAGTTTGATTCACTAAGAGCAGATCGCTTTCATTCAGAAAAACCCTGCAAGAAACTTTGCTTCAGTACATTCAAATAACACTTCCCCACCAGGCTTTATGACCTCCAAGAAGAAATAATAAAAAAAAGAAAAATTAAGAGATGGTTGAAGGTGCCAAACTGCCGCTCTCTCCCTCTGCTGTGAGGATGCAGGGAAACATTAAGATAGAGAACATGAGGTATGACTCAAAAAGAGAGCCGTCTGGGTAACATTGCCTTGTTGATTGACTGATGAAGACTGCTTCAGCGTGAGTGAGCACTGAATGAAAACATCAGCTCATGTACAGACACAAGTGGGTGGTCGGGGAGTTGTGGGCATTATGTAGAAATGTGAAACTCTCAATGGCTTGATACGAAACCAAACTCCTACATTCATTTATTGCTCAAATACAATTCATTGACTAAGCCCATTAGAAGAGACGCGGGATACACAAGTTGCCAGTTTAATCACTGGGCTGACACATAGAGACAAACAACCATTTATACATTCACACCTACAGGCAATTTTGAGTCACCAATTAATGTCTTTGGACTGTGGGAGGCTGGAGTACCCGGAGATAACACACGCAGACATGGGGTGAAGATGCATACTGCCCATCTTTTGGTGAAAATAATATATTTATTTATGGAGTGATAAAACGAAATATCCAAAATTCCCTCTGTTAAAAACCATTGATTCTAATATATCAACAAAAAGAAACAAGAATCTATAACCTGACCTGACACAGACCAACTGTCCTTCAGTGAAATGCTATGAATCAACATGCTGCTGTGTTTGGTATGGACAAACAAATTTTCCAATTTTCCCTCCAATTTCAGACCCTGACTTCCTCCCCTTGTGTGATTTTCCCGCCTTTGTAATTGTTTGCCCCGCCCCCTCGAATTCTCAAACTGTTAAGGAAAGGAGCTTCAATGCTTCCTTTATTATCTCCTTTAGCATAGGATACACCGGACCACCCTTTACGAAAGGAAAGGAGGTAATGCCGCCCCACAATTCCTTGCGGCAGCGACAAAAAATTGGCGCACCGTTCAGTCATTCACAACCAGACATAAGAAAGAAAACATTAATGTATGTAACAGTGTGATGCAGATTGCAGCAGAGAGAGCGTGTGAATATGAACATACGTGTTGACATGATGTAAAAACTTTGATCATGAAGTGTGTTCTGTTGTTGACTGTGGAGCTGCGTTCACACACAGAGTAAAAACTTTCTAACTGTGACATCCAGCGTCCAGCAGATCATCATGAAGTTACCGTTGATTATTAATCATATATCTTTTCCATAACTTGTTAATATGTTTCTATATGAGTGGACAGGAGGGTGAGCGACCATACCAGTGTAACAAACACTTCATTTGACTTCTGTGACAGGTGGACAATATTCATTTATTATTTGAATTCTGACGTTGATAATGAAGTCATATTTTTCACGGGTTTTCCACGTTTATATTTCCTGCATTAAACTACATGCTAAGAGCGCACGGGGAGTATCTAGTAAGTATCTCAGATGCGCGTTTTGTAGTCCATCTTCTGAACTTTGTAGTTTTACCACAGATCACGTCAATAACATTCGCCGTCGTATAATGACGTAGTCTAGTTTAAGTGCAGTCGGATTCTCTGAACACCACGGTCGTCTTCTCCTAACTCCTTATGAACTCTCCTTCACATCTTTCCTTGACCTCGTGACGTTTTCTATCGAGGTCAAGGAAAAGTGGTTAGGAAAGGACTTAGGAGCTAATTTTTTTGACTATTCGACCGTACCCCTTGTCTCCCTTTGTCTTTGCCAGTTCGTCTTGTTCCGTTTGTAGAAGAGTATTGTCAAGCGTTCCAGCCCGGTGTTCAGGTTTTTTCATGTTTTGATTGAAGGTTGTGTTAATTTTTTGATTTCCCTGAAGAGCATTTTTGTTTGCACTTATCCTCCTGAAGAGCACCTTTTGTTTTATTGTTTTTTTGGACAAATAAATACCCTTTTGTTACATCTTCATCAGCCCTAGAGGCGTGCATTTGAGTCCACCAGGTTTGTGCCTGAGGTTGTGACATTGGGTCCTCTTTTTCATCAAAAACCCCAACAGCCTCCATTTGTCACCAGATGACCGGACCCTACTCAACACCCGAAGTATTGCTTTATTATGCTGGCTGCGAGGGGGTAGCTCACAAGATTTTAGATAATAAAATCTAATGACGCACATGCTTGGCACTAGGACACCTCACCACTTTCTGTCTTTCAACCTTTGTCTCTAATTCTTTCCATATTTGTTCTTTCCCTGGGAAGATGGAAAGATGAGAGATACTCCCATATAATTTTACACTCGAAGGAGAAAGTGAGAGTGAAGCTGTGTGTATGAGCACGTAACCTATTTGGTGTGGAATAAGTGACATAACAGTCACTTGAATGTATGAGTGTGTGTGCATGCAGAAACAAGGTGGAGATTATATTCCAGGGAGAGACTGTGACTGTGGTTTTATGAGTGACTCCATCATGCTTTGATGATGTGATTATAGCAGTGCAGAGAACAAGCTGAGAGTCAATAGTGTGCTATCATTTCATCACACCATCATGCACTCGCTGCTGCTCTCACTGTGTGCTGACATGACATGAGAGGTCGAAAGGAAGAAAGGAACGACCACAAGATGGATAAGAAATGTTCATCTCAACCCTCAGGCTCTGTGCTTTGGTCTCTGAAGCTAAGCGTTAACCCACAAACTTTCATCTTTAGGCCTGGCTGGTGTCACTACCAGATGTTATCCACTCACATCTGGTGCTGATGTGTGTTGTTCACATGTTGTGCATCCACAAACCCCAACAACCCAGCTCCCCGTGTTTTCCAGACCAGTGTTTGTGCCAGCAGATGAGTATTGGCACTAATAAGACCCATTAAATCTATTAGCTGTGACTGTCTTGTTAACTGCTGTGAGACCTGAGGGTTGCACGTTGTTTTTGGACACACACACACACACACACACACACACACACAGTGGTTGGGTTGGGTTGGTAAATTGCATCATAAGTGCGCACATAACCTCAATTCAGCTCCAGTTGTGTTGCGACACAGGCAAACCGAACAGGGAAAGAGGACCAAAAAAGGAAAAACAAGTAAAAGAAATTAGTAAAGTAGGTCTGCAACTAATGATTATTTACAATATGAATTAATTTCTTGCTTGTTTTTTCAATGAACTAGTCTATGAAATGTACAAAATGTCAAAAACCAAATATGTTCAATTTATAATGATATAAAACAGAGAAAAGCCAAAAATCGTCACATTTGAGAGATGAATCAATTATCAAAATCGGGGTTGGTTAATTTTGTATCAGTTTATCTATTTGGACAAATAGGACTCTTGATAAGAGACAAAAGTTCTGAATGTATGAAAAGGTTTGTCCTTTCCTGCAAATAGTAAAGAAAGAAAGAAAAGAAAAACACACGTCAAATGTCAGTAAATGTGCACAGTTTAAATGTTTTTTTTGCTGTTATAATATGGTTTGGGCACACGGTAACTTGACTCACTCTATTTCTCCTCTGCTTCGCTGACACTTTCACCGTCTGTCTCTTCTCTCACTGGACTGGATGTTTGGCAGGTGCTGTGTCTGATGTGCAGCTCTCCAGTTGGAAATCTTTTCTCTTAATTCAATAAACAGCCACTGAATAGTGGAAAAGTACCATATCTACCATTTTTCCCTTTCTTCTGATAAAATTATTGTCCTAGCAGTGCAAAATGGATTGAACAGAAGTAACCTCACCACTCTCTTAGTGTTGTTTTCAACCACAGCAGGCAGCAATTTTCAGTAAAAGCCCCCACTATACTCTACCCGTTCAGCACCACACATCAGACAAACACAGCTAGAAACTAGCTAGTAAACATGATGGAGCGTTCAGCTGCTAAAGGATTATTTAATTATTCTAAATGAAATCTAATGTCATAAAAAAGCAACTTAAGGTGATCATATGTCAGTGTTTGTTTCAGCAGGTTTAAATATATACAGTAAATATATACAGTATACCATTTTGGACAGGAATGAGGAATTTCAAACTGAATTCACCTTTTTATACCCAAACTTGAGCGGCTCACTGGACTTAAGCATAACATTCAACCACTAAAACTAATTCTTCTGTTCAGGAATGCAAGTAAATAAATATAATTTGACATCTTAATCAAGAAATAATGATGTGCTTTGCTATTTTTTCAGTTTTTTTGTAAAACAGTAAATTTGAAAATTCATATTTAATAATAATAATTATATTTTTTAGCATAAAAAATATAATTTTGATGAAAGAGTTTCTACATACTGCATTAACCGTTACAGAAACATAAAAAAAAAAATGCTGTTCATTTAGGGCAGCTGTGGCATAAACTTTACACTGGGTGGTGGTCTAATAAATTTGAAAAGAGTTATACAACTCATATGAAGAGAAACACAAAAAAACAACACACAATTATGCTACCTACTACTCAGTCAATAATTTTTATTAGTGATTAGGTGGATGTTAAGGGGTTAGGTATTCCAGTTTGTTGTAGTTGTGTTTGTTTATTCTTCAATGCATTGGTCTTTGGGCTGGTTACTGGCTAATCTGGTGTTGTGATAGTGTGTGTTATTACAGTAAAGTATCTGTCAAAGTCAATTTGGTGTGAAAGGGGCTAAACAAATAAAGTCTGATTCATTTATCATACAAATGTCTGTTAGATTAGATAGAGCTGTGTTGTTGTGCAGATGTTGGATCTAACCGGCAGCAGATGAAAGTTATGCAATCTATTGTCAATGCCCTGAGTATAACCTGTTAGCTAACACAGTCATAGTCATATTTTTTGGACCGTTAACATGGAATTGTGTTCACTTTCGTCACATAACTGCTTTGTTTACGCTAATTTCACAAAATCTTATGGGAGCGTTTTTGGATCGCTTTTCCCTCCTGTCAGGTCACAGAAAGGCAGACATCAGCAGGTTTTATTGTTCTGCCTGATGGGTTCAAACTACTGGCCTGTTTTATTTTAAAGATTTCACCTGCATTAACCAGAAGTCTTAAAAGATGCAGGATCAGCTTGTGTTTTTGGCGTGCGTAGCTTATGAGGAGACATGTGATACAGCCGTGCTCTGCAAAAGACATCACGCTCAAACTTTGTCAGCACACACCCCTGCTTATATGATGATGAAGTCAATGCATGACCGTAATAAAGTGGACTGAATCTCATACACAGTGATTATGTCTTTCAAATAAAAAGGAAGAAGCTCTTAGGAACAGCCAGCGGTGTTAGTTTGGTTCACTTCCATGTTTTCCATTGCTCAGCAGGCCCCAGTCTGAACAGTCCTACAGTGTGGCTGCTGATGCTGCATCTCTCAGTAAGAAGGATATTCATAGTGTGACCCTGGGCTTAATGCCAATGAAAATAAAAATGTCCAGTACTGGACTTTCCACAAAAATAAAGACACAGAGCTTCATAGTACAAATATCCCAGCTATGAAGAGGACACACAATTAGAAAATCTGATGTTTGTGATCAAAAAACAGCAAACACACGACGCTTTCACGTGTACTTAATAAGAAAATTGAAGATAAGGCCAGATATGGAAGCATATTCCATTAAATATGAGCTAATAATCTAATGGAACAATAACAAAGCTTGAAGGGCTGTAAAACTTGTTTTGAGTCAGTGTCTCACCTGTCACAAGAATTCCAGCTGATCTTAAATTTCAGAGGAAAAGAGTGTTTAGATCACAAAATGATGTGTGCATGAGGGTGGGGTCACAAAGTTACACGGCATAAAAAGTGACCGCACATACTGTACATGCTGTGCTCCGCTTTACACATTAGTAATGATTGGATTGAATATACAAAAAAAGTCTCCTGAGAACAGAACATTTACATTTACATATAGTATATATCCTGCAGACTGCCAGTTGTGTAACCCACTTGCTTTGCATGCTCTGTGCTCTTCCATGCTGTCCTTCCAGAGGAAAATGAACACCAGGACAATGACCTACTTTGAGGTTTTAGACATCAGCAGACTGTTGGCTGTTTGTCCTTGAAGAAAGAAAAGAAAGAAAACACTGACATTAACAGTTATTCGGAAAGGATAGAGGAAATCTAGAAAAAAAAAGGGACAACCCTTTATTTTTAGACTTATTGGTTCTCATGCCATGGTATTGTTTCTAGAATAGTACACAACATTTCTGATATTAAGGGACAGCTTTGGCACAGGAAGCTAAATTTGGACTAAACTCACTTTGGATCAATTACCAATAAAAGCTAATTATAGTGAGATTTGAAAGGAGAAGATCAGTTTTGTGTCTGAGTGTTAGAAGAGAAAATTACAGCTACACTCATCATATGAAGCTACAGCCAAGAGACTCTTTGCTTAGCATAGCACTGAAAGACTGAAAAGAGGGGTGTCAGTTAGGCCGCCTATGTCTAAAGACAAAAAAAAAAATCCACATACCAATTCCTCTAAATTCTTGTCATCAGCTTGGCATTGCCAGACAATGAGCAAAGGCTTGAGGAAATCAGCTGGCCAAGAAAAACCTTGTTTTTACACTGTTGTTTTTGTGCTTGATAAATGTGATTTGTTGTGTTGTATTAGTTAGTGAGTTTTAGAGGTGCATGTAGGTTGGTTTTGTTCACTTTTTGACAGAGCCAGGTTAGCTGTTCCTCCTGTCTTCAGTCTTCATGCTAAGCCAGCTGGCTGTTGGCTTTAGCTCCCTACAGACAAAAGTAGTATTGATCTTCTCATCTAAAGTCCCCAAATGTCAAACTATTACGTTAAAAGAACACACACACACACCCTAAAACCAGTGCTTATGAAGTCATTCCTGCGGAGCCTGCTCTCTAACAATGGTCCTTGATTTACATAGCATCCTTCAGTGATTAAAAGAGGTTTGATCTGCACATGAAACAGACTGCTGGCAGGGGAATCACACTGCAACAGAACCATACGTGTATTTAAAATAAAGAGACTACATCATCCCCTTCAGTGACATCATCCTAACCAGTCTGAAAACATGACATCATCCTCTTGGTATGTAATCCCCCTCCCCTCACGTGAGGATTTTTTTCCCCCTCCGATGCAGAATCTGATTAATTATTCATGACTGGCTTCCCTCTTTGAGGAGACATTTTACACTGCAGGCTCTTTGTTAGAAAGAGTTAACTCATAGTGTTGCTGCAGTGTTAGATAGATAGATAGATAGATAGATAGATAGATAGATAGATAGATAGATAGATAGATAGATAGATAGATAGATAGATAGATAGATAGATAGATAGATAGATAGATAGATAGATAGATAGATAGAGTACTTTATTGATCCCCGAAGGGAAATTCATCCACTGCATAACTCATCCACTGCAGTGATGATACTGTATCTGTGCTGTCAAATCATGCAGTGATGACGTGGGAATAATAATAATGAACTGATGTCATGTTGGTGCAACACTTAGATGTTCTAATGGTGACAGAGCTATTTGAGCCGGGGTAAAATAATACTTTAAAAACATTTACATGTGGTCGAGAGATAAATCAAATGGCCAAGCATGCTGACTCATACATGGAATTCCACTCTGGTTGTGATTAATCATGTCCATACTCGGTTTGTAACCCCCAGTTCATCATGTTTTTTACCAACTTTAGAACCCATCAGCTCTGATAAAGATTCAGCATCTGGGGCCAACAGTCAAAATGTATAGCCAGCGGATGAATTGACAATGAAAAACGGATATCCGGGTTCTTCATTCATATGCAGATATCTGTTTATAGAGATTATGTTTTAAGTACAATAGGTAATGTAAGAACTCTTAAAAGTGATAATGGTTGTAATAGAGTAGAACAAGACAAATGCCAAAACATGAATGAATAAATAAATGAAGCCTGTCTAAGACAAGGAAAGGAAATAATAATAATTTCAATATTGTTTTCAATAAATCTTTGAATGATAACATGAATGACATGATGACAAGGTGACATGGTGACATGGTGAACAGATGCACGTAGCAGCAGGAGTTGCCCTTTATTAGTCTTCCTTCTCGAGCTGCAGGTCAACATGAGCATAATTATTAGATTTTATTCATTTATTTACTTGTTTATTTTTCCACCACAGGATTACATACCAAGAGGATGACATCATTCTCACACAGGTTGGGATGATGTCATTGGAGGGAATGATGTCATCTCCTCATTTTGAATGCGTACTGTAGGTGGGGCTACTGCTACAGTGTGTTTCCCCTGATCACGCTCTTTTCCACATCCCTGTCTGATCAGTGAACGTTACATTTGAACCTAGTTTTATATACTGTAATCTTATATTGCTGTATCACTTTATTGCTCTGTGGGGCAGGAATGGTAAATATTATCAGAGGTAGGGATTAATGGTAGATGAAGGTGCTTTAGTGATCATGTTTTGCAGGGATAAACTCACAAGTGATTAGCTTTGGCAGCACGTTTGTTTTTTCCTAACCAGTTTTCTAGAATCCAAAATATGTGGACTTTATGAGTAATGTTGACTGTAAGTGTGAATAAGACTGCCTGTGTGCATGTTTTTCCACTATTAGAAGTATTTATATTTTCATCAGGTTCCAAAAAAGAGTCCAGCATGTGTTTTGTTTTTTTGAACAGATTATTTTTAAAAGTATAAATCAGGGGTCATTCTGCCTTCAGTGCCAGTTTGCCACCGATTCATCCATTTTGCTGGTATGACAGAAAGCACTGGCACATGTGGCACATGTTTGCAATGTTTTACGTCATCTGATAATGGCATGACTGTTATTGGCACTTGGCAAATGTTACAAAAGAGAAATGTGTCAGCAGAAAGACCTGTATCACATTCATTGTCTTTACTATCACTCTGCTCTGAAAAGGATTTTCTATGTGTTTCTGCTAATCCCCAGCAGGCAGAGCAGCGTTCAGTGACAGAGCAGTGCCAGGCTGCTGACAATAACAAGCAAAATCTATCTCCATAAAGATCAGTGGGTTGTAAAATTGAAGCGATGTTCCTCGATCATGACGCAGATCGGGGAAATCCATTTGCAAATGAATCTCCTCCCCTTCACATTTGCAAATGTATGCGCACAATGACGCATCCTTTCTACGTCATAAAGTTTATAGTGACTGCAGCAGTGTCTCACTCTGCTGCTCACACACACACACAGACAAAACCTGTACTACTATACTCGTGAGAGCATTGTATTACATTAACTCCCTGAAAGCTGTACCTTAATCATAACTGCACCATCCATAACCTTAATGTAATCTCAGCCTGGTCGGTTAATCCCAACCTGGGCAGCATAATGGCTTTGTGGTCAGCTCAGCTGCCACCCAGCAAGATGGTCCTGGTTCCAAATCTGTTGTCCAGCTGTGTCCTCTTTGAACTTTGCATGTGTCCTCCATGTGTGCTTGGGTTTCCATCAGGTGCTGTGGTTTCCTCTCATCCAAAAGGATATATGGGTTAGATGAATTATAAACTCTCATACTTGTAAATGTGAGTGTGAATGTCTATTAGGCCTGTTGTGGACTGGCAACCTGTTTAAAGTCTTCTGTTCTTCTCAGTCACTGGATGGACGGATACTTCTGACCTTGACCATGAAATCAAGTCCATCCCTGAAATAAATGGTTAACAGTGTGGAGACTGTATAGTTTTGTCCCCACAATTACTACAGTGCTGCACTTGTGAGGAAAGTGTTCGTTGTACATTCATTGGCTGAAGGCAAGCCACAATTTGAATAATTTAAAAGTCTAATCATAAAAAGTCTGAAAATGAATGACGTACTCTGTGGGGAACGGAGATAAGTGCTCATACGCAACATAAACATACGCACAACAACAACACACACAACAGCAAATCCTTTGCGCTTTGTCAACCATCAAGTGAAACTGCAGTATGGATTGTTCAATGAGAGCAAACCAATAACTCAGACACTATAATTAAACTATAATTAAAGGCGTGGGATTGTAAATCAACACAACTTACATACGGATCAGCCACTTGCTTGTCATCTAACACCAGTATATGACATTTCCCATAATGCCACAAATGTATAATACTCTGATCTGTCTGGCAGCCAGTGATTTAATGCTATATTACATTTCATCTGATTACACACATGCAGACAGCTATTGACAAAAAAGCAACCTGACATGTTGGGAACCTTTTTTGTATCATTGCATCATGCAAAACACTAGAAGGCAAACAGTATTATACAAACATTTATAAATGTAATAATTATTATTCATATACACTTTGTAAACTCTGCAATTGGAGTTGTAAATCCATAACAAATGTGGGTATCCATGGATTTTCTGAACTCTATCATTTCTTACTCATTTCTTAAACTTAAAGTCGATATATAATTGCATTTGAAAGTGCACATTAATTGTTGGCAGGTACAGCATCACAAGTAAATATTCAGACTGTGAGAAACACTGAAACTGGATATGGGAGTGCTCTATTCATCCTTGTCTCTGGCAGTGTCCCCTCCCACTCACCTTCACTCTCATCTGACTGACATTCCCTGTGTTTTCCATTCACACGAACCAAAATGTTGTACTCTCACCTCTGTTTCTGTAGGGCTCTACAGTATGTATGGACACTAGGCAGCATTATAGTAATAGAGTATGTTCTGTATTTTCGTTGTGTGTCATGGAAGTTAAAGGTTTTGGTTGAGTATAAATGTGATACACAAATATCAGCCCATATTACCAAGACAACAAAATCATTCACTATTCACTCATCCATGTGGAATTCCCTGTATAGTTAATAGCAACACAGACATACTTTCCATTCAAATAACAGATTATTGACTGGACCGTCTGTTTGCATTTGGAAAAGTAGGTTGACTTAGCCAAGGATCAACATCTGGACAGAGACTTTTTTCCAGGACAAAAAAAACAGTGAGCTTTTTAGGAGTATTTTAAAAAAAGAAAGAAGTTTGAGTCTCAGCAGAAGCCTGCGGGTCACCAGACTGTTTGCACCCCTGTTTGTTTCCCATTCCACTACAGTCTGTTGACTCCTGTTTTCAAATACAAGATGTGTCTGTATGACAGACATGTGGAACATCTATGAGGCCAGTCTGGTTTTTAACAGACAGGGGTTGATCTGTAGTTCCCTAGAAGTCAGCTTCTTTTCAGAGATACAGAAAGCAGAAGGGAACGATATTCAGAGGAAGACAGAGACGTTGGGGTGATTAAATTTAGTATCATGTCGGTCCTTATGTTGCCAAGTCTACTTATCATCACATACAAGTGAGAGATAAGTAAACAGCACATTGGCCCTCTGGGAACATTTAACAAGATGGCCTTTTGTAGCTTTGTCTCATGCCATGGGAAAAAAAAACACTCACTTATTTGTAAATGCTTCTTGAGAATCATAAATCAAGAGGGGGAGCTACTGGTCCACAGAGATAGTTTGCATGTTTAGAGAGCAAGACTTTTAGGTTATGCCCTTACTGACAACTAAAAACAAAGACAGCTACAAGCAGGATGTTCTAAAGATACAACAAAAACAGAAAGGAACAAACAAACAAAGTAGGAGGCAAAGTACACATAAGGGAAAAGCTTCACCACTATGTGTGCCTGCACAAGAGAAAATGAATGAGTAGCTAGACTGATATTCTAATTTGTTAAAATAAAATGAAAACCAGCCAAAATTATGGAAGAAATATTCAGATCCTTTACTTACTCAAAGTACAAGTGCTACAATAGTGTAAAAATTACAAGTAAAAAAAAAAGAAGAAAATTTAGCATATTAAGTAGTACAGATGTGAAAGCACCCTCTAAGTATGCCCTTTTCGTAGGTACATATTATTGTAGTAGTAGTAGTAGTAGTAGTGGCTAATGCGACTCTAATTAAATAAATACAACTAAATTATAGTTTGTGACGCATGAAGTGGCAGCTGGTAAAGGTGAAGCTTATTTCCCATAATGCTAGTATATGCTGGCTCATTTAATCCATAACAACATCATGATTTAGCTATTAGCTGGTTTATATTTTGTACTCAGACTCTATCTGCGAGGTAGGTAGGCTGTTGTCAAATAGTGGAGTAGATGAATTAAGCATAAAAATATATACTATATATACTAAAAAAACAAGAGGCGGTGGTCGCCTGTAACAATACTGGTATTTGGACAAGTAACTCAGAAGTACTGTTACAGGCGACCACCGCGTGTTTCTGTGTTTTATTCCCGAACAAACAGCTTCAGTTCGAGGCAGGCTTCTGAATACATCCACAGTGTTTGGATTTATTCAGGTGTCCATGAACGCCTCACCGTGGGCTGGGCTGGTCGCTGTTGTGTCAGTCGGAGCCCCTCCCCCCTCTGTCTGCGCCCCGCTCTTCAGTCTCGTTACTTCTCGCCGCGAGCCTCAGCTGACGTACCGGCAGCGGCGCGTGAGGGTGAGAGTGAAAGGAGAGTGTGTTTGTGAAATGACACGACTCAGCCATGGACACCGAGCTGTGACGCCTCCACTGAGGATTTAAAACTCACCTGAACGAACCGTGAGGCGGACAGAAAGACACCTCGATACAAAAACCACGAGATATTTCCAAGAGCGACGTAAGGAGACAGTCTCATTTTTACTAAATCTCACTTTTAGCGTCTGTAAGTGTGATATGTTTGTGGTCGGTGACCTTTGAGAGCCCGGTCTGTCTGTCTGTCACACAGAGGTGAGGAATTGCTCACCCACTTCTGTCAAACTGACAGCTTGAATGTTTTCCCCTCCTCATATATTAGGTGGATTTTCCGACTTTTAGCACTTTACACGTGTTGTAATAGACAGATAGGTGCGCAGTTGGGAGGTGCAGTGTATTGTCTGTTGGTGAGTTGAACTTTTCTCTCTCTTTCCATTGAAAGACGATGTTTTAATATTTACCATTCATTACGGTGTTTTCTTGTTCGCGGTGCACTTTTCATCCTGGGAATCTTGTCAGCAGCAACTCCTGTAAATGTCTATGAATGAATGCTGTTTGTTTGAAGTGAACAACTTTTAAGAAATCTGCAGCTGCCGCTTATGATGGTAGAGGAGGAGGAGGAGGACGAGGAGGACGAGGAGGAGGAGGGAGGTAGGGGAACAAGCCCCGGCGCGCCTCCGTGCAGAGCAGCCTGAGAATGGCAGGCAGTGAGTCAGACCATCATGAATAGTTTGGTCGAGGTGGAGTCCTTGGAGACACGGGGCAGAGGGGCAGAGCTTCCCTTACGTGTGGAAAATGCTTTCAGACGCCTGTCTTGATCTAGTCTAATTGTTTCCAAGAGAGGATGAGGAAGCTGGAGCAAGGAGTAAGGAGTTAGCAGCATCAATTTTATAATAGGAAGAGAGGACTATCCATCATTGCATGGGTCTTTAGTGAGGTCTGGTACATGTGTTTTGGCAACATCTCAGCTCAAATTGCACAACAAAAGCTGCAATATACTTTAAAAACAAAATGTAAACAAATATTTACAAACTTAAATGAATGATACAAGCTACAGACCAGAATGTCAGTCAGTGATTGGCTGCTGTTTGTCTTTTTATTTGTCTCATTCTGGTGATCGCTCATCCTTGGTAATTTTATCTTTGCAGCATCTCAGGGAAGTCTGTGTTTAAAGGCAATTCTGAGATTTCTATCAAAATGCATTAAATATGTTAGAAAATAGTTGCTGTGGAGTTAGAGGTTAAAACAGTTTTTTACCAGTTTTCAGTCCACGATTTTCTGGGCAGTTCTAAAGGGTGGCTCGATGACACGCTGAGGTCACCCTGAGCATACCCCTGCACCCCTAGCAGAGAGAGAGAGATTAATTCATCTCGCTCAGTGTTTCAAAGTTAGTCATGTCATTTTCTGAACTCATCTGACACGTTTCAGTCGCTTCAAAATTGCTGCATGACTGCTCCCACGAGTGGGCGTGGCTTCAGCACATTCGATTTTGACACCTAATTTCATAAACTTGACGATATTTTTAATCACTCACAGTTGGCTGGATGGTTAATAACACTTTCTTCTTTGGTCTGACAAACTCAGAACACATATTTATTCTTATTTTACACAGACTAGAGCTGTTTGAGTATCTCACTCATGCATTGGTTTGGATGGGACAGAAGCCAAAATTATTTAAATGCAAAAAAGGATCTCAGGATGCTGCTGTTATTTAAATAAATGGGCGTGAAGTAACCTGTTTCTTCATTAGGTGCACCTTTTTTGTTGTTGCTGTCAGAAAGGTACTAATTCTACTTATTATTGATTGGTTTGCAGTGGTTTTAAACTGGACTGCAGATTTGTGAGGTGTTTCCAATATTATGGCTTAATGAGGTTGCCAAATACAAAACATCTTTCAATATAATGCAGCCCAGTACACCACCTCCACTCAGTATTCCATCTGTTAGGTATGGATATTCTAATGTTGGGCTCTGTGGTTTTGCGCCAGCAACGTAACAAAGTAACACAACCTGAATGTAATGAAAGAATGTAAATGGAAAGTGTAGTCAGTACAGTCAATAACATGAAAGTGACATTTCTGTCTTACTATGTGTTGGCTTTGAGATTTTAATTGCTCCCTACTAAGCGTGGGTGATGTGATGATTATGTACTATGGCGTGATATGATTTTGTGATGCTGTGACAGCTATCCTGTTAATATCTCTGATGAAATTAAACCTTTGTAGGAAGCGCTGAAAATCAATGAGCAGGATTTCTTGGTGGCAATGTTGTCAGTCATTCTGCACAGCTCCACTGGTAAACTGCTGTTTAATTTGAAACCGGTTAGCCTGAGAACTAGCTGTACTGACATTTCTTAGTCAAAGAAAGGATCTACTAATCCTGCCTGCGTGCCATTAATGTTACTATAACAGGATATTTACTGTCTATGACGTGCTGCTGAGTTGGGAAGTCATTCTTGGAATTTTCAGAAAGATTAAGAAAAGCAGCATATTGCTCCCTTTTCCACCCATACTTTAAATGACATTTATTAGCATAGCTCATCACCTATCTTCATGAAACGACACCACGCTTTGGATTTGTTTCTTTTTTACGTCGTAACCTCTTCTTGTTACAAGTATGCATGAGTTTGATGTCGTTGTTTTGCAATGTGCAACTGTCAGAACAAAAAAACATGTCAGCAGTAATAAAAGGAATGATGAGTTCTGACGTAGATGATTCCAAAGAAACACCGTTTGAAACTGGTTCTCAACTGGAACCACTTCTTGATTCCCTTTATCCATCTTACTCATGGTCTGTACCAAAGCATTGATTTGGATGGGACGGTCGGCCAAAACTGTCTATTTAAAAAGGATCTCAGGATGCTGCTGTTTTCCATCTATTTAAATAATTGGGTGTAAAACCAACAGTTTTCTTCAAAATGTAGATGATTACACGGTAGGCTAGAAATCAGTATTATATGAAGGTGCAGAATATCATACACATCCAGAAATGTAGTTCTTGTTCCAAGAACAGTGTGACTGGCTAATGAGATCCAATTATTTCTGGCATGTTCATCAGAAGTAAAAAAAAAAAGACCGGTTCAAAGTTAGAATGAGGTCTCTGATAGTGAAGACAATCTTTCATCCTTTGTAACAATCTACCACATGTTCTATATTCAAAATAACACAACAGACTACCAGCGCATTAAAAGATTAACATTACATGTGGAAAACTTTGCAGAACTTTCCAGCTTTCAGTTAATGAGTCACAGTGGTGTCCTCAACAATGTTTCTATTCCACCTGACATAGGAAACAAATGTACCTGTCAGTATTTGTAGATAAGCACACACACCGTAATCGCTTATCGCGCGAGCTCCTGAGGCTGAGGCTTTGTTTTGAACACCTGGAGGAGATGAGCTGCGTGTGGGAAGAGAGGTGTTTAAATACATGAGCTCTTCTTTTTTTCCCCTCACTCTATCGTCATGGTGATGATGCTGCTCGGCGTCCCACGATTAATTAATCAAGTGCATTTTCATGTCTGTTTATTTTGATCGTACAACAATGTGTGCCAGTCTGTTATTGATTCCAATGGAACACACACACACGCACATTTACAGATTTGCAAATGATCAACCTATTAAACACAAGTTCCCGACATAAACACTCACACACACACACACACACACACACACACACACACACACACACACTTCAGCTTGTTTATCTTGCTGCATCCTGTGTTTGTGTTTTGTGTGTCTTGGTCTAATACATTATCAGTGTATTAATAGTATTAAAAGTGAGCACTGTTAGCAGCAAGTCGCACTATTAATTTACCACCTTGGTGCTCTGTTTTGTCACCGAAACAAGCGGCTGAGAGCTTTATAATGGAGGGCAGTGTCAATCAAAGTTAGAGAGGAAATATTTGAGAATAAATCATCATATTTTTGGGTCAAACAACAACAAATACATCCTGTTATTTCACTGGGGTTGTCGTTCTAGGAAATGACATAATGTTGCTGGTCTCTAGAGAAATTAAAGAAATGATTTTACTACAAGAGGACTTCCTGGAGTCGTGCTCCTTGCCTGAATGAACTTCCCATGAATGAATTTCTGTAGTGTTTTACTTGTGAACGTTTGTGATGGGAAGTGGGAGGTGCTCCTTATCAGTGGGTGTTCAAGAAAGTCATTTAATGCCACAACTAAAAGAAATGCCTTTTGAAATGCATCTAGTTTTAGTAATTTTAAGTATTTCTTTTAATTCAAGTCCTCTATTTATTCCAGTCGTGACACACGTCCACGTCTTCTTGCTGGAGTCATAATTGGACTTACTGTGTACTACCACCTCAAGAGGCCGCTGAAAACCCTCTCTCTCTCTCTCTCTCTCTCTCTCTCTCTCTCTCCTCAGTGAGATTCACCCCAGCCAAAGTCCAGCTAGGCCATGCTCACACTATGACCACTACAATGTAAGTATCGCAGTATATGGACTGAACTGTTCAGATGTTTGGATCCCACACAGACAGATGAAGGATGTTATTCAGTCTCAAAACACTTGCCTGAAGTTGGTCATGACTATAAACTATAGAGACTATAAAGTTTGTGTAGAAGACTAACACTAACATTGTCCAAGAGTTTGCTAGATTATGATTATAAATCAACAAATTTCAAGTCATGGTTTCTTTCATTATAATAAGAAAACATGCTTTAATAAACATATGAGAGTTATGTTGTGAAAGTGATTTTTTTTCCCCCCTTTGCAGCCAGGAAACAACTGTGCTGAGATTATGCTTTTAGAGAATTTCAGGGAAATGACTTATTGGAGCAGAGCTGGAATTTAATAGTTGGAGCAGCTGTTGACAGCCCAGCCCAGTAAATGTGTTTTTTGTTATTAAAGGCCTAATATAACTGGACTTAATTGAGGTAAATTTAACCATTTTATAGTCTATATCTGTAGCAGGCTCTGCAGGATCCCTTGGACTTATTTATTTCTTGGCAAAAGCTGTTTAAAACTGTTAAAGTGAAATCCTTTACAACCGTATTGCATAACTCTGGCCTACAACAGAGATTTGTTTGTTACTTAGTTATATATTCACAGATTTGTGTCAAAAGGAAGATAAACACACAAATGTGGTTACAAATTGCTGTGGTGCTGATCTTTCGTCTATCAGTTGTGACAGTGAACAATAAACTACCAGCCTTGATTGCTGAGGACACTTTAGAGTCAGCTGTAGCGGCTGAACATCGCTTGATGAGATTAGGAGTGAGTAAAAACGAGTTAATACATGAGCAAAGAAGTTGGAATAGATAGCTGAAAGCAAGAGATGAATTATTGAAACATTCAGGCGCATTCATTCCACGTAATAGCACGCATGCAAACTGGATAACGGAGGTCATTTCAGAGGGATGTGGGGTGAAGGCAGACACAAAGATTGGAATCTGCTGGTTTAGGATGAACAAGCTACAAAGCAGTAGACATCACACTCCACTTGGAGCTGTGGTGCTGAGAAGCCGACTACTGACCAGTGTCTTGTGTCGCAATGCTTCACAGCAGCGACTTTGTATCAGATGAGTCATTACGCCTGTAGAGAAGTTGGTACACCCGTTATTCCACTGTACAGTGCAACTGGCATGCTCAAGTTTCCTGGCACCGGGCTGTGTACTGTGACATACGTGCCAATACCTCTCACGGCTATCACACAGTACCAGTTCTTACGAAATATTTTCTTTCTTTTCTGTCATTAACCGCGGCGTTATCATAAACGTCTAGAACCTGCAGAGTTTACTCCCTTTTCCAGCTAATTCTAAATATGTTTACTGGAAGATAGATCACGTTTCCAGTTTTCTATATTTCTTTCAATTGCATCAGTTTGAATTTGTGAGTATTTAAAGATCCTATTAAATCCTCATTTAAACATATACAGCAACACTAAATCAATTTATGTCTCTTTTTTTCTCACAGTCTGCTTTGCTATGATTTCTGCTCAGACCCTCTCTCTTTCTCTACAGGGTTCGGTCTGTAATGTTGACAGTCCTGATGCATGTTTTCCTGGTGTCCCGTGGTGAGTTCAACTTCAAAAACAACCTCTTACAGTAGCTTGTTGGATATCTTCTTCCACCTTGTACTAGCTTTGTTTCTTTATTCATGCACGGCCTGTTCACGTTTAGAGTAAACAGATCAGCTTACCTCAGCTCAGAAATAGCTTTTGGAAGGAACTTCAACACCCAGAGCAGTGCCATTGATAGACACACTGTGCTTGGACTATTCCACATCAGTGTGAGGAATTGAATTAATGAAATGGATTTCGTCCTCTCAGACAATTTCTGACAATGTCATTATAGCTGAGACTCACAGGGTTAACACAGGGATGTCATTTCTGGATGTTAATAATGTGTACGAATGTGAAGATAGATATGGTTGCTATGGAACTGAAATCCTTATTGGCTTGACTTTAATCCCTTTTTTCAATTATTGGTAGTAGTTTAAGCTTAACTGCAGCTTAGAATTGACATTTCTATTTCAGTAGTACTCAAGTTTTAATACACATCATGACCAGTGCTACATAATCTCGAGATTGACAAGACACTGCAGCCTCCTACTAGTGTTGACACTTGACTCCTTGAGATTTATTGTGTAAGAGTCAACAGATTTCCCATGTGCAGCTCATGTGGTCAGAGGTGCCATAATGAAAAAACCACTGCACTCTTCTTTGACTCCCGGTTGTCAACATGATGACTTTCACCTGGGCTAAATCTATAGCACGTCAGGTGTGCACTAACAAGGCGCTTCTCTCATGCTCTTTTTTTTTCGGTTTTCGTCTCAGACACAAACACACTTTGGCCTCGCTTTAAAATACAGAACATGTGTCAGAAAGAGCCGTTGGCATTGCAAAACCTTCTGGAACAGAACAGAGGAACAGAAACAAAAACCAAAGTACAGATGCCTCAAAATAGCCTTCACCTGAAACTAACTAACTTCACAGTATTAAGTCATTTTGGATTAATGATAAAACCTTGAGGGGTTTGCTGACAAGGGGTAATATTTACTAATTCAGGAGAGGCTAGGGCAAAAAAACAACATGTTATTTAACTTACATAGACATTTGTCCTTTGTTTTGTACTTTTCAATACAGTTTTTATATTTAAATCAGGTGCTTTGTATACTCTTCCTGTATTGCTTAGTAATAAGGGAGTACATTGTATTGAGTACACTGAAGACATTGTTTAGTAAAATGTTAGATCATAACCTGATTTTATCTTGTAACAGCAAAAAGAAGAAACTTGTGAGACTTTGAAAATCAACTTTACTCTGCATAAGACTTCCGAATATTTAACACACTGTCATATAAAGACACTTTCATTCATTTGTTTCTGTCCATGCTTCTCTGTGAGCAGTTGCTCGATGTATAGAGCCTGTCCAGGGAGCTTCCCTTCATTCAGGTGCCCTGGACCTCCCATGGCAGGATGAGCTGTGCTGTGACTCACCTTCTGCCCCCCTCAGTGTGGAGGGCGGCAACACGCACACACCAGAGACAAATAGCTCTGAATCAAACCTCCCACACTACCCTCGCTGCAGATTCAGGAGCTCCACAACCGAATCACAACCTCATGAGCTCTCCAACGGTAAGAGTTTATTCAACATTGTTATCCTGTTGAAGTGATACATTTCACACCAGGTCTGTATTTTCACATGCTGATATTAAACATGAGGCCAATTTCAAACTCTGCTCAGGTTAGATCAGGTCATGTTTGGCAATTGTTCTTATTAATAAACTGGTTTACTGAGGTTTCAGGTTAGTAAGACTTGTAGCAAAGGCTCAAAACAGTGGGAAATGTATATCTACTGCACATTCAATGTTATTTAAACTATTTTAATAATACTATTTTAAGGAATCCCTCAAATGAATGAACTGCCCCACAAACTAGAATATTGAAAAACAATATTTGCAGGCACATAGCATTCAGCTTTCGTAACCCTCTTGGCAGACAAGAAAAATGTTATTGGGCAATCCTGTAAAACCCTGGACAACTAAAACACTTTGGTTAGAGAAAAAAATCCAGCCCATCCACCAACCTGTTCTCCACACCTTAAATTTCCGTCATGTTACATGACTACTTCTACTTCTTGCCTTGGCACTGAATGTGACATGTGGTATTATCCAATATCAGCATAATTACTACTAATTACTAATTACTAATTACTGAAGCTGGTCGTTTCTACAGTTTAAAGGGTCTGTATGGTTAGTGGTGTAGTTCTGGATTGCAACCCCCTCCACTTACCCTCCTATTACAAGTGTGAAGCAGAAACTTTAGTGGCTGCAAAATTAGCGTAAACGTGAAAGGCCCTATCTAGAGCCAGTGTTTGGTTTGTCTGTTCTGGACTACTGTAGAAACATGGTGATGACCAACTCTGTAGAAGAGGACCCGTGGCATCATGCATATTACATTATTACATTCATTTTCTGCCATATTCTCTAAATATACACGCTCCTGTTGACGGTTTCAGGCTATTTAGACAAGACGTACAGGACAAGCATCATTCTCTGTACGAGGGAACATGAGCACAACAGTGTTTGTTCACAATACAACATTCGAGTGATACACTTGTGACCTCGAATACCAGGGTAGCTAAGCAGTGTGGCTCCTGCTCATCAGAACAAACAGCAGGGTTAGTGTGACAGTGCCTCATAATTCTGCCTGCAGCACAGTCACTTGTCACTGATAGAGATGCCCCTGAAGATCAGCCTGACTCAGACAGGCTCATTACACTTTAATGGCTTTTCAGCTGGAATCCCTTCCAGCTTCCCACCAGGATGAATGACTGTGTGAGTCTTGTGTTGTGATCACAAGATCTGCCTCACTTTCATCAGTCAGCACAACACATTCAAACCAGCTGTTTCTCTCCTCTTCTACTGATCTAGGGAATTGTTCAGCACCTCAAGAAAAAAGAAAGACAATGGTTGTTGAGTTTAAAAAGCAAATAGGGGGCCAATTAAAGTGAGTCACAATTATAAAATGCTCTCTTGATATTATCAGCGTGGAGGTGAAGATGGAGGTGAGGCAATATAGAGACATCAGGAGGATTTGTTTGTTTGAATTGATCTGTGAGGCGCTCTGACACATCCAGATCAATGGCGATTAGCAAAAACCTTCCAGCTTCATGTCCAACCAATGATAATTAAAGAGAGGCGGCCTGCGCTGTGCCTCCTGACTGCTTTATGAGGCCTTTTCACAGTCAGGAGTGTGATTCACCTCCAAGGTCACTGTTCATTTTACTTTTATTCATTTTTACTTATTAGTCATACTTATTTTATTCACATCTTTTGTTGCTCTCAGCAAAAACGTGTTGAAGACAGGTGTGGGTTAAACAACTGCAGAAGACTGAGATTTAACAAAAGTTCAAGTGTTAAGAGTTTGGACTAGATGGCATTAATTAATTCCAATAATAAAAGTCCAATACGTTTTTCCCAGCTTTATTTTGTGTTTAGAGATAATTAGCGCAAATATTTGCATGCTAACACACTTAAGATCCTGAACATGCTAAACATGGTAAGCATGTTAGCATGCTGATGTTCAGTAGTCATCTTTGCTGTTTGTACAGCCTCACAGAGCTGCTAGCATGACTGTAGACTCGTCATTGTCACATAATTGTGAGTTTTGTTTTTTTTTGTTTCAGAATAATTTCTCCAATCTTAATAATAAAATATATATATTAAAACCTCTGTCTTAACCATGAATGACTTAACTTCTGTAATTAGCTCTAAACTAAGGCTTTTAAAATCCTATTTTTTCTCATCATGACTAAATTGCCAGGCCCGAGCAACTATAATATTTCATTCAGTTTAGCTTCATAGCAGAGGTTTAGTTCTAAGAATATGAATGCATGCCATTTTCTCAGAAGCCTTCATTAGGAGGTCACAGTCAACAGGCTGGTTGTACTACTAAGATGTAAATGTAATTTCTCGTCAGGCACCTGTTTGGACATACTGTGCAGAATTGATGAAAACTGGGAAAATTTAATGTGTGACCTTCAGTGTCACAGTCCACCATCGTCCACGTTGGATGCTGGTCTCGTGGAAGTCAGCTTACAGCGTTTGGTGTGAGTATGAAGCTGCAGGCTCTTCTTATTTTTTGTAGTTTCTTCCTGTCCTGTGCAAATGGTCTGTGTGTGTGTTTTAGTCTGATCTGAAGCTTTCCCTACTGCTCACTGGGGGGTTAAGTATGTGTGTTTACTTTGATCAGCAGAGGGGAAGCTGTGTGATATCAAGCTGGCTCCAGCCTTTTATTACGGCGGGGATAAAGCGACCAATTCACCACTGATCTAACACACACACACCTGATAAGAAACATGTTGTACCCTGTTCTGAAATGTTTGCCGTGAGTGTAAACAACATGTGATTAAATGGTTTCAACTCAAGTCCCATTTATTACCTGTTCTGGAGCTTTCAGTCATGTCACACAAGCTTCATCAGCAGATAAATGTGCCTAGTTGTCATGGAATAGTTCAAATTTCCATTTTTTTTTTTTAGCATCCCTGCTAATAACAAATGATCAAAAGCTCCATAACAGCTAATAAATGGATCCTGACATGAAATCTGTGTGGGAAAAGCATCATATTTCTGCTAAATTGGTCATTTTTTGTAATAATTTCCCAGGTCCCAGAAAAAAGACACCAAGGTGAACGATGGTAATACTGCACCTGATAATCCTGTCGTCTGTGAAGCGGAGGATTCCTTCATGTGTTCAGTCGCCCTTGACACTACAACAAGCTTTGTCACTGTGGTAACTGTCAGCATCGGCAACGCCGTAGCTCCACCAGTGCTGCTCAGAATTCCTGCCCGACCTGGTAAGAAAGAAATTTTGTTTCATTCTTTGTGTCATTGAATATCATTGTCATCGTGTCATGAATGTGTCATTCTTTGTTTCATATTCGTAACACAGTTTGCTTTCCTGTGATTTAAGATAAAACTGGTATCATAGCGTGTGGACCCACTCAAATTAAAACCACAATAAACTCAATAATAAAAGAGCAAAGAGCTTCTTTCTACATTCTCAATTCTGCGGTTCATAATTTAATGCAGCCCCAAGGAATGGTGTGCAATGCTTGTTTTTATTTCTCTGGAAAACAGCTGCGTACTATAGGGGGTTACGTTTTAGGAAAAGCATGGAATTACTGGCTGAAGTCCAATGCAAAAGCCACCAATAAAATTATTATGTTTACAAATGCAAGGAACACCACAGATTTGCCTTAGTTGTCTCTGCTCCCAAGTTATTGCACCTAGAGCTGGGACAGATGTAAAACTGTATGACAAGAAATCACTGACTTTTTGAGAAATGGGTTCTACTTTCTACTATATTAGAAGTTGAATGAATTAAGTTATTATTTACAAATCATAAACTATTATGTCTTATTAGAACATGGTACTGAAAGTAGAATAATTATTCCAAAAACGTTTAAATGTTAAGATAATTAATATACATTCTGGTATGTTTACATGTTTAAGTAACACACTGACGATGCATAAGTACCTCGTACAACCCAAACTGTCCCCTTTTAAGTTTAATACAGTAATTCATCAAAAAAGCAAGTTCCCAGCATTCCCCCCCCCTTTTTTTTTCAAAGTCCTTCATTTACTGGTATTAGAGCTCCAAGTGTGGAGACGATGCTTGGCTCCTCACTGTTTGAAACACCTACATTTTCCAACATCCAGCTTCAGAGTAATGAATCCGGGCAGATAAGGAGAAAGAGTCGTATTCAGTTGTGATTGGCAGACGTGACCGGAATAGCTAAGAGTAGCTGGTCCGTGGCCTTGTGTGTGTATTTGTGTGTATGCGCAACCACATCCAAGATGTGAGATCTCCACAGTGATAGACAAGTCTTTCCATGCTGTGTTTGTTCAATCAGACCTTTTTGTTAAACTGACAGAGCAGAACGGAGACAGTTCTTTAGTTTTATCCTTTTTCTCCTGTCTAGGTTGAGTGTCATTCGTAAATGCGTCATCCTTCTAAATTATTATTTTTTTCTCTTGAAAAAAGCTGTTATAATTTTGACAATTCAGTGAAAATCCAAACTTTTTATAGAGGATACTTCAGTGTGTCAGTCTGTCAGTGGTGGTCCTTGGTGTTTTGGTACCCTAGGTGAACACTCATTCATTCATCAGTTTTACATGTGATTTGTACTATACTAAACATATTCTAGGATAACCTTTTTGAAAAAGGAAATAAAAAGCTATTAAATAGTTTGAGTTGTTTCTTGTATGTACAGATTTTTTTAACACAGTAAATATCTGTTAATGATACATACAGACGAGTGTGTGTTCTGATGTCAAAGCATAACAGAAAATGAAATAGTGAAAACCACAATCACAGTGAAGATAGCTTTTTAAAGTTGCCTGTTTATTGCTGCCCAGGCTGCAGCAACTTCTCTGCCATACAAAGACAGTCAACTAGACAGACAGTAAAAGTAAGTGAAAGCTAGTTAGTGAGTTAGCTGCAGCTAGCCTTAGCTACATCTAAATCTAAGTGAATTTATTGATTTCTGCCTAGCTGTTGTCTTTACATGTAAAGTATCCATTTTGATAAACTGACATAGGTTTGTTAATCAGTATAATTCAATAAGGTCTCAGCTAAATAACTTCATGATGATAAAGAAAAAAAACACAGCTGAACTCCTGCTAAAGGTAGCGAGCATAGCAGATCTCATTAGCCACAATCTCACTTTTCGAATCATGTAATTATAAACTTAGCCAAGCAGAAACACTTGATTCATAAAGGCTAAACTACTGACTGTAAATAATAAGAATGAAAGTTAATTTTCTGAAACAAATTAGTTAAAATAGATAAAAACACAATAACTGCATTTTTTGTATTGATCTATGGTATCTATGATCATTTTGGGGTAAAATAAACAGCTGAGTATCAGAGCCTCCAAACTTTCTTTTTGAAAACTTTAAACTTTTTTTCTCAACTTCACTGCAACTTTTGTTGCTGCACTGTGACTGGAAATATGAAGCACCGCTGAGTACTGTACTGTTCAGTTGGATGACTTGATTTGAACAATCATTTGTTACTGTATTTGGAAAGTAATCATTGTTATTCCTGAAGGTACATGGTCAAATGATCCCTTTAGAAGAGAATTAAGAGCCCTTCGTCTGATGTGGGCATTAGGAAAGTAATCAGGAAAAGAAATTGTTGAGCGTTTACTCATGATGTTGAGTAATCTCTTTTTGCCCGGCAGACATCCTTGTGGTTTTGTTAGACTCAATTATTTCTTTCTGTACTGAGTGATGAACTGATTATCCATTCAGTGGATGACAGTAAATCCAAATCTCTTGAATGCACCAGAAATGGTCATTCAGTCTAAATATTGATTCACGGTATATTAAAAATCCCCAGCTACATGCTTCAAATTCCACTCATTGACATTAAAGTGCACAAGCTTCATACATACGTAAAGACCAAAAGGCAACGTGTATTTACCGTTTATGCCAAGCAGAGATAGTAAATTAGATTTTTCATTAACTCTGAACTCCAGATGTGATTGATTCATTTATTTAATATTGATAATCCTGGCATGATGAGTAGTAGAGTATTGATCTTCATTGTCTGAAGATAAGAGTAATTACTGCAACCTTTAGATGTGCAGTGCTGCTATATCATATTTTTCTCAGAGACAGCCCTAACCCTAACCACCCCAGCTAAGATATAACGCATAGTTGGAAATAATAAGTGACCTTGAGGCTGCACAGTGGATCTTTAAATCCTTTACATATATGGTCAAAATGATTTTCTAATTGTATGTACAGTTATTATCATGATCCATAGGATTTAGTAACCCTAGATAAAATGGGAAATGATATTAAAGTGGGATCAAAGTAGCTTTATGATAATTTGTCTGTTTGATCTGTTTGTTATCTACAGTGAAACCAAGTCCTCCAGTCAACCTGTCACATATCCAGACCATTGAGGCAGAACTGATTTTACACTGGGACAACCCATCAGACTTTGATACCGGGCCGCTGAGATACGAGATCCGGTACTCTTCCAACACCACTCATCCAGCCTGGCAGGTAACACCAAGCATTGATAAAATATTACCTAAGACATGGTACCTTGTAGGAGTTTGCTGCTGCACCTACTGGAAGTCAAGTGATCTTTATATTGAGTTTGTAAACTGTTATTAATGGTGCTTAGACATCTGTTTTAAGTTAGATAATAAGAACATTTGGGTTTCCAGATTGTAATCCCAGATTTCTAGTAAGCTATCTCATCATTTTTCCAAGTTGTGGCATCAGCCACTAGTCTCAACTCAACTACAGTCCTTAATAAAGGGTTTCTTTAAAAAATGGTACCAAATCTCTATCTATTCTATTTTTTACCAAAACACAGAAGCCTCAGTGATGACCTTCATTTGGTCTGAAACAGGAATTATTAGCTGCAGATGGCAAAGAAAGCCTTGAAAGCCAGATGCAAATTATGCTTGAAAGAGAGAAGTGAAAATATACTTCCAGGTGTTGAAGAACTTTTATTAGACTTCTTATGAAGGATTATACAGAAACTTGACTTAAGTCATGTCCTGAGTGAGTGAGTCACACACACACACACTTACTGTATTTGCCTTTCACTGCAGCAGCGTGGCACAAATTTCCACTGCAGAGACACTGTGTTTATTTAGTGTGACTTGCTCAGTCAGTTGTGGTTTTAAAAGTCTCATACCGTGTATTTAGCAGTGGATCAGAAGCTCCATGATTCATCCAGGGGTGATACTGTAGACCTGCTGTTAAAGACTCAGATTTATAAATAAAATATAGGTTCAGTGATTCTCTTAATATATTTTCCATTAGTTTGGGTATTAAAGATTAAAAACTCAACCCCTAAAATACTTTAATGGGAAAAATATGGAACAAAACCTCATGAAGGACAACTGAGAAGGAATCTCTTTCCCAAGGTGGACAGAGATGTAATAGAAGTCATGCTTAGAAATTCTCTTACCACTACACCCATGTCATGTGACATTGAATCATCTTTTTAATTTGACACAAAGGGCTTTTCAAAGGAAATTACAAGAAGTTGCAGGTGTCTAGACACTGTCCAATTCTGGTTGAAGTCTGTTTGTGTGTTTTGGTTACAGTTACAGTTGATGAGACATCAAACATCAACCACAATCATGTCGCCGTTACGGCTGAATTTGATTCAGTCATCGCTCTCAAGCACGAACACGCCCAGCTAGTCTGATGTGTGCCTGTGTATACGGATGCTTGTGTGTGTGCTGATTCCCTCTCTGCTGTCTCCAGGTGGTGTCTGCACCTGGAGAGCCCAGGTCCTCTCTGGATCTGAAGCCCAGACTGGACTACACCATCCAGGTTCGCTGCTCCAGCCTCAACAATCCTCCGCTGTGGAGCGACTGGAGTGAACCTCATCACATCTACCTGGACAGTAAGAACCATTCTCTTCCAACAGAGACAAAGCTTTTTAAAATATATTTCCGTTTGTCTTTTACTCATGCACTTTGTCTCTTTCCTCTGTAATGTTAACATGTCACTCAGTACAACCCTGCACGTCTTTTTTTTTAAACTTTTGAGGAATTCCTCCTGAAAATCCCTGTAGAGCGTACAGTATTCCACGGTCTATGACTTCCTGGGCATTACTTCCTGGAAATAAAAGACATTCAGACACAGCTCTTGTATTATTTAAATATTAATTGACGAACAAAACTGGTGAATACAGTAAATATTAACCCTGCTGACCATTCAACCACTGATGAACCATGTTCATCATCAACCTGTTAGCATGCTGATGCAAACATTTAGCTCAAAGTACCACCTAAGTACAACCTCATAGTGCTGCTGTCATGACTGTGGACTCTTAAACTGTTTAATTCAAAATTTTGATCAGATTGTATTTACAATCTGCAGTTTTGGGGCACGATTGAAGGCCTTGAAAATATTTAGAGAACTGCTTATATCAGTATAGACTGAATCAAAGTGTGAAGTACAGTTTATTTCCAACTTTCAAGGTGTCTCTTTAATTAAAGTTGGTTGTTTTCTCTGTTTATTCTGCTGTGAAACATGCAGATGTTTGATTTACATTTTGATTGATTAACAGATTCATGTTTCTGGCCCTGGGTAGAGTGAGACATTGACGTGAGCCACAACAGTAGTTTTTGTGATTGCATTTTTTGGGTGATTTTGTCTGTCATTGAGCAGCTGAAACAAAATATAATTATAATTATTAAGTAGCTAGAGGCATTTCACAGTCTGCTCCGTGAGTTATACACATTTTCTAGTTCTTCTATGTGCTTGATTTCCGTCTGACGTAAACACTGCACACTGGCTCCTCTGTTTGCCTGTTGTGTGGAGTAAATTTGTTTCCAAATTATTTCACTGACAAAAACACCCAATTGAAATGTTCAATTTCGTTGAATAAAATGAGAACGCACGACAAATCTGGAAACAAAATCAAAAGGGGAAAAAAAAAATCACTGCTCATGTTTCGAAACTCTATTGTTGAACTGAATCTGGGTATTTGATGATTTCACCTTTTTGCAATGAACTTGGTTAGCCAACATTTTTAACATTTCCTGAAGGCAGCTCTCCTTTTCTCTGAGAGAGAACAGACTGAAAAACACTCAAACACTGACTTCAATTATCTCTCAGGTTGATTTACGCCTGTTCTAAACTATTAAAACGAGTCTAGCTCATTAGCCTGAGCTATTAACGAAGAACTCATTCCAGTGTGGTCAACGTCAATAGACTCTGAATCAAAGGTCGTTCCCAAGGTTAGTGACCTGCTACAAATCATATGACACACATACGGCCTGAAGGAATGGAAAATGTCACAGGCAGCGAATCTGTACAAAGAGCTGAACATGAAGCAGCCATGCATGTGAGACTTTTTAACAGAAGCGTTTAAAATGACGGAACTGAGAAATGAGAGTGAGAATTGTCTCTAAATGTTTCTGTAACACCATCGACAATTATAAACTTTTTATGTTGGCTGGTTGTAAGATCAGACTTCTAATTAAGATCACCCCGAGGGCTTTAAACAACACAACTTACAATTAAAGTCTTGTATGCATGTATATATTTTGGTGTGTTTTTAGAAGGCTGCTCTTATACTCTGTGTGCCACACAAGAGGAAACTTGACCCTGATCCAAATAACATGTCTGTGTGTCATGGGGTTAAACGTTGATGAGACTGAACAGCTCGTGAGTCATGTCACCAAAATGAGCTATCAAAACTTTTATGGTTAAGGGAAGTTTTCCAGAAATAGCAAAGTAAATTTAGTAAAAAGTTTGGACAAGGTAAAATAATGACTCTCGGAAAGTTTCTTCATGTGTATATGCAGTAAAACATACCAAAAAACACATGTCCTTTGAGTATTCAAAAAGTTGGAACAACTTTGATGAGTCATGAAGCAGCATGTTCAATTAAGTTAGTTCAATTAATTTTAAAGGTTACTTTTGTTGAGCTGTTCACCTGTTTTGCAGATGAGTCATTTCTTTTGTTTCGGCTGTCAGAACTTTTTTGGTGAGCTGCATCTGAGGAGGTGTTTAGATAATGGCTAACACATACAACTGATTTCCGACCATGTGACAAACCAAAAATTTTTTTTGAATTTTCTTTTTCTTTTGTAAAAAATCTACATGAAAACTTTGGGTAAAAGTGAATGAGTCAGGCATTTATTCTTTTTTGACGTTCATTTTGCTTTTTGTCTTTTCCTAATGTGTCTTCATTGCTTGGAGGTGCTTTGTATAAAAAATGTGGTGCGTGTGTGTGTGTGTGTGTGTGTGTGTGTACAGCGGTGAGCTACATCCCTGAGAAAGTGGTGGTGCGACCAGGGGAGAACGTTACAGTGTATTGTGTGTTCAACGACCACAACATCAACGCCAGCACGGCCATGTGGATGCTCAACTTCGAACAGCAGCTTCATAGCAGCCAGTACCACCCAGTCAACCAATGGGTAAGCTACAACTTTTTGTGTGTTTCCAAAAAGTTCAATGACTTTGCTGCGTGGTTTTAGAAAAATACAGTGTATGTTAATAACTTCATATATCTGAATTTCCTGTATCCAAAACAGGTCAGCCAGATCACAGTGCGTGCTTCAGAGACTCGGATATATGACCTGCTGCAGTGCACTCACTGGACCATCCCATACAGCCAGATCTATGTAGAGGGTGAGCTTCGTAGCACCGACAGCAAAGTTAAATAGGACATGTCCAAAGAAAGAGATACATAATTGATATACAGTTTAAAGCTGCAGATTTCTGGAAGTCCATGTCCCCTTTTTGAGTCACTTTTCCTCTGCAGTGGACAAAGACAGGAAAGAAAGTGGCGGCATGTGACAACACAACAATGTGAACCAAAATAATCCCACAGAGGCTATCTCAGGTGACGTTTGTTATTGTTACCTAAACATGAGTGCTTCTGTGTATTTCAGGAGCTTCAATTGATATAAACTGTGAAACCAACGGTGATATCGATGCTATGGACTGTAGCTGGAAGAACACACAGTGGACTAAACCCAAGTTCAGATCCAGGTAAAACAGACATTTACGTTTTACAGCAACTCCTTTTAGTGTAGCGTATTCAGATGTTTATACAAGCATGATTAATTAAGCAACATTCAGAACTAAGTTATACTGTACACAGTGTGCCAGACTGCACCCGTATCAGACACACCCTGAAGCTGTAAACTCCACGTCATTGGTATTTCTGACCTCATGGCAACAGGAAGTCTCTGCACTTTAAGAAATGAAGCTCCAACCACAACAATGAGGACTGACACAATGATGTATTTCTTATGTTTCATGTCTCTCACAGATGCCTCTAGGACAACACTTCATTGTATTTTACTCCAGTGTCTCCCTCTCCCCTACTGTTTACTTTGGCTCAAATCCACCAAAAATACATCTTGGCATATTTAAATGTGAGACTTTGTGAGATATTTTGATAGTTTGGAGTGATAGAGATTGTAATTTAATAAGCCACTTAAATTTAATTAAAAGCTGTCTTATTTTTGTAGCTTTTTGTTGCTAAGGAAGAAGACGTGCCAAGAAACCTGAGCAGTCAGACACTCATAGGGGTTTTAAATAAATCTCCAGGTTAGCTCATCTTTTCTGATAGAGGAAATGAAAATAAATCCTCCAACTTAACAGATACTTCCTGGTTCAACTTTGACCCATTATACTGGCTGTAGTTGTGCCAGCACCCAAATTTTCTGTGAAATGAGTGATCATTACAGACATTTTGGGTGAATTCACTTTCAGTTTCACCCAAAAAAGGGAGTCCTGTAGGAATAACACGACAACATTTTCATGGTAATTTATTTATTTTCACGGCAGGTGGGCAGACCTACCGTGTGACGTGATGGAGGAGAGGGAAAGAGCTGGAGAGGAAGTGGGAGAGATTGGAACCTCTTGCCTGCGATCCAGTCAGAAAACCTGCACCATCCAGCCTCTGAGGATGAACTGCTACAAGCTGTGGCTGGAAGTGTCGTCCCGACTGGGCCCTATCAGATCTAAACCCATCTACCTGTCCCCTATAGATCATGGTGAGCACGAAGGTTTGATTTAAAGATCCTTTTAGTCTTATATCAGCGCAATATGATCCTGCTACAACATTTTTATAGATGCTTGCATGCATTCATGTTTTGTTTGAGTTATACAATATGCTAGTCATTCTCAAGACATTGATTCGGGTCACGTAGAACAAAATATTGATTCAATCTTTCACTGAAGCTGAGTAGAGCATCTTGTCAATCAAAGTTAAATTGCTTATTATTGGAAGTTACTTTTTCTGTGTTTTCAAAATAAAATAACATTTATGTATTCTAGAAAACTAGGAATATCTAAAAGGCATTTATTAATCATACAGATTTTTTTTTAAGGCAAATGGGTATTGGACTTCAAAGGAAAGCATTGCTGGATTAAATATTCATAGGGAAAGAGTTGTATGTTTAAAGAGAACCTTTAAATATTGAGCAGCATGACATAAGATTGTTGTTGAGAAAAACTTTTGGCAGGCTTTTTTAATTACTTATGATTTTGTTAAACTCACACTCTTCTCCTACACTATCCCCCCTGCAGTGAAACCCCACACGCCCACCAATGTGAAGGCAGTGAGCCAGAGCAGTGGGGTCCTGATGGTCACGTGGGAGCCTCCTCCTCTGCCAGTCGAGGGGCTCCAGTGTCAGTTTCGGTACCACTCACCATCCGCTGTGAGAGCCCAGCCGGAGTGGAAGGTGAGCTTGTCTGTTGGATTGTTTACCAACCACAGGTTTTAACAAAAAGTTTGGCTAAGTGGCGCTATGTACGACATTTAACTAACCTTTATTGAAAACCAAAGACAACGCCCTCCAGAACATTGACGGACCTCTAAATGTCAAGTTGCATGTAATTATTGGGTAATTAGGAAACAGGATGATTACCACGAGCACTTCATTGTTATTGTACAAACTGACATGTTATCCAAAATGTCCTCCCACCTGTTAGAAAGATTTCTATCTACCGAGAACAGCAGGAACATATTAGTAGTCACTCAGGTTCATCTGGTAAATAAGTCTCGTATGTCCCTAAATAACACATGATGCTGAGCTGGTATGAGACCATGTTCCTGCCCTCTAATTGAAACATTTTCTTGATGATGCTCAGAAGGTGGATAAATAATTTTCTCTCTTTGTTAGGGTAGAGCGGGAACAGATGTGTACTCCATAGATCAAATATTTTCCATTTAGTTTTCTGAAAATTAGCTCTAACAGAAACGTCATGCCTTCAGGTCCAGAGTCCAGTGCGGGTGCCGTGGGCGGAGGTCACAGTGTCCGACATGTGCCAGGAATATGCTGTACAAATTCGCTGCATGCACACCAACGGCACCGGCTACTGGAGCGAATGGAGCGACTCGGTGTACTCCACGCCTCAAAACAGCAGAGGTAAAGTACAAAGTACAGCACTGTTAATTTTGCTCTTGAACACTAACCTTTTAAGATAATTACTGTGCTTGATGCCTGATGTGACCTTTAGATCACATTTGACCATAGCTCTAAGGGAAAATCGCACACACGTACAAATCATACCTTTTCCTCCACCTCTAACACAGAGGTAAAAGCTGTCATGTGATGCAGTTGTTTGTCTCCCCCTCAGCTCCTGAGCGTGGCCCTGATTTCTGGAGAATTCTCCAAGATGATCCATACAGAAACCAGACTAATGTCACTCTGCTATTCAAGGTACACAAACAAAAATCTAAACATTTCCAGGCTTATCATTAAGACATGATATTAAAAATGCTGTTTTTTTTCTGCCTTTTGTTTCTCAGCACCTCCAAATTTTAGAGCAGTCTTACTGCGTGAATGGATTCATAGTCCAGCACCAGACCTCGAGTGGCTCTGTGATGAGGGAGCAGATCGAACTGACATCCTCCTACAGCTTCGAGTGGAACCAAATGCCCCAAAGTGTGACTGTGGAGGCCTACAACAGTCTGGGGAGCTCCACTAACAACATCAACATGACGCTGGATAGAAATCCCAAACGTGAGTGAGCTGGGATTTTTATCTTGATTAACATTACACTGAATCTGTTTTAATAGCAGGAACATTCTCAGTATTCCATTTAATTGAAGGACCATTTAAAAAATAATTTCACTGTTGGAGCAACGTAGCAGTGATGCAGCAACAGTACTGTTTGTCCTTTACAAAGACTGCCATTCATTTTAAAGCTGTTCTCTTGATCCGTAGCCTGAAGTCTCAAGGAAAGTGAAAACAGTGAAGGAAGGACAGTGTGTTTGTGGACGGTGGCCCACAAACAAAAGAATTAATTATATCATCTTGAGCTCAGAGTAATTGGGATTGATATTTTTCACTTTTTTTGGCATTTAATAAACTAAATGACAAATACAGTTTTTTTGTTTTGGAGGAAAACTAATATGAACATAAATATAAACTTTATTTGTAATACTTAACCTTTATTTTAGCAGGAACGCCTCACTGATGTTAGAAATATATTTTTCAATATTGTCTGACTAAGATACACTAAGGAAAATGAGTTACAGACAAACACTAAGAGATATAACACATTTTATTATAAAATCATGAAGTTTGTTGTTACAATCAAATATATCATCTTAGAAACAAATTAAATACTTCAAAACAACTCCACTAACTAAAACCATTAATATATTTAACAACTATAACAACAACTCTGTGAGACAGACAGACACAGTTTCAGTTGTGTAGCATGTTGTTAGGTTCCAGTAAGGACTTTCAAACTGTTGCTGAGGTCTGAGGGTTTGCGGTTTTATTGCATTGTAAAAAATAATGTGCAGGTCTACAACAGTGAGGTTATGATCAGTCAAATTCATGGACACAGGTGCTCATGTACTGGAAAGAAAACAAGAATGTCCACTCGAAGCAAAACTGCTGAAAAACTCTGAGTGCTTCCGAGTAATAGATTTCCTTCTTTCCAAACTATGTCACAGACTGAATCATTTTCTTTTTACATTTCCCTTCAGAAATATACTTCTTAAAAAACAAAGGTTTGGCTGCCATTTCTGAGGTTGAGTTGAGAAAATGTCGTGGCTTTGACCTGTTTTTACCTGTTTTATTTGACACTATGACCAGTTTATGGTTTACGTCAAAGCTGGGAACATTAACTGCCATCCATTTAGGCATAACACTCACGTGTATGTCCTGGAGAGCCCAGAAAGGCTCTGATTGAGGCCCTGCTGCCATTATCTTTAGTGTAGTAAGTACTATTAGCAGCACTTCAACAGAGGGACGAGTTTCATTTCCCAGAGAGAGAGAGAGAGATTCAGAAAACTGCTAATTGGCAGAATCAAAACATTTTCCCATGCTGTAGATGTTTGTTCGACATTTTCCGATTAGTATTCTGAGAAATTGTGTTTTCAGTATTATTAGCAGCTAAAATAGCTGCAGGATAAAATAGATGTTGTTATTGCTCTCCACCACCACCATCATAAAAACACATTTTTTAGCCTTCCAGTCCAGTCCATAGAGATTTTATATTAAACTTTATTTTGTGGTTTTTTTCAGTGTAATAGAGTTTGAACCCTAAGATGAGTCACATGAAAGTATTGTATTCACTCTGTTTTTTCTTTCCTCTACCTCAGGCCACTGTGTGCATTCGTTCAGTGTGTTGGTTATCAACAGCACCTGTGTGTCTCTGTCCTGGACTCTGTTGGACAACAGCTCTGTGCCCCTGTTCATGGTGGTCCAGTGGTCTGCACAGAGGCAACAGGACTCTGATAATCACAAAGGCCAGAGCGGAAAAACATGGGCCAAACTGCCCTACACTGACCGTCCCATCTATCTAACAGGTAACAAGAGCTCTTCTCTGACTGTTCTGTTTTATTTCTCAGTGTGTGCGACACTGTGCCAACGTGATCTCATTGTGTGATTTCAGGTGATTTCTTTGGCTCAGAGGAGTGTGGTTTCTACTTGTACCCAGTGTTTGCTGATGGAGAAGGGGAGCCAGTGTACACTACAGGTATGCACCAGTTTTCTGGCTGTTGTTTCAGTGTCATATTTAATGTGTTTAAGGCTGACACAAAACCAGTACTTTCATTATGTTATTAATTAAAGGTCTGATGTGTATTTCCCATCTGTTACAGCCACCAGAGGAGACCCTGCAGCCTACATGATGCTGATGATCATCTCCTTCCTCTCCATTGTCCTCTTAGTCACCCTGATCCTCTCCCAAAACCAGTAAGAGAACGTCCAAACTGTATTTACAGAAATTAAACTCAACACGCAGATCTTGCAGGTGTTTTTCATATTTAATCTTGTACCAGGTAATAATTGTACGACATTGTTGTACATAAAATTAGTTTTTAACCCAGGCACCTGTAAGAAATGATAAATGATGGGTATCTCTAGGGTGCATTCTAATTTAGCAGTGACACTGACCATGAAAAACTAGGTGTTTGACATTTAAGGGGTTACAAGGGTGTAATTACGCTTGATGTTAAATGATGGGGAGTGGGAGGAAGGAAAAAGGTCTTTAGACAGAGTGATTACACCTAAATATCTGCTGCATTGTTTCCAGGATGAAAAAGATTGTGTGGAAGGATGTGCCCAACCCAAACAAGTGTTCCTGGGCCAGAGGACTGGATTTGAAAAAGGTAAAAAAAAAAGGATGTGAAAGTACAACGTCATGCACTCAACTCAACTTACTTTATATGATGATTGTTCTTGAATGTTTAATGTAACATTTGGCACTTCATATCAGACCTGGAGCCACTAATACCACTCTCATGCTGGTATGTTAAATAAAAAGCTAGCAGCTAGCAGCAGGTTAGTTTATCTTAGTATAATGACTAAAAACACGGGAAACAGCCTCCTAGCAACAAGACCCTGGGAAGTTTTCCTTGCCAGGAAATAGTCTGGCACAACTCCCTGTAAAACAACATGTTTTACACTTTGAGTTGTATACTGATTAAACAATTAACATATAAAATGTTAATTATTGACCTTTAGTGCTGCTGCTTGGTAGATTTTGTTACCTTCAGACAGAGCTAGGGAAGCTGTTTCCCCATTTCCAGACTTCATGCTAAGATAGGCTAGCCGGCTCCTGATCATATTGTTAACAGACATGAGTATGGTATTAATCTTCTCTGTCAGTATGTCGGCAATAGCGCGAATAAGTGCATTTCCCTTTCCATGGTTTTTATTCATCAGCTTGATAAATAACTTTAAACTTTACTCCTCTTTAATTGCTGTAGTCTGACCATGTACAAGCTACATCCACAAGCTATTATGTGGGTACTTTGCAATGCTACCTTGAGGAGTAATTGTTTAACAAGAAATATGCAGTTCATCTCCCTTCTTTACCATTTTTCATTATAATTGGAATCTCTGCAACTCTCTTGTTCACATGTTTGTTTTGTGTTCCTAGGCGGACACCTTCGATCACCTGTTCCGACCTCCAGAAGGCCTCCCAGCCTGGCCACTGCTCATGCAGTCTGAGAACATTTCCAAAGTCGTCATAGTAGACAAGGTTGATCTCTCAGCTCTGACTACAGCGTTAGTCCAAGCCCCACTTGTGTCCCTGACTCCCGACCCAGCGACTGCCTTGTCTATCTCCATTCCTCCAGGGTTTGACTCAGAGGTCGACCAAACCCAACCTGTGGAAGGAGGTGGATCTCCGTCATTTGCACTTAATCTGGATTCTTTAACCAGTTTAAGCTCGAGAACAGATCAGTTGCAGCTAATCGACAACCCAGCAGACCAGCCCCCAGGCAGCACTGACAGCTCTGCACAGTCTTCAGTCACATACGCCACTGTGCTACTGTCTGATCCAAAGCAGAGCCAGCAGCCCATTCATCTCCATTACAAGGATGGTAGCGGAAGCAGCTCCAGTGATGAGGGCAATTTCTCTGCTAACAACTCAGACATTTCTGGATCTTTCCATGGTGCTCTGTGGGAGCTGGATGACCCGCGGCGCTCCTGCTCATACAACTCTGTGGAGGAGCTCTCCGAAACATCAGAGCAAGAAGACGAAGAGGCAAGAGAAGAAAAGGACTTGTACTACCTAGGAATGGACTATCCAGCCGAGGATGAGGAGAGCGAGGAAGACGAGGAACAGAAAGAAGAGGAGACAAAAGTTGAGCTGCTTAAAAACGTAGTTTTGAACAGAGAGGACTGTTCTGTGGAGTCGCACCCTTTGCTCGGCCCCGACGACTCGAGCAAGCTGCTATCACCGCCAGTGCGTGGCTTCTCTCCGTTGTACCTGCCTCAGTTCAGAACTGCACCCTGCGCGAAGCAACTCACAGCTCAACCACAAGACACCCCGGCAGGCGTCACTCTAACACAGACTGCATTTAAATGAAAAATCTGTTGTGTCGTGGTCTGCGCCATGAGTCAGCATTTACCAAAGCCATGTACATGAGTTCCTTCAGACAAAGTGAGGTGTGGAGCTTGAAAATGTAAAAATACCTCGATTTCTTGCAAATTGATATTCATCAATGCTGCTGTTATGTTCTGTCGGAAGAGATGGCAAGAGGGCACACGCCTGATTTATAGGCATTTCTTTCTTTCTTTCTTTATGGGGCTTTGAAACCCATATTGTACTGTGCCACACTGCGCCTCTGCAATCATTTACTGATTCAGGAGCACCTGCTGAGAACATTAAAATCACAGATTTGCAATGGGAGGTTAGGCTAGTGGACTCATGTACAGTTACTGCTCACAGGGAGCAGTGGGCAGATTGTACAAGCAGAATCTTGGTCATCAGGAAGGGAGCAGTAGAGGAGGAAGACATGTTGCGTACAAAAAAATGTGGTAGTGCTGCGTGTGCCTACATTCACTCATCTGCTCCCATCGTAATGTAAAAAATAAATAGTGTTTCATTCTGTGCTCAGCTATTTCAGCTGCATTTTAAGTGAAACATGAAAGAGGTTCAAAGAGAATAGCTAAACGCACAGAAAGCGCGAGAGAGAGAAGGCACATAATCTGGTTTCCTCAAAGCACATCAGACTGTGAAGTGAAGGCAAACCTTTGGTTGTCACTCCAAAGACATTGGTGTGACTAAATGATGAAAACAGATGTAGTCTGCGAGTAACTGCAGGTGATTTCTGGATGTTTGTCGGCATCTTGCGCAACAACGTCTGCATGAACTAACTCACCCACCAACCCAAAGAATGTCTTTTTGTACTTTGTGCTGTAATGTATTTGAGACTCTGTTACAGTTTGTGAGAAATGTGATATCTATTTTTTTCTGTGTTTGGCCATTAATATAAACACCTGCTGTCTGGTGTAAAAAAAAAAAAAAAAAGACAAAAGAATGTATATTTGAAACCAGAAGAAGACAGAAAAGTTTAAAGAAAAATGTTATTGTATATTGAGATATTTTGTCTATTTTTCATGGTGAAAATAAAGTGCTTATTGTGAGCGTGTCTGCTTTGGTATCATCATTTAAGTTTTGCTAAAAAAAAAAACTTGGTGGGTACATGGCTTGGTCGTGACAATAATAAAAAAACACACACAAATAAACATTAAAATAAGGATAAACATAGTTATTGACATCACAATCACAAAAAGGTCTAAATTTCTTCAGTTAGTAAGTTTCTCTCTCTAGTCCACAACCATAACAGAAAGTTTGAAGGTTTGATTTAATGGTCAGTGGTTTTGCTTCTGTACATCTTCTTTCTAAAGAGTGAACATCACTGTCTCTTTGGATCCGTACTGGCTCATTTAGTTGTAACATTTCTGCATACGCTGCCCAAAGACGAGAATGAGAAAACCGATGACAGTATAAAGAATAAAACCACAGGATAAAACTAATGAACCAAAACATAAACACACACACATCTCACTATGTTAACCTCAGTCTGTACACACTTACTGGACATAGCATCATTACTAATTCTTTATGTGTTCTTTGTATTATGGTGAGTGGGCATGTTCACCATCGCAAAATATTAGAAAAGAAAGAAATCATTGAATAAGTAGATAAATACATACACGTGTGCAGATCACTCTCCTAAACTGCAGTAATATTCTGTCACCTTGTGGCTGAGAGAAGCAATTACATCAGAATGACATGAGTCTCCAGGTACACACACATGCTCTGTTTGGTAAGTAATAGGGCAAATATATAAATAATATAAAGATGGGAACTCTATTTGTCACATTTGCCTTGGATGCAGTCAGACAAACTGAAGAGGTCACAGCAACCACGAATCATTCATTCAAGTCATTACAAGTTATGAATAACAGTCAATAAAAAACACTTTAGACAGGGAACATGATTTTAAGTTTCACTTTTATTGACAAAGAAATCTATATAAAGTGATTAGGCCATAAACATTGATTGATAGCCTTATAGTAATTAGTGAAATATAACTTGCAATAACTTCTGTTTGGCAAAAGTTCAACTCAACCTGTGCTTGCTTTGAAAGAAACAATCACACTAAACATAAACTTTATGTGATATCATAAAAGTTTAAATGTAACGGAGTGCTGTGTTAAGTCAATGGACTTGGAAGGAGTATTTTCATTTTATGCAGCTTTCTACTCCACTACATTTGTCTGACAGCTTTGGTTACTAGTTCCTTTTTTTCAGATTACACTTTTTCATACTCTTCCTATCCAGTGAAAACAATGAGTATTTGATAAGTGATAGTGATAAGTTTCATGTTATAATATGATAAGTTGCATGTTATAATATGATAAGTTTCATGTTATAATGTGTAAGCCAGCTAGTTAAAATATAGCCTCATGGTTCTCAAGTGACTGCAACAAGACAGATGTACTGATCTCATGGAATATGATGTATTTCTGTAGATTAAACTAACCAACAGTATATAAAGTGGTTAAAATGAGCTCAACCTCAAACATCCACAGCAGTAAAATGCAACAAACACACAAGAACAAAATTACATAATAGTAAAATGCTGACTAAAAGGGACTTCATTTTGCATACTTTTAGAATAGTTTCAATTGCAGGACTTTTACTCATATTTTCACAGTGTGGTATTAGTATTTTGACTTAAGTAAATGATCTGAAGACTTCTTCCACCTCCGTAAAAGTGTAAATCTAAAACTCCATGTGTCATCAGTAAGTCATACAGATGTATTTTCATTTTGCAGCCACACGGGGACAGAAAAGACTCATTTATGGAGTCCAGTAAGTCGGGTGTTTCAGTGATGTCACTGGATGTCAAGGAAGCTGTATCCTTCAAGGCCCTCAGTGCTGGGTCTCTTATGTTCGCCATAGAAGGACATGATGGGGCTCAGAGCTGCAGGCTGCTTGGGTTAGTTATGGTAATAGAGAGGTGGAAACACCACGGGGGGGGGGGGTATTTTTATGGTTATGGATGTAGTTTGGGAGCTCAGTATTTTCTGAACTGTGCTGTCTTCTGTAAGGTGATAATGACTTCAAGGATCCCAACCGGAAAACCGTCAGACACAAGTGTTTCAAATTAAGTCTAGTCTAGTTAAGTGACCCAGATTCCCCCAGAAACTCCTGGGAGCAAACCTGTTACCTGCTTCCTGCAAATCAACAGCTTAACATGGGGTCGTGAGATAAGACGGCCTGCAGGAGAAATGCTGCACATGTGAAAGTTCTTTGGAGCTCTGCTGATCTCTCAGCTGTGACAAATTAGCATGAACAAGGAAAGACTGAGCTACAATCTAAAAAGTGAGAGGTGAGTGACCTTTCCAAAGAATCTCTACCAGTAAGGAAAGGGCATTTCTTTTAACTTAATACAAACTTTGAGGGAAAATACTATATCTTCTTTATTGTAATGTATTCGGACCATAGTGAAAGGAGATTTTCTGAGCTGATTAGGTCTTTGAAATTCTCTTTGCCAGTGGTGGAGGTGGTGTAAACAAAATAAGTATCCTTGAAATGTAGTAATCTTGTTCTTAAGATGGAGCTTTTGTTCATTAGCAGAGAAATACTGACTCTGGTGAAAAAATAAGATTATGCATACTACCTTAAATATTCATTTTGAAGACCGTATGTGCTGTTGAATGTTCCTGGCACAAATGATATTGTTTCTAAGCCATGAACTTTGCCAAGAGACCCAGAAGATATTTATGCTAATATCATCTATTATTATTAAAATGTATTTACATTTTGTTTGATCCCCATCTCTGCCTGGATCCACCCATCTGGAAATGGCAATACAAACACTTCCACAGAAAGCTTCCTCACCTCCCAGAAAATGTGTGTCTGGTATTACAATTTTCCTCAAAAACAAATCTGATTTATCTTTAAGCTGGATGCTGTTGTCATCTGGAAGTGATTCAATCACCTCTGGATTGTGGAAAAAGGAGGAGAAAACAACTGAGAAGGCAAAGAGAAAAAGAAAGGACATGCTGATCCACAGCAGACAAAACCTTAGTCCAGTCCAATATGTTGGATTTATGGGGTTCTATTTACATAATATGGCAGAAATTGAATATAATATGAACACAGTGAAAATAATTATTATGTTTTTGTTACCTTAGAATGAGCCTTTTACATTCCACAGAGTCTGCAGGTCCTCTTCCAGGTCCTCGTTCACCATGTTGAACTGTCATGTTTCTACAGTAGCTCAGAACGGACAAACCAAACACTGGCTCTAGATGGAATCTTCAGCGTTTTTTGCACATTTTCCAACGTAGTTCCTCCTTCACGCTAGGAAGGAGAGGGTGAAAGGAGGGGGTTGCAATCCGCAACCACACCATCAGATGCCACCACTAGATTCCACATGTTGCCACGCAACTGTGTTTTAGGTATTTGGTTTTTCTACCTTTTTTCTACCAATATGTATCAAAACAAACTGCAGAGTTCAGTGATAATTGTCCGTATTTCTAACTATAATTGACACCTCTCACATAACACATCATCATATGATCAATTGGTAATAAAAGAATATTGATTAGTGCAGCTTTACACACTTTATTTTGCAAACACACTGGCCCTTTAAGACAGATCAAGATGGCCTGAGCAGTAAGTTTGGTAAAACGGTGCTTGAGGGGTTTTTTTTCTCCTGAAAAATAAACGTGATGTGCTCGTCACTGGTTAGCTGTGGTTATCCACCGCTGTAAGAAAACATCCACCACTGCTGCAAGTATAATTTACCATAATCTTCTCCAACCTCCTGAAACACGACGGTTAGAATGAGTGAATTTGTGTAAACCAAACCAGATGAACTCACTCTGCGGGGTAAAAATGAATAAACATCAACATGTTTCTCATCCACTGGCGCTCCATACAAAGTTTAGTTTGTTTATGACAAACTACTGTTGCTACATGTGTTTTATTGGCATAATTGCATTCACAAAACAGTCTAATGAACCATTAACCAGTAAACTGAAATTTACCTAAGATGTGTATGTGTGTACTGGTCACTGTTCATGCTCTGGGTATTGCCATCAACCCTGTTAATGGGAATCAGGAGAAAGGTTTAGCAGCTTGACATTGTAAATCCTTCATTGATCGCCTGGCTTTAATTCGTGCAGCAATCGTGAAGGGCTTTAGCTACTGATGTTTATCCACATTTGCTTTGAAGGCCTTAACATCTGGGGTAAAGGTCAGATTGTGGCAAGTTCACTAGAAAACTCCAAGACCACAAAGAAAATGAGGAAAATCCGCCTTTGCTGTTTTGGAGCCACATGTGCATGCTGCATTGGCTGTGCTCTCTCTTTTAGTAAGAAAACAAAAACTTGGCTCAGTTACCAGGCATCACAGCCCTGCAAGTTGGATAGATTTGGGTTCTCTGGGAATGTAAAGCCTCTCTCTCCCTGTAATCTGTAATCTTGGTTTAACTGCAGCTCAGTTGTAGGGAAATCGATGTCATCCACATTCATGAGGAGAGGGAGAGGCGAAAACAGCGAGCGAATGGTGAAAAACGTGAATTTAGAGAAGTTAGAGAGAAAAGGCACTGTAAAAAAACATATGAGGTTAAAAGTGTGTGGAGCAGCAGGTGGAACAGAGCAGAGAAAACAGAATGAGGAAGTGTGCAGGGCTGAGAATGAGAGAAAGCATGTAGACAGAAGCTGTGCTGACCTCTGGGACCTTCTCCTTGGGGCCCTATCTGTGCTGGAGGCCTTTGAGAGGATTTGGGAAGACATACTGCTCCCTCAGACAGGGTTGTAAATATGTGCTATTTGATGCCTGCTGCATGATTTATAATCATCAGACACCTGGAAATATTTCATCTCAGATTTTTCAGTGATGGGACTCCATGACAGTTGCTTTTCATGTTACAAACAGGTGATAGAGATAAAGAAAACATCAAGCTCTCTAAGATTTGGTCCAATTTGGCGAGTTTGTGATCTGTTTTGAGTTGCTCAACTCTTCTCCTAAATACTACGCTTTATTCAACAAGCGTTTACACCATAATGCCTTTATCAGGCTGGTATAGTCTTGATCCAGGGCCATCATATTACATAACATGTAAGTAAATCATGTTTTGTGTTAATTTTCACCTGTCTAAAGTTGTTTCTTTCCCATCCTGGAGGTCACTATGTGTTTAAGAAGCATCTGCTCTAAATCTCCCCACCTCTGATACATAGCTTTTAATTTCTCAAAGATTTATTTTTATCATCCAGCAGCAGCCGAACATCTGTGAACCCACATGAGACATTAGCTTCCATCACCAAAGTAAAAATGTCTCCATTCAGCCACATGGCTCTTATCTGATTCAGCTCTGTTTAGCTTTTTCCCCTCTCACAAACAGACCCAAAGAATAATCTAAGTGCAGTTGTGGGCCATCATGTTACTTCTCACAACCTTTTTCCATTGTTGTGTCTTGTGGATTGGAGACACAACAACTGGGACGCGAGCATGATGGTGACAAACAAACCTCCACACTGTTTTCTATTGAAAGATGCCATCAACGAGCTTGTCCTCATCGACTGTGACCCATCATCCTGCAGGAGGGAAAAGAACCATTACCCCACATATCTATAGGGCACAGGCTGATATTCAACCAAAACCATTAACCCAATCAATTGAATGGCAAAACCCATTTATCCACTTGTCTGCGGGACAAAACATGAGATGCACATGAGTATTTGAAAGAAAGTGGGTCGGGTGAATGAAATGCCTCCAGATCAGTCAGTACGTGTGTCACAAAGCATGCTTGTCTCTGGCTAACAGGGTGAAAGAGGCTCAGCCGAATGGCCCCCTTTCACTCTGACACTCAATTATGGCCTAATTGGTTTGAGGTCCACAACATGGCATGTGGCAAGGCGACACCCCAGGATTCTGTGCACTTGTTCCCTATTTTCTGTCTCAACCGCCTCCTCTGGAAATATTCCTTTGATCTGTTAACAACCAAAGCACATTTTAAGCCAAGAGGTTGATTATTTGCCTATTTTCTCTTTGAACATTTACAGCAGTTTTGGACAATTACTTTGGTATTTTTACAGTTCATTTGACTCACAGATAAAATGGGTACTGAGTACATGGCACAGAGCAGGATACAGTTAAGTGCAGATATAGATCTGTATGACTGTGGCTGTGGATCAATTTGTCTTTGCAGTGTGTTTCTGTGTGCACAAAAGAGGGAGCATCCGTACACGGCATCAATGTGTATTATGTGAGATATTTCCATGTGCTGTGTCAGCAGCACAGAAGAGCATCTCTTTATGGTTTAATGCTTCAATGCATTACTGGAAATCTCCACCGCTGCTCTCCAGAGACCCATACAGCCATGTAACAGCAATAACACTGTAGTCATGATTTTTTACCCCATAAACTAGGAGTGGTCATGTAGATAGATTTCTTTAAGCCTCCTTGAACTACATCCTGCCTTGTAGAAAAGGACACTACTCTTAAGACAACTGTTTGGCCTTTGCAAACCTTCATCAGAGTTTTTAGGATTACTAAGATTCATCAAATGATGTCACTATTTATGATGTATTATAAAGGATTTCCTGGCCAATATTTCTGAGCAAAGGAAAACTAACATAACATGCAAATCAATCACTTTATTCATACCATTAGATTGGCCAAAATCTTCTTTTTTCAATCCGACACAACTTCCACATGTCTACTTCAATAGAATGCAGCAGACAGACATACAATAACTATATAAAGACATAAAAATCATCACTTACACTATTTTAGAGTATATTTTAGGCCATTTGTACCTTTATTTTAATATCAATCAGTTTAGAAATGACAGGAAATGAGAGGAAAGATGACATGTGACCACCAGGATAACCCATCACGTAGGGATTTAATTTAACATGACACAAAAACATTCGGTAGACACAGTGGAAAGTACATATCACATGTTCCTGTTTCCAACCAATCAGTGATCTAGTTTGATAAAGCTTGTAAATGTGTCTCAGATTGAAAAAGATGAGTAAAGACACATTTCTACACAGTAACACTGTCTCAGAAAAGGCTAATTATACAAAATATCTCAATGCTGATTTATTCTCTAAGCTGCATCTGTGTTTTAAACAGGTCTGTTTGATCAATCAATCCTTCAAGAATTACAATGAATCTAGGGATTACATGATCAATACTCCATTCAGTCTTCAAACAGATTGGAAGTGATATGACCTTGGGTTGAATGGTCAGCTTTATATCTCATCTTTTTACTCTCTATGTCTGTTGCCTTAATGTCTGTACCCTCTCTCTCTCTCTCTCTCTCTCTGTCAGTTTGCTGATACGTGACATCTCCCTACAAATATGTTCACATCTTCCAAACGGTGAGCTGTGAACACAAAATGGCCTCAATGACAACAACCCGCAGATATTCTGCAGGAATCCTGCTGAGAAACAAACACACACACACACATATGCACACCCGGTCATGTTAACACAAAACAGATGGCCTAATCTCCAACCATGTTGTGAGTGACTTTACCACAAAATCATCGGGTATCCATTGGAAACTCCAACAACGATTCCCAAAAAGCCTGGCCTCTGCTGAACTTGACCCACGTTCGGATACGTCACTCGGTGGGAACTCCGCGGCCTAGTTCTGCCCCTTTGTTTGTTTCCCTCAGCGTCCCATAGAGCCCGGGGACCTCTGGAGTAAAAACACTCAACAGTGGCAAACGGCTCATGGGACGGTCATGCACATTCCTGTGTCTGGGAACGTCCTAACAAAGTGTCACAGGATCTAAATAGTTGTTAACGTGAGGGGGAGGAAGATGAGACGATGAGATTAATTACATTCTTAGCAAAAATGACAAAATTGGCTATAAATAACTTTTACTGTGTGTGTGTGTTGTTGCATAAATCATAGGTTGAGTTAGTCAGATAACAAAGCACAAAGTGTGATCCAGTAGTCGAGAAGGTGGCGAGGTAATTTAAGTGGCTCTAATCAATACTTTTTTATAAACAATGTGTCACTCGTAGTGATGAATCTACAGAGAATTATCACCTGAATCTGCAGCCTCTCTTGGCGTTATGGAGCTTTGTTTCAGCTCATTATTTAGCTGCCTGGCAGCAACTTATTGCTTTGTTTTAGTCTCACTGCTCTCATACGGTTGTTTTTGGCCACAGCAGTCAGCTGTTATAGAGGAAAAAGTACCCACTGCACACTACCTGTTCAGCACCAAACAGCTGCAGACACAGTTAGTAACTAGCCAGTGAACATAGTGGAACTAAAGAGACAGTTACTTGGTGGAGACCAAAAACAGAGCTAAAAGAGCGTTCATTTTGGACCTACGTACCTGGCTGAGAGTGAGTCATCATGCATGTCGAAGTGTCCCTGGGCAAGATACTGAACCCCAAATTGCTCCTGAAGGTTTCGTCATCAGTGCATTGATGAGCAGCAGTATATACTACTAGATTGCACTACTGTGTGTCCTTTTCTTGTCTGCTAATGCTGCTAACATTGCTCTATAACAATATAAAAAATAGCCTCTTGTCTAAATCTGGCATCTTTTCTTTCTTTTTTTTACCATGTGTTACCATTTATTAATTTGAACTGTCCTTTCTCTGAATAAACTTAACTAAAATAAAGATGCACAGCTTGAAATGAAAGCTAATGTTAGTCTGTAGCTGTTGGATTTACAAAAAAGCAATCATTTGCCAATGTGTTTTGACCTTATATATGTGGAGGAAAAGACAGGTTGGATAGCTCCAAATGTTTATTTCTGAAAGAGGACTTGAACTTTTTGGGTGTAAATTGAATGTATATGGTGAATATAAATAAATTGTCATATGTAGATGACTTCATTCTTTCCTTGGAGTTGTGAGTTATTGACAGAAACAAGATACTCACTGAGTATTTGTCTAAAAATGTTTAACCAGGCATCCTGAGGGGGTTTGGTTAAATTTGCCTTTATGGTTTTCATTTTGGTCATAATATATTATCTTTACCCCCCATACACATTATTCATAGCATAGCTGTGGTTACATTTTCCTTTAGTGTTCTGAAGTCACTGTCTGATGTCACAGACCATGAAAATACTGAAATCTGGCCTTCTTGGATCGATGTTCACTAAATCCACATCAAATTGTATTTCGTGTGCTTCAATAAAGTTCAGCTCAGTGAGCTCATACTCTCTCTCTCTGTCTCTCTTTTGGCTAGAATTCTGTATCCACTCAACACTGTGACTCACTGTAACAGCTCACCTTCTCCCCAAAATACAAGACATTGTACATCTCTGAGTTTGTACTCATTATTTTAAGATAAATCAGTATTGCTTTTGAATATTTTTTACAGATTCATCCCTGCTGTAGTGATGTTCGGTCAAGAGACAACACTTTGGGGATCAGGTCCTGATCTGTGGTTTCCTCTCACACCACACTGAGGCTGAGGGGAGGAGGGCCTGTGGTGTTTTCCCCTCCAATTTTGGAAGACCAACTATTTTGAATGGTTGCTGTCGTGACATTTGAGGGGTACTTCAAGAGATTAGTGGTACTGTGTGACTGGAGTCTGTGGCTCATTATGATCATCATCCTTAACCTGATTGGACGACAAATCGAAGAAGGTCTGAAGAAGCAGATATGTTTTTATTGGATCTGCAATGGGATTAAATGTCTGTGTTTGCTCATGATGTGTGTACATTACAAGAATTTATCAATTGACAGTAATAACTGTTGTTGAAATAAGTCACTTTTTAGACACAGACATTGGTTCTCTGTGTAACATTCAGAAAACCTTCATTAATAATGCTGCTGTGTTGTTCGAGCTGCGAGCAAGTCCAAAAGTGATGTAGCCTACACGAGATTGGATCTGGAATAACTATTTTATACTAACTAATTTGCAGTTTGCAAATCACTCCAACAGCCAACACCATGAAGCAACCAACAGCAGACCTACACCGCACAGCCAAGCCACAACCAACTAGCCAACCGCAGGCTTAGCTTAGCTTTTTTTAGTTGTCCCCAGCCTTGCATCACTTTTGGCTCGTTGAAAGCAATCGTTATTCATACACCTTTGCTTTTTACCGTTATATAATTTGTTGTTGACTAAAATCAAAACTGTTAAGTATCAGGGATAGTGTTAGCTCAAGTAATTTGGCAAGCTTATACAATAAATATACATATTAATCATCAATTAATTACTTGACTGTATTTTGTTACGTTAGCTAGCAAGCAATTTGTCCACATTAAGGTATGGTAGACTTATTGATCGCACACTGGGGAAATTCGCTTGAAAACATTAGCCAGCTAAAATAACAAGATCACTATATTTCACATGCTTTACAGTAAAGTTAGCTTTGACTTTGGACTATATGGTAGTAGATGCTTGTTTGTTGTTAATGGAGTCAATTTCTAAGCTAATGTTAGCTAGTGTTGCACACTGTTGACACTGTAGGGAAGCGGTGAAAAAAGGCACTCGGGAGTGCGTATAAATGTTACATCCATCTAGAAAATTCATCCAGAGTCCTTTAAATCAGCAGCAACTTGTTCACAAATTAGCAATAAAAAAAACATAAAATTAACCTTACATATAGCACCTTTTAAGTGTACAGTTAATGTTTAAAATTCCAACATTTTCCTGTATAATAGTTTGACATTTTGGAAATTATTTTAGGCCTATTCACTTTCTTGCTGAGACACAGATGAGAAGATCAATAAAACTCTCACATACGTCACTTAAATATGAAGCTGGGTTAGCTTAGCTTACCATAAAGACTTGAAACATGGGGGAAACAACTAGCTTGGCTCTCTCCAAAGTTTAAAAGATAAAAATATCAACTAATTATTAGAAAATAAACAGAAAGGTAAACATGACATATTCTGATCTTTGGGGGAGTTATGCTAGAATTATTTCTTTGCATTCAGGCTAGCTGTTTTCATCTGTCCTTTTTATGCTAAGCTAAGCTAATAAGCTGCTGGCTCTAGTTTCATATGTACTGTACAGTCATAAGTGTGGTATCAATCTTCTCAATTCTCAGCAAGAAGGCAGATTCCCCAAAATGTCAAATGATTCCTATGTCTATGTTTTCTCCATCACAATGTCTCTCCAGGGTCCTCCACCCTGTCTTATAAGCACGAAACCTTCCTCCTTCCCACTGTTTCACTGTGCTTTTGCAGCCTTCCCACATTCTTTGTGTGCACTCCATGCTCTTGCCACCCACTGTGGAAAAAACACGCTCAAGTGGAAATAAAAATACCCTGTCAGGGCTCTGAATAGAACACAGGTTGAAGCAGTGGCATTTGCATAATCAGTTGATGAACTGCAAGTTAAAATGTGCTGCTCTACAGTCTGTTTAACAGCAGCGGGGTCTGGTTGCTTCGTGTGGTTGTTGGTTGTAAAATAAAAGACTCTGCTGACACAGGCGTCAACACCAGCCGCAAACACTTAGCCTGCTTCAATTAGCAGAGCTGTGCATTACCAGACAAAACCACTGTCTCCTGGACAGTGAAAATCAATCACTGACACTGACACAGCATTAAAACACAGAAGTCCATCATCTCAACAGAGCTGAACATTGTCAGCACAGCTGTAGTATCTATAGAGGTTGAGGGAAGAATTGTTTGTTATAAGAAACGTGGCAATGTACAAGTCGTCTAACATCTATTTATACAATTTAAATTTATGTTGGCTACATGTTTAGAGCAGCAAATGTAAAAGCGTTCATCCAGTTTTTACATTCATTATTTAAATGTTCTGTACTGTTCCCTGAACTCACCAAGTGTAAATGCTGCGTTCAGTTAGTTTTTTTTTATCACTACTTACTTGATAACAAACACAGCAATAAATGCTTACAAGACCTATTAATGAAATTCATTTATTGGATCTTGAGTGCACATCATAATAAATTTGAACAATCTTTGACACCAGTGTGAAACTAGTGCTTTTATAGGTTGATAAAACTGAACACAGAATGCCAGATAGAATCTAATCTAATAGTAGTGACGCCTCTGCCTCTGATGAATTGTGGAGGTGGAGGGGTGGATGTTCGTTACACCAATCGCGCACTGAAATGACAGATGACAGCACTCCAGCTGTCAGCAGCAAGATTATTGGTTGACAGAGGTCGTGGTGAAACACATTCAGCTGAAAGTGGATAAAAGAAGCATGTTGTAAATTTAAGGGAACAAAAATATGAAAAGTATTCTTTCTGAATGAGCTTCATTAGTCAGGCTAGACCGCCACATTTTGCAATCCTCACTAATCCACATTTTAGCGTTAACAGCTGGGTGGTCATGCTTTCACACCCCTCCTGAGGGCATCATCACTCCCGTCCTCTGACCACCAACACCGCCTCTCGCCAACACCCCCACCGTCATCACCTCAATCCGTTTAACCGACCAGCTTATGTCCAAAACAACACACACACACACACACACACACACACACACAAAACTGCATTACATCCACACTATCCTCCCCTCACACAGCCCAGGGAGAATATAGTAGCCACAGACAGACAAAAGGGCCCAGAGGTTGTTGTTGGATTACATCAGGCTGATACTATCAGCCCCCATTAGAGCAGATAAACCGTAATACTGCTTAGCTGTAACCAGAAGGGTGGAGGACATGAATAACACTGTATTTATAAATGAACTCACGCTGAATACACACATGGGATGATGTCAGCTGATTTGAGAACCACTGTGAGGCTAAACTCTTTTGATTTGTTAACCTATAAAGGTGTGAGCACCTTGAGGTGTGATGCCCTATTGCAAGTGTGAATGCACAAGATGGATAACTAAACAACAGATATATTTAACATAATCATTATGTATTTTAATAAAAAATAAACAGCAGAACATGATTGAGGCATTGATCCCTCCTGAAGACCGTTCCACATAAAATATCCAAAAGTAATTGTAACAAATATTTGGAGATAAATCATGGGAAGGTTTTATAGCAGTTAATTATCATCTTCTTGGCTGCAGTCAAACCCACACGCCATATTTTCCATGTCATCTTTAAAAAACAAACTTCAGTGATGTTGATGTCCAATGAAGCTCTCTGAAAAATGCATTGTCACAAAGCTGAAAACAGAGCTGTTTTTTTAGCTCACGAAACATCAGACAACAGTTTGACATTTTGGGGATAAAGTAAGCTACAGCTGCAGCAGCTGGTTAGCTTATCTTAGCACAAATGCTGGAAACAGACATGAGAGTGGTATTGATCTTCTAATCAAACTCTCTGTAAGAAAGTGAATACATCCCAATACAAATGTTGAACTATTCCAATACGTTGTCCGCCGGGAAGTGTTATTTATGAGCTGGTGCAGGCTAATGTCATCCATACCCAGACAGAATGTCCTACCCTGAGAGACAAAGAGGCCCTTTGACAAAATGTCATACATATTATTGATTTCTGTTTCTCATAATTTATTAGTGTTTGTTTCTTTTTCACACTTGGCGATGGCAAATTTCTCAAGTGCATTGAACCCAAAAACGTATTTCCAATCAGATGAGCACACATGAGGACCACACCATGCTGTGTATGAATATTTAACAGTATCGATATCCTAAATTCAAACATCAGCTCCCCGGCCAAGCATATTTAAAACCTGGAGGGCGAACCTGGTATTTATTTACTGTGATTCCTGACACCAAACTACACCTACTGTTTTTTGTAAGTAAGCCAAAAGCTTGGGACTGGAAATTTTTTTGGGGAGTAATCTTACACTCATTGGTGTACTGTTTATATCATTTCTATTCAACTCCCTACACCTACACACCCTTCAGCTATCTGCCCAAAGAAGGACAGCTGTTCTTGCTTTCTCTATTTCCATCAAACAGCAGCATTACACTGCTTTTGAAGTTGTTTTGGAAAATAGCCATTGAGTACTAATGGATCTGCACTGCTAAACCTTTGTGGGGGAGAGGGCTGGGCCAAGTATTGATTAGAAATCTACATAAGGTTCACCGAAAGCACTCAGAGTAGTTTGCATTAGGAGGTCAGGAGAGAAAAACAGCTGCTGATTGAGGAAAAAGCTGGGGAGCTTTTTTCTCCGGGGAAATATTTGATACAGTGTCAGAGTTCAAGAGGTCAAACTGCTGAATAGGATCTCCCACTTCCCTATTTGATAAGGGAATAAAAACACAAGCAAAAACATTTAAAATATCTTTAATCATTGGATAAGCTCATATAATTTACATACTGCATAATATAATTCTCCACATTAATGAACATAATCAGCTATTAGTTGAACATTTCCACTTTACAAAGAAAAAATACCATTTTTCTCTGAACACATTGCATAACAAAATAATAAAAATGCACCATACCATGGAAATAAAAACAGTTCCACTCACTCAAGCGAGATATTGATTCGACTGATCCAGTGAACTGCAGTCGGTCTCTGTGGTTTTGGATCTCTCAATCCTCAAAGCTTTGTGTCGCCTAAGTTAAGTTTTGGACTCTTGGTTCCGAGCCCAGTGTGCACTCAGTGGGGTTTATTTCAGTTCACTTCCATTTCTTTGAGCAGTTTGGGATGTGAACAAAACACACACACAGGGATAAAGTAGAAATAAGATTCAAGGAAAGGAAATGCTTAATGGCTCTCTCTGAGGAGCTGTCAGGTACCTAGAGACCCACGTCAGTTGGATATATTGTGCTTGTGTGTGTGTTTATGTATGCATAAGAGGAAGGAAGAAAACAGCAGGACACCGGGAGTGGAAGCTTCCCTTTTAGCTGCATGCTGTGTGCTCAACTTACTGTTTACCCCTCTGTTCTGCCTCCAGGGAGGCACAACCAGTTCGTCTTTTAGCTTCTCGAAAATGGCCAAAACTTGGAGGCAAAGGGCTCTTGACAGCATTTCAGGTGCTTCATAGAGGGTGGCTGAGCTGTGTACTAATGCAGGACAGAGCAGTGTGAGAAGAAGGAAGTACAATTGGTACCAGCAATGAAGATGTACAGTGATTTACTGTGCATAATGTTGTGCGCACTGAAAATGAAAAGCTTGGGTGGCTTGTGATTCTCTCGCCTCTCAGTGACTCTCAACACTTTAATGTTGTTCATCACTTGTTTCAGTGTTGTAAGTCCTTGAGAGGCAGACATCTTTACATTAGTTTTTACAGGACCTGGTAACCAAGTAAAGTAGTCATTAATAAATCATTTACCAACGCTTTACAGATCAGTAATATGCATTAAGTAAAACAAATGTTGGCGTGCAAGATTGTAAAAATAGCAAATTGGTTGGTGTTCATCCATTTGTATTTGGTAATAATGCAGTCAATCAATGCCCATGGTTTCTGACTTTCAAAAAAACATAAAGTCTGCAGTTGTAAATGTAACTAAGTCATTCATAAAAGGGTTTTAATCATCATGCCTGCAGCTGTAAAGTAAAGTAAAGTTGTCTGCAGTCATTTTTCTTTAAATATGGGACTTTTCACTACCTGGTAATCCAAATTTTGTTATTTTAATGACTTACAGTTGATCTATAGCAAATTAAACATTTTAAATTAGCCTTATTAGGAAGATGTACCAGAAAATGTATTTAAGGTTCACAAAATACCTATAAAGGTGTTAAACATCATTGTAATGGTTATTTTTCTGGCTCTGTTGTCTATCTCTTTCATATCACCTGTCATCATTCAAACAGTACCACTATATTGCTACTGGCACTACGGTAAACATTGTTTTATGTAGCCACTAGAGCTGAAGCCTGCTCTGTCTCATTGTCATAGCAACCGTGTGGATATCCACTCGTCTATGTAATCATGCTGTTTGTCTTGTGCCCAGAATAGCTGGAGGGTGCCTGGCACCTGAAGCCAAGGCAAACACATCACACACTGGGCATCTGATAAATCCTGGACATCATAAGAGGATAGAACAGAAAGATTTTAGGGAGCAAGCCTGCCGGGTTGTGTTTAAATCCATACCCTACAAAAATTCTGGAAAGTGAGGTGAGGCTTGCAGCTTTGACTGAAAGGTATTTTCCACAAGTGTGCCAGTTGGTAACACTTCCATTCTTATCCACGCAAACAGCAGTAATTTTCCCTCTTTCAAAAACATTGAGGCCACAAGCCATTTCTCCTGGCACCTAGACTGTCAGCACCCATTAAATCTCTGCCAGTGAGCTGTTTAAAACAATGTTCATATTCCAATTTTAAACTGGATGTTCCCAGTGAAAACACATTACAACATTTGGGCTACAGTATAGCTTCAGAAAGACACACTATAGCTATGTAATGTGTTTTACAGGTTGGTTCCCTGCACTAAAATGTATTTTTTTCCCCCATATGGCTCGGTTAATTTGGAAAGAAGACCACAAACTAGCAGAGCAGACAGTCTCTTTGGCATGCAATATTGCTTTACAGCCAACACATATGTTAAAAAAGGAATGAGGTTTCAAATGACTTCATGTCTATACTGTGGCTGGATGATATATGGTTGAAATGCTTATCCAGCAATGGATAGATGCTCTTCTTTTTGTATTGGGGGGCAGATTTTTTTTTTAAAAGGTTCCAACTTGTCCAAGAGTTCAAGGTCAGGTTTGAGCACAGTTTTCCTTTCCTGTCTCCAGGACTGGCCTACAGTCACTGTTTCTGTGGTGCCGGCTTTATGGTGCTGTCTCCAGCGAGAGGGCATTGTGTGTGCATGATGTGTTTGTTGGCACAGACTTAACATTTCCATCGAACCAGTGTGGCGATGGAAAGTAGGATGAAAAGAAAGGCAGGAGGAGGAAACACTTGAATGGCTCAAACAAATGGAGATGCTGAGTTTAACATCTCCCTGTAGCTGCCTATAAAGATAGAATTTCTTCACAGGAAGACCTAACAAGAAAGAACATGGACTGATTGAAGCTGAACTGGCTATAGTTGTCAACATAACAGCTCATTGTATTATTAATATAAGTTATCTCTTCACATGGAAGTCGTCCATTTATTGACCATTTGCTAAACGCCTATCCTGAAGTAGGCACAACAGGCCTGTCAAGCTTTGGATTCCTCCACATGTTGAAGTGGTGTACACAGGGCTGTAGCAAGAAGAATGTTTAATCCATTATGGTAAACTCAGTCATTAGCATGTCCGGCTAACTAGCTTAGTACCAACAGTAGTTACTTCCAAGGCAAAGATTTAGTTAGTAATAGGCTCCCCCAAAATACCCCACTGTAAATCTAGCCCAATGGGGGCTAGATTTTGTGGGATTACGGGTTACGCGAAGGGGTACAGAAGTGGAAAATAGCTGTGTTTCCATAAACGTATTATAATGTGCATTTTGAAGTATCACATTAGGAAAGTTTGATGGAAATAGTCCTCAGTCCTGAGGTGGTGTTTGCCTTTTTTATAAAAGAGTTAATGCTTAATGGGAGATTGAATAAATTCCGATATATTATGTAATCTGTACCCTTCCTCACATTAATACATGAAACAAACAAAATAAATGTCATATTGTCATAATGTTTTCTGCGTTGAGATTCGACTGATGCTCTTTTAGTTACGCTATCTTGTTGCGCCCTCTTCTTCTGGTTTTTGACTGAAGAACTGGCGCCACCTACTGATATTTGCATAACGGTAGTGGATGGGAACGAGCTTTAATTTGCATTTTCTTTTGTAGATCGACTCAATATTGGGCTAAAATTTGCAATACATTCAGATGGAAACACGGCTAACGTTACCACACAATGACTCAAATGTCAGCTCATATAAGGTAGGAGAAAGAGTAAACCAAACCTTTTATGAGGAGTTTTCTTTTTGACAAGGTATGCTATAGCATAAACAGTGATTAAAGTAATGATTATGTAATACGTTCATCAAATGTGTTGCATTGCGCCTGCAGCATTAACGTGACTTACTGCAGACTGGCAGGAAACATAGTAACACTGTGATGAATGAGTTGAAAACTCTTGAAAACCTTTGGGAGTCGTCTATTCTTATCCAAACCTTGACAAGCCAGCTGTGGCAGCCAACTCAGGCGGCCAGTGAGCATCTGTCTCTTTAACGCACACACACAAACGCACACACACACACATCCTCTCCCTGTCAGTAGTCTTGGAAACTCCCGAAGAACAGACAATAATATTAGATTTCGTTTGCAGAGAAGAGGCTGCTTATGTAAGCCAGTGGAAAGATTTCAAGAAATATTGCTTTTCTTTGCTGATTGTGTTAGGTCTTCCACGCATTTCTCACAATTTAACCAATAAAGCTCTCAGCACAGGGCATGCAATATCCACCCAGCCAACATAACACATTTACCAGTCAACACTCACATGGCAAGAGTACACAGATTGTTGGTCTAGCCATTTGTACACACAAGCAGAGGCCAGGCGGTGGCAAAAATAATACAAAAAAAATTGGTAAAAAAAAAAATCAGATTATCATAACAGCAGTGCATTCATCTCAGGAGGGAAAGTACAGGCATATGTAGTTAAGGTTTACACCGATCAGGCACAACATCTGCTTTATAAAAACACAGGTTACCATAATGGTTAAAAAGAAAAGAAAAGAAATTTCAGCCATATTCAGTATTTGCCTACAACCAGTCACGACTAATACCTGATGCACAGAGTAGCTGTATTGCGATTCAGTGAATATACAATATTGCAGATGGTTGGTTAAGCACTGAAGGTATTACCTCCACAACGACACAGATGCTAACAGTGGGTACATTATTTCTCAATGAGGGAAACTTTTACTAACCTCGGGGATCTGTCTTCTTTTTTCATATCTTCTACTTTTTGTTCTGGTAAGCTACGAGTTTGGGGAGAAACACGCTCACGGAATTTATCAAAAGGTGTTTAATACTTGTTTTTTGTTTTCTTTTAATCAAGTAATACTGTCTATAACCATTAAGTCAAGAGCCTATACAATAAATTTAATTTGTGGGTTGATAGGGGAAAACTTTGGTCTTCTATTAACTTAAATGCAGTACAATAGGCTCTATCAGTGCTGTTAGTAATGGAGTTTAAGGTGGTGATGATTGCAGAGGGCTCACCACAGGACAAATTAAGTAATTCAGAGTAATATTCTTTGGGGGGTGGGGGGGCAGAATTCTTTTTAGTGCATGTAGAGGAATTGTAGGTTATGGGAATATTTTTTCTGGATGAGAAGGTCAAATTATAATTCAAATCTCTTAATTACATTGGTTGATGTACAATGTCAAGCAATCTGAAATCATGTTTCAGCTCTCTGGCAGATTATGTCACTGTGCTTTAGAAAAGAAAAACCAAAGAAAAGTGAAAAAATCAGGGAATGCCAAGAAAGACCCTGAGAAAAACTATGACGCAGGATTTTCTAATTGATTTTCCTAAATTTGTCTGAGGCAGCCCAGTTTGGCTAACTATGGTCAAAATCCTGTAATGTGCATCCACCTTAATACTGACATCAATGTTTTATAGAAAGTTAGTGCAGTCACAGGAAGGAACAACAGGACAAAAAAAAGTTAGTCTTTGTCTTTTAAACCCAGTGTGGTTCAACAAGGAAAGCCTCACTATGTGCATTTCACAACAGCAATTCGCTCTTCTTCTGTCCTTCAGTGATCTGGTTTTTGATGTTACAGAGGAAGTGTTAGTGGCTTTAGCCCCCCTCTGTTATTATCCTTCTTACAAAAACGTCACATCTTCCTGCGATTGCACCCACCGCCAGTGCGCGTCGTACTCCAGATGCATTTTGCCGTTCATTTTGCAGGTATCCAAGTCGATCTTACCGTTTTTGTAAGGTTTGAGTTTGGGGCTCTGGCTGGTTCCCAGTTTCTCGTTGAGGCTGGGGCGAGTTGGGCTGCCTGTTTGCATGGATGGTTTCTCCAGGACGCCATTAGCCTTCACGGCTTGTGTCTGGGCTTTGCCCTTAGAAACAGGGCTTCCTTTACCGGTCTCTGCAGCCTTGGTCCAGACCGGTTGGTCTTGCTTGGAGCCCTCAGATTTGGCTTGGGGAGAGCTGACAGAAACAGCTGGTTTCCCAGTTCCAGTCCCAGTAATCCCAGTCCCAGAGATAGCACTGGTAACCCCAGCCCCTTGTCCACCTTTTACTTCCATCCCATTTCCAACTCCAGTTCCATTTTCACTTGCCGCAGCCCGAATCCCACTTCCAGCCCCAGTACCAGACCTCAGACCTACCCCAGTTCCTGTCCCAGCTGCTGTGACCGAAGCCCCAGGGCCTCCCGCTGTCCGGACTCCAGCAGTAGCCTCTGAGACCAGTGGCATGGTGGAGCAGATGATGGACTCCGAGCTGGACGGACAGTACTCATCCATGTCATCTGCCAGGGTGTCTAGGTAGCTGCCGATGGAGATGTTGTCCAGCTTGTCATTGGGGTCCTGCAGGCTGCTCCAGGAGCCTCTCCAGGAGGTATCAGGGCCCTCGCCCAGGCTGTACTGGCTGCTGGTTAGGCTGCTGCAGCGGCTTGTCAGTGTGCTGCGCTCCTCCAGCAACCATTTCACTGCCTCGATGCCTTCATGGACCGCCAGCAACTGCTGCAAGATCTTCACGTCCACCGAGCGCAGGTGAGCCTGTGGACAAATACAAAAAGGGAATATGGATGAAATTACAAAGAGACTGCATGTTCAGGCTTATGACTATTTTCATTTTTGTTCATGTTTTCATAGTCTGCAGTTTGTAATAGGAAAAAAATGTTACATATGAGAACCAGACAAACTGTGAACCTGAGGAACCACCAGGACTCTGCAGATATTTATTTTAAGCATTCAGGTTTGGCTCCACAGTGGAGTGCAAACGCCATTATAATGCTATTAAACCTTTGGAGATTACCATAATTGGAAGTAAAGTATAACAGAGGCTGGCAGGTTGAGTATACACTGCAACCAATGTGGAAACAAATAAGGTAATAACGGTAGAGGGGAAAAGTAGATGGAAAAAACAAGAAAACAGAGAGAGGGGCAAACTGGTAAAAGAGGGAAAAGAATGTTTAGAGAAGTTTACTGCAAGTGGTGGATTAAGCTATTAGAAAGTGTTAACAGGGAATTATGATCAAAAATAACTCTGCAGGAGAAATTGAGAGATGGAAATTCAATACAGTGGAAACTATGAAAATAAAACAATAAGAAAATCTAGATCATCTAAATGCCATGTAAACAGTGCGACCTACTCAAACATTTATTTAGTCATGATGTCATTGGGTATAACAAATAAAGTAATGATTAATCAGAAAGAACAGCCACTGTTGTCTTCTAATGTGATGCATGGGTGTACGTGGGAGGTTGAAAAAGCTAAATGATGAATAAGAGGAAAAAGACGGCTGTGGTCATGGAAAATTCCTCCTCAGAATATATTAGCAGAGGTCTGCGGTGGAGCACAGGGCCAAGAGGTGATATATGGCACCAACATTCAAAGCTCAGCTTGATGATATCCACTGCAGATAACCAGTCTCTCTCAACGCTTTAAGCATTTAGTCTGTCAGTATCTCAGTTCCCTCCACGTTTCAAACACTATTATACTTATTGTATGTATATATATATATATATATATAGAGAGAGAGTAAATATATATGTTTTCTATAATCTGCTGTTTAGTCACATTTATAATTATAAGTATGCTTTGATATGCATTGATGAAATACACTGTGAAAAAGCATGTATGTATGATCAGAAACATGCACTTACATTGTACTAAATGGAGAAAAATGGCCCTACTACTATCTACTGACTGTAAAAATGCATCATATTTTATAGGATAATCATATGTTTCTATATAAAGCGTTAATTTGCATAGTAACTAGCAATTATAGCTGTCCAATAAATATAGTGAAGTACATAGTACAATATTTTCCTCTTAAATGTAGTGGAGCAGAAGTATAAAGTGGTATGAAATGGAAATACTAAAGTAAAGTAGAACCTTAAATGTTTCCTTAAATACAGTAGTTGTATTTAAAGACACACACCCAATATTATAATGCTATGAGATATAAACTATACTATATATAACAGCAGCCCCGGTAAGACAAAATACATGAACATTACATGTCCATACAAAAACTATATAATGCATAATGTAAAGGATAGTAATCTAATCGACTGTGTGAGGGTAGTTCTCATATAAATGGTCAAAAGCTGCACATGTAGCAGTTTTACCAATGAAAAAGAAATAGAAGTGCAGGGACCTTTAAGACCTTTGCCCTCTGACCTTCTGGAGTCTTTGTTTACCTCTCTTATTTCCTATACTGGATCCTTATTACCCTTCAGGTTAAGTCAATAAAACAGTGGAGAGGAACATATTGATTCTTCCAACCTGCCAAGCGATTTATCTCTGCTGCACAATATTAACATTAATGGTTATGTTTCTTCCAGCGGAGCGATGCATCATTTTAGATCTAGTCTGTAGATTTTTCTGTCAAAAAATAAAATAAAAACAAACAAAAAGCCCTCTCAGTGTCAATGTGTGTGTTAAGATCCCAAGATTCTTTCATCTACAAGACAAATACTGTGTACGTCCAGGAAATAATACCTCTCAAACATTATCTCTAATGTATGCGTGGTGGCTGACCTTTGTTTAAACCAGTCACCATTCAGAAAACAGTGAGCACTGTAGGGTAAAAGCTCACTTATTCTTCCGCAATTCGGTGTCTTCCTCTCATCTTTCTAATTATCAGGCCCACTGTGGTTAAAATGTCATATTGTGGGTTGGAAACCTTCAAAGGGTTAAAGATAAAACTGAGAACCTATTTTTCTTTTTTCTTCTCCCTAATTTTTCATGTGAAATATTGGACACTTCACCTCCTCAGGCCTCTAAAAATCCTTCAGATTATATAATCAGATAGAAAAGTGGTCACTGCTCACGACTGATGTTCACATTCAGGCCATAACCTTCATTTGAAAGAGTCCAAAGCCACAAAGGTAGATAATACTGCATCATCATGTTGAAAATGGGTGTCTACTGTTACTTACTGCCAACTATTTTATCCATGCCAAAATACTCATCTCAGCTGATTGCGATATGAGCCATCATCAGCTCAAACAGTGGTACTTAGTCTGATTGCCTTGAAGCGTTTAAATTGGTTTCTTATGTGACTATGAGGACACTGGATTGACTTACATTAATTCCCAAGAGGCCCAAACCTAAAACCATAACCACTACATACCTAACCCCAACCCTTACCCAAACCTCAACCAAAGCACGACTTTAATTTTAACCATAAACCAGTCTTAATCCAAAAATACGTGGATGGTTAAGCTTGTGGGGGCCAGCTTTTTGTCGTCAGATGGTAAAAAGGGCTGTCTAGCACATGCTTAAATGCACTCACAATAAATTGCTCTGGACATAAGCATCACCCAAATTAATGCAGCTATGTGAGTGTGTAAAAATACTTTTGTTACCAAATTGCTAAAAAAAAAAAAAAAAAAGCACCTGGAACAGCTGAGATAAAGCAGCATATTGGAGCTTTTCCAGTCGGGCTTGTTTAGGGAGCAGTCATGAGTTGTGTAATCTCCTGATGGCAAAGTCACACTGACTGTACACTAAATTTAGCTGGCTGACAGCTCTAACAACACGAGATAAAGATATAAAGAGCGTGAGATAAATAAATACATATCTGCTTATTCATCCCATCCAGCCACTTCTACTGTACATTAAAACACACATAAAAGCAAACATCACATGGTCGCAGGGAGGAGTTGCCAGACAAACAAGAGAAACTGAGTGTGTGTGTGTGTGTGGCTGTAAACCCGCTGACGTCCTGGGGCACAGTCAGACATTTGGGGTGGGGTTCAGGTTTGAGGTTTGAGGTTTTTTAGCTGGCACAGACTGTGAGTGCCTAATGAGGGTGGCAGTAAAAGTAGCTCTCTGCCTGTCAGCGCTGAGGTGGCACAAAGCTAACGAAGCTGAGCACTCCAGCAGCCAGTGCTGAGCCTGCCTGACAACATACTTCCACTAAATTCATGGCTGCTCTCACACTTAATGTTCTGTTCAGCAAAAAAAAAATTGTGTGTCCTAAACAAACCCAAACTATTTATAGCCACAGTAACATGTAGACTCCTAAATTTGAAAGCATACATACGTTTCAAAAAGCTCAATAATGCTAGCGTGTAAAATATGAAATATGAGAGCAGTGTGTGTTCTGACTGTACTGTAATATATGCTGTACATCAGTAGACATGTATGTAAAAGGAAATTATAATATCAGATGAGTTGCTAAGTTGATTAATCGATTAGTCAATCAACAGAAATGTAATCGGCAATTGGCATTTCATATTTCAGGCAACAATGTCAAAGATTTCCTGGTTCCAGCGTCTCAGTTGTGAGGATTTGCTGCTTTTCTTGGTCTCAGCTGAATATTTTGGGTTAGGAAAGCAAGACTAGTGGTGGCAACAAATGCTACTAAATAAACATAATGTCCTTTATGCATATTGTGTTTTATAGTTTTTTGCCATAGAAATAAAGAGCCAACATGCCCATCTTTGATCCATCCAGTTTACAGGCCAACTGTGCGGCTTCTTCTGGAGAAAATTCTTTCATCTCCAATTACTTTCATTATTTCCAGATTGATTACATCCTTTAATTATACCAGGAAGTCAAACGTACTCATTATAGGGAGGATCCAGTCAGATGAAAAAGGGGTCAAACGTTTTTTATATGACAGCAGTCAGGGTGAGTGCAGGGAGTGGACATCCAGGACTAAACAGGCTTGAGAACTGAAGCACCATTAATCGTCTTTTCTCATTTTTGTGCCATCGTCACACACACAGCCGAACACATTTCAGTTTTCCTACTCAGGCATGAGGCCAAGCACCTTCTGGCTGATCCATAGGATTCTGGAAAGCTCATCTTCCTGCCTTTATAAGTGGTACAGATCTGTGCGAGTGTATGTGTGTGTGTGTGTGTGTGTGTGTGTGCGTGAGCACTGCCAACAATATTCAGCTAAATATCATTCTTTAATTACAAAAAAACCTGCTGACTGAGTGATTGACCTTAAATCTAATGACATTTTCATTTAAATAGCAGAGCAATCTGCCTTGTTTTCATGACACCATATACAAATTTCATCAACTTAAACAATGCAGATAATTAACATTACATATGATTAGCCTATTAATCCAATCACTGATCAACTGCATGGTAATTAGATAACTGGGAAAGTCATTTAGTTAAAAGAAGCATTTGAAAATTAACTTTATATAGCACCTTTGTAGTCTACCGACCAATCAAAGTTCTTTTACAACACTTACATCCACCCGGAGGCTGCCATGCTACCATACTGCTCAGATTGACAGTAAGCTCACTACAAACATACACAGCCATTGGGAGCAAATTGGGACCCAATTTGGGATTAACAACAAGACAACCCCCTCTACCACCTGAGCCACAGCTCAAAATATTTTTAATAAAATGATTACTTTTCAGGTGTTTGATCACTGGGCAAATAAGCAACTTGAAGACATCACTTTGCCATTATTTTTGATATTCCAAAGACTAAACAATCAATTTATTCATTCCAAAAAATACAATAGATAAATCAACATTAAAGACAAGCACTCATGGTCCTTACATGTGTGTATGTGCATGCATATGGTTACAGCTGAGTATTCAGCACTGCATACAAACATTGGCAGGAGGTGACTGATACCACTTGAGGCAATTCATCTGAAGGTGTGTTTCAGTCCCTGATTTTGACTGACCTGTTTCTACCTCTTTGAAAGTAGAGTGAGACTTGAATGTGCCAGGGCTCCCAAACACTGTACAGTGAGATCTGAGTGTTGGAAGGTTTACTATTATGAATATTTTGTTGGACTTTCTGTTTTCTGTCAGATTATACGTTTTCCTTGGACACCTTCTTGGACATTTTTTCCATCAAAATGTGGATTTTGTGGTGGAGCAAATCTTGGTGCAGTTTTTTGGATCAAATGTTTAGACCATGGGTCTGGGTTTCATCCAGGCAGCTGGGGCAAGTGCTGCTGCAAAATCCTGACACAAATGATTGTTATTTTTAAACATAAAAAATATGGAATTTCTCTGCAGACCAACAACCAGAAGAAACTCATTCACAAGCCTGACACCAGATGCTCCATTATTTTTGCTGTTTCACTGTTCAAATATGCAAGAAGTCATGAAATGCAGCATATTTCTACCAATGACACATAAGTCCATAGCTTAAAAGATTAACATGATCCAATTTAGGGGTTTTTTGTGTGCATTTTTGTCCATCATTCTAATCTGTAATAATAATATCATTGGATTGTTTACAACCACTCTTGGCTGACTGCACATGTTTCTTGCCACATCTGTCTTCATCGAGCAATGAACTCATGAATTATTTTGGTGAGTGCACTGTTGTAGCCAAAAATAACCATGAAAATAAAACCCAACTTGAAATGAAACTAATTTTACCCTTTAGGTTTTGTTTTAGATGTTTTTATAGACCAGTTTCCATCATCAATATGCAAAATTAGGCAGCAAGGTGCTCAGAATATCCTCTCCTTTTGGGGGAATATTTAAGAATGCATTTTCAATGTATTGACAAATTGATTGTTTAAACAGACATTCAGTCATTATACAGAACCTTGTGATAATGTATGCACAGCTGAAGCATGATGCGTGACGCAGACTCTCTCCCAATGTCACACAGCTACCTAACAGACTGCTGAATCACTGCCAGCAGCGACGTCACAAACACACTCGTTCTCTAAACACCCGTCTCTATCTGCACAGTCTCTCATGTCCTCTGGTGTCACTGTCTGTCGTTTCACCTCCCCAATTTAATTCTGCAGACATACGCCGACCTTGCAGAGTCCGTCCTGTCTCTATAGACAGCAGACGGTCGGCCATGTTTCTCCGTGAACCTCCAGCTGCTCCATCTGTCTGTGTTCACCGTTGAATGCATCGCAAAATATCCACTCATCCTCGTTTCATTTTCTCTTTTGTGCTTCTGTGTTTGACTGATCAAAGCATTGTCCCACCTGTGACGCTCCTCTTCTGTATCATCTGTGTCCCTCTCTTTTGTTCTGTTTCTCCTTTTCAGACTATACCAAGCAGACAAACATGCAGGATTTTGAAAACACAAATGAAAACAAATCTTTAAATGAATGATTTAGATTAAATTGCCACCTGGAAAATATCCTGCAGAATCTTTGTAGTAGCAACTTTAAATTTGACACTTGCTTTACTATTTTTATGCTATAAGAAACTGATACTGACTTTTGCTCTCTTTATTTATTCTATTTTTATAAGGAATCCTGATGCTATTGAAATATGGTAAGCTGTTTCGGATCAGTTGTAATTTGCATCAAAAGGAGCTGCTGAAAAAATGACTTTCATATCAGCAACAGTAAATATGTTTACAAAGAATTGTAATGATATTATGTTTCCTTTGGAATCTGCTTGCAGCAACTACAGCATTATTATACATTACATTATTATTATGTTACACATTTTTGTGGTTTTGTTTAGGCACTGTTTATAGTATTTGTTAAAGGACAGGAAAAGATCTTGGTCTTAGTTTATTACTTAAAAAGTCACTTGAAACAACAGAAACTCGAAAAACTGAAATCATGATTTTTCCCTAACCTTCATCAACGCGCTTTTGTTGGCTAAACCTAATCACACATGGGACCCAGTGTCCAGATTCTACACCCACCCACATCCACCCATTCATGTGAAAAACCTGCAGCAGTTTAGATTTCTTATTAAAACACATTTAGGAAAACATATTAGTCATAGATAAACATCATTTCTCAGAGACAGGGTTGAAGACAAAATGTTAAGGCGCTCAGCTCACTCGGCATTGATTTAAAGAGACAAAGTCCTCTACAGACTGTCATTGAGGAGATAGCCAGTAACCAGACAGAGGAAGAAGACAGAGATTAAGCAGACTAGATTTTGATTCCCTAACAGCTCAGCTCTGCACTTAAAGCCGACTTTGCACTGTCATTCATCTATGCAGAGGTGGAAGACAGAGATAGAGAGCGACAAGGAAAAGCCACAGAGACAGTGTGTGTGTATGTGTGTGTGTGGCTGACTGCTAGTCTTGTGTTGGTTTTAAAGGAGTGTCTCTGCATCCAGTAAGTCTGTTTAGATCAGTGGAGAGCGTGTCTTCCATTAGACAGCTGGAGACAAAAGACAGAAGCTTTAAAACTGCTCCCACAGAGATGAACAGCAACAGTAAAATCATTAATAACAACATTTATCTGCTTTCAGCTCGCAGGGCTGTAAAATGTTCGCATACTGAGACATAAGCACGGTGTCTAGACGGTATGCAGGGTATATGCTAGCAGAAGGCCAAAGCCAGACATCAGACAGATAAGAAGATCACACCAAAAGCCTTTTCACTAATGAAGCACACTTTCTATACGTGTCGGCCATCTTCTTAGATCTCTTTCTTCCTGTTCCTCTGACATATTATTGCAAGAATCAAACATCATCTTGTCATAACATGAGGATTTGCTGCTTTCTCTGTATGTATTATCACGTCTAAACTGATGAGTTGGTTGGACAAAACAAGCAATTTAAAGACATTCCACTTGGAAATCATGCTGGATACTTCGACATTTTATAGACTAAACAATGAATTGAAAACTGAGTAATTGTTGGTGAATGAATCAGTCTACTTAGCAATGACAAATATTAAGATTCATGCCATGAACATTTTTCACCTAAATCCATTGTTTGTATCCTTGAGCTGTTGAATGCAGCTTATCCTCTTAAATCATTCACAAAATAGATTTCTTCTGAACACTTTCTTAGCGTTACCACCACGTTACCAGTGACCAGCTGATCAGTGAAATAGTGTGAAACCATTGGCAAGAGTGTACGTCATATCACCACATGCCCAGACAAAACTGCACCCTGCACATCAAGCAACGCTTGTGGTGAAAAACTCCACGTTCACCTAAACTCAACATTATACGGTAACTGCCTGGTTTGTCAAAAAAAAAAAAAAATCAGATGATCTCACTTTGTAACTGACGGATGAATGTGTTAATGCAGTGTGTTCGGCCCAACATACGCTGTGAGAAGTATTAGAGATGCAGAGTAACATCCTGTTTCCCCTGACAGTTAACAACAAGCAGAGCAACATTTCATTACTGGTGGTGACACAGTGAAAACATGGCCCACACGCACCCTCACACACACACACACACACACACACACACACACACACACACACACACACACACACACACACACACACACACACACCCCTTAATCTTACAGTAGACAGATGCTGCAGCCTACCATCACCATGCCGTGTGTGTGTGGTTATGCATACAGTAGAGGAACAGATGACTGTGGAAAACAAGAGCAAAAACAAATACACAGAAAAGCAAGAAAAAGATATTATACATAACATGCTGTGTGTGTGGAGCTTATGATGAGTATGACATAAAGAGCTCATATAAAAACACATCCAGGGACTAAGTATATGGGCTGTTAGACATGTGAGCTTTTCCATTAAGCATTACTCTGCAGACACTCTGCAGACACGCGTTCCTGCACATCTTGCTAAGCAGTTTTCTGATGAAAGTGCAATGCTCAGAAGTCTTCTTTTGCACTCCCATTACACTACACCACTCTCATAGATGAATGAAACAGCTACACACACACACACACACACACACACACACACACACACAGAGGAGCAGGCCAGTTTCACTCCCCTCCAGTGGCTCTTTATCACTTCTTTGTCAGTCCTCTCTCTTTTGTAGCACGCCTGATTAACGGCTCAAACTGTTGACAAATCAGTCTGACCTTCTGCTCTTAGCAGATTTATAGAATCTCTCTAAATATTTTGTGAATGCAAACCAGGTGGATTTTCCTCTACAGCGTTCCCATTTTGATAGCCCAATAATTTATAGAATTCCCCATTAAACGAATGCGCTGATGGAAAGCTTGGGGACTTAATCTCAGCCAATAATACCACCAATATCATATTCAGATTGTTCTCCTCACCTGGTAGTTCATTTGTTTTTCCTTTACTTTTACATATTGAGCTGTCAGTGTATGCCATCATGGTGCCAGCAGTGATTGACAAGGCTCTTCCTCCACCTCTACTACCGTGGATGCTGATGGAGGACTGAATGCTAATTCATGAATAACCTTGAATGTGGCAGAAACACTCAAAACACACGCCTTCAGTTTGTGCATAAAAGACTCACATCTCTATCATCACAGCAGCTGTGCAAAAAATAACAAAAAAAACATTAAAAAAACACACCACAGGGCTCAAGTGGATCAGATGACTCAAATGCGTTCAGTAAAAATAAACACAAATACCATGTATAGTGGGAAGCAGCAAAGATATCCCATGATGCTCAACATTAACACACAGGAAAAGTTACAATAAAGTATCCTACAATAAGGTTTTAATATTCTGACACATAAATCTGTATTATATATCAATGTATCATCATATCATTTAATAATATGACATATGGTCTTATCCCACATGAATAAACTGCCAGTGCTGGTGTAGTGCAGACTTCTTTTAAAGGACCAGTATGTTGGATTTAGTGGCATCTAGCAGTGTAGTTACTGATTGCAACCCTCTTGCCTCACCTTTACTTCCTGGTGTGAAGGACAAATTATGGTGAGTGTGTCCTATCCAGAGCCAGAGTTTATTTTGTTCTTCCTGGGCTACTGTAGAAAAATGGCGGTTCAACATGGTGGACCTGTTTGTAGATATAAAAGGCTCAATCTAAGGTAACAAAAACATAACAATTCTCATTTTCAGTTGATTATACATTAATGAAATCATACTAATGCATAATATAACAGTGTTTCCCCTAGAATTTTTTTCAGCAGCGGTGCTGCTGTGTCCGTGACCATGAGAATGCGACGTCGACCCGTATTCATGCGAGTGAGAATAGTTTCAATGAAATGACCTTGGAATCCACATAGACAGGATTATACATGTTTGTATTTTGTCTCAATTTACAGCTGTTGACATTTATCTGTAGAAAATATTTTAAAAATTAAATGTCGCAACACAGAAATTTACTCACAGCTTTTATTTATTTACAAGTCAGAAGACTTAATGACACAGCCTACATGCAGCCTGTGAGCATTTGATTTTTCTGGACTTTTTGTATAAAGCTCCAGAGCTCTTCTGTAGTGGAGCTCAGCAGTGGGGCGGCCACTGATGCTGTTCTCAGGTCAGTCTGTCAAAATAATTGCCTCACCCTCATGATTTCCACAAGTAAACAAGTACTTGTGGAAACCATGAGGCAAGAAATCAATTAATAATGAATTGTATTAAAATTACCCTCTTCAGTGTGGAAAAGTCTCTAGATCCTGCTCCTCACACATCTCCTTTTATCTCCCCCTGCGCCTCTCTTCACTCCTCTCTGCTCCTCTGGACACACACAGGGAGTAGTGACAAGCAGCTAATAAATGCAGCTAACGCTACTTAGCAGCTAACAAACGTACTGTTAACAGCTTGAGTGGCTGCAGCATTTATTTACTGACAAACTACATTTTCTGTCAACTTCCTGCTAATCTCTCTTTCTGTACTCTGTTCACTTTTACCGCTTCACCGTCACTTTCTCTGCCCGCTCACTTGTTGCACACTGCCATAAGGAGCTACGCTCCTTACGTTACGCTAACGTTACGCTACCTACGCTACCTACGCTACTCTAACACATAGACCGTGTATAAGCTTGAACGTTACCTTTTACGTAGACGAATGAGAAGAGGGTCCGACATGATTTGCTGCGCTAGTTAATGACTCAATACAAGTCCAAAATAACGTTGTGTGTTGTTGTGCTCACACGGTGCGAGTAAAAATCATTAGTGGCGCATTGATATTAATGATCTTGTGAAATTTCAGCACGTAATCTAGCAGTGGCGCTGCGCCGCTACTGAATGAATATAGGGGAAACACTGATATATTCTGTAAACAGAACACCCTAAATCTGACACACTGGACCTTTAATCACATGTGTGACTTAAGCTAAACAAAACTAGATATAAGTACCATCTAAATGCAGGACATTGGTGAGTATCAAGAGGGCTGAACAGTATCAAACAGTTACAGTACAGCTGATAATGTTTCTTCAGGAAGTATACAATTACATTGGAGAGAGAACTATATCCTCTTTAGGACTCTGGGCTACCAGCATCACGAGCTCCTCGTTGTTACAATCGTAGAGTGAAATTGGTTTCTATTTTTTAACATGTGACCAAACTGATAATGTGTTTTGGACGTTTGAATGTAACCGATGTGTTTTGGAGCAACGCTCTTTCAAATGACAGCTTGCTTTGTTTGGGAGTTTGGTGGCTGTGCGTTTGCTCTGTGTCACAACCACAGGAATGTATGACATGATAGATGATCACAGAAGAGGGGGGGAAAAAAACAACTGTAGAGCGGTGCATTATTGTTTCTACAGAACTCCACTGTTTGGAGGAGGTGGTGTCCATGTAAACAAGAAGACAGAGAGATATTTGTTTAATGGAACAAACAAACCAGAGGTCAATGGGAAATAATCTGCTGTCAAAACAGAGAAGAGAATTGGCTGGACAAAAGAAAACATCAGATTGCAGTTCGTAAACTTCTACATGTGATAATCATTTAATATGTGGAAAACAAAAGCAACCCATTAATATGATTCAGAGGAACAATGTACCAATATATTAGACCAAAAATGAACCCCCAGAATGTATAAGAAATATGCCAACGATTACAGTGCTAACCACCTGACAACAGATTTCCAAGTACAACCATCTGCAGTTGTTGGCAGCTTGAATTACTGAGAGTGAAGAGACTTCACTAGAAGTGATTCATATTACAAATATCACTAGTGTTATTGATACAGTAACATCTGTTTAGTCGCACACTCAATCAAAGATAAGCAAGATTCTTGATATCATCATACAGTAATTCTCTTTGACACTATATAAGTCTTTATAATTTAGTCTTGTTGGACTGGAACTATGTTTATTCCCTTTCTTGCCAAACATTAGACGAGATGATTGATAACACCCTGTACCACTCTGTCTCCGCTGGTTGCCTGGCAACTTCGCAGTGACAACAAGACTCCAGGAAGTCACTACTCCCGGCCAAGAAATAGTCTGGCACATATCTCCCCATTGAAACCATAACTTGCTGTTTTTGCACATCTGTTCTTGTACAGATTAAAAAAACAAGATATATTGAGTAAACTAATAGGCACTTAGATGGTTGCACGCAGAATTTATTACCTTTAGACAAAGCCAGGCTAGCTGTTTCCCCCCGTTTCCAGTCTTTATGCTAAGCTAAGCTAATTGGTTACTGGCTTTAGCTAACATATTTACTGTACAGAAGTTTTTTTTTAAATATCACTTTTATTGTCAATACCAGTATATCTTACTGTGTCTTTGTCCTGATGAACTAATACATTTCCATAATCTGTAAATTATCCTTTGCTTTATTATTTTCTTTATTAATATTAATCAGAACATAATAAGAGTACAAATGCATAAAGTAAGAAAGTATTTAAAATACAAAAAAAACTTTGATCTAAGTCTAACAACTGATAGGTGCCAAGAGGATGAATTTAAATTCTTGAATTATTGTACCACTACAATAAACCTTTTACAAATATGCTTTTTTAGATCTGGAAGAGAGTTCATGCATGCATTAATTATCTTAACAAATACACAGTGTACACTGTATCAATGTAGTACATGTTGGCCAATAAGTAACAAAAAAAATAATTTATAAAGAGTCACCATTACATAGTTTGTCTGCCAGCCAATGTATCGTTATCATAACTTCCAAATATCAGTATTGGCCTCATAACTCCAGTATTTGTAACATAAACATTCTTGAAGTCATGTTTTATTCCTCAGATAATCTTGGTGTTATTTGATACTGTTTTGTTTTCCATTAGTTGATCTATACTTTAAGTAGTTGTATAACTCTATGACTGTGCTGCATAGTGCTGTATGCACAGTTCATGAGTCATGATAAGTTGATCTGTCGACAAATGAACGAACACTATCACTATTAAATATTATCAACAGTGCCCAGTGAAGCACGACCATAGTCTGGCATCATCATGATATGTCAATGCTTCAGTGAATGCCACATCCTGGAAAACAAGAGTCTGCCACACGTCCAACAGCCCGCACGCGCGCGCGCGCGCGCGCGCACACACACACACACACACACACACACACACAGTGGACTAAAGCACTCTTACCATTTCAATCTTCAATTTCCTGATCTTTTCATCCAAACTCTTCTTCCCCGTCTCCTTACTGGTGTCGTGCGCGGTGCTCAGCTTAGCATCTGCCCGGAGAGAGGACGCATCTTCCCGCATCCACCTGAGCAAACCCTCGGGGGTCTTCCGACCAATTTTTACCTCTATGTCTTTCAGATCTGGGATGGTCTCGGTGGCAGTGCCTTCATCCATCGTGCTCGTATTTATAAACAGAAAAGATCCGCACGACAAAGATTACGTCCTTTGCGTTTCTTGGGAATTGTTGCCTGTCAAGCTGCTGCGAGAGTCACTTCCTATAGGATTGTATGGCATCCTATGCGACTCCAGCTGAGTTAGACTGCGCCAGGAGAGAAAAACAACCTGACAGCTTCAGCACAACAGTGTGTTATTTCAGCAGCATGATGCCCAGAGGAGTCAGTATTTCAGCTCTATTGTCATCCGCTGTCAGATTGATGAAGCCTGTATTTCGAAACAAACTCAAAGAAATAATAATAATAATAAAAACCCTTCTGATTTTATGTCCCGAGGTTTGGTGGATGGTTCCTCCACAGTCTGATCACCAGAGTTCGGTGAGTGATCGCTGGAGGCCAGTGATGTGTCTGCTTGGAGATCCCTAAACTGAGCTACATTGCGCAGATTCCACCTGCATGATGACAGCAACCAGCAGCCGCAGAGTGAGAGGAGACTCCAGTCTGTCATTCACCTGCAGTGACATCTCACAGCTTCCGGTATGACTTTCAAAATAAAGCACACCCAAAGGAACACGTTGGATTTGAGTATTGTGAACTACCAAAATAAAAAAGAACAGCTCTCCTGTCTGTCAGCTGTGAACTGTAGTACAAATTTACTCAAGTACAAAAATACTCTTTTACATATAAAAAGTAATGCATTTTAAAGCACAGAAGTATAATCAAGCAAAATGTACTTAATGTGTCAAAAATACTATTGATGTTATAATATATATTACATTACAATATTCTGATACATCAATGTATAATTAGCATGTTATTGTTGTAGCAGGTCAATGTGGAGCTAGTTTGGACTAGTTTATTCACTTGAGGAAAAAAAGGTGATCAGAGCATACTTATTGATTTGCAGTGTTTAACAAACAGACATTTCAACACTATTATGTCTTATATAGAGAAATGTTAGTGTGTTTGCATGTTTACACACACGTGTGGAAAAAATGAAAGGCTGCATATCAGTCAGTGTGCTGCAATATACAGTTTGCTATCCTTGCACCTGATGTTGCTGGATGCTACTGGAGGATGCTTATTTCACTGCTTTATTGAATGTTAGGTGGTTTATTGGCTACCAAACAAATGTTTGGTTCCTCTCAAAGGGTCACAAGATAAATCTGAGGTGAGTCCTGAGATGATTAGAGGGAGAGGGTTGTTTACTTTTCTCTAATCCTTTGCTCTTTTGGGGATAAAACTGGATAGTTTGACAATCATAAAAATCTGAAATCTATCAAGGAACTCCAACCAGACACTGATTTTTGCAAAGGTTTACAAAAGGTTTGATCAACACTCCTTGGCCCTGGGTTTTATGTATTAATTAAACTAATTGAACAGGATGACAGCAGACATGTTGATCAATTGATTCTGTAAAACAAACAAAGCAAAGCTCTATGCAGACAATAATAAATCTTTTACCAACACCCAGTTTCATACTCTTCTTAAACTTGTAATTGCTGCCTTTTTTGAAAAAGTGACTCAATTTAATGAAGTTGCAATATGTATTCAGCTGATCTTAAATCATTTCACTGAGAAGCTGTTTAGATACTGGGCAGAGCCCCTGTGGGGTGGGATGGATGAAGAGTCTAATCAGTGTAATGAAGTGCGACAGATGTCTGTGTTGCTTAAGACGATCATATTACTCTCAATACACATACACATACTCACACCCTGCGGCTCTACATGACAACCCTCTCTCAGCCTACACAGACTCAGTCCAGGCAGATGTTTCCTCAACAGGCCTGGACGTCCTCATGTGGAACCAGGAGTACTGTGGCTGTCATGAAGTATCAGGTTAGGAAGTTAGGAGACTGGTGAGTTAATGTCTTGTATTGGCAAAGGTTTGAGGCTATAGAGATTAAATGCTTCTGTCCATGGAAATATATTGATGGTCGGTTAGGAAATTCAATAAGGTGGATGGTGAGCATAATTTTTACCCCTGACATTTTCCTTGTGGCTTAGGAGAGAAATCTGTTGATTGTTTTAGTCCACAAGTGCCAAATAACAAAGACCACATAGTTAATAAGGCCTTTAAACATCCCACGTTTTACCCATGATGGAATACAAGTATGAACATTCTGAAAAAGAGATGAAACAATCATAAAAGTCCTGCAAGAACACCATTAGTCAACATTTTTGGTAAATTTGCTCTCCTAAGATGTCCTGATTTTCTGCATGCATACCATATATGTGTCTCTTACGCACAGACGCAGTACAAAGAGACATTCAGCAGCGTAATCTGCAGTCAGAGAAGGTCTCTGGAGAGCTGAAGAGCCGCTTTACACTGAGAACACTCACTCAGGGTGCCAGAGAGAGGCTGACTAATACAGTCGTAGTCAAACAGTGGAAAAAGTGGCTTAGAAAGGCAGAGGGGTTTCAGCTACCGTATGAGCACTAATAAATGTACAAGTATGTCTCAGGAGTAAGGGATAAAGGGGGAGTCTGTATTAAAAAGGGGGATGGACATCTGCATTAAATAACAAAACCTTAAAAGCAGGATTCAGGATGTGAAGTGGATTAGTCCCTTTTGTAATATGGATACCAGAGTGAGGCTTCTTCATTCTTAATAATGCTTTGGACCAGTGTTATAACAAGATAGTGAAGGAGTAACAAAATGTATTAATAAGTGAGGAGAGCTCATCTTAGAGGGAGGGAATAGGAAGGTTTAAAGTCTGAGGCTTTCCTGTGATCCCATGATCCTTTGTATTCAGTGTCACATCTCATGAGGGGCCCCAAATTTCCTGACTATGCTCCTGTCAATGTAAATGTAATGTCTCTTCACAGAGGGATTTCAGAGAACTTTGATGCATGATTACTGCCATCTTTACTCTCATTCATAAGCAGACAACCTTGCCATTCACATCCACAACTGTCTGTATATTACAATATTCGTCATCAGTTATACACTGTCCTTTGTGGCAGATATTAAGACAGACACCAAAACAATTTAAGTAGGTTAACAAGGGGTTAGGTTGAAAGCAAAAAGACCTTTATCAGTATGTGGGACATATATCCTAATCCTACTTTACAGGGGAGTACTGCAAAGGCTACAGGGATTATTAGGGGTCAATATTTTAATACCTTTGTTTTGTCTCTTGGCTGCTGGGATGTAAAATCATGTAAGTTGGAGCCTTTATGAGCAAAATGCTGTTTATTCTGTATTTGGTTTGGAGGATGCACAACCACACAAACGAGCATCTGTAATCATTATGTTACCATCCAATCAGCCTGGTATCCACGATGGCCACCATGGCAACTGTTGTCGAGAGGAGAACATTTTCAGATTTCTGTACACCCACATGGTACAAAGGGAAAATGCTGCCCACAAGGAGGTAAAGCTGCAGTTCTAAATACACATTATGTAACACGCTCTGGTAGTAACGTGTGTTTCAGGGGCAGCATAGGTGGTTCCGCACAGTGGAATTTGTGCTTGCATCAAAAACATGCATGTTTGGTATTAGAAAAACACTTGACCTGTGTGCTCTGTGAGCTGATGGTCCAATGCTGCCAGCTGTGTTCTCTTCCTGCAGACTCATTCCTTTTCAGGCACCACTCGCTCTTCTCTCGCTGCTTCCTGTTTTCTCCTGAAATACTCAGAAAACCTGAACCTCATCCATCTTTGAGTATCTGATTAATTTAACATCATCCCATCCCTCTAACCTTTAAAAATATTTGCATATTCATAGAAGTTAGGTAATCTGAAAGTATTTTTCTATGACTTAAACATGACTTGTGGGGATCTTTCAGGTTTTTTTTAATAAATGTTTTCATTATTTGCTTTTATATTTAAGTTCTTCATTGTATGGAAATGCACTGGTGGCATTTTAATGCACATCACAAAACATTCCCCTTTGAATCCTTGAATATTGACAGTACTTCCTGAGAATTTCCTCTCATATTGGTCTTGTTATATCTACGGTTCACTGACTATAATCCTATTGAACTTTTTTGTAATTGACTTGTTCCTTATTACTGCACCCCTGTTGTCAGAGCACTGCTGATCTCTCTTCGAATTATCTCTCCAAAGGTCTTTTATGTGCTGAGGCTTTGTGAGGAGTTTTTGCCTGCCTTGTTTGAGGAGCCTGCATTTGCTTGGGAAGCATCAAGACAATGTGTATATCATAGTGGGCTAACAACATTAAACACATCTCCGTTTGCTTCCACTGTCAGTCAGGTTTATCATAATACAAGTTTACCCTCTGGTGGAGGAGTTTGGATTTGTATGCAAAAGCATTCAAAAAGATAGATAGATAATAGATGATATTGTAACTTGCAGGATACCACAGATTAGCAGTCAGTGTTTGCTTTTGTTAAACTCTTTGCATAAGTATCTGCATATCACCCCAAGGCGTTCACGTGTTCTGTAAACAGCTCATCATACGGCTGCATGTTTATCTTTTGACAATGAACTCATTTTTATGTCTAAATGGCATTTTTGTTGAAATGAAACGTCATTTAAAAAAGTGGGATAAGACAGAAAGAATGTTTCTTTGAGTTTCCTTCAGCGTTTCAGTCACTCTGATCCAGATGGTTCACATTCTTCTGTCGGCTACAGCTGACACAGAGATGGGGGTAACTGAAATACTCTCCAAAGCAAGGCTTCAAAAACATTTTTTACAAAACTGAAGATAAAGATAAAAAATATCATCCTGTCAGAAAGGACTTTAAAGAATGTCAGTTTGGCCAAATAAGAAAAAAACAACTCAGACGTGATGTCATCTCCCGTTTTAAAAAGGAAAATGAACAGAAATCATGAATGAGACTTGTTATTCATGTCTTTATGAATGGAAATCAAAAGGGGAACTTGATACAAAAAAAAGTGTTTGGGGAAAAATATGTATCCACAGTTTATACACTATCTTCCCCCTCACACTCCCTAGTCACTCCCAAGACTAACCTGTTCAACCTGTCTGCACTTGGATGACGAGAGTGGGTGGATGCATTCTGCCACAGCAGACTGAACTGTAGGCTCAGGAGGACGAGAGGTATTTTCACGTGAAGGATCTTAAGTCAGACTATATAAAATTAGAGTTTTTATTGTATTTCAAGTTTCTCGTCTTCTTTAAACAGGTGGCGTCATGGAGGCAGACACCACAGAAGACATTGAATCTCTCATAGAGGGTATGGACTACATCCCTGGCCACTTTCACCTGGACCTCAGCCTCAACTGTGACCCTGTTGGGCCTGCGAAGCTGAGAATCAGGGACACTTATCTAAAACAGGAGAGCCTGCGAGGTGAGCTAGAGGCTGAAGCTGGGTATCTGCAGTACGCTGTCCGAAATCTGCTTGGTCTGCTGGCTTTTCACCTGGAACAGCTGGACACAGCTGAGGAAATATTCAGGTAACGATAAAGGCAGAATATTCACTGAGCAAAAGGGTTCATCTGTTGATGCATGATTTCACAAGATATCTTGAGCAGATGTTAAGATTCTGTAACACTCATAGGTTGAAATATGTCTTACTACATACTTAATCTCTGTGAGCTAACCAAGAACCACCCCACTGAATGACTACACAGCAGTACAAAAGGCAGCACAAAAGCCCAACCCGACATTTTACCAACTATAGTAAAACATTAACCAAAACCAACACATGCTGTCATAAATTCACAGTAATCTTAAATACAGTATATTGCACAACAAACAGACACATATCAGTAGAAATACGAGTTACTCTAGTAATTTCATGTCGTTAACTCAACCTGCTACCCAATTAAACTCATAATAAAATCATATTGTAGATGAGGTGCCTTTTTCTATTCTTATGTCTAAGTTACCCTCGTTTTATCTCCTTTCATCTAATCCATCTCATCATGTGCTTCCTCTTTGCTGCTGTGACACTACAAGTTAATTATTGTTACTTCATAATAAAACAAATAACTTCATCATAAACCATTTAAAACTCCTGTACTTCGTCTTTTGTCCACCCACCCAACAGCAGTTTCGTCCAGTGATCCATCAGTGTCGAGACAATCTTAACTAAAAGACAAATATGTCAAACTCGTGGTTTGTGGTCAGGAATTCACCAAAGTCAATAGGGCTCTTCCTCTGGGGACCATTAATGTCTTGGCAAAATTTCATGGCAATCCAATCTTAAGTCGTGTGTGTATTATAGTATATTTTAGTCAAAATAAGAATGAAACAACTTGAAATACTTTTAAATTTAATGTTAATCCTTTTCTAACCCCCACTGTCCCCGTCTATGTTGGCCTTTCAGAAGCATTTGTAAAGAAGACCCAGGCAACCTCAATGCCTGGACCAACCTGGGCTACGTGTACGACAAGCTGGGAAGAGAGGTGGATGCAGGGGAGTGTGTGGAGAAAGTGTCCCACCTTATGGGCTTAAAATCCGGAGAGACCTCTCAGGAAGAGGCCAGGCTCCTGGCGGCTCGCTGCCTGGTTGAGCAGGCCTACGTGTATCCCCATGATGTGGAGCTGGACAGTGAGGAGGAACTGAGAGAGAGGCTGACGTCATCGTTGAGACTTTACAACAGAGCCCTGGACTATGGGGGGCAGCTGGTGAGATGGAGACATACACAGTGTAATACAGTAAATATCTGTTTAGCTGTAGGATTAACAAGGAGGAACACTGAAACAATGACTAGTTCTGTGAACACATGCATGCTGTGCATCTGTGAGACAGAACCTCCCATTATTTTACTGGATGGTATTTTAACCATGCACTGTTAGTAATCATTAGATATATTTTAATCCATTGCTCTTCTATGACTCATTTCACCTGCAAACTTTGACCAACTTAGATGATGTGGCTATGCTCAGAAGATTTAAGAATATGAAACATAGCTCGCAATAACATAGATATATATATAAAACTAAAATTCCCCCCAAATCATGTAAATTCGATTCTTATTGTGCAATTTGGCACAGCACAGAGCCCTTAGCTTACGATTTATATGCAAGACAAGTGCAAAAGTGTGTTCATTCAGGTGGAATAGCAGTCAAACAATGCCACTAGGCATGTGCCTGAAGATGAAATATTTATACCTGCACAATAACTAAAGAGTATTGTTGTTTTTCAGATACCAACAGAGGAAAAACTAAGCTGGTATTTCAAAATGGCAATCATCTATATAAGGTACAAAACTGCCATCAAAAAAAGAGCACTGCACCACTTAATGTGTAAATATTCATTTGTGCTAAGTCATTTTATCCCTGCAGACTGGATGACATAGTAAAAACCAAAGAGGACTCTGAATACTCCAGACTCTCCCACTACAATAAAGGACTGAAGCTTCTCAAAGAAACACTAGAATCAGAGAAAACACATAACAAAGGTAAACACAGTATATTTCTCTATGAATGCATCTACTGACATTGGCTTGAACATTTCTGTAACCTTGAGGGAGAACCTGGAAAAAACTCTGATCTCTCCACTCAGCTCTCGCCTGGTGTTATGTTGGCATCATGTTGGAGAGAAAAGAAGAGTTCGGCACTGTGCCCATGTCTATACATGACTGTGGCTACTCGGCCTCAGAACCTCTATCCTGCTATGGAACTGTAAGTGAACCCACGCATTTAGATATCTCACCAAGACTGTTTTACCAAGACGTGTGCTAGAGTTGTTAAATTTAATGAACATTTCCCTCTGCTATGACCTGTGGCTTTTCTCCGAGTGTTCTTCAACCAGCAATTAATTTTAGTTGAACAGTCTGTTCATTAACAACTGGCACAGAGTACCCGAGCAGTTTGACTAACATCACTACATCCATTTTGTCAGATTTGTGACCATACAAATATTGACAGGCACATTTTTTCTCCACATCTTTGTTGATGAATTATCTTTAGGTTCTCCATCTATATCAGCTATTTTATGACTCTTGTGATATTAAAATAATGCTACTTGTTTCTGACCAGATAGGCCTGACATGATACTAGCTGTTAGCTGTCTTAGGCTACTATGTTGCTAACATTCTAGGTTTGAACTGTTTTTACTGCTGTGCTAGCAAACTTAATGCTTTTAGTTTTTTTTATTATTTTATTTTCTCCCACTCTTATGGACTCTTATGTTTTCTACATTAATAAATGTGTTTTAATTCCTATGGGGACTTAACATTGTTCTTCCAAGACTACTAACTTCTTCCTGTCTTGAGGGAAATAGCTTGACAGCCTATACTTTTTATGAATCAATTTCTCTTCGAACTGTACAAATGTTACTTTTTTATTTTTTACATTTCTTTTCATTATTTGTAATAGTTACTATCTTGAATTTTTAGTGTTCGATTTTTTCAGTTTCATAATTCAAAGGCCAACTCCTGTATTCAACTTTGAAAGTGTGTTTAGCTTACTGCACAGTTGTCCACACAGCTGTAACTGGGGAAGACAAGAAGACTGAGTTAGATGTGTTTTGTGTAAAGGCTAACACTTTATACTAAAATTGTTAAGAATTATTTGTCCTGCCATCTTTATCAGTGATTATACTGTACAGCATGCATTTCCAGCCACTAACGGATTGGCAAGGTGATGTTTTAAAAGTTTAAATTTAAATTCCCCTTATATATCACCGATTCTTTTAACAATCCTCTACCCCTTGAAGTGTCCTTTATGTGGTTAACACCTCTCAATGAAGCTTTGCTGCTCGTGTCTCCCCCTGCTAACAACAAAAGGAAATATAGAATATTACCGTAAGATCTACTCTAATAATGCGACCAAGTGATTTTATTTGATATACAGTATGTCTTAGACGTGACACTGCAAGCTCATTCAGACTTTACAGAAGAATTTGTGCTATGGATAACTCTTTATATGTTTTCACCATAACATACAGTATAACTGTCTCTGTCTTCAGGCCATAAACTTAGCCAGTGATGATGCGTTCACCCTGAACCTTCTGGCAAAGGTCTTCCTTCTGTTGGGCAAACATGAGATGGCCACAGGGATCTGCAACATGGCCCTAAACGTGCTCCCAGACCCAGAGCTCAACTGGCAGGCCTACTGCACCCGTGCCAAGGTACTGTGGCTGAAATACACCAAGTCAATGCCAAAATCAAGCTGGAAAAACCCTAGAGTCTATTAACATTTAAAATCCCTTTTATGGATGGGAATTTGCATTAATTTAGGCTGTCTGAAAGTTGCATAGAATACACATATTCGTACAATTAGATCTAATGTTTGAGCTGGTGTAACTATAAATGGAAATATCTGTGGCCTGCATGCATTTATCTTCAGTGTATATGGTAAGAAATTTTATACTGCAAACACTTGTATGAAGTGATGATTTCCATACATTCTGTAAAAGGAAAGGGTGTGATGAACAAATATTTCTAAATATTTTCCTTTTAGATCAATATCATGCTCTATACCAGGGACCTGGAGAAGGCAAAACATGGTCAAGGTGGAATCCCAGACCGACATAGGCTAACTGAGGCCAGAAAAGATTTAGACAAGGTCCTGATTGTACGCCCATGTCTACGGACTCACCTGGAGATGGCACAGGTAAACATATTAACCACTAATGAGCAATATGGATGGATTTTCTACTGCCACATGGTTTTCAGTCATGTCTTTCCCTTTAGGTGTACTACTACATGGGTGTAGATGCACTCCAGGAGAGTCTTTTGGTGGATGAAGGGGCAGTGAACAGTGCATTGGTTAGTCTGTCCCATGCACTACAGTTTAAGCTGGGTGACAGCTTGCCCGACCTCCATGTGCTCAGAGGACGCTGCCTCCTGCTGAAGGGCGAGGAGCAGAACGCTGCAGACTGCTTCAAACAGGCTGTGGACTTAGAGAGGCCAGGGAGCACAGACACTACAGCCCTGCGCTGCCTCCTACAGGCCCTCCTAGCTGTGTTCATGCAAGGAGGCCCTGACCCCAGCCTTGCAATCACCCAACTGGAACTGTGTGTGCAAAAGGCAGAGGAGAGGTACTCTAAGGACATTGTGAAGGCAGAGCTGAGGTGCCTTTACAGGACTCATACTGCAGAGGTCACAGAGTTATCCAGGGCTCTGATCAGGACAGGCAGACTGGGCCTAGTGAGGAGACTACTGGAAACAGTGGTGCCAAAACAACTGGTTAAGAAGAAACCAGTGGCAAAGTCTTTCTCTTATTCCTGAAGCAAAATATATGACTTTAATACTTATAGAGGCACATGACCAGACCAGACATGCAATAATTCATGAACTTTCTGATAGCATTTCATAGATAAAGATGAACAGCAGTGGGTCCTCTATTATTTACTTGTTTTTTGTTATTTTTCTGGAAGAACAACTTTTGCAAAGGTTGGATCTACAGTTACAGTGTTACAGCACATGTGTACGTATATTCCTTTCAAGCCTGCTTTACAATAGAAAATATGTTCAAATCTTTGTTTTCATCTATAAGAAGATGGTCACAACTTTTGAAAATATTGCTGAATTGAAGGTGCATTCATAATCAAATGGCGATGGTCAGGAGGCCCCACTGGCTCTTCCACAGTCAGATGAGTACTTTCAAATACATGTAGTCTGATTTCTGCTCAGTAATATTTAAATCTTGCTCGACTACCTCTCCTTGAATGGGATATTTTAATACTCTACCACTGATGACCAGCAGGTGGAGGTGTACACCATTAAGATGTTATGTTCTGTTTTTGGTGCAAAATGAATGAAATCACAAGCATTTAAAGTCTGTGTAAAGGCAATTCTGAGATTTCTTTCAAAATACATTAAATATGTTGGAAATAGCTGCTGAAAATGAGAAAAGACTTTGAACGACATATTACTGAAATGTGGAGTTAGAGGTTAAAACAGTTTTTCACCAGTTTTCAGGCGGTCCTAAAGGGTGGCTCAATGACACACTGAGGCCACCCTGAGCATACCCCTGCACCCCTACACAGACTTTAAGAACTTAAAGTAGCTATGAATAAAAGACTTTTTGAATCAGTCTTTATGTGATCTATAGTTTTGATCTGCACACAAGTAACAGATGAAAAACTGGAATAATAGGGCAAAAGGGGGCACTCAATGGTTTAATGAGTATAGGCTTTGGCTAGACAGTCACGAGATCTCAACCCAACCAAACACCTAGGGTAGTCTTTTGAGGAAAAGAAGTGTTCATTGCTCCAGTAGAGGTCTAGAAACTTGTCATTTATGTCTTTATTTTGGACAGCTGGGGAGAATAATGACAGACTATATTTCTTGCTCACGAGGTCCCTGGTTAAGTAAAGGTTAAATGAAAAAAAAAAGATATGGGTCATTGCGTGAAATATCTATGATTTTGTGTTGCTACTTTGTGTCATTTATCCTCTATTATTATAGCCACTATCAGCACAATTTGGATTTTGGCTCCTCCTTGTGACGGTATCAGTAAAGACACATGCTGCGTGTCCCATGTACTGATGCTGATCCTTGTGGTTGTGCCCAGCAGGGGGCCCTGGGCCTGAGTGATTGTCATTGCAGCAGAGTGAAAGGGCTCAGTCTTCCATGTCAACAAAGAACCTTCTGAAAAACTGAAAGAATCGCTTAAACACTCACAGTGTATGTGCCACATGAATAGAAAGACTTCACAAGGAATGTTATCCCCTCTGGCTTTCTGTAGGACGTTTAAGCCTAACACTGACACCATTTATAGGCCCTCCAAATCAGCTGGATGAAATGCATGAGTCCATTGTGGTGCTGTGGGACATAATCAAAGTTATCAAGAGATATTGTTCTGTGTCACTCCCTTCTTTCTATTTTTTGGTGCTCCACCTGCCTTCAAACAAATAAAATCCCTCACATGTTCATAGCCTACAGTTATTCTGATCGGGGCCCAGCTTAAGGATTCTTTCTGTAACTGCAGATACAATAAAGCAAGGATTTGTCATCTTTAAACAGAAGCTTCTGTTAGCTACTTTTCTCTCACATAAAACACTTAAAATGACAACAAAGATTGTGTTTGAGAGTGATGGTCACAAGGTAAATCGGTTACAGGTAAAAACAACAATAATAAGACCAATGAAACAACAATTATGCAATCAAAGGGTCATGATTAGGTCAGCTAAATGCAAGCTAAGAAAAGACAAAGAAGCCTTCATTTGATTCATTTTATCATTTGGATCAGCTGGTTCGGTGTTTTATTTTGTTTCTCTGCTGGTTCTACAATGTATTAAAGCATCAGAGACAATAAACAGTATATCCCATACATCCCATACATGACTAATATGAGAGGAATGAGGTACAACAAGCTGTGAGTGAAAATACTGGTATTTCTTTTTGGCCTTTTCAAGCTTTATTTCTGACAGAGACAGCTGAAGAGTGACAGGAATGCAGGGAGAGAGAGACAGGGAATGACATTCGGGAAAGAGCCACAGGTCAGATTCGAACCCTGGGCTTCCACAGCAAGAACTGAACCTTCGCACATGGGGCGGCTGCTCTACCAACTGAGCTAAACACCACCCCAAAATACTGGTATTTCTGCATGAGTACTTTTACTTAAGTAAGATTTTGAATGCATGACTTTTACTTGTAGATGTGTATTATGTGGTGGTATTAGTACTTACTTAGGTAAAGGATCTGAATACTTCTATTTAAAAGTGTGCTGTCATTGTGTGTGTGGGCGCCTGTGTGAGTTCCAACCATTTTTTGGAAGTTAGTTTCTGACCACACCTGTGTGAACTTAAAACCATGTAGACACTGCTGCATTATCTTGACATGGCTTTGCACATAAATTCAGGTTCTGCAGCATTGTTTGTGCTTTTTCATTCAACATCTGAGGTGCCACAGCCCACACAAGTCATATCCTTTCACAACCTTTCAAGGTGACAGCAGCCTAATCAGGTAAGATTCAGGTACTTGCTAATAAGAAATTAGATTTCTCTGTTTTGAAAGTAAAATGAAAGCTTAATCTGAAGCATTGGAAGCTGACAAAATCTGACAAAAAGGTTTTTGAAGAGAAAAATTGTTGTTGTTGGGACCTAGCCTCATGCACATGTTTTTGACAAGTCATACTAATCTTGCTACAAAAACATCGGGATTACTTCTGACCATTATCTCTATCAGTACTGTGGGGTAGAACACTTTTCAATTTGTATCACTCACTAGAGCTAGACAAAAGCCTATTGATTATGTTCACCACATATAATTCTATACTTATCATATTGCAATACTTTCTGTTGGTACAAAACTACCATAAGCCAGATAGCATTGTTGCAAGTATTGCAGTGATTCTAATATTTATGCAGATGTCTTAGAGAGAAAATATTTATCCATCAAGATGTTTTCAAAACTAAGAGTACACACCCTAGTCATGCAGGCAGTGAGCGAGAATGACACATGCTGACTTTGCTGCAGTCAGACTAGAAACCAGTGAATTAGGTCACTATATTTTACAGACAGCAAAGTTGGAAGTATATTTGTATTATGTATATGTATGATATATTTGTAAGATGGTTCAAAATATAATCAGATCATTGATTCTTGAACATGAATGTGTATTATAAAGTTGACATTTCTGCTTAGTGGAGCAGACATTATAATTCAGGTTTTCTATCTGCTATTTGTTTTCATTTAAATGTTCTTCATCAAGTTCAAGAGGCAATGGCACAACTTCCCTCGACAGACTGGAGCACCGGCCTCTTTGACTGTTGTCAAGACGTAAATTCTTGTAAGAAGCAATGCCACAGTTCTAAAATCATATTTATCCAAACTGATGTCATATTTTAAATAACTCATTTTGTGTTAATTCATTTGTATGTCCTACCTCAGTCATAAAAAGCCCTTTAAGACTACGTATAACAACTTAAAAGTGCTTGTTTTTCAGGTTGCTATGGTTTCTGGTGCTGCCCTTGCCTTGCCTGCACAGTTTCAGGGAACTTTGGAGAGAACGGTTGTCTCCCAATATGTGACATTTGCAGCCCTGCTGTACTGTCAGCCTGCGGAATACCTCTGTTTGTTCCTCCTGCACTCTTGTCTCTAAGAGTTGGCATTCGGCACAGATATAATATCAAGGTATGATGCATGTAAAGTTGATGTATACTGAATTTCACATGTTGAAAATTGCCCCTCCTGCTGCCCTTCGACACAGATATGGTGTCAAGGTGAGGTCACATACTATTTTTGTATAAGCCTTGTACATCTACATGAAATAATTGAGGAATACAGTAACAGCATAATTAATACTTTTGTTCTCCACAGGGTTCTTTATGTAAGGACATCGCCACTTCCTGTGTCTGTGTCTGGTGTTCCTGGTGTCAGGCGCATCGTGAGTTGAAATATCGCAAGAAGAGCGCCAAAGTCATCAATGCGCAGCCAGTGAAAGCAACTCATGGAAACCCACCTCCTGCTGGTTTTGTGAGCTAACCAGGGACTGTTGTGGCCTCATACTGAGCTTGGTGGCTTCTAATTGGTCTGCTGCGTGAAAGAAATTTGATTTTATTTGCTTGGTTACACTGAACACAGAAGTGTAGTTTTCTGTCAGGGAATTACAAAGATGTAACGGTTTTCAACTGTGATCCCTTGGGATCTGATATGGTGGATAAATTTCAGTTCAAAATTTTTGATTTATCTGCAGCAATAATAACATTAAAATGATGAGTTGGTGTCTGTTTGTGGATCAGGGTAAAATCAGAATCACATAAAAAATATAAAAATATACTGTTATACTGTAGTTACACATACTTTATTTTCTCTAACCAATATTGCATCTTTTTTACACTTTTGAATAAAAGCTTTCTTGCATTGTCTCACTCCAACATCCTGTTTCATTAATTCATTAATTAAAAATCAGCTCTTGAGTATAAAAATATGCCACTACAAGTCCAACAGGTTTAAACAATGCCTCGATGCAATATTTTGATATATTCTTAGAATCTGAAGACATTTTCCACATTTTCTGGTGTTTAAATGAACTAATCAATCAAAAGAAAATAATCAGCATATCTTTTGGTAAGAAAAATAATTGCTCTAAGATGAAATACAGCTACAATATGGGATCATTCATTTTAATCACTGAAATGAGAGCACTGAGTTTTAGTGTTAGTACGAGAAGCCATCTACCAACCAGTTTAAACTATTCTCATCCCTTCATGGGTACAATATGAAACTGTGAAATGTTTTTGTAGAATAGTATTCAAGCAGCACAGTTGTATAGGTCTGCAACTAATGATAGTCAATAAATCTGTTCAGTTTTAAAAAAAAAAGCCTGCTATCACATTAGACAACGAAAAAAGAAGCAAATCTCAGAGTTTAGAAGCTGAAACCAACAAATGTTTGCATGATTGTGCTTATCCTAACGATGCATTACTTAGTAACTAATTGTAAACACAGCACAAATGCAACATAGGTATGCTGCCAAACCTGCCTTTCGTTTCCAAGAACTGCCGTGTGACATGATGGGAGTGTCAGCCAGGGCTACTTTGGGAACTATTTAATCTCAGTATAGTGTGCACGTATGCAACTATAACTTCTTACTTTGGTTTTAATTATGTAAAGTCTCTATACAAAAAGACAAAGGAAAAGGCAGGTTGGATACTCTGATATATTGTGTTGTGATAAAAAAGAAGCAAAAATGGTAGAAAAAGTCTTCAGCACCGATCATGTATCAAACTCAAAGAATGCATGAATGAAAATCATAAATTCTCCTCAAAACATGACTATTCCTTCTTATAGAAGACACCATTTTACTTGTTGTCAGCATGCTTTTCTAGGTACATATTGCTCAGTCTTTGTTATCTCTAGCACAAAACTCTCCCTCCATTTCACAATGCCTTTTGTGTGTTTGCTCACCTGGTTTCTCTCAGCCCTGTGATGAGCTGGTGACTTATCCAGGGTGTGCCCTGCCTCTCGCCCAAGGTCAGCTGGGACCGGCAACAGCCCTCCAAAAATGGATGGATGGTTTCTGAAGAACTGCTGCAATATCTTTTGTTCTTGCAGTGACGCACTGCCTCCTTCCGGTGCTGCTCCAAGTGTTCAGTCCAACATGTTGGCCTTTTTCGCAATAGCGCTGCTGAATTACAATGTAGAGATTCCCACCAATAATATCTACACCAAACTGGTGACGTAGAGGATGTGCTGACCTGACGTGCTCATTGGTGGTGTATGTCCTTCTTACGAGACTGGTGAGAGCAGGGTTGACCCCCCTTTCATCAGAGCTGTCACGTTCCTTAATCAGGGAACCAGGCAAAAAGGTGGAGACCACACCAGACATATACTTTTTAAACAAAGAAATTTATTAAACAACTCAAAAAGAAAAGGAATCAGTAATCAATAGTGTTTTATGGATGCGTGTCTGTAAGTGAGGTGGCTGAATGTGTATGTATGAGTGTGTGGATGCAAAAACCTATAATTAACCCAAAATAATCCATTACACAGAACACCAGGCCCCAAACAGTCCCCACACCATGTGCGAGATCCAAACCAGACCAAAGGCAGAGAGAGACTGCGTGGCCTGAGCAGAGTACTTCTGCTCAGGCCTAGTGGCCGCACCCACACCTTGCCAGGTGCCAGCCATTCAGCCTGATGAGCAGGCAGCACCAGGACTGGGAGGAATCTCTTCCCTCCGTCACACCCCCCCGAATAAGACAGAGGTACCAACTCTGACCTGATGAGATACAAAAAAAAAACACCAAACACACATTACTCCTGTCATAACTAGACTAGTCAACTGGAACATCATATCATTATAAACTGTCTAAAGAAACATAACAGGTCACACAGAAAATCCCCTCTCCCCCCATTATCCCACCAACACTCCCCCCTTCCCATGACCCAGCAACTTTGGATCCAAAAGAAGCATCTTTAAGAGAACATGAAAATGGGACCGTGGCCTGAAAACAGGAGGAGAGGAACACAGAAACAGGCACATAAAGGGACATGTTATAACACGGGTGCACGCGACAAAGTATCCGCCACCCTATTGTCTCTACCCTTAATGTGACGGATATCTAAATGATATGGCTGCAAAAATAATGCCCACCGCATCAACCTTTGATTAGGATTCTGCAATGACCGCAAAAAGGTCAAAGGGTTGTGGTCAGTATAGACAATCTACTGGGAACTTGCCCCTATATAAACATCAAAATGCTGCAGGGCTAGAACCAAAGCCAATGCTTCTTTCTCTATAACTGAGTAATGACGCTGGTACCCTTTAAACTTCTTAGAGAAGTAACTGACTGGGTTTTCAACCCCCTTCTCATCCACCTGCAGTAGCACAGCACCAGCCCCCGCATCACTGGCGTCCATCCATCGGACGGTCCAGCCGGGGAGCTGCAAGCACGGGAGCCAATGACAACAGTTCTTTCAACTGTGTGAAAGCCTGTTGACAGATGGGAGACCAGACATATTTAACATCATCTTTCAACAAATCAGTCAGAGGAGCACTCACTGAAGCAAAATTAGGACAAAATTCCCTATAATAACCAGCCATTCCTAGGAAACGTAACAATTCCCGCTTTGTGGTTGGAACAGGGAACTCCCTTATAGCTCTGACCTTTTCCTGAATTGTACGCACTTCTCCTTGCCCAACCACCCTCCCCAAATAGGTCACAGTGGCTTTGGCAAATTCGCATTTTGCCAGATTGACTGTCAGCTGGGCCCAAAGAAGCCTGTCAAACAAAGCCTTTACACGCACTAAATGGTCTTCCCATGTATCACTAAATATGACCACATCATCCAAATAGACTGCACAACCTTCCAGACCCCGAACCACCTTATTCATCAATCTTTGAAAAGTGGCTGGAGCGTTGCGCAGCCCAAATGGCATAACTGTGTATGAATACAAACCAGATGGAGTTACAAATGAACAGATTTCCCGTGCTCTGGCAGAGAGCGGAACCTGCCAGTATCCTTTAAGAAGATCAAACTTGCTAACGTACTTGGCAGACCCCACCAGATCTATACAGTCATCCATCCGGGGCAGAGGGAAGGAATCAGGTTTCGTTACAGCATTAACCTTCCTAAAGTCAGTGCATGGCCTAAATGTAGAATCAGGCTTTCGGACCAGGATACAGGGAGATGACCAGCTGGAGGTGGAAGGCACAGCAAGACCGTTTTCAAGCATATAATCTACCTCTGAATCCAGTATCTGTCGCTTTTCAGGATTAACCCGATAGAACCGTTGAGTGATGGGCTTTGCATCCCCCACATCCACATCATGCTCTATTAAGTTGGTACATGTAGGGGTATCAGAGAACAGACCTGGATATGCTTGAATAATCTCAACTACTTGTTTTCGTTTAGTCTTATCCAGTTGTCCAAGCAGTGAATCTAACCTGGTCAAAGTTTCAGAATTTTTTAGCCGGGGTTGTAACACCGCATCACCATACATCTCTTCCTCCAGTCCAGTACCAGCCACCAAAACAGGACTATCTTGAGCAATATCATTATCACATGCAAAATATGGTTTCAGCAAATTTACATGACAAACCTTGACTGACTTTCTCTTATTTGGCATCTCGATCAGGTAGTTTTGTTCTGAAACCCGACGGACAACATTACAAGGACCAAAGAACTTAGCCTGGAAAGGAGATTCAATCATCGGCTGTAAAACCAACACCTGGTCACCTGCACAGAACTCACGGTGCTCCACTTTTCGGTCAAACAACTGTTTCATTTTCTTTTGAGCCATTTGCAAGTTTTGCTTAGCCAATTCCCCAGCCTCATAAAGCCTGTGTCTGAACCCATTTACATAAGAAATTAGATTTTTCGGGGGATCAGAGGTGACCCACTGATCCCGTATCACAGACAAAGGACCACGAACAGTATGAGCAAAGACAAGCTCGTTGGGACTAAATCCTGTACTCTCTTGCACAACCTCTCTGGCTGCCAACAAAAGCCATGGCAGACCCTCTTGCCAGTCTGCTTTTAACTCAGTGCAATACGCCCGCAGCAATGATTTCAAATGCTGATGAAAACGTTCAAGTGCCCCTTGACTTTGTGGATGGTATGCTGAGGACATATTATGGGTCACCTTAAGTTGTTTAAGCACCTGGGAGAACAGCCGAGAAGTAAAATTTGATCCTTGATCTGTTTGTATAACTTTTGGAATTCCAAACACAGATATAAACTCACTGATAGCCTTCACCACAGACTTTGTAGTGATTGACCGCAACGGATACGCAGCCGGATATCTGGTGGACACATTATTGTTAGCAAATAAGAGCAACCAGATTTGGACCGAGGAAGAGGTCCTACACAGTCCACTATCAAATGATCAAAAGGTTGACTCACTGCAGGAATTGGACACAAAGGCGCTGGTTTCAAAGACTGATTTGGTTTACTGGTAACCTGACAAGTATGACATGTCTTGATATATTTGGAGACATCACGTTTCACATGGGGCCAGAAAAAATGCTGTAGCACCCGATGGTAAGTCTTTTTGACCCCCATATGACCTGCAATATTATCATGTGCTGTCTGAATCACTGATGTTCGAAATTTTACAGGTAGTACCACTTGCACAATGGGATCCCCACCAACCCCATCACCATGAGGAGCCCAAACCCTCAACAGCAGGTCATCCTGGAGCACATAACCCTGTCTAATGTTTCCCACCTGACAGGAAGGCACCACCAACTCATACAGGTCTTTCAGAGATGGATCCTTTTTCTGTTCCTGCACCAGGTCTGCACGAGAAACACAAAGATCATTTGGCACAGCAAAGGACAAAACTTTTGCTAGGTCCCTAGTTACCCCATTGTCAGGCAACGCTGTAGCCATGGCGCGAGTCACAGCACACACCACCGAGGGCGTTTCATCACCTTCCTCTGCTTGCTGCCGCACCCCCATCAGTGCCACAGTGGGATCTGGTGGAGTTACCTCTAGAGGATTTAGAAAGGAACAACATGAAAAATCTATCTGTTCTGGATGAACTGATACCAGAGATGTAACAGCACCCCCTAGATGAGCTGAAACAGGAGGACATGGCAGGTGTTGCTGCTCAACCTGTACTGAATCTTGAACTCTAGGTGTCAAAACAGGTCTTACATCATCTGGCCACATACGACCATCAGGTACCAGATCATTACCCAAGATGATGTCAACTCCCCTCACTGGAAGTTCGGCCCGCACAGCAACTTCCACCTCCTTCTGAAAGAAACCACAAGATAAAAACATCTTATGCACGGGAACAAAGAAGGTTTGAAGCGCCAAACCTCTACAGGGCACACAACCCCCTGTGTCTGACTGTAGAGAAAAAGGCAAGATGGCCTCCCTCACAAAAGTGTGCATGGCTCCTGTATTCTCAACACTTTAACTGAGACTTCCTTGTCCCCACCCTTTAGCTTTACAGAACCATCAGAAATGAATATCTGATAACACGAATCAGCCTCAGGGATGTCCCTTGTTTGAATTTTCATGTCAAAAGGTGCCATTAACTCCGAAGCTGAGGTCACAGGTTTATGTACTGGTGCTACCAACCCAGCTGATTTAACTTGAGCAGATTTATTTTTCCCCACCCAGCACAGGACACTCTTTTTTCCCAGTGACCCTTTTGGCGACAGTAATGACACACATCCGTTCCTCCTTTACCATGAAGTTGTGGCTCCATCCATGGAAGCCCATTCATCCTCTGCGATTTGTCACCATTAAAGTGGGGTTTTTCCCTACACAATCTCTCCCCAAAAATACGTTTATGAGTCAAGACATATTCATCAGCTAAAACTGCTGCTTCACTGGGAGTGGTAACTTTACGCTCAGTGATATAAGTGGCAATGTGGTCTGGTACGGCCTGTTTAAACTGTTCTACTAGTATCAGGTCACATAAAGTTGGAAATGTCTCTACCTCAGCTGCTTTACACCAACGATTAAAATGTAGTCCCAAATCCCTTGCAAATTCCACATATGTTTGTTTCCCCGTTTTTCTCCAGCTTCTGAACTTTTGGCGATACGCTTCAGCCACAAGCTCATAGACTTGTGTAGACTTTGCAATCTTTCGCTGACATAGAAGAATACACCGCTTGTGCCTTTCCTGTGAAAACACACTGCAACATTAGTGTTTGCTCCTCATCAGGCCAACCTCTGACCTCGGCGACACATTCAAACAGTGAAAAAAATGTCTCTACATCCCTTTCATCAAACTTGGGCACTAACCTTAAATTTTTAATGACATCAAAATGATTAACAGTTGCACCCTCTTTACCAGCAGCAGCAGGTAGTGCCCCTGCTTTAATCAACCCCAATTTCTGCTGTTCCACTTCCAGTTTCATTTGTTCCATCTTGTACTTCATTTTTTCCAGTTCTTGTTCATGTCCCAATTTCATCATTAATAATTCCTTTTGCTGTTCAAAGGTTAACCCAGGCACAGAAGTAGAAATACCACTCTTACCATCCTCTGTCTTCAGAACTCCTTCCTCTTGGAGATTTGTCTTCACAATACTCATGATGGTTTCCTTTGTGCGCCTGGCATCCACGACGAGTGCATAATGTTGTGCTAGTTTGAGCAGCTGTTCCTTTGTACATTGTTCTAAAACTTCACATGAAGGAGACTCAAACTCATCTACAATAGTAGCCATATCTAAACCCAAATCTAGTAACCTGGACACAGAGAAACAGAGACAAAAAAAACAACAAGTGGCTCAAACACTGGGTCCCCCCCTTTACTGACTGCCTAACCAGAAACTAGATAAACTCAACCCTAGTCTTCAGTGGCATTGCTGGGTTCGCCAAAGGCCCTCCCAGGGGTAAAGGCAAAAAAACTGCAGCAGCCCCTCTATTAGTGACTGCTGCTACACCTAACAGAGGGGAACACCAGTGAAAACTTTGCCACAATTAACACTTACCAGTTTACCAAACTAGATGAACCAGCACCAAACTAAAGCTCTGCACTCTCACTGTGTAACTCTCCATCAAAACCACACTTAGTACACAAACCAGTGCTACTACAACCTTGGCTTTGGACGAGCCCCCATTTTGTCACGTTCCTTAATCAGGGAACCAGACAAAAAGGTGGAGACCACACCAGACATATACTTTTTAAACAAAGAAATTTATTAAACAACTCAAAAAGAAAAGGAATCAGTAATCAATAGTGTTTTATGGATGCGTGTCTGTAAGTGAGGTGGCTGAATGTGTATGTATGAGTGTGTGGATGCAAAAACCTATAATTCCTATAACCCAAAATAATCCATTACACAGAACACCAGGTCCCAAACAGTCCCCACACCATGTGCGAGATCCAAACCAGACCAAAGGCAGAGAGAGACTGCGTGAAGAAGTACTCTGCTCAGGCCTAGTGGCCGCACCCACACCTTGCCAGGTGCCAGCCATTCAGCCTGATGAGCAGGCAGCACCAGGACTGGGAGGAATCTCCTCCCTCCGTCACAGAGCTCAAGCAGGTCAACAACAGGACTGAATAGTTTTCTTGTTCCAAGAATGCAGCAATAACAGAATCTATCCTGGTAGTTAAAATTAAAAAAAGCTGTTTTTTATTAAGATGTATTAAGATTATTTGTTTGGTTTTCCACTTCCCCTCAAGTCACTCAAAATTCAAAAGACTATTTACGCTCATATTCGCACATACGGGCAATTTAGACTCACCAATTAACCTGCATTTCTTTGGACTGTGGGTCGAAGCAGGACTACCCCGAGAGAACATGAAAACTCCACACAGAAAAGCCATGGCGCCCTGTTTTTAATATATATATATATATATATATATATATATATATATATATAAAAAAAACGTCCCTCTCACCCTCCTCGGGTGGTGTCTGTGTCATCCTCAAGCTCGGGTCCTCTACCAGAGGCCTGGGAGTTTGAGGGTTCTGCGCAGTATCTTAGCTGTTCCTAGGACTGCGCTCTTGGACTGAGGCTTCTGATGTTGTTCCTGGGATCTGTTGGAGCCACTCCCCCAGTTTGGGGGTCACTGCCCCAGTGCTCCTACTACCAGGGGATCACGCTGCCTTCACCTTCCACATCTGCTCCAGCTGTTCTCCAACCCTTGGTACTTCTCAACTTTCCGTGTTCCTTCTTCCGGATGTTGGCGTCTGCTGGTATCGCCACATCTATCACCACCGCCTTCTTCTGCTCTTTGTCTACCACCACTATGTCCGGTTGGTTAGCCAGGACCTGTTTGTCAGTCTGGAAGCTGAAGTCCCACAGCACCTTGGCCCTGTTGTTCTCAGCCACCTTCTGTGGCGCGGCCCATGGGATTTGGGTACTTCTATTCCATACTGGGTACAGATGTTCCGTACACTATTCCAGCCACTTGGTTGTGTCTCTCCATGTATGCTGACCGGCTAGCATCTACACCCTGCTATTATGTGCTGGACTGTTTCAGGGGCATCTTTGCATAGTCTGCACCTTGGATCTGAGCTACTCTTAAGATCTTGGCCTCTATGGCTCTTGTACCTAGGGCCTGTTCTTGTGCTGCCATGATCAGTGCCTCTGTGCTGTCTCTGAGTCCAGCCTTTTCTAGCCATTGGTAGGTCTTCTCGATATCATATATATATATATATATATATATATATATAAAAATAACATATTCTTATAAGCCAGTTTGGAGTGTGCTAAAGTTGCCCAAGCAGCCCGCTTGCCCTTTTGGGCTGAGCTGGCCCAATGTGGGGAAAAGAAAAAGTTGTTTTAATTTTGTTTTTGAACATTTGCAACTCAGTGTGAAATATTGCTTTATATCATGCTAACTCCTGATGAGTTATCTAGCATGCAGCATAATAAAAAGCAACAATGTGACAAGCTGCAAATTGTTTGGAAAGTATACAGTATATGGAGATATTTTAGGTTAAAGGAAGAGTCCCTCAAAATGTCTGTGCACGCGCCTGTGTTAAATGCTATCTTAAAGGGATAGCTCAGGGTTTTTGTAGACAGAGATACTCGAGATACTTGCTACTTTCGGCCATAGAACAGTTTTGTGTTGATAAGGGCTTTAACTGTCATCAGAAACCCTCTCAGCCCGATGGTGTTATCATCCTCACATGTTGAGTGTGTAAGTTCTTGTCATCAGGAGTTGAAAACACCCTGCAGCTGACCTAATTGGCCAAATCAAATGTTGAATCAGAGATGTTAACATTCCCCACATAACCGCTTTAATCAAACATCAAATTTTGAATGACCTTTAAGTCTGACGGAAATTAAACTGACTCGATCGTGCTACTCTTATCATCACTCTTTGGAAGTCACGACTACGTAATAAAACACACAGAAAGGTTGTTGTTGTTATTTTTAACAAACCCTTCAACCATGCATGTTCCCGTTAATTGTAAACTGTACAATTGCACTTAAGTCTGTTGTACTGTAATTACCACACCTATTATTCTTTGCTTTCAGTTTCATTTCTTTGTCCCAAGATTCAGGTTTTGCAGGATGCTTTTTGTTTATCTGCCCGACATACGTAAGGTAACACTCCTGACTCAAAGTACATCCTTTCATTCGTTCAGAGCTTCAGTCACCAAGAAGGTCGCCAGGCTCACATCAGGTAAGATCTTTAAGTTTGCTAATAAGATTTTACGTCTTTATCCTGACAGTTAAATGAAGGTTTAATCTGAAATCCTGTAAAAGTTCATTTGAGATGAAGAGATTTTCATTTTTTTTTGTAGCACAGCCACATCAGTTTTTAGTGATTAACCTCACCATGAAAACAAATACCTAGAATTATATATCTTCAGAAGATGCTTTTATGGGGATATCATGCTGATTCTTCTTAGCTTCAGTGTATTAAAATATTAAGGCACAATCAAAAGTTATCAAAATGATAGAGATGATATGTCAGTGTTTCTTGTTGTTTGGTTTCTATCTGCAAATCTGGAGCACTTTATCATCATTCCTTGCTTTGTATAATACTTCCGAAAACATAAAACTGAAAAGTAAGCGGTGCTTTACAGTGATATTCAATGTATTTTACATTCATTCTAAAATTTATAATAACTTGTGTTATTTCTCTGTCACTCAGTATTGTGCTTGCACAAAGGGACTAATCTGCTTTTTATTTTATTTACCTTTGGCTATCATTTAGTAATATGGTATATGTTCAACAGTAAGTTTATGGTATATTTCTAATATGGTATCAGGCTGGGACTTTTTGAATCCAGGCTTTTATTTTGCTAAATTAATCTGTGCATCCTATTCACCCTATTCTAAATATTATTGAACCGATTTGTTTGCCTATTGGCTTGTCAGTAAAAGTTGAACATAAATTATAAACTAGAGATCATCATACCAGGCACAATTCCCATCAACATGTCAATGTTTCAACTCATTAATATTCAGGAGTCATTACTACATTATTACATGAGTACTGAGTAGTCAAAGGTAGGACGGCACCTATCTTGGAACTCATACCATATTCAACCATTTCCATTGTAGCTCCTGTGACAGTAGCACATTTTGCGATGATGACGTACACACCAGCAGACACTGTTGTGGTAGCGCTATTAAAATATTGCTGCCACGAGTAACGCAGCGAACGGGAAATTCCTTTTTCTGGAGTGACAACACGGTGTTCTCATTTTCTCATGAACAGGTTTTACAACATGGAGCTCTAAAATCCAATCAGATCATCTACTGCAGAGGATAGATGTGTGGTGCAGCAGCATGACATTTTCACAAGTGTTCTTATAGAAGACAAAACAAGCCTCTGTATATCATGTTATCATCAGGATTATCATCATATAGGAGTTTTCTGTAAGTTTTTTTTTTTTTTGCTTCTGTTCAGATTTCTCCATTAACAGGTTCATAATTCACCAACTATGGCTCACATGGTCCAACAACCAATGGTACAACAGCCCATGACAAACTGGAACACCGGTCTCTGTGACTGCTTTGTGGACTGCAGTACTTGTAAGAATCAATACCACAAATCTGACTAATCTGTACTCTTTGGATTCATTTTTTACGACCTCTTTTAGTAATGTCAAATAACTTAATAGGGTTTCTCGGTGTGTTTTTCAGGCTGCTATGGTTTCTGGTGCTGCCCTTGCCTTGCCTGTACAGTTTCAGGGAGCTTTGGAGAGAACAGTTGTCTCCCACTGTGTGACATTTGCAGCCCTGCCGTACTGTCAGCCTGCGGAATACCTCTGTGTGCTCCTCCTGCACTCTTGTCTCTAAGGGCTGCCCTTCGAAACAGATATAATATCAAGGTATGATGCATGTAAAGCTGATGTATACAGAATTTCACATGATGTGTTGGATAAAAGTGAAGCAATGTTGAATTTAAAATTTTCTCCACAGGGGTCTCTCTGTGAGGACATTGCAGTTTCCTGTTTCTGCGTCTGGTGCTCCTGGTGTCAACTGCAACGTGAGTTAAAGCACCGCAAAAAGAATGTCATCGTCGTCAATGCGCAGCCTCAACACATTATCAACGTACAGCAGCAGGGTCAAGTGATGAATGCCCAACCTGTTTTTATGGGCCAACAACAACAACTACAACTACAACCACAACCACAACCAGTCATCATGACGAGATACTGAGCTTTGAGGCCTCTCATTGATCTGTTGTGTCTTATGAAGGATTAAGATCACTTAAGATTTGTTGTTTGTTTTCTTATTCACAAATTTTATTTTCATATATGTTTGTCTTAATATGCATTTTATTTTTGTTAATGTCAGAATGATATTTAAGCACCAAATTTATATAGTATCATTGTGATTTCGTGTTTTTCCCCTCCTGTGAGGAGATGCAGTACATCTGTACATGACTCACACGGCCGGTCTGGTTTTTATATTCACAGAGAAACAAATTCTCTTAAATCACTCGCTCTCTCACTGATTTACAGGAAAGGCTGAGGGTGACGTAGGCCTGACTTGGCAAGAGCACCTTAGTAATTAATTGATCAAAAAAAACAACAACATAGCTTTAGGGAAGTCATGCCTGGCTGAGTTGTATATTGTCTTACTGTTGCACATCATCATTATAGAGAAGCAGAAGTTATTTTAGTTGCACCATCTTCTGCACTGACACACCTAATTGGACAAACGTTAGCACAGTATGTCTCACATCTTATTTCCAATAAGGAAGTGTTCCAAATATTTTCTTTAATATATAATAAAGTTGAACTGTTGACTAACATTGAAAATTTCAGGGTTCAGGAACATACTGGCATGTTTAGGAAGGGACTCACAAGTCTTTTAAATGTCAAGAATAAAGTCAGAAGACTTTGTTTACTCTTTTTTTCCATGTTTACTCACAAGCACTTATATCATTTGTTTATACCTATTATCATTTTGTCCAATTCAGCACTTGAATAAAACACCTTTTACACCATTTATAATCTGCAGTTCATATTTGTACAGACAGAAACAGAATCCACGTGGATTACTTTTAGAGATCTCATTTATATTGATATTTGGTGATGAAACAGCAGGTCCTTTTCTAGACCAGTCAGATGGTTTTGTGTATTAATAGTTCATGTTTTGAAGGCCAGTGTTTTCACAATCCTTGTATTTTCTTCCCCGTTAAAAACTGCTTGCAGAATGAAGAACCATTTACCAGAACGATGAAACTGGGTGTGCCTGCCTTGACAAAAAACCTGCAGACAGAACAAAAAGACAGAGACAAGAGAGTGAAGGAAGTTAATGTCAAGCAGTGTCAAGCAAATTACCTTAAACACAGTAGATCAATATATTCCCTGCCAGATAATATCCTCCGAGCTATACATTCCTTAATTGTACTGGATTACAGACGACAGGAACATACTATGCACAGGTTACATCACGACCTCCAGCCAATAAGAAGATATATGTCATAACATGAAATTATTACTGGTTCTTTCTCTTTGTTTCTCAACATGAAAACATCAGACAGCTGGCAGCAGGAAAGGATTTAAACAGTAATTTACATGATCCAGGTTATTTGTCATCAAATAAACAAGACTTTTGAAGAGGACCAATTTAAGCCTGGGTCATTTAATAATTCTAATAACTACAATAAGAAATCTCAAACACATGTTGCACATGTTGAAAATGAACACATATGGTGCTACAGAATTCTTGGTGGCCACGGCATGAATCAAAATGAAATCACACTTAATAAAAAACAGATGTACCTTTTATGCTGCAACACTTTTAAAAGTGACGTCTCTGGGTTGACTTGGTAGAGTGTGTCCTTCTGCTCATCTTCAAAGTACAGCTAGAAAGTGAGGAGAGGTCAGATGAGGTTAATTAAGGTTAAAATGGATTATTTCCATTTGGTTTATTGATTAAACTGCCCTTTTCTTGGTAATTAAATATAATCCTTTTTTGCCAGTTGTATACTTGGCTACTTGCACCTATCAGATACTAATAACTGAATTATTTTTCTATATAATGTACAGCATCACATGTCCAATTAGCACTTTATTTCACAAGTTAAAGTAAAAAAACAAAATTTCTTCACCATGATGTTGCGACTCATTCCTGACCATTCTTTGTGGTTTAGTTCTTATTTTTGCTTCATATACTGCATGTGTCATGACTGTCTTATAACATTTAGGCAAAACACACAAACCTGCAAATTTTGTGGGTGGTATTTTCTGTCTGTGTCCCAAGGTGGAAGTTCTTCTCCAAACATGACCGCCAAGTGATCCAAGAAACTGAAACAAGACACATAAAAAGATACAGAACCCATTTTGCAGCAGTGTTCGATTAAAACTCCTGATTTATTTAGTTAACTGAAATGGAGAGAAGCACAGAAATACATGCAATCAAGATAAATTCATGACTAGACAAAAAGGACAAAGAGGGATTTACCAGTTGTTTTCACAGAAAGCAGAGATGAAGTCACTCTGCTGGTGTTCAGGATAGAGGAAGAGAACAGGCCAGTGCAGGGAGCCCTGCTCGTCCAGGAAAACCTGAGCCCCCGTGACCTCCTGAGAGCTGAGGCCGTCCAGGCTCAGCTGTGATATCGCTGCTGAGGAGCCTTTATCCTCATCCTCACTGTCTGAACCACGCCGAGGAGGCTTCACAGACTGGAGGAGCTTGATGCCTCGATCCTAAAGCAGAGAAAAATGCATCAAGCTGTACACTCAGGTCTGAACAAACACTTATTAAAGACAGAATTCGTGTCAGAGTTGATTGTTTCAGGTATAATATTGTATATAAGCATATAGCACATATATGCTTAACTGAGAGCAAATTTCCTCTCAGTTCTGAATGCTTACCTTTATAGCAGCCAGAAGTGTTTCTTTCTGACCATGCAGCTTTTTTTCTTTGGCTTTGGCCTTCCTGGCATCTCTCTCCACTGCTCTCTAAAAAGGCACAAAAAGTAAACATTATGCTTGACTGAAACTAAAACCTCCATCCCAGAGTCAATTGAACTCATTAGTGATTGAACCTTGTGTTTATCTGCTGCTGCTCTCAGCTCCAGCAGCTTCTTGTCAGTGGGATGGGCCTTGAGCCCCTCGTCACACCACTGCATGGCCTCTGCAAAGATGCGCAGCTCTATACAACACTGAGCACCTGCAGAAACATGCACAAGACATCAGCTGAAACAGTGTTTTACTTTCTCATGCACCGTTTTATATTTCAAATGTTCTAACCGCATTTATTGTCATATTTTATGATATGGTATTGCTGCAGGTGATAAAGCTGTATGTTTATACTACATACCTCTGATCAAGGCTTTAAGGTGGTCTGGTTTGATCTTCTTTGCAGCTGCAGCATCATTCAATGCAGAGCGCATATTACCTGCATGAACCAGAAAAAAAAGAGGATGAAAAGCAATAAACATAGAACAAACTGCTGTTTTCAGCCTCATAAATATAGAAATTTTGGATTTGGACTGCCAAAAGAAGACATTTAAAGACATCACTGTGGACATTTTTCACCATTTCCTGATATAGACCAAATGATTAATCAATAAATATAGAAAATAAGTTCAAATTAAACTAATCATTAGTTGCAGCACGAGTGATATCTTTTTTTTTTTGGAAGCCACATTAAAGACACCCCTTTTTCCGATGCAATACATTTATGTCTTAACAAGCTATGAATGTTATGAAGAGCTATTGAAGAGATGCTCACCCAGGTAGAAGTGCGCTGCAGCTCGGTTGGTTAGGAGAACAGTGTCGAGCTCCTGGTCCCCACACTTTTTCTTCAGACCCGCTGTGTAGGACAGTATGGCCTTTTGGTAGTTCTTCTCTTTGAAATACACGTTTCCCTCATCTTTCAGGCTCTTTGCCTGCTCTGGGGAGGAATGAGACAAATGAGACTGAATTCCAGAGACTGAGTTTCTCAAACTTCGGTTTATCTAAACCTTGAGGGACCGGTGGTCCACCTACCTTCTGGGGGTCTGTCTTCGTCATGGATGATGGCCTGGAGACAGGCTAATTCTGGGTATTTTTGGGGGTCAATCTCTTCTGGGGCTGTTTTCATGAACATGGGGATTTTATTAAACTCCTGGATGAGACACAAACAGAGGGCTCACTGCGCATGAACAGAAAATTCAACAACATAGAAGTTAACACAGCTCACTCATGTAGAAAAAGACTCAAGCTAATGTTGATACGTGACTGTTTCTTACCTCTTCCCAGTTGTTTTCAGGTAAAGCATTTTTATATCTCTCGGTCTTGAATCTGTCCATGAACTCGTCCATGCCATCGTCGCTCTCATACTGTACTTCAGAGGACGCCATTTTGGATCAAAATATAGGTTTGCCGGATTGTTATGTTGTTTATAAATCTTATATAAACTATGACAAATCACTGTCACCAGTTCATCAGCTGTAAAAGCTTCACTGGCTCTAAAAGTCACACAGCTCCTTGTTTACACATGTGCAGGGGCGGTGCAGCGTGGATAAAAAATCCGTGTGGAAACACAGTACCGATACATTCGTTCCACCACCGACATGCACACGATGAATTTAGAGGTAACGTTAGCTGGTGTCTACTTGACTATTTCTACTTTTCACTTGTTTATTGTTCAACTCACATACTCCATCTAAACAGACCTTTTTCTCAGCAGCCATTTTGACATGAAATAGGGTCAAGGCAGGTGTTATCAATGATACTAATTAAGGTTCAGTTCCATTTATTGCAGCAGAGACTCTCCAATGTGTCAACATGCACCACAGCAGCTCCCTGACTCTGTTTGACCTGAATGGAACTGAACCTTAATTAGTGTCATTGGTAACACCTGTGTTTATTATGTCACGCTGTGAAAAAAAAGTCTCTAACGGCTGGCTATTTCGCAGATAAGATTTTACATGTAAAACATACAATTAATTTAATAATATGATGAATTGTTAGAGACTTACCTACAGAACAGGATATTAAATAGCTAAATCAACAATGAATTCCTGTTTCTATAACAAGAATTACATCTGAAGTACTTTTGATGATTGTATTTTTTCATATGTACAGTTTTGAATGCAGGACTTCTTGTAATGTAGTGTTTTTATATTGAGGTATTTACAGATCTTAATGCTTCTTCCACCACTAGAAATGGTAATGTGATGAGAAAGTGGCAGAATGTCACAAAGAACATTTGAAGGTAATTGTACTTTATTTAAATGGTATGCTATCTCACACGGTCACTATATTTAAGATGGAAATATTGTACTACTTTATGCACAAATCAGTTAGACAGAATTGTTACAAATGTCGTATAATGCATATTATATTATTGTTTTTGCAACTGTTAACTTAAATGAACAAATGCATATAAAAGTACTTAAAACTATTTTACCATTATCAATAAAAATGTTTCTTATATCAAAATAATATTACATGTAATACCACTCTTAAATTTAGATAACTTCCATATTGAGCCAATTCAAGTATATTAACTTATAACGTATTGTTTACATTATATATTGTGGTAATGCTACTTTTGCTTAAGTAAAGAACTAATTTCTAATTTTGCTTTTTCTCTAACTTACCTTGGTTGTACTTAAATATTTACCAGAGGTCTGCATTGACTTGTACTATGATCCTAAGATACAGATGTAAGGCTTACTTACACAACAGCAAATGGTCATTATTTCTGTTCACGGGGGAGTTTGTGTTTTTATTTGCACGCATTTGCAAAATTGTGACATTATTACATTATGGAAACGAAATGCCATTTAATAATCTAAGGTATAGGGTTACTTTGAAAAACAAAAAAAAGTTCTCTTAAAGGCTTAAAACAAAAACTTAAACATACAACGCTTTGATCTTCTTTTCCCACCACCTCACTTACATTTTTCTTGTTACAAAGTCCTCACAAACATAAAATAAAACATTTACTTCCACAGTCAGTGTTGTTGTTCATACAGTTTCCACTCTTCCCAGAAGATCAAACAGTCCATCTCTGCTGAGAAACATCGTCTCACCCGTCTGCTGACAGATCACCTCAAACCTGGGTGTTTCCTCTAGAGCACCCTGTCCCACCACAATAACATATGGATAGCCCAGTCTGTTGGCGTCCTTCAGCCTCTTTCCAATGGTCGTCTGTGTACGGTCATCAAGAACAACTTCACCCCTCAAACCAGAGAAAGTCTCTCCCAAAGTATGAACCAGTTCCTCAGCCAAGACTGCTGCCTTGACCACTTTACTGCCTTTCTTTGGGGGTAAAATACACACCTGGTAAGGGGCGAGAAGGCCTGGCCAGCGGATACCCTCCTCTGTCGACATCACCTCAATGGCTGCAGCAAGAATCCGGGTTACCCCAAGACCATAGCAGCCCATCTCTGCAACACTTGGCTTGTTCTGGGCATTGCTGAAGGTGGCATTGAATACATGAGAGTACTTTTTACCCAGGTAAAAGGTGTGGCCGACCTCTATACCCTTTGACTCTACCAGTGTGCCAGTTTTGCACTGTGGGCAGTCAGTTCTGTCTGATGACATGGTCTCTACATTAGCAGAGAACGAGCAGTTCCCACAGATCAGAAGTCTGTCCTCACCGATGTCTGCTGGCAGCTGGAACTCGTGGGAGAGTTTGCCACCAATGTTCCCCGTGTCCGCCTGGACCTGAACACAACGCAGACCGAGCCGGGAGAAGAGCCTGGTGTACGCCTCACACACTGATTCATAAGTCTGATAGGCTGCTTCTTCACTCACGTCAAATGAGTACATGTCCTTCATGTAGAATTCCCTCCCTCGAAGCAGACCAAACTTTGGCTTTGGTTCGTCTCTGAATTTGCGAGTGATCTGTTTGATTTAAAAAAAAAAAAAAAAAAAAAAAAAAGAAAGAATGTTAGAATCACAGTTTATTACAACACAACAAATACACTGGTGGTACACGGTAAAGGCTACCTGATAAAGAAGCAGAGGGAGCTGTTTGTAGGAGACAGTCATCTGGTGAGCGACCAGAGTTGTCACTGCCTCCTCGTGTGTTGGGGCTAAGCAGTAGTCGCCTCCATGGCGGTCTTTCAGACGGAGCAGCTCTTTTCCCATCAAGTCCCAGCGCTCACTGGTTTTCCAGAGTTCAGCTGAGCACAAACTGGGCATGTCCAGCTTCTGCCCACCGATCCCCTGCATCTCTTGGTCAATTATTCTCGTCTGTTGATTTAAGACAGATATTTTTAGGACCAAAATGAGAACACTTAAACTTAACCTCACATCCTGATTCATCACACTTATGACAAACTACTAGTCTCACCAGCTTCTCCATGGAGCGGACGATGGCAGGGAGGTAGTAGTAACAACCCGGGTTGGATGGATGGATGAGCCCGGCCTGCTGCATGAGCCTTTGGCTCTTACAAGTCACCTCTCCCTGCAGACGCGTTTCCGGCCCTACATCACGCAGGTTTGAAGGCTGGTAGAGGCGGGACACCAGGAGCGTGGGCTTGATACGTCTGGAGTTTGTGTTGGCAGGAACAGTGGCATGCTCAGCACACCCTGAATGGCTCCTCCTGGGGAGCGCCGAGGTTCTGTGGAGGCGCTGGAAGACTCTCGGCCAAATCTGATTCATTATGGGCTCCATGGTAGATCCAGACCTACGCAGATGAGACAAAACATTAGTCACTTACCAGAAAATAAATTAGCAATACTTTGATTATCAATTTAAGGTTTCTGCAGTGAAAATGACAAATATTTTCTGGTTTCACCTTCTCATAAGTGAGCTGGTTAGAAAATAGTCTGTTGGTATGTATGTACGTAATACGTTGATAAATCAGGAAAATGATCAACAGGTTAATCACCCTAAAATCAGTGGTATAAATATAACTGCATGTACTCAAGTCATGTATTTAAATACAAATCTGAGGTTAACGTAGTTTATTTTTTCCTTACTTCCACTGCACTACATGTCAGAGGGAAGTATTCATAATAGCATAATGAGCACTTTTTTACACTTGAGTAGCTTTTGTCTTTAATACTAATGCACCTTGCCCTGAGGATGGTTTGGTTTTTAACGCCTTTACTTATAATGTATTTATATAGTGTAGAAGTACAGGAACTGAATACTTTTTCCACCATCGACACGAATACACATGAAGCCACAGGAAATCAAATGACGCCTGCAGGTAGTGAACAGGTGAAGCCAAGGTCGCCACAACACACAGGCTCAGAATAACGATAGATAAGTACATAAACTCAATAAATTAAAAGCTGAGGCTGAAGATGTAGATGTCGCTGACTTATGTCTGAAGTGTCCACAGCAGTGACAGACTGTCAGTGTCAGCTCAGAGAGGCATGTTACCAAACACTGCCCTGCTAGCTGAGGTTAGCTTCCTCGGTTAGCATACAACGACGTGTATTACGTGCGCACAACTAGTACACAAGACTCACCTTCGGACTGATACGTACTGTCTGCTCCGAGTCGGTTAACTGAGTAAATAAGCAAAGAATTACATTTCTACAAAGTTGATAAACTGGTTGAAGGTCCCTCCAACATGCTGTCCTCCTCAGCTACATGCCGGGAGGCTTGTTGCTTCAACGTCACAGCGCCACCTGCAGGTGTGGAGGCGTAAAGACGCAGAGGCAGAGAGAGGGAGCACTAAGACAGAATGAGGTGTTATTGTACTAATAAAAATGATTTTCTTTCCCCCAAAAAAACAAGTGGACAGCATGACAGTTACTTCTATATATTGATATATATTTCTATCCATCAGCGGATGGAACCAGGGCTTCACAGGGGAGGTCCTCCAGGCAAAATCTATGACTGAAAAATGAGCTACAAATCAAATGTTTATGCTGTGTTTAGATTTAAAGTAATATTTTGTAATCCCCTAAATATTAATATAATATCTGTGTTTTTAGTTTGTAGACTCGTTTAGACATGAGTAAACATGTGGTGCATATGTCAGGCAAATACGACATCTCCCCAGGAACGTGTGCGATTGTACAGACTGTAGTTTCCTTGGTGACATTGTAGGCCAACATGCATGTTTGTTGATAAACTCATTTCATCCTAAACAGGGACACTGGCCTCAGCGTTCTTTTGTCAGGAACAAAAGGCTTAATATTTCCCCTATTAACCACGTCTTTTCATCATCATGATCAGCTACTAACAAAGCTAAGGGGCTCTGGCGCTGCACTAAATGCAACAGACTCATTGAGTTTTAAACACTTGTAAATAAAACAGAATATGTAAGTTGTATTATTTAAACAGTTAGAATGAAATATTCTATAAATACAGATTTAAACCGAAGTTAGTCATGTTTTGATCATGTCCTGTGATTTTTCCATTTTGGACTTTATTGAGCTGAGCTGTGTTGAGGCAGAGGCACTGAAGGGGAAGAAACATGAACGTTCAGGGCTGCAAACACATTTAATGAGTCATATGTTGTTGGCATTACTTCACTTCCTCACAGAGTCATGCTACGTATTTACGTACCAGTTACATATGATTTTCTAAAAATAACCGTATTTTCAAAGCAGTTTCACAACTGCTCTATCGTTAATGACAAAACCTCTTTATTTAGGCATGTTTTTAAAGATTAACCTCACCAGCTTAGTAGTAAACACAGGATCATCTTCATCTTTTGATACACAGAATACAACTATGGTACAATCTGAGGTTTCACTGTTTCCTATAACAGGTACATGTTAAACATAAAGCACCCAATATTTTCAGTTATGATCAGAATGAGAAGCATACAAATGTTTTTTTTGTCATGTATGCACGTGAGTACAACAATAGAACTTATGCATAATATTATATTATGTTAATATTAGCAGTTTTCAGGTTAAAAGTAACCTTTTGTTACATTTCTGAAAGGTGTAAATTCACGTGTGGAAAATGACAGTTAATTCAGTCTGATAACATTTGAAACACTTTGTATAAGCATGAGCTCTCAGAATTCTTTATAACAAGTGAAAAAAGCTACGACAGCGATCCACAGAATCCACTAAGCATAACACATCCATATTTATCCTATGTAAAAAATACTTTAGGAGTATATGTAAAATTGGAGACAAACAGGAGAATACATTATGTTTATTCTTTCCGTAAAGCACTTTTTAACTTCACTGAAACAAAACAAAACACAAACACTGATATTGGTACAATTGATGAGTTCTTATTGAACTTTCTATATGATCGCAGGTAATGTTTGCCTTTTGTTGACATGATTCTGTACTTCAGTCTGCGTTAATGCACCTTTGCTGGCTTTATAGCATTTTATGTCAGCAATTTGAAACCATTATTCCCTCAGTCAGTCAATGACACACGGGCACCTGATGGTCATTTCACATGGCAAACACAACCGAGCTCTCTCTGGCTGGCTCTTCTCTTTCAGGTGGACACTGTGGAGGACATCATCTTTCAGTCTGCAGGTTGCACATTGAGTGAATATGCACACACACACACACACACACACACACACACACACACACACACACACACTGATGTATTCCCCAGCCAATTAGGTTTGTGCTTGTTTCGTCCATTTATCTGTCACTCTTGTTGTAAGATTTGGTTCTCAGAGAAATGGGCGACTGAATGTCTCCTTGAGATACGAGCAGTCCCATTAGGACCGATCTTATCTGCACACGTCACATTTGCCTGTTTGGCTGTATACTGAATATATGGTTGACATTTTTACTGTCACAGGGACTTATTTCAAGCTAAGAAATTATGTGTAAAAATATAATATCTGTGATTTTAAATGTACATTAATATTGGTGTAAGTTTGGTTTGAGAGACACAAATTTGAAGCTTTTCCAACAAAAATTAAAAATTGAACGCTACTTTAATAAAATAAATCTAGCAAATATTGTATTATGGTGAAATTTGTAATCAGCCTTCATAGAAATGATTTGAAATTTTGAAATGTTGCGTAAATTGCTGCATTAAAGTCATGTTAAGTTTCCTTGATAGAGATTACAAACTTCATAAAAACTCAGATTAAATGACTCTTTTATGTAGCCTAATAGGTGAAACCCAGGGCAAAAGATCCTTTGCCTCAGCTCATTATGCTCATTGGTTATGACTGAAGATGAATGTGTCAACATTTTGATCAGCTCCTCTCTTCTGTCATCTGCATTATGGCAGCTGGACAGAGACAGCGTCAGTGAGGTCGGCCGTTGATGTTGGGCGGCGTGGCCTGGCGTGAAGTCGAGGTTTCAGTTCGTCCTAGTGATGTTGGATCAGTCAGTCAGTTCAGTACAATTGCCACAATCATAGTGAAATGTATTTCTGTGAGCTCAGACAATTTGTTCAATTAAAAATGCTGTTAAATGAGATGTTAATAAGAATAGAAAATGTAATAAATGATAATGGTTATTATGGAAGTGATGTGAGTAAATGAGTAATGTGAAAAGTAATCTTCACGGAACTAAATAGGTAATAATAATAATAACAACAACAATAATAAGGGGTAAAATAGATAAGTAATAAAAGCATTCTTCAGGTGCAGTCTTAGGCAGAGTCCTTATTTTAAAACGTATCATTTTAAAATAAGGACTCTGCCTAATTTTTTGCATTATGACAACAGAAATTGGTTTACCACGAATTTAGTGATGGATTCTAAACATTTGAAATGTTGTTGAAGTGCTTTTTCAGTTACAAGGTTGTTGTTGTTTTAAAAAATCTCTCATGGTGCAGCGCTGTTTTGGTCCTCTTAATGGAGACGTCTTTTTTTTTTTTTTTTTAACCACAGATGTTTTTCAGTGGACACAGGGTACTTGGCTGAAAATAGATTTCAGTTAGTTAGATAAAAGTTTAACCAAATTACTTTCTACAAGGCTTATGTCATTGTAACTCGGTTTAGTCCATGTCTATAAAACTTACCAAAACTCTGAAGTTTGTCTCTTAAGACTTCTAAAAATACAGACATATCAAATTATCAATGATAATAATAATATTTTTTAAAAATAGCATCCTTATCTAAACATATGAAGTGAACCTCAACGGGATTTTAATTGAGCTTTTCTTACTTAGCTCTATTGACGTACTTTCGACCATACAGTTTGTTTTGGATTTGATTTTAATATCTGAACATAAATTAAATAAATTGTTCATGTGACATTAATTAATGTAAAAATAATCTTCATCTACAATCACTAAGCTTCATATCTTCACATTTCAGCGTCTCTTCAGTGCCACAGTCATGACATTATGGCCTGATACTGAAATGAGAACATGCAGGAGCTTTGTAATTGGATCAAAGCTAACAGCTTCCCACCATGATGAGAGGAAACCTTTTCTGCTGCAGAGCAGCTGCTACTCAGTTTTCAGTCGTGCTGAACTTCTGTCACAAATTGTTAGTTCAAATCAAACACCACTGATATATATTTGTTTTCAGGTTATCAGTCCTAATGGCAGATGACATGATGTCACTCATTCTGGTAACTTTATGATCTTTTAGGGTAATTTAAGGTCATGGTAATTTAAATGGCCCTCTTGACCTCTCCAGGCCTGTGAGTCAGTAATCAGGACAGTCAGACAAAACTATGTTCATTATGACAAAAGCAGTTGTGGCTCTGATTACAGCCATCTATGCGCACAGCTCATTAGCCTCATGAATGCCAACAGAAATCTCTATTAAAATCATTATGATTACATTTTATTAACACAAAGAGTGCAGACAAAAAAACTCTTTGTTGTACTCTCTGCAGTATGCTGAGATAACGAAAACACGTTAGCCAGCCGGCATGGCCGACCTAAATGAACAAACGTGTGTCTGCTGATACTGCGTGATAACCTCGCCTCAAAATAATATTATTGATCTAGTCTGACAAAATAATGCCTACTCAAGTCTGTTTACGAGCTTCTTGCAGAGCTTTCAAGCATTTTCATGAATGGAGGAAATTTGCTCAGGTAACTATGGAGATGGATTTGTTGAAGTGCACTTTTAGGACTTTCGCTGATGAATGTCATGTGATATAGCCCTGGAACATTTGTTTATCTTATGTTAAAGTGGTTATTAGCGTTAGTAGAACATGATGTTCACTGACTTGGTACCAAATTGTTGCCAGAAGTTTCCCAACTTCTCTGACTGATAATGTCACCACCTGAAACAAGCCGACACAAGTGGACAGATTTGAAAAGTTGTCAGATTTTGACAGATTTGAAAATTATTACTGACTCCACTGTTCTGTAACTCACTGTTTAATGAGCTGAAAGGGCAATTCACCTGGAAACCTGCAAACTGTGTAGTTTGGTTCCAATAAATAAAAGATGAATAATATTCATTACTTCTCAGAAAATTCTAGTTTTTAAGAAAAAGTCAAGTAGATCTTTTTTCCATTGTATTTTTAAATCTAAATCATTGGTCTTTGTTTTCTGCCACCATCGGAACAACCACACAGCGTGTCCAAATAAACATAATATAATTTCATTGACATCCTAAGTGGGACCTCTACCGTTAAAGATCGAAGTGAAATGTCAAGAGTATCACGCCGCACCATCAGCAGCACCGTAATGACCGCCATGATGGACTGTCAACATTGACTTATTTCCTTTCATATGACCCAAACTGCTGTAAAGCCAAAGACAACCGGGCCATCAGAGTGTTGTAAACAGGTGAAACATCTGTTTGACTGCACGGTGAATCACTTTGGATCACTTAATTATCCCTGCAGTGTGGTGAAGGTCGGTGCAATCACAGCCTTAAAGCACATAATCATAGAGAGGCTGAGGAAGATGCCCTCATCTAATGTGATTGTCAGTTGAGAGTTGTAAAAGGCTGATGGCTGTCACTCTCTCCTTTAGACTGCTAAAAATGGTGATGGTGGAGATGACCGGAAACATAAAACGACTTGAGGTAGTGAGGATTGTGTGTGTGTTTGTGTGTGCGGAGTCATGTTTGTGTGTTATTGGGATGGGCTAAGAAGACAGTTAGAGGGAGGAGGTGGAGAGATACTCAGCATTGATGAACTAAAAGGTGGATGGTATATAATACAGGGAGATGCATGCATTGGATCAGCGACCGGTCTACTGTGCTGCAGCAAAGAAGACTCAAAGACAACCTGCAAGATCACAGAAAACAGCTAAGGTCGCTTCAGAACAAACCAGACCAACAAAGAGATAAATCTACAGACAGACAGTCAGGTATCCAACATGCGGGCTCTGGTGGTTTTGCCTCTGCTGTTGTGTGCAGTGGTGCATGTGGACCAAGTGAAGGCGGAGGTGAAGGCAGTGAAGCTGTGCGGTCGAGAGTTCCTGAGGGCTGTCGTTTACACCTGCGGAGGCTCCCGCTGGAGGAGATTCTTCAGTGAGACAGACATGGGTGGTGATGGTGAGACTAAGTTTTTATTCTCAAAAGAGCACAAAAAACAAGAGCCTAAAGACTATACCTTTATTTTAGACGTGTGTACAAGAAAGAATAATGCAGAAAAGCATATAAAGTGTGCAGATTTTAGGCTTAAGATATAAATCTGTCTTAGAATAACAGCCAGGTGCCCACATGAACACTGAAGCAGGTTTTGCTTGCTGTAGTCATTGAGACTATTTTGTAATGTGTATTTCTACTATTGATTTCTACTTTTTACTTTGTAGTATTTAATTTCTACTTTTTCCTCAGGATTCTCTCTCAAAAGAGAGCTTGATCTGAAAAGGACTTCCAAAAGTACACCTCTAAGTAGCTTCAGGGTTGTTAAAATCATCGATCCAAGTGTTTCAAATATATTCTGTGTCAGCATGTTTCAGCTCTTCGTTGAAGCTTTATTGTGTGTTCTACAAAATTCAGCCTGACATACCTGGTGTTTTCTTTTTTATATATAAATTCTGGGATCTCAACTTGAATTTAGAATAAAATTCTGTAGTTTTGAACCTTTTGAACCAAACAGTTTATAGCGAGGGAGCCACTCCTGGGCTACTAAAAGGTTTAACTACTGTAAGACACTAAGATATTGTGGGATTCATTTTATTTTAAAATGATTTTCTGACCTCTATAATTCACATATGATTCATTCTATCAATCATATGTGACTCTCTCAGGCCATTTCTGTGTTTGGATGTTTGACTGATGCAGGCAACATTTTTAAAACACTTAACTGCTGAGTATTTGTGCAAAATATTTTCCCACAGATAGAAACATGAAACAAACTGAGAGGATCTATGTTTCTGAAGGTTTCCATTGCTGTGCGTTACATGTACTGTATATTGCATACTGTTAATTCAGTGGCTGTAGTGCAGTGGGTGTGCAGGCAGACAGGTGCCCTAGCTCAGAGGCTGTTCTACCTTATTAAGCCGGAGGAGCCACATATCATGATTAAATAAGCAGTGCAGCAGACCCGAGCATCCTCTTAGCCTCTTACTGTCTGTCACACACAAACAAACCCAGTTAGCCTATCAGTCGTACCGATTAGAAAGAGTAAAGTGACACTGCAGAAGACAAATAGCACTGAGCTAATCTGTACAGTCATTTAGAGTTTCCTTATTTAATGGGAACACACACCTCAATTACACAAGACTTTGTTCATCCACTGTCCTGTTGTACATAAAAGGTGACATCTGCAGAGGAAAGGTGTGTGTGAACCTGGTTGTTGGACTAAATTAGTACAATGTCAGAGGTCAGAGTGTTTCTTTAGCTTTTGCTGCATTTTGTTGTTCCAGGTTTGTCCACAGGGGAGCAGAGCAGTTTGGAGAGCCTGAGCAGCAGCAACCCGGGCTCCCAGTTGACCAGACGGGATATTAATAACGTACTGACCACCGTGTGCTGCCAGGTGGGCTGCAGGAAGAGCGACCTCACCTTCCTCTGCTGAGGCCAGCTCCTCTCTTCTTCTCCAAAGTGACCAAAATGACTCTGTTCTCTCTCATTTCGCCTTCGTAGAAACCAAATCTGAATCAAAATGCTGATGTCTAATAACAGTATGATTTCTGTATCGTATGTACAATAATTCTCATATCCACAGCTGCTATTTTTCTAATTGCTTTTCATATTTTTGTCATTACTTTAACTTGTGAGGTTTGTAGATGTGAATGCGGACCACTTGAGCATCTGTGAACATGTTTCTGATCCAGAGGTGAAAGATATGTAAAACCACAAAAATATATCCACTTACAATATAAACAAATAACTACACTGAGGTTAATTTACTCAGGGCTGATATTCAAGGGTGCAGGACTGTATCATTTCCCACTCACACACTGTGTAAAGAGAGGACGGATGTCTCAGCTTGTGTCCTGTATATAAACATGTTTCCACAGAGTTGCAGATTTGGAAAATGTCCATCTGTGCTTTGACGTATTCATCGGAAACTTGAGCTGTAGTGTATCATTTTGCTATTTTTGTCAAATAAATGTTCTTGCACAGGGCTTACATTCTGTGAAGTGTGAGATCTTTTTAAAATAGCAGTCCTGAATACCAAATAATGCTTAGCTCATTTCAGCAAATTAACAATAACAATAAATATAATCACCTTAACATCAATTTGTGACAAACAAAAGGCAAAAAATGACATCCTGACCAAGAGCCACAACGTCCTTGATTCGTGTCTAAGCTAGAAACTTTATTCATTCCCTCTCTGTTCCTCCCATATGATTTCATGTCATCTCTTGACTGTTGGCTATTCAATAAAAGACATAAAATCCCCCCCAAAATAATTAAAACAAGACTAAGAGTCTGCAACCATGTCAGCTCAGAGAGGCTTTCTGTTACCTGAAAAATCCTCACACATTGTGGCTGTAGTTTGGTTTACATATATATATTTTCTAGATCTGCCATTGTGGCTTTCATCTGGACAAAAATGATATACAGTGAACTTAACGATGCTAGCAGCTCTGTCAAGCTATACTTGGACACAGTTGTGATTTGAGTTAAATGCTAATGCCTAAATTCTAATTAAAGTAGAGCATTGTGCGTATCAGCGGATTTCATGGGAAATCATCCAATAGATGTTGAGACAAAACAACAAATGTAACAAATGTGAACCTCGTGTTGGTGCCAAGTTCCAAACTCAAAGTGAAGCCAATGCAAAGGACCAAAAACTGCATTTCCAAAAATGGCCACTTGTCCATATCTATAGTGTATGACTGGCACCAACCATAAATGTCTTTTGATGTGCTGGTGGCACTAGATAATATTCACCAAAGTCAGTAGGATCTATCCTCTGGGGACCATAAATGTCCATTAAAAAAAGGTGAATCCATCCAATAGTTGTTGATATATTTTGGTCTGTTTTGCCACAGCAACAACCATCCATAGTTAGCTATGGCTAGTGTGTCATAAAAATGCCAAAGAAACATACAGTAGGATGAATTATTTTTATACGTATTCATGGGAAAAACTAAATCAGAAGATTTACATAAAAAAAACAAAAAACAAAACAGCAAACAGGCATCCAGTTATAACTTTTATTGGTTTTGGAAAGAAGCAAACTAAGTTTCTCAGTTCATCTTAGCATTGTTATGTACTGTACAAACAGCTTGCACATGTGTTTGAGGTTAACGGTACAGAACCAAAAAGCATTCTGGCGTATAGCACACATAAACACACTCCCTGCGCTCTTCTCAACATTAACACAAGTAACTGACACGCAGCACAACACGTCATTTCAGTACTATCTATCGTCATAGATGCCTCACCTTTTACTGCATGCTCTGCATGCAATAATGAATTACTGCAGGACAAGTTCACCACAGAGATGAAGATCTGGAAAACAAGTTTTGTTCCGTTTTTTTTTATTTTTAAATGAGATAATGACAATAATCTAGGCAACTAACAGAAAGAGAGTGAGTTTTGTTCTGTGACGTGACTTTCAAGCTGAAAGACAGTGTGACCTGAAGTGTAGTGGTAATTTAAAAACAGATGTATGACGGGAGATGTGTACGGTGGGCCTCTGTAGATAATGCTGTAGTGACTGTTGCACTGGCTTCAAGGTTCACTCGGAAGGTTACAGCTTCCTGTCAGCCGTGTTGATCCATCCATTCGATGAGATGGACAGACATGACTGAGAGAAAATGTTACCAAACTAATGTGGGAGCTAAATGGCACCAATCATCATCACCTTGCATTAACAAATGAAATGCAACCTCAGAGTAATCCACAATGCTCTTTTTAGACTGAGTGCAGGTCAAAAACAAGATATTCAGTTTAACTGCACAGCACAAATCTGAACTCTTCATGAGCCAAAGAAGCACATATGTTTAAAAGTATGTCCGATCAAAAGTACTCTATCATTAAATAGGAGTATCGACATGTTACTAATAGTCTTCTTGTCCTAAAGATGCTTCTACGATGGCTCTGAAAGGACCATGATTGGTTGCATTTAGCAGAATGCCGACATACAGTACAGTACAGAGATATTCGGCTACACTTCACACATACTTTTTGTTCTTCATGTTGAGTGTCAGAGCATTCAGGAAGTTCAACATCATCAGCACAGTGTTTTTTTTGTTTTGTTTTGTTTTTTACACATTAAACAATATAATATTTTTTCACTTTTATCCGTTTTAAAAATATTCAGCTTATTCTCCTTAACAGAGGACTGACTGTCCGGGGTACACACACATAAAATACAAAAAAAGAAAAAGAAAAGCATTTTGGTCAACTTAACCTTGCTCCACAACCTCATTCAATTCTTGTCATCTCACAGAGACCATTACGATTATGCAAAATAAAGCCATGGATTCAAGCACTGGCTGGATGATCAGGGGTGTGCTCATGATATAGTCAGGGAGTTTAGGTACCACTGAGGTGAATGGAAACAGGTCAGACGCGTGGTCTGAATCGGTTGATGTGGGAACTGAGATTTAATACAAGAGTGTTTTCTTTCTGTTTTTATGAGGTTTGAATAAAAAAACAAACAAACAAACAAACAAATCCTGTTCCAGTAGTGGTACCACAGTCACCAAACTTCATCACTGCTGTCGAGGAAAACTGATTGCTCTTGTTGTCATTGTCTTGACTTTATTAAAAAGAAGAGTTAAACAATTTGGGAAAAACGCTGGCTCACTTTCTTGCTGAGAATTATGGGAGAAGACTGAAGCCACTTTCATATCTGTGTGGTAAATGTTCAGCTGGAGCCACAAGACAGTTAGCTTAGCTTAGCATAAGGATTGGACACAGGTAAACAAAAGGTAAACAGCACTAAGGTACAGCGATGCTTCGCTCTAAATCCTAACCTTCCCTGTAAAAGATGTTTCGCAGACAGACGTAAGCCAAATTGGACCAGTACACTTTGTCAATTTCATCTTCAGCTTGAGGGGAACATGAATTTTAAATTTCATGGCAATCCATCCAATAGTTGTTGAGATATTCTGGACTAACGTGGTGGATCAACTGACCTACAATGCTGTAAGCTAGCATGAAGTGCTGAGCACCGTCAAACAGAGGCAGGGTAGCTGGATCAAGTCTTTATGCTAAGCTAACCGTCTCCTGGCTCCAGCCTCGTTATGAACAGACAGATGTATGAGCGGTACCGATCATCTCCTTGAATTCTTGAATAAAGAAGACAAATGAGCCACGTTCTCAAAGTGTTCAACTCTTTAAAGTGTGGACCTTGCCCATGGTATAACTAACTCTACATTAACACTGCTTTCACAAAGCATAACACAGCATCCAGGAAGATATTTATCTTTTTCTTTAAATTACCCCCCCCACCCCCCATATATAGCTCAAATCTTCTGTTGCACTTGAGTTAAAAAATTATATCTGAAATAAATTCAAAAATTATACCTTATACTGTACACAGGTTACCCAACTACACAGATAACAAAAAAGAGAGAGAGTTCAAATATTTATACCTTTAAGGGTTCTGAGTTGTGTGATACCATTCAAATTCTATTCGTATACAGAATCACATGTTTTATACAACAAATCATCGTCATCAATAAATAAAAATAGAATGCTGTCATGTACTCTGGAGTCTATCACTGCTGTCCTGGGAACAACAGAAAGGCTATCTGACAATACGAGGAAAACACCAAACGCCCTTTAAGATATATATTATTGATTTAAAATGACACTTTGTACATTTCTTTTGTTCTGACGGGAAAAACGCATTTTCTTATTTTGCAACCAGTACATTGATTAATCATTGCAGCTGCCTAACTGGCTAATAACCTCTCCATGTCTGTGTATTCCAGAGAAATAAAATAAACAGTTTGATTGACTGATCAGTGCATTTATATTAAAAAGGATGCGATCCAAAGTCATGTGACCCTGTAGTACCAGTAGGTGATGCATGAAAATCTAGCTGTTTATTTGTAGTTACTTGAGCCTGATCGCAAACAAGCACCAATGTCTTTCATTGAACGGTTTCTAACAACATACTTAACAAATGCATCGGTAAATGCATTTACGTGCTGGCATCAGTGCAAAACTGTGAGGACAGCTGTCTCAGGCTTTGAGGTCTGATTCTTACAGAAGTGATGATATTTTTTAATCTGCTAAAGATGTATAACTTACTATGAATTGTCCTGGGCCCTGCTTCAACTAGTCTAGCTTTGGGTGTGTCGGAAGTTTGACCACAACGATTTTATTCAAGGATATTTTTCACGGCCAGATCTTTCTGGGCTCTTTCTGGACAACAGACAGCACAGAGTTCAAATCTGTCCTTAAACACTTTCTGTCCATGTCTTCGGTCAGGCAGCTGCAGTGAAACTTTAAAAAACACACCACCACAAATTGACCAGAGGAGGATGGAGACAGAGACACACAGACTTTAGGGGGAAGAAGAACCCAGATGTCTAACTGCAGCAATACAGATGTTATGAAATGAATACAAATACGATAATTACATGACCTAAAACAGCTCCACGATGCTATATGCAAGTTGTACAATACTGCTGGGTAGGCTGCGCACCTGTCGTGTGGGTTCAGAAAAAGGTTAATGGAAAGTCTGTCTGGTGTCGGTTTGTCCTCTGTGTCAACCTCAGTCCACTGCGATTGTTTTGTTCAACAGTGCTGTTCTCAGTAGAATGGGTTAGTTGTCGGCCAGGTATTTTCCTGAAACGCAGCAATGAAATGTTGACAGTTGTTAACTTCAATCAAACAATTTCTAACAGAATTTTTAAGGTTCGATTTACTGGATGAGTTGGCAGAGCTTTCATTTAACAGTAGCGACTGTGATAAATTATGTTTGGTTTGGGAAAATCCCTCTGTAGGTTGTTAGTAAAAATGCTAAACTGACCTGCGGCAAACCTCTTCTTGATGAGAGAGAAGCGGTATCCTGGCCCAGCCAGTTCAATGTCACAGCCTGACAGGGTGCTGCCCTCACTGGTGAACTGCACCGCCAGTGGAGCCGGTTTACTGGGACCTTCTGTTAGCTGAAAGCGTGCTAACAACGATCCCACACCTGAGGGAAGAGGGCGAATTTAGAGAGACGTCTTGCCGGACGCGAGTAATGATATAAAACAGAGGGAATAAACGTGTCAGACTGTGAGCTTCAAAGATCCAAGTGTAATCAGCTTTGGAAACTATTTATATTACTATCATATATTGAATGCAGCAGGTATATGTTGGTTCTGATTTAACTAAATGAAGCGAATGAGCTAAATGATGCAGGTAGCAGCTCTGGACGACTACAGATGTTGCTATATTTAACTGAAAAATGTGGCTGCATCAAAGCCTGTTCAATATCAAAATATTTTCTGTGTACAGATTTCAAGAAAACACTGAAAGAAAAGAAAATGACGATTTATCTGAATTGTTTTTGTCAGGACATTAAACGGATAAAAGACAAGATTATTGCATTTAAAAGTCATCCACGCTCAAAAGGAGCAGAGATAATCTGATCACGTTTGAATCTCTTCAAGAAAATCGCATAAACTCATCCCCATCCTGGAGACCAGGTTAAGTCAGTGCCTTTCTGCTTTGTAAAGAACAAACTCAGATGATCTCAGATGAACAAATCAAACAACGCAGTTGAAAATATGTCATCATCAGAGAATAAAAGAAGCCGTGGAAAAATGCACATACAACACACACAGCCAGAGTGCAGCGACATGTCAGGCATAAAAAGGTGTGCTGAAGTAGCTGTAACACCATTTGTAGACAGAAGGGGGCGTTATTTATTTCAGCTAGAGCCTCATCTCCTCCTGAGGTGCACCATGTACTACATTTCTTTCCCCCATAGTCTGCTTAGCTGCATTCCAGGGCTCCTAACGCAGGTTCCAGGTCAGTGTTTAAACTGTCCACCTCTACACGCCTGCAGAAACTAAGATCAGGACATTGTTTACTCTGTGTGCAACTCTTTTGAAACAATAAGTCTCCTATCCACTTTGTTGATCTCTTTGTGTTTGTACAAACTTTGAAAACTGATAAAAAAAAGTTGGTTTAGATGTATTAAGATGTGTGTAAAAGTCAAAGTCAACCACTGGAGCTGTCATCACGTTTCACAAGTCACACGTCCAGGATAATGGCTGATTTTTTTTTTATGAATTATGAAACTAAAAGCAAGAATTTAAAGCATATCAATACGACTAAATGGTGTATATTACTTTTATTATATTGTACATACCTCCGTTTTCAGATTTTTGTGAAATATCAGGAATCTTCCAAAGGATTCTTTGATGCTCCGCATTCCTGTCAAGATTACAAGAGGACAGAAAACCACATCAATAAAGTGAAAAGACAAAACCTTTTAGTAGCTAAATAGCAACAATACACAAAATGGTATTCTAGACCAATGTTCAGACAGTACCATGCGGCAGGAGGTAAGACAGCCTGTAGTTTTGAAACCCCTCCATCGACAGGGACGAGGAATTGGACGTTGTTGAGGGCCATCGGCGTCGTCATGGCCTCCCCGTTGTATTTATAGTCTATCCTCAGGTCAGTGCTGGTGGGCTCACATCTCCAGCTCACCGCTAGATTTAGAGGAATGGACTGAAGCCCGTCCGCTGATACCTGCACACAGATGCCAAAGCATTTCTTTTAACATTTAGATTCCAACAGTGTTGTATATGGCCAATATTAGCCACATGTTAGCTACCTAAGTAGGGTAAATACTGTCTGGTCTTGGTCTTGACTCGGTCTCGACCCCTCAAAGTCTTGGTTTTGATACACTATGGTCTTGGTCTTGGTTCAGCTGGTCTTGACTACAGCACTGAATCCCAACATGACATCCCGTTGTTCCTACAGTCCTTTACAGTTAAACAGTGGAAGATGAGGCTGCTGTGTATCACTTGGCTTAGTGATGCCTGATGACTCCAGAGGGCAGAGCTTACCTGATACTTGAGCATGTCCACATTGTAGTATGTTGCCTGTGGCTTCTGCTCTGCCACCTTCTTTAAGTGGGATATCAGGTTTGGCATGTTCACCCAGAAGTCCTTGGCATCGGCCTTGGCTTGTGTGGTGGTGTCGCTGGTGGAAAAGCATGTAGAAAGGTACGATCAAAATACAGATATCTGTCCAAACTGAGGATGTTTCTGATTGTGTGGAAATAGAGCGCCCAGCGTATCTGTCTGGAAGTTATGCACTAGAAAACTTATTTTAGCACTGACTTTGGAGTTTCACAGGCAGAGTTTGACAGGTTTGTCAGCATTTTAAGTCACAAGAGTTCATGCTTTACACTCAACTATACAGGGAAAAAACATGAGTTCTTGCAGAAATTATGCTGCTTATTCTAAAATAAATAAATAAAAATAATCATAATTAAGTAAAAACAGTCGCTTCTCTGCTGTGAGGCAACAGAGGACTAGAAACAAAAAGCTGACCTCTGTTGAAGGTAGCTGGACTGAAAACTCAGATGACCTCACGATGACTCAATACGCAGTCAGCTTAAGTGTCAGAGATGATGTCACTAAAGTGAACTCATCCTCATTACACAGTGAACAGCCAAACTCTTCCATATGAATGTTTTACGAGCCATTTCAGATAGTTTTACATCCTTATTCCAAAGGCAAACGTTATAGTGCTAGTTTTTAGTCAAAACAAAACTCGATGTTTGAAGTTTTACTTTGTTTTTATACCACTTTATACATTTGAAATTGTCTTTCTATCCCAATTTAACCCCCACCCCCTTTCACACTGCTATATATTTTTATTGTTATTGTTGTTAGACATTTTACTGTGTATGGAATGGACCATATAAATGAAGTCTTCTGTGTCAATGTAACATAGCGTAAGTGTGATAAGTAGGATTTGTTGTGTGGAAATAAATATTACTATGGCGATGAAATACATACAGTGATTATTATGAAAAATAAACGATGAATTAGGAGCAAACTGTTGCATTTACTGATATAACCGTTTACACATATAACAAGGTGATTATATGAGGCAACGTGCCCTTTCAGCTATTATCTTGCATGCTCTATAAGTAAAATTAATATTATTAATACAGATTATAATGCACAGTAAATAAGATATTGTGACTGTTTTAAATAAATGCTGGACAATAAAGCATTCAGACTTGAACTATAATTGTGAGGAGGATGCGGTAAGAGTTATGGTGTATCTTTCTTCACGGAGACACTGCCTCCAGTTAAACTGTGTATTTGGGTGGGGAGTTCACAGCGGCGTCATTACCAGCAGAGGAGCTGGGGGTTAGGCAACACATGCTCCAGTCGGCTGTAGTTGGTTATGCTGAAGGTTAGCACGGCAGGGGACGGGTTATTGGCAAAGTGCCGCGTGATTCCCGCCGGAAACGACAAAACCATCTCACCTATGATCTTCACAACACACCTGAGAGGAGGAAGAGGGAGACATGGAGTGGGTTAGAGAGAGAAAAAGTACAGAGACACTGTACATATACTGTACAGACAGCAGCTAGATAGTTAATTCAGAGTTATCTCTGCAGTGTTTTAATATTTATGACATTTCTCTGTGGTTGCTGAAGATATGAGGAGTTAGCTACCAATGCTAACACAAACTCTTGGCTTTGATGCCAGCTGGACGATAAGAAATAAGCTCACAAACCGGACTTAGTTACTTTAGTTACTGTGTTTATTTACAACAGCCGCTTCTAGCCGGCTGAATTGAAACAAGGTTGGCATTGTTGTTGGTCTAGCAAACAGGAGTTAATTGGCTAAATTTGGTAGCAGTAGTTGAGCTTGTTAACTTGGGGGATGGAGTGAGTGATTAACTAAAAGGTGAGACAGATTATTTGAATGGTTTTAAACTCACCTGTGAAGGATGTGTACATGTGTACACATGTGTACACAAGACTGTCAATAACAGCTTTATAACACTACAAGATATATTCATGAGCATAAACAAACAAGTATATCTTTAAATATGATTGCAGCTATGTAATACTTATCAGTGTTGACAAAGACAGTATTGTAGTGGTCTGCTGAAATGCTTCATAGAAACGCTAAATAGGAACAGGATTAAATGTTACCAACAAGTACTTCGAGGTTACGTGAATGAACACACTCATTTCACATAATATGAAAACGACGTGAAAACTGCGATCCTGGTCCGGGGAGTAATGACAAGATAAGTTAGAATATGTGAAGCAGTTTGTTGACCTACTTGCTGGGATCGGCTCCTTTAAAGAAGGCGTTGACTGTCTCTGTGAATGCAGCGGCCACAGGAAGAGTGTCCTGAGCCCCCATGGTGAGAGGACTGGGCCCTCTGGAGCAGCCTGGAAGTGACACACATGCATACAGAGACACAAATACACATTAAAATAGTCTGAAAGGACACACAAGGACCTTAACTGAGCTTCACATCATTGTATAGTAGCTTTAAGTCAGTATAAAAACAATCAGAGCAGGTCAATAGATTAAGAAAAGATGCATGTTCCAAATCCCCAAACTACGACTCTACTCTCTTCCTAACCAAAAGTGTGTGGATGAAATGAGGAACAACACATGGTGTGCAAACTACTCTGATGAAATGAAACTACTTGAAATGAGAACGGACACTGGTGTTAGTAAGGTGGCATGAAAGCAGCTGGTTATTTCCATAGAGGGCACCCATTTCTCTCTGCTCTTTGACTGTGAAATTATGGAATTACACAAAATTACTTCAAATATCTCCCTCAGATGTCTTCATTTTAATTGGGTAAATTAAACACTGACATTAGCTTTCAATTGAATAAGCACGGGTAGATGAGAAAAGAAAGACAGCGACATAGAGAGAGAGAGACAGAGAGAGAGAAAGAGAGATGTGCATGCTTATTCCAGACATGCTGTTGAAGCTGAATTATTCTGACAAGATCAAAGATCAGACAGTCCAAAGATCAAACCATAAACCAAAAGGACCAAAGAGACAGAAGTGACGACAAAGAGATTAGTAAAGTACACGAAAAACGATGATTCTTCAGGGAGTGAATGAAAGGCGGTCAGCGCACACGAAATGAGAATGAACAATGTCAGGAAGAGAAGGTGGGGGAAGGCAAGACTGCTTAGTTGACTGCATATGAGGGGGCTCAGCCGAGAGTTAGCATGGCGTGGGTTAGGGTGATGGAGGGTTTTGCAAAGGAGGTAGAGGAAGAGAGGGAAGGGAGGAAGGAAAGAAGGGGCAGGGAAGGGGGGAAGGGGGCGAAGCTTGCACAGATGAGCCCCGTAAGAGTGTGTGTACGCTACTCTGGTGAAGAGAAAACTTACCTTCAAAGGTTAAATAAAACTTCCCTCTGTCAAACCATACAAGGGATGGCTGGTCATTCTCTGTGTGGGGTGGAGGGGTGGAGGAAGGAGGGAGGTGGGGGGGTCAGGAGAAAGGTACGAGGAGGAGGAGGAGGAGGAGGGATGGAAGGGAAGGAGGTGGGTGAGGAGGGGTGAGAGGGGGAAGGAGAGAAGGACAGTAGCGTGAGTTTCACATGGTAGGTCTATCACACGTCACAGTGAGGTGAAACGTGGAGGTGGAGACCACGGGGACAAAAGAGGGACAGCGGGGCCACGGCAAGCCAAGACAGAACGCGTGACGACACGGGTGTGACTGGATGCTTTTTTTTTTTTGTGGGTGTTTGCGTGCGTGAGGAAAGGCAAGAGTCTGGTGGAACGAGGGCCAGGTGTGTACTGCTGGATGCTGACAGTGGTACAACTCAATATGCAAGATGTGCAACACACGAGAGGGGATGTCGAGGCTGTGGAGTCTGACTGCCTGAACAGATGTGGTAGCACTACGTGGTCCACTGCAACACTGGCACTACTTTCCTCATCAGTGGCAGATTGTTCACATTGCGTTTCTCTCTCTTAGGCTTCCTGTGCTCACGCTTTCCTCCAGGCCTACGCTTTACAAATTATGAAACAGATGGAAGCACGCTGCTATGTATAAAGACACCCTGCAGGGGGCAGCCATAAGACTTAAAACCTGAGAGCAGGGAGAAGGAGGGACTGCGGTGCACAGAGACATGCTGCGTCCCAGTTTCAGGTGTTGGATCCTCCAAGGGGACAAGAGTATGAAGGTGGATAAGTTCTTTCAGACAGTCCTGGTTAACTGTCGTTCCAAGTTTATCACAAGGAGATTTCCCCTCAAATCAGAGCAAGACAGATGTCAGCCAATGTTATCTTATCACAGATGATTGGTTTATGTTATTATCGGATTCAAACTCTCAAATATTGACCTAGAAATCCAGTATTTTTTAGGCTATACCTCAAACAGCAGACAACATGTAAGCAAGACTTGTTCCTGGGTTTAGAGTAAACGATGACTTTCACTTCATTTTCAAGGCAAAAAGCGAGAAAAACGAGAAGCTGCCCACAAATGGTTGGCTGCTGAGTTTAGAGCAACTTTCACTTCATACATGATGGACAGAAACTGTACCAGGTCAATGATGAACAATTCAGCTTGATATATATATATATATATATATTTTTTTTTTTTACTGGATGGTTTCCTCTCTGGAATGTAAACATTTCAACGAAAACATTCGACAAGGGAGAATTACTGCACTTGTCACAAATCACCGCCACATGGAGCCAAAAAGCTCGGGCATTGGTGGATTACAGGATATTGCAGGCCGCAAAGGATTTCCTGTGTCTGCGCTGACCGCCTTTCATTCATCATTTTTCGTGTACTTTACTAATCTCTTTGCAGTCTTTTGTGTCTTTCCTGGATGGTCATGGCGTATTTGGTCTATGAATTTAGACTTTAGAGGATCCAGCACGTGAACTCGGATGCAGCCCCTGTATGACTAGAACAAGCATTGTGAGAGGTTGTGTTTACATATGACACACTTCCTAAATAACCTCTATTAAATGTGACAAATAAATGTAGCAAAAACATGACTCTTCCACGTCAAATGTGTACATTCAACTCAAGTCAGTGTTTCACTTTGACACAAAAAAACTTGTCAATCGTCCTGACAAAGCAGGGTGGACTTCCAGATCCATAGTACTGTTTTGATGTGAGGTCCCAGCAGTGAAGGTGTGTCTCTGAGTGAGTGGATTAACAGAGCGTTGGGTGATGGAATGATGAGAGTGGAGCAGTGCTTCATGAAGAGAACAAAAGGGCAGGTGTTCAGATGGGGAAGGCGTGGTTTAGGGACGCATTTTTCCACCGCTTGATAGTGTGTGAGTGACAGGTGCGAAAGGTGGGCGTCAGGGGTCGAGTGTGGGAGAAGACCGAGGCTTTAAGGCTAGTGGAGATTGGTTGAACTCGAGGGTTGTGTCGCGGTACTCCAGCGGTACAGAGAGGATGGCATGAATACCAAACAGCTGCTGCTTGTCTAATTCGGCCTAATTCTCATGCTAGACTTCAAACGACTCGGTGAGCAGCAGCTCTGATCTGACAGTGTGTGTGAGAGTGTGTGTGAGAGAAACAAAAGACAGACAATATGGATCTCAAGGGCCCACAGATTAGGGGCTCTTCAGACATGCTCATTGAACACACGGGACACAAACACTCAAACACACTCTTGTGGTGCAGACTGAGAGTAAAGGTATCTGGGAGTGACTGCACTGCACTCTGCACACACACACACACACACACAATATGTGTCGCCAAGAGAAGAGACGGTTGCCATGGTGACATGGCGAGACAGCCACTGGTGCACAGCCATAAAACAGAGAGAAAAGTCTCAGGAGCCGGCAGATGGGCAAAAGGAAAGACACAAACTTTTTTGTAAATAAAAAAAAAAATGTTATGCAATAGATGCAGCTTTTTGTGTCACCACAGCTTTCATTTTATCTGGCAGATTTTTTTTCTGTGGGTGATTGAGGGAATGAGAGTGTAAGATGCGCAGGTATGAAAGAGTGAGGCTATTATGTCTCTTAAATACTTGGGAAATGTGTGGGTATGAATTGGCGAGTGCAAAACAATGAAGAATGTGAAAAATGCTGCCACATTTGAAAAGAAAAAAAGAAATGAATGTGTGGTATGTCCCTACATCTGTGAGAAAAACCTGAAGTAGACTAGTCAAATGAGTAGGTATTAGAATAATGACACATATGGTCTTTTCACACATCTCCTGATCTGAGATGTATTTAATTTGAAAAGATTGACGTGAAGCTTAGAAGCAGTATTTCTGAAACTCTGCCAGAATGAGAGTCAAAAATAATGAGTGAGTGTCACCGTCCCAATACCTACACGTTTTGACTGACATTAATCGAGAAAGCACAAAAACACTCAGCGATGGCCTTTACCCTATCAGGTCAAGTGCACTCTGGGTAAAGAGCATCAAACAGACTGAAAACTGACACAGGAACACTCCTCCAACCCATTTTCCCGACCCCGTCCCCCTTTGCCTCTCTCTGAGGGGATCGTTACTATACCTGCAATTGAATCAAAGTGTCTCTCAAAGGTGGGCAGTTTGTCTACAAAAGCATCGTCTTCTGACAAGCCAAAAGGAAAAATAAAGAGACAAACAAACGGCAAAACAAAAAAAACAAAACAGAAAGCAAATCAAACCAAGGAAAAATTAATTTACAATAAAAATCAGAAAAGTACCGTCAAGCACACAGAAATAAAACAGCAAAAAACAAATGTAATGAAAGCCTCTTAAACAAAATGAAAGTATGAAAATTAAACTTTTCACTGGAATGGGGCAACTTTTTATGTGACTTTTATATTACTGTCAAGTCTATCAGCAGAGCCACAATGGATAAATAATGCATACAGTTAGAGCTATAAAGGAGAAGTGAGATCTCGTACAGAATTTATTTATTTATTTTTTATCTGAGTCTAGTGAAGCTGTTTACTTGTTTGTACCTGCATCTGTTTAAAAAAACAAAACAACAACCTCCAACCAGAGAGGATATTCTGTTTTTATGAAACTGCTGCTGCCTCCAGAGTGTGTATTTTCTAAAATCCATTATGACTCAGCCATGTTACATTCTACTGAGATTTGCTATTATCATCTCACAACTCTGCTCAGGTCCTTCAACGCTGAATCTTAAGTAAAATCAAGGAATATACACAGTTGCTGTACCATTAATTCATTAAAGGAAGGTTTGTTGAGAATGTTTGTGCTTTAAAATTAACACCCTGCATCACATTCTCACCTCCCACTCATACAGCGCCTGTGTGTGTGTGTGTGTGTTTGAGAGTGTAAATATGAATTTGTGTGTCAACCTCAACCAGACTAAATATTTATATGCAGTTTAACATTTGATTGTAACAAAAAGGATCTTTGGGAGTAATTTGTTCTTATTTTACATGAATAGAAATCATGACACAGCTGACATGCATGGATTTAAAGGGTGTACGATAATTGGATGCCACAACAGGTTTGTTTGCGGATTACTAATATTCATCATTGAGTGGACCATCATTGCCAGGACAGTGTCGCCTTTTCCAGAAAATAATACAAAATAAATGCATGAAAAAAATGATAAATAAATACATAACTTCATGACTCATTCCACACAAACTCTGAGCACAAGGAAGGACAGAGCCAGTGCATAAAATCAATCATGAACTTTTAATATCAGACATGAACAGTTCAATTCAGCTGTCACTGCTGTGACCACAGCTGTCAGAAGACAGGCTGCACAGCTCAGTGACTGTTGAGGGAGCACACACCTGACACGGACACCGAGAGCTCTTTGCCGACGGTGGGGGTGGTGGCGGCACTCATGGAATTGGTGGAGGAGATGGAGGAGGTGCTCTCGGCCCGCGCCAACGGGGCGATGGGCGGGGGGCTGGCAGAGTGGATCGGCGGACTGAACGGACGAGTCTGAAAGATAGTCAGAGAAAGATAAGATTAGAGTGAAAGGAATGAAAAGTTTAAAGGTTTTTGGGTGTTTTTGGTCAATACATTTAACCATCAAAATGTGTTTCCAGTAATCAGGTTAAGCTCCGATTGTGAGGGACTACGTTACACCCAGAAAACTTTCATCAAAATGAATTTCACCATGAGCAAGTTGTACAATTGAGTTTGGATGCCCAGGGATTAATCGATCATAGCACCAACACCAACAACAGTGACATAATTCAATCATGGTGAAGTCACTCCTAAAGCTTATACAGCTGGCAAAATACCAAACACACAACTCCCTCAATTAGAAGTAAGAATATGATTAACTGTAAGACTTACTGGATCTCCTACGGTGGGTTTCCCTGGAGGAAGTTTGGGCCGTGAAGGGGGTCGAGGTGGAGGTGGTGGTGGGGTGGGGTTGACTGACGAAGGAGTAGCAGGTCGTACTGGAGAGGAGGAACCTGCAAAGCAGAGAGGGAATACATTAACATTGCTCAAAAGCGTGTTAACATCGATAGTACAAATGCAGAAAGACAATCATATTTACACACATTCACAAACATACAGAGGCAAGTTTTCATATTATTGTTTCACTTTAGTTAGTTATAAATTGGTCTTTCATTCCCATCATCACCTCCTCCATAGAGGATTAAGAACAGACCACTTCCTGTTTTAGCTGCCTTGTGTATCTGTTACCACTGACAATTAGGATTTTCCTAAAGCTGTAACCAGACCAAATTATTTTTAAAAAAAGCACAGGCTTGTTAAAGTCAGTGTGCAGCTATTAGTCACATACTTTCTTTTGTGAACCGCTGACCTAAATTTGATCAATGTTCTCCCTTGTATTGAGACGTTTTCTTCACATAGTTATGTATTCTGTGTTTGCCTCACTGGCTCATTAAAATTCATTAGAAAACAAAATTCAAAGTTGACAGTTTCTATTCATACTTTTAGGACTGGTGGATAACTTGTACAGACGACACTGTGTGTGCAATAAAAATGACAATGTTGTATCAAAGTGAAGCCTGACTTTTAACTACGAGTCAGTCAGAACAACAGCCTCTGCTAACACACCACAGCTCTGCAGCAGAATGGAGGTTTTACATCAAACCGGGCCAAAACATGACCTCTTTTCCAGGGATAAAAAAAAAAAAATGCAGAATCACAGATCAGTTTGTGTCTCACATCAAAGATGATGCAATCGGCTGAAAGGTAATTTGGAGATGGCATAATGCCGGAAATACGATCTCAACTCCAGTCAAGACAACGGATGCTATTGGCATTGTCAGAGCCAGAATGATATCGCTGATATATCAGGATAGAATAAGATAGACTGGGTATAAAATCCCACATAGATTGGGCTCTGAACAGGAAACTGTGTCTGTGTATATCTTGTGAACACGGTTGTTATTTAGATGTGATTTAATTGGTTCTTTCCACCAATCCAAGCTCTAAACTAACTGTCCTCTATAAACCATATCCCACTTAGAATCACGAGGTACTCACCGCTATTTGTGCCACCAGCTCCAGATGTGGGACCTGGTGACGACACCACAGCCCGGTATGTGGGGGGAGGAGGTGGGGGAGGTGTACTCCGGCTCCCCTGGCTACCATCGTTGGGCGAGGTGACGATTTCACCTCCGTCCTCTTTGGGTTGGGTGGCGTCTGTGTTCTTGGACTGTTCCTCTTGAGACAAGACAAGAGGCGGTGGGACGGGGCGTGTTGCAGGTTCCTCAGCAGGAGGAGTCACCGCTGGAGGGGTTCTTGCTTTGGGAGCAGGGGCTGGCAGGATGCTGGAGGGTAAGTCAACGGGAGGGGGAGAGGAGGCGGGAGGAGATGCAAGCTCCTTTGGTGGGGGAGAGGTGGCGAGTGTGAGAGGATTTCTGTCTTCAGGTGTAGTAGGACCTGAGGGGGCAAGAGGTGCAGCAGACTCCTCTGAGGGAGGTGGGGAGGTTGGTAGAGGGAGTACAGGTTCTTCTTTTGGGGGAGGGGAGGTAGGGAGAGGTGGTGGCACAGGGTCATCTGGAGGAGGTGGTGATGTAGGTAAGGGTGGGGCAGGAGATTCAGGTGGAGGCGGAGAGGCTGGTAGCGGAGGTGCTGGTTCTTCTGGTAGAGGCGGCTGGGCAGCAGGTTCTTCATTGAAGCAGACCCACGTGTCACTTGTATCCTCACCAGCAGGGGGAGGCTCTTCTGGTCCAAAAATGTTGTCCAAGTCAGCTATTGAGGGCTTCCTGCTGCCGTCTGCTTCTGTTGACCCTTCTGAAACACAGACAACCAGTGACCAATCAAACGCTGTGTTTGCAAGCGTGCCCAGTATGTTTACACACAGAGATAAAACTTGACAGACAGAGAGAGAACATGAGAGACAGAAAGTTAGAGATTGAGAGGCTGCTGTGATGGTGTGATATAACGGGAGGCAAAAATAGATAAGACGACTTCTTACCAGCGTCATCTGCAGAGGGAGGGCCAGTCGATGGGGGGGAGGTCGGGACATTCTTGGGTGGAAGTGGAGGTGGAGCTGCAATAAAATTATCAGTAGAACAACAAACAGTCATCTAACAGGTAACTCCAGGAGAGTACTGCCTAATCAACATCAATGAAGGTTGATTAGGCAATGTTTATACAAAGTGAGTGGACTTTTAACATCACTGGAACTCATGGTGGGCGGCATACAAGCTGACTTTGGCAAAAACAGAACTATTTGGATCCATACATGACGGTTATTATCCCACCTGCTAAACACAACCACGACTTGCAGCAACCATGCAGCACAGTACATTCAGTCACCACCATGCCAAACGCAATGAGGGGGCAGCGAGGGAGGAGGGGTTGGTGGAGTATGGCACACAGGTAGTGAACGCTCCCAATAAACTACAACAAACACTGAATCATTGGTGGTGAAATGGCTGATGAAATGAAACTGGCTGCTTCGAGCAAGAAGCAGAGCTTTACTGCCAAACGATTGTTTGATCAGGTCAGTCTGCACGTCTTTTTGTTAGTCGGATGATGAGCGGGGTTCATGAGGCGAGCTGATGGATCTGTGCAGTCATTCCAGGGAGAAGAGGACGTGCGGCACAATATGCAGGGAATTATAAAACTTACTTCCAGTGGGGAAGGCTCTTGTCAAAGAGGATTCGGGCTCTGACAGAGGAGTCGCCCACGCATCGGACTCAGACAGAACCACTAAGTTCAGGAGGGGACAGAACAGGCCAAGTCAGGGGCATTACGACCAAAACACTTTAGGGTCTAATTCTTTTAAGCTTAGGAAGGCAATAGATGTAAGAGGGAAACAGCACAGATCAGCATGTCAATAAAATCTTAAATGGGAGAAAACAGATTTCCAGCCTCGGCAGCAGACTGCAGTCAGGATGTGTTGTAACACTAGAACACCTAAAATGTCTTTTCCATGCCAAATGAATTTCAGTGCCACTATAATAGTGGAATGCAAGATTCAGCACGAAATGCAGACATCAGAAGACATGACAACCATGTTCACTCAAACTGATTTATAGAGGCAGAATAAAACACATTTGGGCACAGAGGTGGCCGAGACAGCTCTGCAAATGACATCAAAACTGCTGCTGTTCAAGTCCACTTGTGACCACTTTTAATATGCCAGAGTATAATATTAGGAATCTGACATACATGATATGAAAACTCCACTTTTATTACACCATCAACCTAGCAATATAAAAGTTAAAACTTAACACTAGCCTACTTCTCTCAAGAATAAATTAGAAGATGCCAAAACCAACGTTATTAGGGTTAGGCAATATGACAATATGTGAGAGCTTAATGACCTGGAAGAGTACTTTTTAAGTTGAGGTAGCTGTCTGTCAATCTAACTAATATGTCTGGTTATATAAGCCAGATAAAACAGTGGAAGAGAGAAAGAGAAAAGAAAAGAGGAACTGGATTCATCAGTTATTTGTATTAATGTGAGGAAGTACCTTCATTTTCAAAAACATTATCAGATGATTTCATCTATAAACGGTATCTTACATACATGTATGCCACTGTAAGTTTATTATGTACATCTAGCTACAACTACAGCAGTCGTACAATAAACTTGAAGGTTATAATGTTTTAAAGAGGTATTTATTCAACCATCATCATTTTTTAGGCTGTAGTTTGTGGTGCTGGTGAATTGTGCGGAGCTTTCTATTAGTTCTCCCACCTCATTCATATCAACGAGTGTAGGCTAAATAATAGAAACACCTCTCTCTATGATGTAATGCAGCAGAACCACAAACTACAACCTCCAAAATTACCATAAAGTTGAATCAACACCTCACTAAAACAGATTTATGGCAGAATCGTTGTATTATACTGCATTAGTTTTAGTTCGTACCTAATAAATGTGAACATGCTGCTTATAAAGTATCTTGTGATGATAAACTATAATGAGTACGAAAGTAAAAAGTTGCCAGGGCCACACACAGTCTGGGTGAATACATAAAGGAAATTTGTGTCGAGTAGTTATGCCTAACATGGCAGGACCTCTCCCACAGCCTGTGCTCCTAAATCCTACTGGAGTGGAAGAGAGCAGGTGACAGCAGAATCTGAATATTAACTAGCTGCACATGAACGTGACCTCCCAGTGCCAATTTCAACTTTGACCTTAGCAAAGACAGATGGAGTGAATTCAGTACTGCACAGTGAGCCTGAGGGAAGAACAATGATGTTAGAGAAAAAGGTGAAAAGGAGGGGGAGGAGGAGAGAGAAAGAGAAAGAGAAAGAGAAAGAGAGAGGGGCTCTGCTATGACAGCCAAGCAGGGCTTAGCTGGCAGCCTTGAAGAGACAATAAATATTCAGAAAGCATATTTCATTGTGTTGCCATCACAACAAAACTGGTAACAACTGTCAACACATCCTCTAAGAACCAATACAGATACAAAATAAACAGAGACATAAGACAGAAACAGAGTGAGGAAGGTTACCTTCAGTTTTTGGTTCTCCAAAGGCTGTTTCCAGAGGAGGCCCAAATAAGGCTGTGGTGTCTTCAGTGACTGGTGTTTTACTGCTGCGACAGACAATATGAAACAAGAGGTTAACAGTTACAGAACATCATTTTACAAAACAGCCTCAGCGTGCATACGTTCCCAAACAGTACTTGAGAATTAAAAATGCATTTAAGAAACAAATGCAGATGTACCTTTAAACCATTTACTGATTTAATAATAATTGTGTGTTATTGATTTGTTTGTGCTAAGATATGCATTATGATTAGCTGCTTTGTTTTGTGTGGATCTCTGGAGGATTAGGAACTGCTATGGCAGAAGCTAATCAAGTGCAATAGTTAACTAATTCAACAGTTACTAAGATATCTCATTTATTAGGATTAGGATTGTGTTGAGCTCAAAATACTATGCACTCTGGAGGTAGCATATGTAGTAATGTAAAGTGACAGAGTGACAATACTTAAACAATAACTGCTGTCAAAATCAATATTAATAGAACATAAAAAATGCACTAATGTATCCGTCTTGTTTGTGTTTAGGGATAGAATAGAGATTGTGGAAATTTTGACAAAAGAGAGCAACAGGAAGGTCATGAAAGAGGGTGTGGCATGCACAGTTATAACATATTCAAACAGTGATTGCAATTTTTAAGCTGTGGAATATCCACATCTGACTGAGGTGCATCTTTATCATGGCTAACTACATTAGACACAAAACACACACACAAAACGGAACAAACCACAAAAAGGGGAATAATTATGAATAAACTGAAAAAATAAGCATTCATACAAGAAGAGCATGTGTTTAAATCGCCATGGTTACACAGAGCGTCACAGTGTTTTGGGGTAGATAAACACAGTAACAGCTCTGCAGATTCACTGAAGCATGAAGTGACCCCTCCAGCAAAATGAACAAACTTTAGTCTTAAACTTTTTCTTATGTTCTTGTGGGATGGCAAAATGTCAGAGGCACAACTGAACATGTTTATTTCAAAACACACAGCCTTTGGTGTAAATATTACTCAAAGAATTTCCCTTTCTATCATGTCAAGGCTTTAAGATTTATTGCCAGTTAATATCAAAGTAACATCCCAGTTAAGGTTTCTGCTCAATGAAACCAAGCTAGCCAGCTGCAGCAGATGTTAGAAAGCCTTGAGATGTATGCAGAAGAGGTCTGAGTGAGACACCAAAATATGTGACACTGGATGCTTCTGAATTGAGTAAGAATATAAAAATACTAAAATATGCAATGTACAGAAAAATACAGCTTTTAACAGGTACATAAAGGTGTTGGCCCACTGGTTGGTGTGACTTAAATCTGCAGTTTTTCGGTCATAACAGAGTGTATAACAGTTGGATGGAGAGGCCTAATGATGCTTGATGACATTTGAAATCTCTACACCTCTAGCTCACTCTTGACTTCAAAAGAAAAAAAGCAGTGAAAAAAGCACAGTACAGACCAGTTTAACATAAATAGTACATTTAGACATATAGATAACGAAAAAACGCACCACACAACTCCATTAACTTGTGCACTGTATTTTACACCGTGTGCCAAAATAATGGATTATCCAGCAAATCTACTGTACTGCTTTACAACACAAAGGTTTATCTTTTGATGATACAAAACGGTTTCAGGAGCCTGTGTCTCAGGCCAAATAGAAACCAGATACCGTCTCTCAAAACAGTGTGTAGTGGAACAAATAAAAAGCTAGAGGGAAAGCCTTTTTAGGAATGAAAAGGTTTAAACATACACAACGCAGAATATGCAGCACAATGCCAGAAGACGTGAAGCTGTGACACATACAGTATAATACATATACTGTAGCACCTTTACATTAAGTGGCAGTACCTGGGGGGTTGTAGTGCTGGAGCTGGTGTGGGGGCCACAGTGGGTACAGTAGGGACGACACGTCTCGGTCTGGCAATCTCCTCACCTGGAACCATAATTACATTTGTTTATCACATGTGACTCTCGCATCATATTTTCTGTAATTCACCATTATTAAAAGTGAGCCTGGCCTGAGGTGCAACGAGACAGATACTTACTGGATGTGTTCCTTTTCAAACCCTGCAACATGAAAAGAAATGACAGTAAAATGTAAAAGCACAAAGACTCAAAGCAAAGAATCACTAACAAGTACAATATGGAATCAATTTGAATAAAAATAATGGTTATTAATGCTACCATCCTACGACTTCTTTGTAAAATAGTTCCAAATACTTTGGAGAACATAAAATATTTATGTACGATAGTGATAGATATGATAAAAAATTATTGCAAAGACAAATAGGAGGAAACAAGCGGACAGAAATGGGGAATGAGATGCAACAAAAGATGCAAAACAGGGACACTGCGTTCCAGCCCTAATCCTTGGACACCAGGCTACGCACAAATAGAAATACTTATTGCAGTTATTAAGTAGTTACTTAACACGTAAAGATACGTTTCTTGTTTCTATATCCTGAATCATTCTTAACTGTAAATATTTTCATTTTAGTGGCTGCATTATTGAAAGTCTTTCTTGTGTAACTACAAATCCTGGAAGTGGTCCACAGTGGTCACTTTAGTGGTAATGTAAATGACATTTCTTAGCTTTACAAGTCACTCAATGAACACTGGACATTCACTGAAATATGGCACAGAGAGTTCTCAGCAGCTACTATATATCAGATGAAACAGCGAATATATCTCACATTAGGGATGCAGTTTAAATGAAAGGGAGTACAGCTACTCCAATAAATAACCCCAAAGTTCAATAGCAATAACATTGTTAGTATCAGATTAGAAAATGGCAACTTGTTGAAGTGCTGCTGCCTGCAGTGAAAATATTGGAAAGCTTTCAGTACATGCTTTTGAAGTCTTAAGAAGCCAATAAGCCCCTGGTACAAGAGAAGGTGTGAGGCCGATAAAGTTGGAGTGTAAGAAAGTTAAAAGAGAAATGAGTTTTGTGGTTGGAGAGGCAACGGCCCGGTAATATTGCCTCTCCAGCTGTGAGCATCTTAAACACCAGTGTGTATACATGAGTGTATGTATGAATTCACCATGGACGGACACAAGAGGCCAAGAAAGGCAGAGAGCAGATAAGGAGAGAGTGGGAGGAAAGACGGGAGCATATGAGATGAGAAGACACGACGATGGGGAGTGACTGAACTAAGACATCAAAGGGTCCGGCTGTCAAAAGTGCAAATTTTCTCCCACTACAGAGACCAAGCACGGAGCCATTCAAGATGAAAAACAAGTTCAATAGTGATCTTAAAAATCTGGAAATGACACAATCGCATATATATTATTTTATGTTTAAATATGAATGTCGAAACAAATGAGCTCACAGTCTTGACCCATCGCCTCAGCCACTGAACCCACCTACGTATTTTCTGTCTTATTCAACACACTCCAAGGACAAGGTGAGCAGCAAAACAGGGTACAAGGAGTATGTGACATATTTTCGGCCTGACCCCAGGGAGACGGAAGAAAAGGACACTTACCGGGCTACGTCTCTGTGACCAGCAAAAAGGAAGAGAGAAGAGATACCTGGTCAGAGAGTGACAAATCAGTAAAGCGGACATCATATGCATCAGGAGAAGAAGAATGTTGGCCTGGCTGCTCAGATTTGGGGACGAGGACGATGCCATGTCCATCGAGAGGGCATTATGTTTCTGTTAGTGGCAGTCACTTCAACTGATTTTCTTTATCAACCCCATGATGTAACGTTACATTGCCATAACAGCAGCGGTGCAGGAATGAGTTCTGCAACGCCGCGAGTGACTAAATGTCTTAAACTAATGTCAACTTTAATTTAGAAACTGTCACAACAGTCTGATGCAAAAACTACTTATTACTCCAGTGATTATTAAATCCACATCATAACCGTTTAAAGTTTGAAGTGAAGTACATAAATAACAATAACAATGTTCTCTAGTTCAGGTAAAGGGCTGATATACAGAGATTAAATTAATGTGTCACAACAATCATTTTGAATTTTAAGTCCAGTATTTTTCCGATCAGGCATCTGACAAATATAGTCCATTACGATCATTCTTATTAATGTTTTCCTAACACAGCCATGAGGTGGAAATTAGACAAATTTTACAATTGTCATCATAACGTGCTTTATGTGCCTTTTTTCAGGACAATGATTGAATAAAATATATATAATATAAATGAGATATGTTTTTTGTTATTTATGTAAGGTAAATTTGTATCTTCATCATCTCTGTCCTCCTCCCTTTATTTGATCATTTTTGTTAAAGACCACGTCATTTTTGCCGTCTAATCCCTTTTGAGTTTCCTTTCATTTCCCCTCGTAGTCTCCCATCTGCCCTTTTGGTCTCTCTCATTTCTGCTGAAATCTGTCCATCTGCCTGCATCACGTCCACCTCACATCAACCCTCTCTCCCCCTGCATCTCTCACTGTTGGCGCTTGTTCCAGTTGTGCAGTAAGCCATGAGTGATTAAAGTGATGCAACAAGGGGGTGGGACTTGCTGGTGGAAGAGATTCATTTCATTGGGTAAATTGGTGCAGGAGACAGCGCGACACTGTTTGTCATAACCAATCGTTGTCTCCCTGCTGTATGTAAACAGGAAGAACAAACAGGAAGTGTTCAGACCTTTTAGCGTCTATCAGAGATTAACAATGACCTTTAACACACAAAAACTTGATGTTTAACGTGGACTACTCCGGACAATTATGTGATATATTTTGAAATCAGGAAATGAAGAACAGCTCATCTTGTTCCATTTTTGAATTTTAAATATTATATATTTGCTTTTGTTCCTAGAGTAATGGAACATGTCATTCAGTCAGCTGGGCTGTTGAGTAATTGACTTTGCCTCAGGGAACTCTCTGTGTAGCCCTGCACAGTGGCTACACAGAGTGGCACAGAAGACTTCTCCATAGAAATATGATAATTTTCTCCTGAATTAAGCCTTCCTGGTTGAACTGCTGGTAGACAATAAGACAAGGGAGGCATAACATGTCATGTAAGACCTCTTTACTCAGTCTGTAACATTTTAACTCCATCGCTGACCTTTTCCTCACCTCCTCTGCGGCTTGTAGTCTAGTTATTTGGACAACTTGACGCTCAAGACTCCAGAACCAATTAAAAACAGATTTAAGACGTCTTAGTCAGCGGAAACAACTTAAAAGACAGCGCTCTTGTACTCCAAGTACCTCCGCAAACACATCAACATGTGCCATGAAAGTGCTGCGCAGTCACACACATGCACATACAGTAATCTGCCTTTATATAACACCACAATGAAACACACACCAAAAGAGAAAGCACATAATACTGGCCATTTGCCTGAAAAATGCTGGGCCAATAATAAAGCCTACAGTTATTACACCCTGGCTTGATATCCTGCTTCATTTGTAGCAAGACAGAGCAGATTTTATGAGAAAAACACACAAACGTTAAGTATTAAGAGGGATAAAAGAAACAGTCAGGAATAAAAAACACAACAGCATGCAAAGCAAAGGCTTACCGGACTCCTCTACAGAGGTTAGCATCATCAGAGTCAGCAAAGAAAAGAGAGATAAGAGAAAAAAAAAAAGAGAGGGGTGGAGGAATTAAAAGACTAGACGGGAAAATATATTAACACTTACAAAGAAAAGAAAAGCATCTGTGTATGATGTAGGCACTTGTCATCGACAGCTGTGCCATCATCATTAATACAGAGATAAAACTGGTCTAAGTATGATGGCTAAATTCAGTAAATCCTTCATCCCTCCACCTACACATTACCCACTACTCCTCCTAACATGATGTAGCTCTGGCTAAGGTTTTATATGAAATAAGCTATTAACCTGCATCATCATGTCCCTCTCACAAGCTTGTGTATGTTTGAATAATTCATGCACATTATGCCAAATATTCTAAGTAAATAAGCTCATGCAGTTTGATAAATACAGCACTCAGTATCTAGGAATGTATAATACTTTCAGGCTGAGAGCTTGTCAAGATTTTGCAAATGCAGTGTCATATTAACATGCAAGAAAATGGCTCAGTTATTAGTCCAGAGGATCTCAATGTTATTTTAATGGCTGAGAGTTTTTGGCCAGTGTGAGGACTTGTTTTTGAAAATAAGAGCGAGTGGTAAAGGTTTCAGTTTGAGGATAAAAGTTTTACTGGATTATTTCAAAGAGAAGCAAAAATTAGAAAGAAGTGCAAAGGAGCGATGTTTGCTCTTGGAGGCCTGTTAACATTTGGCCCCTCTTCCTCTTTTCATCAGACCATTTTACTGTCGGTCCATAGCCAAGGTTACCCCGAGTTGCCAGGGACCGGGAGTGACTGTGTGACTCATGTAATTTATGTGTGAGGGGGAAAAGCTTGGCACAAGCAAATGTGATGCTAATTTGAACTGCTAAGATGTGAAGGTGGCACTGTGACAACCACAGGCCAGTAATTCCAATGTCATGATCTTGGCTACATTATATGAATTTCAAGAAGATGAGGAAAACTTCAGATAATCCTTATCCTGTTCTAAGAAAAAAAAAAAAAAAAAAATACATCTGCACATACAGGTTATATTTAATTATAACAGCCTCAAAAAGGGCTGCAGGTTAGATTTATTTTTAATCAATTGTTGCTATTTACTTAATACGATACGATACATATTAGGGCCAATGAATCCTTGGTCGATAATAGGAAATGTATGTATTATTTAAATAATGAAACTTAAACTAAATTATAACATATTTTCAATTCTAATGCAAAATGTTTGACAGGCTTTATGTTCTTTGAAAGCCAAGGTATGTTTGTTTTTTAATGTACTTCCTTTTTCCTTGTTTTTCTTGTGTTAACAGTGATGTCTGTTAGAGCTGGTTAGACCAGAGCTATGGAATATTAAATTATCCACCTCTGATCACTACATCTTAGCCTTTCGTATCCTCCAGTGTGCATAATCTACAAGTTCTGTATTTATTTTTAAAATACAAAAATGTGAAATTATTGGTCATCTTATCTGTGTTGGCCATGTGAAGCAGGTAAGTATCGTTTTTGTATCAGCTGAAAATAAAAATCTATGTTGTGTATCCCTAATAAAGTCTACAAAGTGCTTGTTTTGTCCGTCCCACAGAGGAGGTTCTCAAATTTTAGAAACGGAAACCAGCTTAGCTAATGTTCATTTATTCTTTTGGTAAAACACCCTCAAATGTCTCCAGTCTACTACACATGTGCACACAACCATTATCAGCATGGAAAGACATTCACACCTGATCAGGTTAACAGAGCCAGCGGGTAAACACACAGAGGCTGGATTAAATTATTGAGTCCAGAAGCTCAAATGACCACAAGCATCTCTACTTCCAGACTGACACACAGGTTCATTGTGCCCACTTTCCTACCTGAATTATTAAGGTGGACACCCAAGCTAACTGTCCTAGCAGAGGAACATAGGAATTATGGGTACAAGCTAACAAGGCAGGATCTCACTGCTACTTGCAGGCTGTCTAAAAGTGACGTTTGCCTCAATTTTGACTCATCGACTGAGCTGCATAAATGAACTATATGAATTCAAACTACCATATAAATCAGCAGACCTCACTCGTTACAGGGACATGGATTAGGAGTTTAGTCTTGGGTTCAAACCAGGGACATTACACACTGTTGCATGCTGGCTCATTAAAACAAAGTAGTTCTGTTATCATGTAGATAAGAGAAGTGAAGCAGTGACCCATTTAGAGATCCCATCAATAGTTAAAACAAAACAGTGGGATGAAGTAGAACATATATTGTAGAGAGATAGTAGCTCAGTAGTCACTAGCACACACAGCACCATGCAGAATGTCAGGCGGGAAAATCATCAGTATTTCACAGCTGAAACAAACATACATCAGAGACAACATGTGAACAACACAGATGATTATTTCTGTGCATAAGAATATGAAATATTAAAAGGCAGGAGTGATTCACACATCGCAACCATCTAAACACTAACCCACCGCCATCTGTTAATGAAGGCCGGCATGACGTGGCGTCAGGAATACTCACCAGAGGAGATGGGGACAGGGCTATGTTGCCTATGGAGGCTTTTAGCTCGTCGACCGAGGGCGTCGTCGCTACGCGATCAGCCGGCAGTGGCTTGATCTTGATTTTGAATTTTTTTCTTTGGTCCTCCTCTTCTTCCGACTCATCAGAGGAAAAGAAGTGGGGCTTTTTGGTGGCAATCGGTAGTGCAGCGTCAAGGAAAGCAAAGCTCTCATAAGACATAAGTGGTTACGTCTACACTGATGGTGAAACTAGTCTTACTACCTTGGGAACTGCCTTAAAATCTCAACTGATTTCTGAAAAAAAAAACACTTTTGTGACTTCGCCCTACCCGCATCTTTTTCTATTTCTATGCTATAACTTTTCAGCAGCTGATTAAGTGGAGGAAGTGATCATGACTGAAACCTAGTTTATAGGTACTGTAATATAGTAAAATAGGTATAGGTGCTGCCCATAGGATGAGGAGGTACTGAGGAGATAACTAAATAGCTAAATGATGACTATAGTATCCCTTTTCTAATAGTCACAGAGAAGAAAAACAGAGCATCACTTCTCAATTTAAGCTGAGTGTGGGGAATCAGTATATTGATTGAAGTGATATTTGCACACTTCTCCAAAAGGTTCTGGGACTTTTTTCAAACGCTTATCTTCAACTTCCTGTTTATGTCTGGTGCATCAATGACTCATTCTTCCGTAGGGGTGTTATGCTCTGCGCCCTATTACCTTTATATAGATCTTGGTTAATTGGATGTTTTCACATTTTGTTAAGCAGCTGACGTACTTTATCATCATCGCACGTCAAGTCTCGCTTTTTGTGTGTAGATTTCTCTGTGAAACACGAGGATACTTGATTATTTGATTTGTTTCAGCCTCAGCAGGCTTTGAGAGAGGATGAAAAACATTCCCATGAGAATGGTGTTTACTACACAAACTGATCTCCTATCAGTATGAACTAACAATGGAAGCAATCCATTTTTGGTGTGCCAAAGTAACTTGGCAGAGATAGAATAAGACAAATGAATTCTGTCAAATGACAAATGAAGCAGTGATGAGGATATGTCCCTCCTCTGACTCCTCGTCTGGCCTGATGCTGTAGCCCTCATCGTCCACCTCAGGGGAGTTCTGAAACACAGAAGAGTGACTCTGCATAAATCTCTTTAAAACTTCGTATGACGGTATCAGTCGCACACGACTGTGTAATAAAAAGCAAACAGAGAAACAGCTAAAGGTTCAAAAATTACCACGGGTGAATTGAGCCACAGTTTAAGTTCCCTTTGACATATTCAGATGATACATTTCTGAGACTTCCAGTTTTAACAAGTGTCAAGTTCCCCGTTTAATGAAACATGACCAAATGCATATTGACATAATCAGGTAATAATAATTGTAAAATGTAAGCAATATAATGTTGCAAATGTTAATAGTTAAACCCATCAACATGACTAACTGTAGCCACTTCTAACGTGCTTTGTTCAGATATTTGTCGATAGCACATTGATTTTGCAATAACATGGATCAATACTATAAGCTCATTCAATGCAGATGGAAACAAAGCAGCAGTGAGTTGGAGCACTGTTTAAAATCTGTGTGAAATAATAACCAACACTACAGAGAAACTGTTACTTACATATCTGTCCCAGTCGATATCTCCGTAGAAGCCATTAGGGGCCCCGTTGGTCTTCTTCTGAGACTGAGAACAGAGAGACTGTTTGATTAAAATCCCCCCAGACAGTGAGGATACAGTATATTCTGCACTACCACTGGATGGGTTTCTATATTAGCAACTGTTCAGTGAAACTATGCAGCTAATTCTGCTCTATAAACCGTGATCCTGTGTACTCTGGATGTCATGCAATGTGAGACTGTCCCACTATTTCCTATTTTCCTCCTACAGTTCCCAATTTATTCACCGTTTTGTCCTTGTAACTCCTGGTCAAAACTAAGAGAATTTGTGGTTTCTGAAAAATAAAATGAAACACTAATGTTATGATAATGATGATGATCACTAGATTTAAGTCTCTTCATGCTATCCCAGAGGACTCAGGGGGATGTCCTTTTGCTCCTTTTGTTTTCTCAAAGTCTCCCTAGAGAAAGAAGGATTGCTAGAATAGTGGAATAATGTACGGTGAATGTACAGTGATGTCTATAACCAGTCTAAGCTCTAGTCTATCTATTCTAGAGGTTAGTCTACTCCAATTAGAGACTAGAGTTAAGTACCGATTCAACCTCTTGGGGTTCCTGGCAAGTAAAAAGAAGACAGAAAATAAATAACATAGCACAATCAGACTAGACTTGATTTCCTCCAGTATTTCATGCATAGAATGAATGGTAATTGGTAATTTACAAAATGAATGAATTGTTACTTACACCCCCTTCTCTGTCTGGGGACCCCCTGTGAGAATTTAAAGAAGAAGAGGAAAGAAAGGAGAGAATGAAAGTCACTTCACGTGTGAGCTCTTCATTTTGAATTCAAGTGCTTTGCTATTTAGCCGAGCCCCAATATTTAAAAAGGGGCATTACCAGGAAAACCTTTTCACACCACCATACCCACATACTCATTCACTCACTCACTTACAAGTCACACTCTCGCAGACATCGCAGCACAAACACTTCACAGTAAATCTAAGTGTCTCATGCACAGCTACAAGCTGTCTAAACACCCCTGGACAACTATCACGCTTCCAAGATTTTGCAAGCTGACTTGCAAAATCTTCATAGGTGATCCTAATTGGTCTTTCTAGTCAGCTGTATGCTAACAAGCAATGTCACAAGCACGGTATACCTTTATAAAACATGTCATATAGGATTCGTACTGACTGATTAATTCATATAAAAACAGTGTACAATATACCACTGTGGCTCATACTTGACTGGTAGATACTTCAGCTGTGCATTGTTAATGGAAGCAGCAGTCTTACATTTATTTGACTAGGCCTGCACTTAATACTAATCCCATAATTGTTCTTACTTATTCTAATCCTTCCATTCTGTTGTAATGTACAGTATATGCTCGACATGCAGCCGTATATCAGCTTTTCTTCTAAAAATCACTCACTCCAATTCAGAGGTTTCAGCCAGCTCTCTACTCTCTACTCCTTCTCTGTGTTTGGATCATAGCACACCAGGAAGAGGTATCATGACTTACGTGGAGTCATTGTCCTTCTCTTTCTTCCGTATCCCAAAGGCCTTCCTGGTACGTTTTTTCAATCCTGAGGTGGAAAGAAAAAAAGAGAAAAATGGTGAATTATTGCGTAAAGAGACACCAAAGGCATGACTAAAAGGTGGTGTCTGCGGGTGGCTTAAAGGGTAGCTGGCGTCAGCTGTCCTGTATCTATCATCCTAGAGATTACAGGTGGCGTTTTTATGTATTATTGAGTAACCGGCTGCATCGCTGTGAAGGTAAACACAGCCATTCAGAGCTAAAAATGTGTTCATGGTCATTGCAGATGGACAGACAGCCTTGTGTTCCTCAAGGAATCACTCTGAAATGGAAAATTCATTAGCACTGTGAAAATCAATGCACCAAGACCTTAACAAGAATAGCTTAGAGAGCCGTGGAGTGCAAATGAACCTACTACAAGTCACACAGCTGATCCATGATGCTACGCAAAGCCAGTGAGCTCCCTCATGTACGATTACCAGTTTGAATCAATAGACTGACATGGCAAGGCTCAGCTGAGGAATTCAACAGGGCTCACTGTCCCTTTCCTTTCACAACTATGGTGCACATGACAGTATGGTTGTGACCAAGGCATCGGATCTCTCACTTTCCTCACTGACAATACAAATGATGACTGCTTTGTTAAAGCAACAAGTGTGAGAGTGTGTTTTGGCATATTTGGTAGCTTAAAACAGGCAAATTCTCATGCTCAGATAGTATGCACAGCAGATGCAGGATAAAAGCAGCATACAAAGAATAGTAGAAGTCTGCACGTGAAATACTACACACTGAAAATGAATATTTGCAGATATGTTTGAGTTCTAGATTTTCACACTAACTTTAAGTTCCTCTGCACTAACAGGATGTGTTCTGGACTGGATTCACAGCAGACGGTTACAAGAATGGTTAACACAAAAGGAGGAAGTTCAATTATAATATCTCTTACATTTCAGTGTGTTTAGTTTTACCATTTGCACTGCACATTTGTGCCAAACAAACACATCATTCTTACCCCAGATGAAAGCCCAGTTGTCCCCCTCCATTTCTTTTCTGATATGATTTTCATTCTCCCTCGTCTTTGTCTGGTTGTGAACTCATCACATCACCTCATGACCAACCGATCTCTTCCTCATACTACATGCAGATACACACTGTGCTTAAGAGCAGGAACCTGATGCTACCTCTTGCTAAACCACACACATGACACACACACAGGCGCGCGCAGACACACACAGGCGCGCGCAGACACACAGACACAGACACAGACACAGACACACACACAGACACACACACACACACACACAGAAAAGGTATCATGACCCTGTTCTTAATCTGCATCTGGTACTCAAATTCAACACCAGTGGCTCCACTCATGAATTAAAGACAAATGTCATCATTTCTTGCATTTTCTTTACTACTCTAATCCTTACATCAGCACGACTGCAGCCAAAATGGGAAATTGATCCAGAAAGGCCTGCTGGCCATCAGGAGTATCACCCAGAAATAACCTCACATTGATCCTGCTAACGTATTCCACCTCGCATCCTATGAACGGTCACTGTCACAGCTCAAACAAATGTTCCGCTGCAGAGGAAAAACAGGCACATTCACAATTACAAAGGTTTATCCTTGTGTACACCGAGGTAGGAACACGTGTCCCTACAGAGAGCATATGCAGAGACCTGCACACATCTGAAGAAACAGAGCTTTATGAATATTCATGGTCAGTAGGAGATCAGGTGTTAGGAAGCAGCATCTGTTTGTATAAAATCTACCAAACTCAGAGAAGGAGAGGCAAAAGAGGATATACAGGCTTAAATATATATTGGAAGTGGGAATTGGTGACAGCTGTGGGCTTGACCAAGGCAATGAATGACCAAAAACATTTTTACAAACCTCCCGGTTTACTTTTTTTCCCCCCAAAGCGCTGAAGTTTCATTTCTGTGGAGCCAGAAAAAAAAAAGATTGCTTCTTTCATTTCTGTGGCTTGACAGTTTCATAGTTTTCTGATCTCAGTGAGGCATCTGTCGGAGGCCCCAGTACGAGAACGCAATGTGCTCCCTCAGCCTGTAGCGTAATAGACAGAGAGAGCTTTAATTGTTCCTTCAGCTGGTCTACAAAGCCAGCAAAGTTTCAACACTTCACTCACAGCTTCTATAGTTCCTTTTTGACACTCTGCTGAGTCAGCTCTCTCAACTCTCAGGTTTATTTATTTATTTTCTGCCTGATGTCATTCAGAAGCAAAATCTTTTACCTGTTGTGGTAAACTTCAGGAAGTCATAAGAAGGACTGAGTTTCTTCATCCTCTTAAAGCAACTTGCACCAGACTTATGTCTTTGGTTTCACTTTGGGCACCATCAAGTCAAACCAATGTGAAATTATCTTGTCTGATTTTTTTATTTTTTTATTTCAGCTGTTGATGTCTTCAAAATACTTTTCTATATTTCTCAGCCCTGTATTGGCCTCTTTTCCTTTTCTCTCATTTGGTCTGTTTCCTTCTCCTGTAAATCCGGCATTGCCTCCAAGCAAGGAGCTGACAGGTTTACAGCTGTACTAATGAAAGAGTATTTTGTGTGTGTATGTGTGTGTGTGTGTGTGTGTGTGTGTGTGTGTGTGTGTGTGTGTGTGTGTGTGTGTGTGTGTGTTGCATGGGTCAGTGTCCACATGGCAGCTGTACCCTGGCTACATAAAATTTGTACTACATTCAAATCTGCATTATTATTTTACTTTATTTTAGTTTGTGTGTCTTCACCTTTTATTTCCCTTGAAAAAGATGTATTATTTATTTAAAAATTTTAATTTTATTTTTTATTTTCCCTCCCTCCCTTTGTTTATTTTATTGTCTTGTTAAAAATAAAAAAGAGAGAAACAACCACTGGCAGATTGCTAGAATGAACATCCATAACAACACAACGTCTTTTTTTCTCCATTTGGCTTTAAAAACAACCAGAACAACTCTTCAGATCATTCCAAGGTTTAATATTTTAATCTCTCTGCATATGAACAGTTCAAACACACAAAGACTAAAACAGATACTTTGAAATTGTAATTCACTGAATGACTTACTACTCTATGTTTAAAGTACAGCAGCAGGATCTAAATCTGATTGGATGACGTTAATGTGAAAGAATACATGAATGTGTATAGGGGTTAATTAACGGAGAAGGAAATAACAGAGCGTGCAGTACACACTGTTTAATGACTTAATGACTTCCGTTCTGAGGGATGCTAGCAGACGTGCTAACATAATTAGCAGTCTCTTCTCAAGACACAGTAATGTAATTCTAGGAAAAGCCAAAGGACATGAAGCCAAACGGACAGGATGCTGCCAAACCTATAAAAAAAAACTTACAGAAGAAGAGCAAGAGAACACTGACCAGAGTTAGACATTTAAAAATGTTGCTCTGGAAAGCACCTAAAGAAAAAAACACAAATCCATTTCTTTTTCTAGCCTGTCTGTGGGACTCAACAGTAATTTATAGGGGAATTATTTTAAAGTTATGTTTATATGGTCTCTAAAAAGAGTTTAGAATCAGCATACATTTAGAGAGGTGGGAAGCTAACTTTAGAAAGGGTCCCAAGAAGTGAAAACAAACTCACAACAGGAGGAACACCACCCGAGCAGCAGCTCAGAGTGTACTATTATTATAACTGTGAGGTCCACCCTTCATCCTACAGGAAGAGGTTACTAACATTGCCTTCAATAAAAAAAAGAACCACCTTGAAACGCAGCAAATTATACATTTCTCCCATTATTAAGTCGAGTGCATGTGCACATGAGCTCACTCCAAGCTTTCACCATCAGAATGCAGATTTACACCTGGGAGCTGTTTAGGAAAACCACACTGGTGCTGCATGTCATTAGTGTTTCACAAATTAGAGCTCAGTGTCACTTGCATAAATTTTTGAGGGAGGGTAAAACATTTTTTTTTTCCCAGAAAGCAAGCCTGAGAGGATCAACTCAGAAGGCACTTTCAGTGCAAAGCAATAAGAACATACTTCAGATATTATATATATATCTATGCAAAGTTACTGTATGTTGGACTTTTTGTCAGGCAGAAAACACAAGCAAGACCATCAGTGTTCCTATGTGGTAACATGTCCGTCTGTGGTTATTGGCTAATTCAGTCCTTAAGGATCCTTTGATGAGTAATGCAGCAGAGAAATCTGAGAAAACTTATTCTCATCCACAAACAAGCCAAAGTAAACTGTTCTCGAATCTGCAGTATTAATCAACTGTGGCCTGCGTTGTTTTCCTATTTGAGAGGCATAAGTAAGTCCAGTCTTTTAGTCAACTAAGGGTTGAAAATCAGCCTGTGCACTGCACCTATTGTATGCTTGTGACTTCCTGTGAGCTGGCATATGTCTGCTTATGCCAGGGCTTTTTAAGTGTGCATTAGTTTCAGCTTTGTTAGCTACAGAGTCAGAACTAAACAGAAAGGGACACCATGCTCTGGGCACATGCAAAAATCACACACAGTTACACATATATGCTACTACTGCACACACACACACACAAGACACACACACACACACTAAAACACACCTTTTTTAAGCAGAGCTCTACTTCTGGGCAGAAAGAGCAGAGGCTGTTTAACAAGCTGCTCCAAAGGGGGAAGAGATGAAGAGGCTCTATAGGCCAACTAACAAAACACACACACACGCACACACACACACGCACACACACACACACGCACACACACACACACACACACACACACACGCACACACACACACACAGCATGTGCTGCCAGCTACAGCAGAGCAGAGAGGGCCAGGCCAGGCCAGGCCACTCCAAACTCTGGATGGGAGACCTGTGCTGCTGTGCATAGTAAGTAGAGAACACATAATACACCAGTGAGATCTTGAAGCAGAGGAGGAGCATGTCTTTCGTAAAAAATTCTGATGTTTCTGAACTTAGATACGAGAGTATTCAATCAACTTCTTAAACTCTCATTTGTTGCCTCTTTAATACAACTGAACATCTAAGAAAGCTGATCACATTTTCTAAATCTAATTTGGTGCCTCTATAATTGATATCAAAAAGTGGATAAAAAGAAAATGTTTTGTTGTGCTGGGTTGTTGTGGCAATGAGTCAAGCTGTTGACTAAGAGGAGAAGCTTGTGGATCCTCTGACGGGCAGGCGGACAGGTTAGCAGACAAGGAGACAAGTAATTAGTACGAAGGCTGGTAGGTGCAACTACCAGGCAGACAAAAAAGACTGCAGACAGTCAGCAAGCACTGAGACAGGTAGTCATACAGTAGACACACAGAGAGATAGACAGGCATATTGCAAACAGGAGGTTTAAAAGGCTCTATCGCGGGAGTGACTCATCCATCCTCCTGGCCGGGAGAAGCAGGAGAAGGAGAGGACGCAGATGAGGAGAGAAAAGCTGTTCAAGACTGGCAAATATACTAAACAATGACCTCGCAATGCTGCAAGGATGCTGACGCTCCAGGAGACATGTTATTCCATGCACTGTTTTTGCAGACATGGATAGAGGTCATAAAAAAGCAGACTGGAGAAGACTAGAAATACATGAAATTATTTACTCAGGATGTGCTGACAGAAACCATACTCTTCTATGCAGCAGCTACTGCACTCTGACAATCAACCTTTAAATATAAAGGCAGCACGTCTTAAGATTTATGTAGAGAGCTGTCAAGTTTCATAGACTGTAACACAAACAAGGCATTGGCCATAATATGATTCGGAGTCTCCCACTGTTGGTCACTACATATCTCTACTGGCACAGGAAGGAAGAAAGCCATTTATTCAGTCTCCGTCACCTACATTTCCCCTGCTTGTCTCACCACTTCTCTAACCTGCTTGCCTTTAACACAAAAATGGACGAAGAATTTGACAGAGGAGGCCGAGAGCGTCGAAGCTGTCTGTTTAAATGTCTCCTCATTGTGTGTTTCAGTGAAAGAGCCTGTGTCAGTGTGGCAGAGGAAAGACAAAGAGATGGTGTCAGTTTGCGTTTGTGCCTGTGGATGCTAAAATTAGGCCTCGACTGTACTGTCCAGGTGGCTGCACTGTGAGCTATCAACTGTAACAGTTGCAGCAACAACATACCCAGCGCATACACACACGCAAACATTAGGAATTGAATGCTAGATGTCTGTGTTGCTGCACAGATGCACCCTTTGAATAAAAAAAAAAAAAAAAAAAAAAAAAAAAGGAGATGTTTCATCGAGTGACGTCACCCACCTCTAAGGAAAGTGGGTCAGGGCCAGAAACCATATAGCAGCATGCCGGCAGTTGGTGCAGAGATGAACAAAAGATGTTTGAGAATGCCAGGACGCTGGTGATGCATCCATCTGTGCACTTGCTCTATTTCCACTCTATACATAACATTTCATTTATCTATGCTTATTTTTATATGGACGGATAAATAAGCACAAAATGAGCAGATGAGGACATAAAATATAAATTAATTATCTTGTCTGTAAAATGAAAAACAGTCAAGAGAAATGGATGGCCAATCTGACATTTTCTGAGTACTGTATTGTCCTGTACTGTATTGTACGACATAAAACAGATTAGCGAGTCTGAAAAAAGGTTGTTGAGCAACAAGTTTCTGTCACTTTTTAAGTAAAAGAAAAAAAAAGTGAATATTTTCTGTTTTTCCTTTGACAGTAATTTAAATATTTTTTGTTTTTGAGAGTTTTTGTAAAAAAACAAACAAACTACAAAGCAACATGAATTTGTCAACTAAGGCTCTGGCAAAGCGTGTTTAGATTTCACGTTTGTCTGATATAGACCAAGTGATTAATCACTTAATTATAACTAGCAGATTTATCAATAACAACTGAGAGGTTCAAGCCCGACTGGAACCAGTGAATATCTGACATTCATACTTGATAAATTGTAAATTCAACTATTAATCAAATATTAGAATTGTCCAATAATCACCCTATTATTCAGGATCGCATCAGACTAATGCATTCTGTGTACTTTTATTTGCAGCACTTGTTTGTTCATCTCTTCTTCCACCCCCAGCATTGTTCTTCATCTCTTTCCTCCACCCTCCCTCGCTCCCGTCTCTATAAACAGCCAGCACTCATGGTTCCCATCCCCAGGCTCCAAATAGCTTCCACCAAGGACTGTGTGGTAAATGACCCTGCTACAGAGCCAACAAAGTGGCTTTTAACATGGATTTTCGGCACAAAGACACAGGGAGAAGATTTATTTTCTACCAGTCTGTCCATTTATTGACACAAGACTCGATCAGAGAGGCCGATATGAGGACCAAGTGCCCTCTCTGCCTCCAGCTGGTGCTCAAAGCGCTCCCGCTCATGTCACAGTCTGATACTTCCGCGATTCTTTTTGTCTTCTTGTTCCATATAGACAGCTATGAATGCTTATTTCTTTACAGATAATGTGATTCATAATGAAGCTGAGTTCAAAGCGCGACTGTTTCTATTACAGGCTGTGAAAGTCTAAGCATATCTCAGCATTAACAAATCACAAATGTGAATTTAAAGCAAACTCCGGTTCTTGCATGACACCAGCTCTGCTATCCATCCTTATTCCCCCTTACCCCGGGCCTGAAAACGTCCTCTTCCCGTTGGTCTAAAACACCTGTGGTAGAAACACTAACAGTATTTTTTTCACTACTTTACACTAACAGAGCTACAACTTTAAGGTGGCCTATAGTTGGTGGGCAACTATTCTTTTTTTTTTTTTTTTTTTTACAAAAACACCTTCAAATGTCTCCTAAAAAAAGAGTGTGTTGCCAGACTACAGTTGTCAAAACCCCTGCTAGGCCTCCGACTCTCCCCTGGAGATGATTCCCCAGCTATTTCAGTCATGTCCTCCTATCAAAACGGATCACCACAGCCGCCACGGAGCAGAAAAAAAAAAAAAAAGTAGGAATCCTCTCTTCTTCTTTCGTCCACATTAATCTGACAGTACCCAGAAATGTCATATGCAGCCGCACAGCTGAACCCCATTACCATAGGAAGATGAAATAGCTAGGCGAGGAAAATATCCTCTTTTCCCTTTTTATACATGCTGCATTTCATGGCTTGATTTTCATAGTTACCTGGCACATTGACTTAGCTGTGGAGTGACATTCAACAATCAGTTCTGCTAGAGCGGCACTCTTTCCACAGACACTGGGGAAAAGTAAGACCATCAGTCTTATATGGGTGTCTTTTCCCAAATGTACACTCGCCGTGCGCATCGGCCTCCATCACTGGCATGCTGTGTGCTCACTGATTGGGCCTTCTGTTCCTCATCCCTCATGATAATAGCTCTATTCTCATACACTTTTTCGTACAGAAATGATCCCATAATAGATAAATAGTTGTGTGTATTTAGAGATACATTTGCATGTCCCTTTCCTGCACAAAAAAACACAGTGAAATTAATAAAACACTTTGATGGATAAGAGTAAGGTGTGAGACTGAGGTGCTAGTTGGCTGCATGACAACAACCTGATGATCAGCCTCGAAATGATAATTGGACAGAGACATTTTTGCCTAATTTAAAGCCTCCTTTGGGACAGCGAGGCCACACGTGACGTCAGCTAATGTGATATTGTCTGATTTTCAAGGCCAAAGCTCCTCTGGTGTTTTAGCTGTTGGCTAGACAACAAAAGACAAATGCAAGACACCTCCACAGAGGATTTGTCAGCCTGACAAATAGGATCATGGCATTCATTTTTTTCCTCATTTCATTGTCACATTTCTTTTGTAGATACCACATAAAGACTCAACAGTTCAGTAGCAGGAGATGTGATCAATTAGTCGTGGGTTGAAAATTCAAAGATGTGCACACATATGATGTAACACACAAATACGTTACACAAGATATTATACAAGTACTTCATTGATCTTGCATTGTGTTGAATATCTTTCAGGCTGCTCAGCCTTGATGTTCAGAAAGAACAAAAGCCAAAATTACTGCAACCCTCTAAGAAATGATGTCGTTTATCATCATACAAAAAGCAAATCTGCATAATAAATGTAAAGATAAATGATCAGCCTTAGCATTAACTTACATGTATATTGGCAAGTAGTCTGTTTATCTTATAGTACTTGTAAAAGAAAAAAAAAGAAAACTTAGAGCCTACCAACATTTCCCAACATTTTGATTTGCTGGTCTGACAAACCTCAAGAACTACCACCAAAATACTGTTTACATCTACTCCCTTCCCAGGGATTTACATAAACCAGAGGTACACTACCAACTTATCAAAGGATGGCAGAGAGATGAAATCAGAAACAACAAAAGTCATATATTCAGTGAGGGAAACACATTTTCAGAAATCGACAGACCAAGACAGAGCTAAAACGTCAGTTTCTGCCGCTGGGACTTGCATGTGCTCTGTTTCCACTAGATGTATAGGTTAGAGGATGTAAAATTTTGCTTCCCATCATTTTAATGTTCTTTCTGCATTATTTGCCTATGCACCTCATTATTCTGAAGATATTTATGCACATATCAAACAATTTGCATCACTTTACGGAGTGTATTCTAAGATTGTGGAAAATCAAATATGCTAAACACATAAAATGTTAATGACTCAACTGTCCAGAGATTTTAATATCAAATGGAATGATTCAAAGCAGTTGAGCCATAAGGCAAAAGACGGTGTGGGTGTACAATCAAGTGTGACTCACAGGTGAGAAGATGGGTCCATTTTCTTTTTTTCAAAAACGGGAGATCTGTGTTTGCACCAAGTATGAACTCTCTGGGTCTGTCATGAGAAAACATTTGACACACACACACACACACACACACGGACACACACACCTACACTCAAAGCCAACACAAGCCCACGTTTGATATGAGTCACTGATGAATCAATTTTACAATTTTACAGATCAGACTGGCCAATAATGACTAAGAAGCAACAACTAAACAGAGATATGAACAGCGCCCCTAGTGGCGTTTCATGTCTCTGTTAAAATTAAGGAGGTTTATTACATCTCAAAGTATCAAAGTGTAAATTAAAACACTGTGTCTCCTTGATAGCATCATTGTCCAAACAGCTGTCTGGCAAGATATTTTTGAAATATACCAAATTTCATCTTCCTCCGGCCTGTAGCGTTTGAGATTTGTTGCTTTGTACATTAAGCAGTGATTGATAATCTGACCAACTGACCTTTCTGAGGCCCAAACCACTACTGGAGCAAAAAGACTCACAAAAGGTAAATGCAAAGAGCTGGTGTCTGTTTATAGAAGCTCAGTGAGTGAATGGTGAGTTTTGTCACAATAACCCAGTGGAGTGTCTCTCTGGCCACGTTAAGGACAGCAAACAGACTAAAACACACAGCGGGGAGAGCATGGAACATTAAGCAATACTCTGGACATATAATGCTGTTTACTGAGCCTTGTTATCATCAAATATCAAATACTTAGTTTGTCAAGTATGTTGACTGTTTTCTTTAATGTGAAATGTATTAAATTTAATAATTCACTAACCACCAACCAACATCTCAGATACCATCTGACTTCACCCATGAACAGGAAAGGCATCTGGATTAACCAGTCTCCTTTATCTCCTCTGTGAATAGATCAACTTGATTAAATCCCCATCACACACGCATACACATAAGCCATGTTACTCTGTTCAGAGAAGAAAATGACTGTTAAAGTAACATGACAAACTCCAATGATTTCCAACACTTTGATCAATATTTGCTAGGAGGGTCAATGCTCTATTCCAAAACTGGAACTGACAAAGCAAAGACCTGAAACCAAATGCCGAAATAAATACTGCTCTACTCGTGTATACCAAGATGTATACCTTTATTTGTTGATTTTTGTTTTCTTTTTAAGCTACAATACAGCAATTTAAGCTACTCTAGCACCTCTATAATTACCTGAATGTGCCTTTGTGCAGATACGAGTGCAGCTCTGACACAATAGCCCTGTATTCCCTTTCTGCAGCTTATGAATGTTAAATCCTTGCTTTACAAATGTAATACATGTTGCAGGGACATGGTGCTACATGGCATAAGAAGTGTTCATAATATTGTCTCACAAGAGCTACGTTCCCAGGCCAAATTATAAGGAAGGACCAAAGTTAACCTGAGATGTTTTAGTGCAGTTTTTTGGCATAAATTAATCAGCCGGGCTTTGGTCCAAGGTAATCATCCAAGCTACAATTAAGATCTTGGAACAGCAGTTTGAATGCTATTTGCCCACCTTGATTGCTTTGATGGTAAAACTGAGACTTTATTGTGGGACTTGAGATAATAAAATCCAGCATGTAACAGTGAAACGGTAAGTTATGCTACAGAAACTCTGCTTCCACTCTCAATTACACCCATTAAACCTTTCCCTTATGATCGCCAGCACAGATTTATATCAAGCTTCCATAAAGTAGGTGTGTGTGTGTTGGGAGATATAATCCTGGGAATAGCCCCATTTGTCTTGCCAATGCACTGAATGGGCACTGTTCTCAATGTCAAATCCCCTTTCTGTCGGCCAATGCACCAAGTAACCAATCAGATAAATGGCTTTGAATCCGTCTGATAAACTCTTGTAAAAACCCGGGCTGGACATTTCCATAAAATTTCATAAATACTGCCATTAAATCACACAACTTGATGCAACTGAGTTTAACAACCCTTTCTCTTAAGAGTCATTTTATTCCCTGTACCCTGTCCCACCCTGTTCCCCTTCTTCTTCTACTCCATGTGTTTGCCTGATGGTAAAGCTGAGTATAATTAATAAAGGGCCTCTCCTCCCACAAGTCCTGTTAGTAAGATAAGCCCATTCATCAGAGTGTCAGCTCCTCACAGGTCAGCACTGCTTCAGTACTCTGCAAAGAGCAGATAGACTGGGAACTTAACTCTGAGTCTCTAGAGACACGTCCCTTAATGTGTAAGCCCCACGCTCATCAAGTTTCACTTCATGTTATCTCACTTTTCGTATGGGCAGTCTGATTTGTTGTAGTGATGAAATTACTATTGACGAGCTGATCAGCCGATTAGTTGGCTCATGGATTAATTGTTGGGGTTCTTTAGGCTATCTCAAATCAAAGCTTCTCAAATTCAGGAAGGAGGAATGCCACGGATCAAACCAGGAACTTCTCAATTATTCCACAGGTTTAATTAATTTTGCTTTGTCTGGGTTAATTCAATACAAAACCCTTGTACTTCAAGAGAAAAGGCAGATTAAAATGAAAAAAAAGATGAATGAGGCTCCAACACAGAGAGACATGGAAGAAGGATGCAGACAGACTCTGGCATCATTTATCTGGGCACTGCTTTCGACTTTCCTAGCGGCCAATCAGATATCTTTCAGTCGCCATGCCAGCTATATGATTCGGCTACAAATATGGTCTGTTTGCCAGTGAAGAGACGTGAGTGTGTCTGCATGTGATGTGTGAGGGAGGGAACAAGACGCAGGCAGAGAGGCATACAGTAGATTGCCAGTCAGATTATGAGGCTGCCCAGAATGAAAAGTTTCCACATGAGAAGTAAGCAGTGCTGCACACATTGTGTTACCAGGCTGTGTGTGTGTGTGTGTGTGGTCTTGTCCAGATGAGATTTGACAGAAAGTTGATATGTATCAGTAGCTCAGATGCAGCCTGGTCACGTCCTCCTTCCATGTGCCCAGGAAATTACTTTGTTTGTAGAAAAACAATTATGAAAATGAGGACAGAAAAAGAGGTAAAGAGAAGGAAGAATACAACACAGTGTCAACTCTTCGCACACTGAGGAGACACAGATGTGACAAGCCTGACATTAAAATGGAGGAGAACACCAACAAAGGCCGCATCTTCATCTCCATCTCTAGTCCCGCTCATTGAGATAGGATCCTAAAAAGCTGGCCCAAATTCCTGTGGATTACATCTGCCTTATTCCCTCCCAACAATCTAATCTCAGTCCATTCTGGTTAAGGCAGACCGCTGACTCCACCCCTCCCCTGTTCACACCCAGATTATAGGTTTGGTCAGCTTTTGGTTGAAAAAGGAATGTCCTGACTGTCTATGGTTCATTAAGACAGGGGCTTATTAAAAACCTCTGACTGCATCTTCTCACAGTCACTCAAATAAAGAAGCACATCATCAGAAGGTGGAGCGCTGTTTGTCTCTAACATGAGAGAAGGGGAGGGGGAGTGAAAGTGAGAGAATGACACGAGGAGGGTGAGAGGAGAGAAGGGGAGAGAGAGGGGGGATGTGGATAAACCACGATGAACCACAAGATCTGGAACCACTTTGAGAGAACACACCATCAATTCCAGTGTCACTCTAATGCCCAGCAATCTGGTGTTCTGGAAATTCTTATATAACCTGCAGGTTGAGGGAGACTACACAGACTGTATCTACTGAACCTCACGGTGTAGGTAGATACAGTCAGCTGTATCCTAACCTGAATGTATAACCTAAACATAGTAAATTACAGTACAGAACCCCCAGCTGGGTCGTCCTGCTGTCTCTATCTGATTGTATGCACACACACACGCACACGCACACACCACACAACCTTTGCACAGCATCACTTTAAATGATGACTCATGAACTGTTGTTTGTTTTTCTCCCATCCTTCTCCTGCCATGATGGTATGAACATGCAAAAAGCAACAGTAACAGGTTCAAGAGACAGAAAGACAGAAATGTTTAAACAAATCCAATCATGTTCTCTTCTTTTAGGAAAACTTGAGCATTTACCTACTCCGTACATGCATGTCTCAGCTGGGACAACATGTTTAGTGTTTTTGTTCAACACTTGTCAGCATGTGGTGATAACATCGTGCACACATGTTGTGTAAGCTGTGGGAAGGTACTGAAAAAGAAAAGACATTGTTCTTGACTGCATGTTATGTAACATGCTGGTACTTCTCAAACAACAAAAAAGGGGCCATTGCAGGAGAAACCTGCGACAACGGCTGGTGTAAAGCGATGCAAAATGGAGGACAGGGAAACTGTAAGTCAAGCAGCAGTCCTGTACACATAGAGACACGTGCATACACGTTCAACTCCATTACTATGAGACAGTATGACAGTTAAAACCGATCTGTGCAGATGACACCCTGCTCCCCTCTCCATTTCTGAGTCACACTGTGATAAAAAAAGAATATGAAACATAATTTCTTATAGAGTTTAAATTTTAGGTTGATGGAATAAAGCAGACATATTCTAAAGATTTTATTTAGAAATGAGATTTTAGAGTCGATTATGAGATCTGTTAGCTTTAGGGTATTTAAATGAGAAACCTGAGCCAGTACATTAAGTTAACACTAACACATTGTTCCAGTCGTAAGAGAGCAGAATTACATTAAGGTTGTTCATTGCTTAGATACTAAAAGATTCCAATTCCCACTTTATTAGAGGCAAATGAGGCTAAAGAGATGCTGATGTTGCTTTAAAAACATTAGGGGAATACCTGACATGAAAACAAATGCTGCTGAACATTGCTGACAACGATATCCATTTTAGTTCACAAATGTGAGCAAATAAAACTATTTGTAGAAAGCATTATGACTTGCCAGAGGCATGAAAGAGAGGACTAAACTGTAGGATTGTGGGGGGAAAAAGCCCTCAGCGTGGACGGAGAAAGGTTTGTCAAACATCCTGTATGTGTTTAATGCAAATCAACCTCAAACTGCCCTCAAATATGACATGCTCTGTTGATGTTTTAAGGCCTAGTTAGAAAGCCCTCAATCTCAATTCCTAAGAAATAAGACAGGAAGCCATTCATATTCCTGCATCGCCCTCACCAGCTATAGATAGTGGTTGACACTGTGGTAAAGTGAGGGGAGTAACTTCCTTTTCCTCCAATCTCCCTTTTAATATGGACAAATTGCACTCTGGTCACATGGGTCTGCCTGGCCCATTTGTTTTGGAAAGGATGCTAAATGACCAAATATGAATCTCACTCAGTCCCTGACCAACGAGGTCAATGAGGTACTGAATCTCAGAGAAAACGTTCAAAGTTGGCAAGAGTGATGAGTCTGTGGTGTAATTAGAAACACTGCAAATCATCTTCAACCCGGTTCCCTTCAACTACCATGTATTTCTCTGCAGTCTATATGCTGGCTCCGGATTATTTTGGCAGTTGTTGTCCCTGCATGGGATAGCGACCCGAGTAAACAATGCTATATAAACCGATGTACTTAGAAGCACTTTGATATCAATCTGTCTTTTCTTGTCTTTAATCTATTGCTGTGTCTGTCCTTCCTGTCTTTATAACAATGCATAATCAAGGGAGTAGTCTGATAAGATAAAATAAAGTCTGGACTCACAGGTGACATCTCATTAAAGAATAAAATAAGAAGGCATCACTGAACTCATGCCACACCAGAGGCCGTGTTAATCGAATATTTTCCGTCCCTGAAGGAAAAATCTGAAGGTTGTCCATCATTTGGACAGATTGACACTGCGGTTTATCTCCCACAACCTCGAGTAATTTAAATGCAACACTATCAATAACCACATGTAGAAAACCTGCAGAAGACCCCCTATACAGTTGGTGGTGAGCGTGCATATTAATGAGCTATTTTGTAGTAATTTTGTCTTTGATCACACCTTGTTGTCTAGCTAGCTTTAGCCATCGTATTGTCAGCTATATTGCTAAATAGCCAGCTATAGCAAAGTGTCCAAAGTTTTTAGAAAGCCCCAAATAATTGTGATGTGGTTGATAAACAAGGTGAAACAAAGAGGGACTGATGAGGTGGAAGTGGTGGATGAAGGACAAGCGAGTAATACTGATAACGTTTATCAGCCGGCAACAGTTGATGTTACGGAGGAAGTGAGTGGCAGCAAGAGGTAAAAATCATTTCTCTGCTTCATCTGGTGTTGACACAAAAAGTGACCCCTCGGTCAGTGTCATGATCTGTTTCTGTTCATTTCCTCTTTACACATACTATGAATGATCATTATCATTAAAAAATGCTGAGTAATGATAGATTAAGACAGAATTTTCACCACCCTGTCTGTCAGAATGAATGACAATGAGAAAATATAACGTAACCTCTGTGCCAAATGACCTCTGCGTACCCCCCACTCACTCCCCATTACTGAGCACTTACAACTGATATTCAGTAACAAATAAATACATAGTAGAAATTAATGTTCGAGTCAACCCATTTCCTGTCATTTACGACGGTGCTTGGAGTTTGATTTTCATACAACCACACACAAAACAAAAGTAATTGGAGTCATGACAATTTAGAGAACCAGTCTGGGGGCGAATGTGGAGGATCTCGTCTGAGCATTCAAGCTGTGAAAACAATTACTGCTACGCTAAACCGTAATACTGGATGTCAAAAGCCCAGTTTTCAGGGGGGAAAAAAAAAAAAAAAGAGAGTCCAGAAAAGAAAGCTCCTCCTCCATCCTCCCTCCCCTGGTTAATCTCAACAATTTGGTCAATGATATTGACAAAAAAAATGACTCAGATAAACAGAATATCAAAAATCCTTTGCAGCCATCTTTCATAATAGTCACAGACACTGAACATCCAGTACTCCTCAGAAGTGTCTTACAGTGGGACTACAGATGACAGGTGCTTTGTGCTGTGTGGTTTAGTTTCACTGATGTGAAGTTTTCTCTCGGTTGCAGTTCCCTCTGTACCTCTAACTCCCATGTCTCCCTGCTTCCCCCTTTTCTCTCCCTCTCTGTCTCGCTCCCTGCTGATATGGTGAAAATCAATGGCTCCTCTATGCTGTGGAAGGTCTGATGTCTGCTAATGAAATCCTATCTGCTATGAGTCATCCATCTGATAGCCGCTGGGACAACGGCTGGCAGAAGGACCGTCTCTCTCTGGCATCATTTATGATCTATCACGTACACAAACATGCACACCTTTACGGGCGCATCTATTCATGCAAACATAAACGTGTTGTGCGCAGAAGTAAACCCTGATAACTGCGTTCACTTCAAATTGAACTGCTCAGTTTAAACACACACATTCTCTCGAGTGGTGTGTGCGTGGACTGTTGTAGTCTATGGTTAAAGTATTCTCATAGGCAGTGGCTTTGTAGGCAAATAGAAATTTCTGTATCATTAAAAGTGAAACTGTTTTGTACCAACACTACTATGTACTATGTTTATTTTGAGTTTATAAAATTGTGCTAATTAAAAATTAAACTGCCAGCTAGATGTGGATTTGTTGTAATTGAGAATAAGTTTAGAAAATACTTACGTTACGTTATTTTTACGAATGTTAGGATATGATTTTGGGCAGACTTTTACATGCTTTAAAACTTATAGAAACAACAACAACAACAAAAACAAGTTCAGTCTCCTGTGGTGCACCAAAGTTTGCCCATGTTGGATGTCTAAGGAAATTGACAGTGTCAGACAGCATTTTATATGGAAACAAGCCAAGAATAACTGTTATCAGTGCAAAACTGTTCATCTGTTCTTAATCCCCTACTTCATTCCTAAAATCATCAGTTACGGACAGCTGACACTGGATTTTAGAGTTTGATATAAATATTTTGGAGCTTTTTTAAATGAATTGTGACGAATGCATGTACTGAGCAGCACACTTGACTACCTTCTAATTTGTTGAAAGATAAACATTTCCCGCGTGCTCTGCTGCAACGACATTGTCTCTACACCGTATAATCCAAGCCAGTCCTCTCTATTGTTCCCCCTGTTTCCTTCACCATGTTAACCGCCTCCAATAGGAATACATCACATACAACGCCTCCAAAATGATTGGTCTTTCCACCCCCAACCTCTCTCGACCTTAACAGCAGAGCCATTACACGCAGAGCACATGACCCCAGGCACCTTCTTAACCCATTCTTCACACTGCTTCCATCTGGTCGTAGGTACAGATCCCTGGCCTGGAAACAGGCGTGCTAGGTCTAGAGTTTTGTCCCCTCTGCCATAGCATCACTCAACAAAACATGCTGGTACCTGTATGTGTGTGTAAATGTCTGTTTCTAAACTATCTGCATTTATAGCATTTACTTGTTCTTGCTGGCTAATATATATGCCAATACCAATACATTTGCGATAAGCTAATATTGGCCAGTGGTCTTGTGGACAAAATATCCTTCAATTCACCATGCAATACTTCCTAATAATATACGAAAGCTAAATAGTACTTGTGTGAAAAGATTGCTTCAGACTCGTAACATTATGTCATCGTGTACAACTTCACCATGACACCTCAGTCACCAGTGTTTCATTTTGTTTCTGAGAGAGAGCAGACAACTGTCACCCGGACTGTTAACACACACTCACGCATACAGTGAGCACAGACTAATGATGACTGCTTATATTGTCTCGTGATGTCTCAAAGTAACAATGATGCCATGCTAACAGAGTCACACAAACGGTAGATGTACAGACACTGAATTACAAAGTGTTTTTCTTCAGCCTGAATGTTAACCAGGGCTACTTCCTAATGTACACAGAGAGTGCAGACATGTAAAGCCTCACACAAAGAGAAACTTTCCATGCTAACAGTACAGGCCTGAAAACATGTCACGCACAGTTGGCGAGACACTGCTACACATGCAGTGTTTTTATCTTTAATTACATCCTCAGACAGATGTAGGTATTTCGGCTAAGAGAAATGTGATCCATGAACTCTCCTCTCTCTCTCTCTCTCTCTCTCTCTCTCTCTCTCTCTACAGCCCTCCAACCTTTCAATCCCTTCCTCATCACTACATCTCTCAACCCACCCAGTATCAGTCCAAACGCTGCTAATCTCTTCCTGTAGCTCTGTTTCTGCGTCACTGTGCGAGTGCATCCTCTGCTGATTGAAACCGACATCTGTTTGCATGGTCTGGCTTGAGGCCATACAGTACAAATACACACAGAGTGCTAGACCCAGACATAGCCGCAGAAATGGTGAAAGTGGGGACTTGTCACAAGCACATGGACAAATACAATGCCACGTTTTCTAATAAACCCGGTGCTGACAGAAAATATTTAGAAAATGAAAGGGAGGATGGAAGGGACATGAAGATTGAAGCCTAAAAAGAAACATAAAAAAAAAAAAAGATGTCAGCAGTCTATCTTGAATTTCATGGTCTACATTTTTGTTACCCCCTCCGATAGCTGGACTAATGTACGATGATGTGAAGTGAAATACTTCAGCTAAAACGTTAATAATAAAATGCAGATTTTTGTGGCAGCTTCCAGAATCAAGGAACAGTTATTTTGAGATGTATTTTCTTCACTCTTAGTAGAAAAGCAATGCAGACGAATTGGGTGTATAATTAATCTATCATAATAATCATTACCATTTTTGCATTTTGTACACCTCTAAATCCCCCCTTACAGTATTCCAATACAAGTAACCCATTGCAGAATAAGTCTTGCTATTTGCTTGGGGCATGTTGAAAGGTATTCTGTCATTAGCGCATAAATACTCATAATGATCATTCATGTGGGCTGATGTTTATCTGAAAAACGAAGAAAAAGCCCACCGAAATTTAATCCATTTAGGCTAACGGCATCAAGATTTCATGTGAATTTATTAATTGAGCGGAGTCGAAGGGGACCGGGCCAAGCACTAACAGTCAGCTTGGGAGCTGAATACATTATGCAGAGAGGCACATTAATATTATATGGCCAAATAAATCCAACTTCCCTGAGGGTTTCCCTGCCACCATGTCTATCCACCCCTCCTTGGATAATATGAAAGACAGTGCTGGAGGAAAGCGGTAAAAGGAAAGGAAAGAAGCGAAGTGTCATCCACATGGGCACGACATCTTGGATGGATCTTTCAAGAACGACAAAGGCACTCAGCTGGAGAGGCATGAGACGGCAGAGGGTGGTGTGAACAGCAGAAATGAAGAAAGAGATGCCATCGGTGCAATACCGTGTCTGAGAAAAAGAAAAAAACACCACTAACTCACTGATGACATAACTAGGCAAAGCAATGCACTGGTAAGCCATCCAGGATTTAGATGATTTTCACTCACTCACAGAAGTGAGGATGTACCTGAAGCTGCTTTTTGAACCAAGATGCAAATTCACAGAAGGTAACAAATATATAAATGATAACGTTAAATGTAGAACACAGTCTTCACAACCCCCTCTAGTACTTTCTAAATCACCCTTTCCACCACGAGTTGATCAGACTCCAAATTCAGCCACAAACAGGGAAGTGACTCAACAAAATACAGGCCTTTCATGATGATCGTTCTGTCCTCTTCCCCTCCCTCCTGTATCTGTTTTGCCCTCTCCCTCTGGGGCTCTGACAGGCATTGCTGCTCTCCATGTATCTCTTTCCCTCTCACGCTATCCTACTAGGACATTTCAGCTCACTTCATCTCTTTTACCATCTGCACCACACCTCATTTTGTTTACCTGATTCTTCCTGGCAATGGCTTCATAGCACACTCTTCACACTCTTTCTATCTCCCAGCTTGTGTCAGCTTCTTTCTCTGTGTGCCTCTTTCATTGTCGGTCTCTCCTCTAATTGGGTACTGTGGATCACTCTCCTAGCTACACTGCTATGGACTGTAAAAGACACTGTTATAAAAGCAGCTTTTTTAACTGTGTAAGTGACTGAGAGAGAGATATGGGGAGCCCTTGTAATCCACAGTTAGGTTCACAGAGGATCTACGCTGTGACCGGAAGACATTCTCTGGAATGTGTGTGTATGTGTGTGAAAGGACACACAGATGATGACTCAGTAAAACAGATAGAACAGCAGGGCATTCAAAAAAGCACAAAAAAAGACGTGTATTGCTTTACATAACACAGCAGCATAAAGATGGGGGGGGGGGGGGGGGTATACTGAACTACATTTAATTGGTTCTCGTCTGAATTCTGTTTGTTGATGGATCGACCAGAGACTTTCCCTGCTCCTCTCTCATCATAAACCATGACACAAAAGCACCCATGGTGCCATCGCAGTGATGGCATTAGTGTTAGAGCAGCAGCCGCAACACGAGACTGTCTTTTCATGATAAAACTGGAGCTACTGATTAAATTAGACCACACATCTTTGACAGCAAATCACCTACTGTTTTGACAGCAGGGTCCTCTAATCTCTGTGTGAGCCCCGTCAGGCTGTAAACAGCATCCCTAGTCTGTTGGAGTTTGTGCTACTTCCTGTGCTATGTGTAACATTTCAATTTAAATAAACAAGTACAACACTGATGGGAAGATAAGAAGCAACCACTGCACTGGAAATTATTTGAGGATGAAGGAATATTTAGTCAAGGAAAGTTGCTTGCTAAATGTACAGTGTGAAGATTTCCAATACAGTGCTTTTCATTCGTAACTTCTCTGTGTCATTACAGTCATTTTTATCTGATGATGTTTTTGACAAAGACATTTTTCAAGTGGAATTGGACACATCATTCAAGTAAACAGTGTGGTTATGCTGAGAGCCTCAGCTTCCCTCAGCTGCCACTGACTTACACAAACATGTCTGTTTATCTGCTCTGAATCTTGGGGCGTCATTACATAAGCTTGTGTGTGTGTGTGGGGGGGGGGGCTGTGTGTGTCTGCACAAAGAACAAGATGGAATTTGGAAGAGCTGTTGTGAGGATGTTGTGTCTATGAATGAATGAAGATGGTGTTGGGAAGAGTGTGAACGAGTGTCAGCAGAGCACATTCATTTCGACTGCTTCCCTCCTCGCCGGAGTCTCTGTCCCTGCGTGTCTTTGTTGTGGGAAAGTTCATTTGGGTCTCTGTCAAACTTATTGTCAAACGCGGTCACAAAGGACTCATTCAACAATGAGCTTTCCTCTGTGTCTGCAGAAGGAAGACACACACAAACATGCACTTTGATGATAGGACGGAATATACTGTACGTACATGCCCAGGTGTTTCACGCCAGCATTGTCTAATGTTGTGTTAGCGTCCATGTGCACACTTGTGTTATTATTAGGACAAGTGACTCAGACTTGTCACTTCTCCAGCACACATACTAATGTCAGAAATAGCCTCGTCTATTAGCATCATCATTTGGACATATTTCAGTATTATATATCAGTTTCTGCACAGCTTAAAAAAACATGCAGGCATTTCACTACGGCCTGAATACATTGCATCAGTTTAAATTTCCTCTGAACACATTGGACCTGCATTTATTCATGCTTTAAGGCAGCATGTCAACGTACACAGTAACTATTTGGACACATGTACTGTGATCCAATGTAGTAATTGAAGAGCTACCAACAGCGCTAACATGACTGCTTTCATCATTTTATCTGCTGGTCGCTTTCAGTGTCTGTGATTTTATGTATGATCTATGTATGCCTGGTGGCTGAGCATAAAATTAATTCCATTAATCACTACCTGGGGAACAATCTAAAAGCGTGTTTATTCTGTGCAGTCTGTGCAGATTAGATTCATACCAGGAGAAACGGGGCTCAAACTATGACTCAGTATGGAGAATAAGTGGCACAAAGCGTGAGCGATGGCAGGGACGTGCAATTCTGCATTCTCAGACGATATGCTGCTCTGTTTCATACCATCATACAGTTTTTGCTGGGCCACTGAGGGCTGTTTCCGATACATCAGCCCACATGAGTTATGTGTTTGGGCCACTGGCAAGACACTAAATTACTCATTTGGGTCTGCAACGGAGAGCAATCCTTGCTTCAAGACGACACTCCATTTCACCAAGACCTGGTGCGCCATCCTTTATGTTTTGGTGCCCACATCAACGCGTCAAATAGCTTTTTATTCAGAAATCAATGAGTGTATGCACTTGGGAGCCTCTGCCCAGCTCATTACCAAAACAGACATGAGTCAGCCTCACGGTCGTTACCGGGGGAACCATATGGCAGCAGAGACCTTCTTAGTGAGTGGTACAGCCTATTGGATGTGATTGTAAATGTAATCGCTGACATGCTATTTGACGTCACTGATCCTTCTCCAAGGCTTCTCAAAGTGATCATTTTATATACCATATCACTGTGTTTGTGTCTGTTATGATAAAACAGCTGCATGTTTGTAATTATAGTACGATATGGTTGAACAAAACATTACCTCTGCAGACAGATAATGCCATTATAACAGACGTAACAAGCAAATGTTATCAGTGTTGTTTGAGTGAGTTTGTGTGGCGGATAAAACATTTCCCTGATGAAGTTTAAGTGACTGTCTTGAAAGTTCTTTCAATATTTATTATCAATAGAAATGTAACCCTGTTATGACTAACTTGATGATATGATGGATTAAATGTTAACCTGTAGTCCAAGTGCTGGCATCAGACCTGTAAACAACAGACTGGTTATTCCACAGGGATCTCAGCAGCAATATCATGTTGGTTTCATTACAACTCAATTGGAAGAAATGATCTTTTAGGCAGAGTTGCTTTTGACAAGCTGAGTCAGTGGACTGTGGATGCTTATGTGCTATGAGCTGAACCAGATTAATCTTGCATAGCACTACCTATCTCCGCGCTGGCACAGCGCTGGAGAAAGGTCTGGCTGAAGCCATTATTATTCTGGTGTAGTGGAAAAAAGCTCTCTGGCTTGTTTGTATTACTTTGAACCAATCACAATCTTCCTGGGCGGCATAAATCCAGGATGGCACTCATCGAATGAGCTCCGAGGTTGTTGTTGTTTCACGTGAAGACTTTGAAAATGTTAGCACACAAGACAGCGGACAGGCATACAAATTCCAACTCAAATATTTGGCAAATGGCAGGCTTATACTCACAGCCTACTTCATGTGAGTCAGACTAGAGGCTTTAACTGTATCATACCAAAACCAGAACAATTAGACTGATATAACTATAATCCACCAATTCACAAAAGCAAAGAATTACTAAGTTATCACTTCATATAAAGTGAGATAAAAGACCATTAAAGGAATGAAGTGGACACTGCCATATGGCCTTATGTCCTCTCTGCCCTCTACTCTGTAGCATTCCAGTCAAGGATTTATCCAAGTTTCAACCCAGCAAGCTCTAAGTACAGGGCCTCCCTCTGACAGTCTGATTCCTAACCAGGATTAACAAGAATACAAGTCTGAAGCCGTGCTAGTGGCCACGGGAGTGTTCATTACAGCCCACAAAATTGTTGGATGGACTCAACAACATTCTAACAACATACTGAAGAGATACTAACAACATACTTATTTTGCTATTCGTAGAGCCTCATCAGTGCTGGCCTGGAACTATGATGTTAACTTTCTCTTGATGGCAGTGCTTCAGGAAATGCCATGGGTTGGGTTCATTAAAATTAAAAAGGGTTTTCCCCATTGGGAGCATGAACGTGGTCAGCAAATTTGATCATAATCTACCAGTAAGATTATGAGATATTTTGTGTATGAAGTTTTTGTTGGAGTAGTACTCGAGGAAACGTTAGAGGGTCACTTAACGCATTAGGGTTTATCGGAATATACACAGCAGATTGCCTGGTAATAAACCCACTGGTTTTAAAGATAATGGAAACTAATTCACTGTTATTGCACACTTTTAACTGAATCTAATAAACTTCACTTTTGTTTCGATGATGTCTCCTCCTCACAGTTCCTACCCTCAAAGTCCAAAGGAATCAGGAATCCCACGCTGCACCAGTATGATTTCTTCGAGGAAAGTTACACACGGTGTGGGCTCTCGTGAGTACAGGAAAGCATACAGGAGATTTGTTACTTAAAATGACGTCTGCTTAGCAATGATGCACACACGCTGTGCACCACAACCACAGATGCAGTAATCCTACTTGCAGTAAACCCAGGAAATTGCAAATGATCTATAAGACTATAAGATTTAAATTATAGGGGGAGAGGGGCTTTTAAAGAAAAAAACAGCACAGAAAAATGAGCATGTTTGATTTATGGTTTTACTTGGGGGAAACTGTCTTATTGTGATCAACATTTGAAGGTCACAGTTCACAAACATCTACTTTTAGCACAGCCTGTTTTTATCTGCCATATTGTGTCTTGAGGGAAGGGGGCTGTCATCACTAACACAGGCACAAACTTTTTTTATGCCTGCCTTTCTCCCTTTGAACTACAATGAACTCATCACCCCATGTCTTCTAACCTGTGTTAGACAGGGACAACCATGCTGGCTATTGCATGGTGCTTTAAAAAGCACAGCTAACAAGGATTAGCATCCAATTTTAACACCTGACTGTAATCCTGCTCTCACACTGTCCATGCTAAGCCTGTGCTAGCCATGCTAATGGAAGGGAAGCGATTTGCAGACGGCCTTTTCTTCACAACTGTTACCTAACAACTTGGCTCGTGACAAATGCAGCCGATGACAGGATAGCACACTTGCAGGGGAGGGGGAGAGGTAGGTTAAAGGAAAGTTGTAGAATCCTTTTGTGCTACTCTGCTTTGCTGATTTTGTATCATGATTAAACACATTATACACTTCTTAATGAGAAAAAAGGAAGAGATTACCTACCTAAACTACCTATTAACACCCAGATAACACATCTAAAAAGCTAAGGTTTTTAGGCCACACCACTATCCTATTTTACTGTGCAGGAGCTAAACTTTACTTCTCTTCAAGGCACATACTGTATCATAAATCAAATACCAAAGGTAAAACACACAATCCCTCTGGGTTGATCATTAACTATTGGCTATTGTGTTGTCTGTTTTTATCACCTTGAGAGGTCCAATATTTGTAATTATCTGCATCTAAACCTGCACAATCAGCATGAGCTTATTAGACATCATTGTGCATAAAGGTGGCTGTTTTCTCCAAACACAGCTCTGTCCTAAGTCTGACAAGGGCAGAAAGGGTGGTCATCATCTAAAGTATATCTTACTGAGCAGTTTGTTGTTTGTATAATGACGTGTATGTAACAAAAGTGATGCTATCATGACTGTTATAATAACAACCTGCTGTCAGGCTGTTTGTTGCCTTTTCCGTGATACAGTAGCCTGTCAGTTTAATACACTGTTATCAAGCATTCAGAAGAAGCCACTTCAACTGAATAAAATGTCATTCAATTTAAATTTTCAGAAAGTTTTGAAGTTTAACAGATCTTCAGTACCGATTGGTCAGATTTCAATTCATCGCACGGTTATATGGAAGCTTTTAAAGCTGCTGTCATTGTATTATATCAGGTAAGAACTTCCTGTTTAGCATGTGGTAGTGATCCATTTAAGGGTTGACGTTAGTGTTTATCTTCTTCACCTATCAGCAAACCACATTTTTATCATTGTACCAGAAAGATTGAATGACTTGAAACTTGGAAATATTGTCTCAGCAAACATAACAGCACCCTCTATGACACCTTTAAAAAAACATGCACCATGCTTCAAGACAGTAGGCTTGGCATTCAAATCAAGAACAGAACGTGGTGACTGTAAATGACATAAGACAGGGAATTATTGCTGAAAAGTCCAACTGCTTGAAACTACACATTACCTGAGAGCTGTCACTCCAGAATCAATACACAGGTTCTTTACTCTGAGATCACTGAGAGCCAACAACACATGACTGAGCAACAATATCATCATTTAAACTGGACCTAAACTGGTCTGAATGACAACAGTCATTAAAATGTGCGTAACTGCAGAGGGTTAAGGGAAGCAAGAGTGACCTACACATTTTTCAGCTGAATGTGATCTTTATTTCCCCATATCCACTGCCTCAAAATCTTTCTTATGAATCACAGACTATGAAATCTTACATAATTCAAGGTTAATTCAGTCAAAGTCAACATAGGTTGTTCTGGTCAAACAAATGGCCAGTAGTTTTTAATACAGGATGTCTGAACAACATGAAGAAGAAAGAAGAAATAAGAAATATCATATGAAACAGATGGATAAAGGGAGGGTTTCGTGTGCCAGCTGCAGAGCTGTAGGGATTCATCCCTCCATCACTGGCCTTCCCCCTGATGATGTCATCAATTAAAGGGACATGAAACTAAAACAGTCATCAATTCTCTTTTTCCTCACTATGCTCAAGCCAACAGAGATGGATCAGTCCATCCATGGGTGGGTACAAACGTACGCATGCACCCACCCCTACAGACATGCAATCCACATGCGAGTGCTGGGTAAAATGGCAATGTAGTGTGAGCAGATACACGGCAGAGTCGTACGGTACTGTGAGTGTGTATGCACGCATGTGCACGCATGTGTTTCAGAGTAAACCATACAAAGAGAATTTATACAAGTGAGCCAGCTGGGCACATAAGCCCTACTGCACAATAAATCCAAATAATCCTTTACGATGGGAAGCGGGAAAAGGGGGGGTTGGGGGGACACTCAGACATATGCACACACACACACACACACACACACACACACATTCACAAAGGTACACACGGTTCAATTAGCCTCGCCATTGTGCCTCTGTGGTAGACATTCAGTGGCTGTGCCCTTTTCCTAAGAATAACATGCAAGTCACCGGAATGTATGCACTCAAAATAGCAGGGCAGCTTATGACATCTGAACCTCCAAAACACACACGTTTGCCAGTGCTGTAGGACAAGGACAAAAAGGGGGATTACCCTGAATTACAACAGAAAACGAGACAGCATAATATTCATGAAAAACATCATCTTACCTTCCATCATGGTTGCAGATTTGCATTCCTCTATCTCCAAGGAGCCTGAAATGAAAGCAGGAGGCGTGGGGAGGGGGTGAAGAGAAGAAGCCCCCGGTTACCACAGAGATACAGTAGAATTGATGGGCAGCAGAGCAGCCGTGTGCATGTGGCTAACGCCCTGGCTAACTGTGAGCCTCCGACACCCCCAGACGTCGCCTGTCAACTAGCCCAGGAAAGAGAGAGAGATGCAGAGAGAGATAGAAAGAGAGAGAGAGAGAGAGAGAGACAGAGAGAGACAGAGGGAGGAGAGAGGAGGGGTGGGGGCCTGGCCGGGCTATGCCGATCAGAGCTGAGGCTTAAGCCATGGAGGATGCTGCTGCTACTGCTGCTGCTGCTGCTGCTGCTGCTGCTGCTGCTACTGCGGCTCTTAACTACACATTCAACCTAGGATGCTGAGAGGTGGGGAGAAAAGCTAACTGGAGGAAAAAAATAAATAAAGAGGCAGGGTAGAGAGAGGGAGGGAGGGAGAGAGGGAGGCGGAGAGACTGAGAGGGAGGGAGGGAGGGAGGATTATGTGTGTGTGTGTATGTGTGTTTGGCAGGGGGGTGGGGGGTGGTAGTGTTGAGGAGGGGCGGAGGCAGTTTGCTGAGGTCAGAGATGGCCTCAGCCAATCCTGGCAGCTCTCTGTGGAGTCACATGGCTTACAGCTTGAATCTCCTGACACCATGGCCCAAGAGGACGCTACGTTACTAACCCTCTCTTGCTTAACAAGTAATTGTGCGCATACACTAAATACACATGCATGTTTACAAATTCAAATAGAAGCACACAACAAGCCACCAGACATGTACAGAGTAAATACAGATATACAAATATGCTAAATACACACACACACACACACCCCTCCCCTACACCCTACCTTAAGGCAGTGCAGTGTGCCGAGCCTGCTCAGAGGTGAATGACATTAATTATTTGCTCGCCGAGAGAATAACGTGCAGGTGTGATCCAAGTGACAACCCATGTTGAGGACACACACATACGTAGACTCTATTATAACACACCACTGCACAAAGTATTTGCCCTGCACCCTCCTGGACCCTCCTGCACCTTCCTGCACCCTCCTGCACAGTGACTATTCCTGTAGTGGCTGCTTGTGTGTCCCTGCCTGTGTCCCGCCTCCCTTGGAATAAGGTGTGGTTTCACTTTGCCCTCGCTCTCTCTCCCTCCTCTCCCTGTTCCCTCCCACCTTCCCCTCTCTCCCCTGCCAGTCTGTTTCACTCCACTGTCTTTTTCTGTCCCTGTGCTTTCCCACTGCACCGGCACGAGGATCGATCAGCGTAACGGCCGATGACAGAGCAGCCCCCGGAGAGGGGTGTGCGATTGTGTTTGTTTGCTGATTAATTATCTATGAGCGGGTGGAGAGAAAGAGAGAGACAGAGAGAAAGAGAGGGGGGGTGAATGTTTATGTGGACAGACCAAAGAGCAGAGGAGACTGACAATTAGGCAAACCTACAAAACAACAACAACAACAAATGAAGGAGTGAAGTGGTACTTTACCAAAACAAGAATTTGGGACACCGTGGGTGCATCGTTAGGAAATCAAAGTCATAATTTATAGCTGTGACTGATCAGACAGTTATCAGTACAAAGTAAAATGTGCAAATTGGGTGAGCATTCCTATGGAAGCCCAGTATTCAGTGGGTATCAAGCTGTGCAGTCATAAATCTACGAATAGGTGGCACCACTCTCTAGCCCTGACCTTACATACCTTTAAATATATAGCATTATCTAGTGCATGTGGTGCGCGGGTGTTTACATGATTTTGTTAACATATATTGATGTATACTGTCTGTTTATGGAAAATCCTATAGTCTGTGGCAACTCATCTCCTCCAGAGGGACAAATAAGTATCCAATTTCCTCCGTTTATTTCTCTGTCTTCAGTCATGCTTTAACAAGGGCCAGCCATGCGCCTCTTCATGCCCAGTGAATCCTCCCAAGTCATGCTTAAGTCCATGTGATGGTGACTCTCTCCACCCAAATCTGTTTCTCTCTCATTTATCACTTCTTCCCTTTTCATTTACTGATTTCTCACCCCATTATTTTTGTCAAGCTGCCTCTATGTGGCTCACTCTGTCACTTGCCTCCTCCCTCTGTCTTTCCTTGCCCAGCTCTTGTGTCCTAACACCCAGCAGATGCTCCCAAAAAGAGGGTCCCCAATCTCCCACCCTGCCCCCAGCTTTAACTCCCTCCCCCCTCACTCCAAAGCTGTAGTGACTTCACTGCCCTCTCCCCTTTTTGATTTTTTCTGCTGCCTCCCCTTCTTTTGTCTTCATATCTACCTCATCATTTCTGCTCTCTTTGCATCACATTCTCTTTCCTTCTCACATTTTCTTCCACATTAGGCTACACCTCTTGTCTCACTCCTGCTGACTCTCTTGGCTGTTCACTAACCAGCATCTTCTCCTGCACTGCCATCTAGTGTTCACTGAGAATCATGACAGATATTTGTGCTGGTGTTGAGGCCTCACTGCTAATGCGGTAAATATACTGTGGATATCTGCTCAGTATATTGTTATATCATCAATATACAGTACTTTGCAAATCTTTACTTGTACAAACAAGACATATGTAGTGTTTATGCAGCTGACAAATGGTGCCATGTTAGCTAGAAGAGGAATGTAGAATAAGGGAGGAGGAGGGGAGGGGGATTTGCTAAATAAAGCCTAATGCCCTATAAGCTCTGTTTTGGAACTTCAGGAGAGGAGCAGCCTGAATAAAGACACACACTTACGTAATTTACTATAGAGACAAATACACAATCTTCACCACTCTACTGTAGATAACTGGACATTATCTGAATTACATAATGAAGAAAATAAAGTAAGTAAAAGACTGTGTGCCGTTAAGTTAAAACAACTTAACAAAACTTTTTTTTTTTAAATATCAAAATTACCCAAATTGTGTTTAACATGGTTTAGTGAACGGCTTTAAATTCTATGAGATTTGCATATACAGACAAAGTAACCATCGAAAGTCAGAAACAAATTAATTCTGCATTCTTTTATAAAATTCTCTCATTCTCTAACAGTCTGCTTTTGCTTTTACGTTACGTTAAGTTAACAGATTTATAATGAAATATTGTCAGATTCAGTTTATTATACACCGTTGCTATGTTTCCACATTTTCTGTTTTTTCATCTGGTTTAGGCTGTTTTCACATTTGACATTTTTTAAAGTACGTATAAGAAACAGTAAAAGACAAGAAGTAGAGAAATCTAACCCCCCCCCCCCAATTAGATGCATGATTTAATTCACAATGAACATTTTTCAAATCTTCCACTGACACTGCCTGTGATATTTTACACTGTATCCAGTGGCTTCAGGTTCGGTTTGGTTGTTCAAATGACTTGACAGCACTTGCATACTCACAAACTGATAATTATCAGCAGTCAATCAGGCAGTCAGTCCAATAAAATCTGAAACTGGAAAACCGGTTTAGTACTTCACACACGTGATGTACGTGTTATGTGAAACTTACTTTTAACCCAGAACTCAGAAGCATGAAACCAGTGGATTTAACTTGCAACCTCAAGTGCGGACATGTCTGTCTAAACTCTAGAGTAAAATGAAAGAAAGCAAAAAACAGTGCATGGACAGTCAGGAGATTTAGAAATGGTGGATAGAGCATGCAGCTTTAGAGAAATGTATGGAGCGTGTTTGAGTGCCGTGGGAATATCTAGTGCTTCCTCCCTTACAACTTCAGTATGCCTTACTCTCTTTTTCTCTCTAAATGAGTGTGCCAGAGTGTTTCCTGATGCACCTTTACAGAGGACACACACAGTCTACACACAAACACCCATATCCAAGTGTTATGACAACAACATATAAGTAAGGTCAACAAAAAAGTGAAGGTAAATGGCTAAATATGTTACACACAGCAACAAGTAAACACACTTACTACGACAATAAAAGTCCATACACTCACAACAGACACACACCACCCATTTCACCAGTCATCAGATAACGGAGTAAACCCACAGAACGTAAACATGGAAAACAAAGGGAAGAGAAGAACTGTGGCCATTCTCACTGCTGACGAGGCGCTGTACTGTAAAGGTCAAGAAAGGTGTTTTACCTACTGTACCTGCAACGATGCGAAACCAGCCGGTACACAGCTCCTCAGCCATTTACGCCTCTCTCTCTATGGACCCCCAGCTTCTCACCCCAGCCAGAAAGAGGGGTGAGAATGGAGAGGACGATCAGATGACCGAGATTTTTCGCTGGAAAAAGAAAAGAGACGAGAATGAGGAGTAACCAAGGACTCTGCCAGGCTGAGGACGTGCACATACGCCGATGCGGATACTGGCGCATAATTTTACAACTGCAAGTGTACCGGCGAAGGCATGCACACGACTACGCGGGAACACAACCTGTGGAGAATAGTAATGTGGCACAGTAGGCTATGAGTCCAGACAAGTCGGGCAGTGAAGGTCAACATGTCCTTTGCTGCAGCACAGGCAGACACACACACAATCATGAAGATGGTTTTCCCCATTTATGTAAAATTCTGCAGTACTGACAGAAGATATAGACCTGAGACTGTTGATTATGGACTTTAAATGTCGTTACTTTGCATCTCTACCAAACTTGGTATGGTATTTCCAAACTTTTCTCATATCTCTAAATGATGGCTCTTGATGGGCAAGGATACACTGTATATGCATATTACTGATTTTATGGGACTTCTTACTTCAACTTGTTTCTAGCAAGTCTTGGCTGATTTCACAGAGTACTGTTGAAATGTCATAATATACCTTATTAAAGGTGGCAAATAAATCAGTTTTTTTCAGTCCCAAAATGACATGCTCTTGGCGCCATCTGCTGTTCACTTTAACCCAGTGCACTTTTTCCTGCCTTATAATGCTGTACCTCTCCAACCCCTCCATGTCTGATCCATTTCTACAGCAGCTCTAAATTTTCTTTGTAAAGAACAGTACAAGGACAGTAAAACATGCAGTTTACAAAAAGCATCATCATTAGTATCACACGGACACACACACATTTATTTAACAAAGAAATGGATGATGGTTTTGACCTGGAATCTTGTTTTCACTGACTTCCCACAATCCAGATCTGCATAATCAACATTCAGATTGGGTCTCTGCAAAACTAATCTCAGTGATAGCTTTGGCAGTCTCTGGTGGTACAGGTGTGCTATAATAATTTAGCATTAAGCTATAAACTTGATACTTGAAGTGACACCTACGACATTTCACTTAATTGTCACATTCATGCACATTGCTACACGTTCTCCGGTCCCTATCAGAGAAACAGTCTCTCCAGAGAGCAGAGAAGTCTCTCTGGCATTTAGACAAAAAAATAGACTATGGGCAAGAATGCTCATATCTCTGGCAAGTCATACCTCCCAGATAGCAGAAACGTGTGCGAAGTGAGTCTGTTTATTTTAAAAGAAGCAGATGCAAAAGAAAACTTTCTTTTCTATCCCCACTCCATCTACCTTTTTTGTTTCCTCTATCTACCCTCTAACTTGCATCTGTCTGTATTTACCCACCACCCACATCCATCCACTCTATACCTCCCTCCCTCTGACCTACTTTCTCTCCACCTTTGCTCATGCCTTTCGCCTGTAGGGTGCAGTGTTGCTCTAATGTGGCTATTTTCAGTGACGTCTCTCTGCATCTGTTTGCAGGTCCCAAAACTGATTTCACCAACAGCATAAAAAAACAAAAAGAAAACAAGATGAATTCAAATGGGTCATCACTCTGATACAGTATGAATACAGTTAAGAAGGGAAAGCTGCATTTAGCAGCAAACTGCCATTATCATCTAGCAAGTGCAAGAACCACTGGGAGTGGAGGATGAGGTATGGTGATGCCACTTCAGGTCCCTGAATTGCTGATCATTTATCAAATGTGTTCTAGTTCCATCTTCAATTTCCCCATAAAACCAAAATAGCAATCTTGCAGAAATGATGCTCTTTCTTCTATGCTCTTACCAGCAACAGCTAGTGCTGCACCATTTTGTTCATTAACTGATTAGACAAATACAAAATACTAGATAATTACTTCCATTCATCCATTTTCTGTAGCCGCTTATCCTTATCAGGGTCACGGGGGGCAATCCCAGCTGGCATTGGGCGAGAGATGGGGTACAAGTTAGCTAATTTCTTATAAAAAAATATACCAAACATTTCCTTTCTCAAAAAAAGAGTTGGATTTTCACATCATGGTACATGATCTGACAGTTTGAAGACTAATGAATCATTCAAATAATTTAAAGACTACTGTAGACAGCAGTCATTTTATTCTTAAGAGGGTCATCATCTCAGGATAAGTTAAACAAAAGGAATAGAGATACTATATAGAGTGCCACAAGGCAGGAAGACTTGAGTCACCTTTTTAACTTTAAAAAGCACTAGAATTCTTAATAAAAAAGAATAATGAAATCCATTCACTGAGGTTCTATCTTGGTCGCGCTTACTGGGGTGAGCAGGTGATGACACTAATTCAGTGCTACGCGAGCAGGGCACAGAGGAGCAGGGAAAGCCCAGTGGCACATGACCGTGCAGAGATGTGAAGAAATGCAACAGGAAGAGAGAAGGGCGACTTTTCTCCTACTATCAAATCATCAGGCTCACTCACAGCTGACCAGCTGTATTCATTCATACGCTTTTTATCATATTTCTTTGCATTTTGTCCATTGTGAGCTTTGACTACCCTCTCATGTGACGCGTCACTACTTACCTACCAGGGTACCTCTTCCCAAGCTTGACGTATGTCAACACAGAGCAGGTGATTTACAGATAAAATGCCTCTCAGATAATGTCATCTCTGTACAGGGACTTCCCTGGGCTCATGTTGCAACTGTCACGTCTCATGTCCCAAGGCCTTATGCCATTTCCTGCATGCTGCTGAAGCAACAACCCTGCAAACCTCCACCCTGCTCCGTCTCTCCCCACCCCCAAAGTGCCCTGATGAGGGACGATGATTAGGCAGCAGTCATTAAATGTACACAGACAAACACCCACCCGCCGATTAGGCAGCAGTGAGTGCAGTCAAACCAAAACAACCCGCTCTCCAGTCAGCAGTAGGGGAAGGCATGCATGGTGATAAGGCGTGGTGATGGCAGGGTGCCATGTCGAGTGCCTACGTGCCATCCAGCCACTCATGATGCTCTCTGTCTGTTAGTGCTGCCAGACAGACATACTGTTCTCTGTCATTACCCCAAGAGCTGCCCTGCCCAGGAGGTCAGGCACTCACAGAAGCACACACACACACACTACAAGAGGCAAGGTTTTCTGTGTAATTAGCACCCACTTCCTAATTACTTAATGATGCTGAGGAGGCTGACCAGCAGATCAAATTCATAGGCGAATTTGGCTTGTTTAGTCTGCAGCTAGGGGTGTCATTTGGATACATAACTTTAAGCTTTTATTGAAAGAGTTAGCTTGAAAGGAACTTTATCACACTGATCTCTCAGACAATCAGTCAGTAGTCAGTTAAGGTGACGCAGTTGGTATTCCATATGAATTCATACCAGCCACCAGACGCAGTTAAGAGGGGTCAGTTCAGTACAAAATGAAAACCAACTTGCGGAGACTTGAAATTATAGTATGACTACATTTCGCACTGCCTCCCTGCCCTGTAGCACCAGTTTCAGAACAAACACTGTCAGCTTGGACTATTCTCGACCCCAAACCCCATCCAGAGTCAACCCCCCTGTTATAAGCCCCGTCTGAAAACCCATTCCTCCCCTCCAGCCTCAGAACAGGGCATGGAAAAGATGAGCTCATCCCTCTGATACTAGGCCGGTCTGGTCTGTGGTCTCCCTAATGGTCTCCAGGATGTCAACACCGGTCCAATAAGTCCCTCTTACTCACACCAATTACCATTTGCACACAGGGCCAAGCCTAAATAAACAGAACCCAAACTTGCTATACAATCAGCTTATATCTATAAACAGTGGAGAAGTTTAAATTAGGCCACTCCCAAGAGTACCGGTCTTTGCTTGGACGGCCAGGCAGAGATGACAGAATGGAGCCAGACGAACTCACTGCAGGGAGTTTCAAAGCAGTATTTTAAAGACAGCAAAAATAGCACTGGGATGAGTTCTATACTCCCTAATAGCTTCTATGGATAATTCAAACAAATCATTTTAATATCATGTTTAATACAATTTTAACTTGATATTAATTAGATTTGGAAGGTTTGGTTCCATTTAACTGGTAAATGACCCCCATAAAGACCACATTGAGCTAAATGACTCCCCTGCCTGAAGCTAAGGTGGGAACAGGAAATCACGGAGTTGTGTCAGAACACTCAGAAAACCCCTTAGCTGAATTAGTTTTGGACAAAAAAAAGATAAACTTGCCTACGCTTGCTTACTGGCTCACTCAGCTTTGGCTGGACACCCACGAGAAAGTTGCTAATATAGGTTATGTGTGTATGTGCTGTGATGTGCCGGTAGGAGCCCAGATCAGCCTCCCAATGACGCATTTAATACTGAACCCATAATTTATGAGGAATCCTAAAATAGGAGTGTAGATTTTTAAGATCTGCTCTATCTGACTACAAGTCAGAGTAGTGTGAACAATGAACGTGTCCCTTAAAGTCATAGTAGGTTTTACAAAATGATCATGGTGGTATTCCTGCTCTCCCCCCTTTTAACTAAATGTAGGCTGTGAACCCAACTAGGACCGAGCACAAGCCATGGATTCACCAAGCTTCCTGAGTCAGGAGGGCAGAGGATCAGTAAGGCAGCAGGAATATCTGTGAAAGAACGTGTTATGTATGTGTCTGTGTAATGTGTGGGAGTGGATGGGGAATCCTGGAAGTGATCAGTGATTCTTTTAGCATATTTCAGTTCAGTTAGATGTGTAACTCTGAGCGCATCACTGAAAATTTCATTTTCAAAATTTCATTTTCAAAATTTCAGGAACTGTTGCTGTACTCATGGTACCTTTACCCACTGATGCAAGAATCAGTCTGGATTAACTGTTCCTACTTTTTCTTTTCTTTTGTTAGGGAGCCGGATCTTACTTGTTTCCTAATTAGTATTTATTGATAATTATTGTCATTTTTTAGCGTTTTCTGCTGAGAGGAGAAATAATGTGCTGCATGTGTGTTATTAGGGCCATTATGTTAATGAAGCCCAGTCGATCCTGGATTGTTTAGGTTAATACCATCAATATTTCAGATCAACAAGAATGTGACAACTTCAAATTGATCAATTTCGTCAACAAACATTTTTGGCAAAGACCTCAACGTTATGAAAAGACACGATATTCTTTACAGTTAAGCAGTATCAAATTTGACAATAACAGTAAAATATAAATACACAATAAATGTATAGATAAAAAGAAATTAATAATAAACTGCAGACTGCTCATGGAACCACTCAGGAGTATAGACAGGGCATGCCCACACACAATATTGGAGCTGACATATCAAAGGCCTTCCCAGAAAGCTGGAGCTGACTCTTTGCCAGAATGCAGCAGCAGGGAAGACATTCACATATGTCAAAACACACACTCCTATACAGCACAAAAACACACACATATCCATGTGCATGTACGTACACAGACATGCAGAAGCACTTTTGCCCAGAAGGCACAGCATGCCTTGCTCTTTCTTACTCATCGCTGACTTGTTTCCCACCATCTCCTGAGTGTCATATAATAAAGCATATGTTCGTCCCTCTCCCTCACAGAAAGCTGCAGCTCACCCACGCACACACAGCTCACCCAAATCACTCACACACACACTCACTCTCTTCCGGTAACTCGCTGCCTAAAAATGAGAAGCCTCCGTGATGCTGACAGACCCACGACTACTACACAACATCTCTAATACATTTTTTATACTTGCAAAATACATATTTTTATAAACCACACCTACCTCAATGTGAAAAATATAATTCTAATATCGGTTGATTAAAGAATTTGTAGTCCCAGGATGTTCTGCCCTCTTTCTTCAGGTCCTTTATTCAGTCATGTGATCTGCAACACAAAAAACATAAACCCCTGAATATAGTCATGTAGTTTCTAGAAATCATACATCATAAACTGGCATTAACATTAAACACAATTAGTGAACAGGATGAAGGACTCTGACTGACCAGATAACTGTCTGGCTATTTCAGGAAGGTGTTAAAAATGACTAATGTATTGACACTTCTTATGTCTTATATTTAAAACAGAAATGTACAGATGGCTGGTGGGACAAATGGTTGGTGTTTCATGGGCATGCCTACAGGCTTGAATGCCTGCTCTGAGGAAATACTTTGCTCCTCCACACTAGCACACTTTCTGTTAGGCTTCCCCCCATGAACAATCAAAAAAGCAAAAGCAAAAGCAGCATGAATGACTCACCCCTTCTCCAACAGCAACGACACTTTCTGTATTTAACCATGCAAGTTGGCTGAGGATAGCATTCTTACTTCTGCTGGTATATTTATTTCTGTTTGCTCAAACATTGAGGGGAGATTCAGGGCAAGACTGTTGCATTCAATGCCTTGCTGAAAAAGTTAATTTAGCTTTCTTTCTAGTGATGTTTCTAATTCATTTTTGAATAACAACATCAATCAAAATCCTCAGTGAGAGATTCAGTCATTTACTTTTATTTTAATCTTAGATCTTAAATGTTTTTCTTGGGTAAACCTTGGAAAAGAGCGTCCTGAAGAAGAACCTTTCTTTATGTAAGTCATTCTGACTAGTAAAACTTCTACAGGTCTGAACAGGTCAGAGCTACGTGCATGCCTTTCTCCCACCACCCTTAGGCAGAATAACAGCTGAATATGTTTCGCATTGTTCATAGAAATAAATGTTAAAAGTACTGCAAAAAAATGTATTGCATTGAATACTGTTCTTGACACCTGTAGCTCTTATTTCAAACCACTTTGAATCATTTTCCCTAATGTGTCTGTCTGCTGTGCTGCAGTTTGACATTAGGACAGTACTGTCTTCATGGGCAGAGCTCAGAATACATTGCCTGATGTTTCTGCTTTTGAGGGTTTTCACAGCTCAACACAGGAAAGAGAGATCAGAAACTTTCCCAGGCTGATTTCCCAGGCAAAGTCCACCTAAAACCAAACCTCATTCCTCACTCATCACTCTCAGGCTTGGCTATCCCATCTCTCCCCCACAGCTTTTCCCACATATCGCGAACCTCTGCTTGAACTCACTCTGCTTCAACACTAACACGTGCAGCAGACCTCTGGGATATAGCTTTCCAAACTCAATCCTCCCAGGCACAGACCTACATCTATTATCTGCAGTCCAATAGCTTTTGTTTAAACACTGTTAAATGTCTTCTGCCGCTGACTTATGAAGTCTTAAAGCAACGGCCAGGGGTACATTGGTACTAGAAACACTGTAACTTTGGAAGATATCCTCTTAATTTGTCTAACTCAGACTGCTGAAGTCTCATAGTAACTTCAGATTAACTGTGAAATGTACTTTTGCACAGATGGACACCTGTGGATTTTGTTCCCCACCACTTACATTTAAAGTACATTATCGAAGATCTCTTAACCTGGTATGAACTATTACAGCAAGGAAAACCTGTTGCAGTACTCATATGGGTACCTGACTTCAAAAATTGTAAAGCTATCATTTGATTTCTAATTAAGTTTGTTGCCGTGTCAATTTGTCTCCAGGAGTAACTGACTTAATAACTGCCATCATCTCACATGGTTTTAAACAACCTAAAATGTGCTATTTAAGAGTGAACACGCATGTACTGAAAATGACTCAGACTGCAGTATTTCAGACTGCGGCTGGTCCATGCCAGGACATACAGTGTTGGAATGGAAGCCAGACCCACAACTCAGGTGTAGCTGAGCACCTGTTCGGTTTAACTAATGAAGGACAACAAAACAAAAGAGTCTGATTGGACACAAATATCATCACATGCTGATGTTGTACAGCCCGGCCTCTGATACTTTGATTCAACCCTCCCCAGGCGTCACTGCTAGCTCTTACAAGACATACTCAGTGTAATTAATCAAACTGATCATTGATTTCCCAAACAAATGTTAATTATTTTTCAGTTGTGCCAAGCCTTATGATGCAGTGGGTCAATCAACCTTAATGAATTAACTGAAGTGTACAGACAATAAAACACAATTACTCAGCTGTTTCAGACGACTCAAGTACCTTCTCCTCTCTCTACTCCCTTCCTTTCAGGTGCTTGTATCCCCTAAAGGACTCGCTTAACTTTCGAAAGCAATGTTGTATCTGGAATCCATACAATCCATCCATCCAAGATTTTAAATAAGGACCTATGACTTGCATTCACACTGTAGCATCATCAACAACAAGTAATCTTACACAGATCTCAGCATCATGTGTCCTGGTTTTGCAACCAATGTGGTTTAATTTCTTGAACCTGGCAAGTGCAAAATACTAAAGAGGTCAATTACAAACACTTATGTTCAAGTACAGTTACAAAGTGTCAAAAGCTATGGTTGGATGACAGTATTTCAACACTAAATCATTACACCAAAATGACTCTGGCAGGACATTTTACTGGCAGAAAGTGATGGTAAACGATATCAGGAAATTACATCAATGTGCTGGCTCCACACCATCCATGTCTGCTTGTACTAAAGCTCTTACTCATGAGTTCAGATACGGTGGAAGCAGCCTTACATGTAGCAGAGATTTGGGGTTAACCACCACTTTCGAGTCAATTACGTATGATAAAATGATCCCAGTTAGAAAAGAAATGCATGTTTCCTGTTTCATTTTTAGGATGTAAGCTGTTCTGCACAGGGTCTCCATGGTTACGGGGACATTGCTTAAGTCCAAAAATACACAGGGCAGCTCTAAGGGAAGTACACAGTTTAGTGTAAATGAAAGTCTGGCAAATTCTTGGATTTACTGTCACGCATTTTCATCTGTGGTATCATTTACCACACAAAACTGGACCCACTTTCAATTTTAAATGTTTAGGTGTGCTCAAATTTTTTGAAAAGTGGTAAATAATGACAAAGTCACAGTAAATACCAAGACAACAAAAAAGTTTTAGTGAGCAAACCTATGAAATATTCCTGTAATGTTCCTTCAGCTTTGTTAATTCTTACATGTAACTCACAGGCTGTTTTATGTAAAGATAATTGCTCTATGGCTAGAAAAAAGCCCACACTGGCTGCTTCTCTACTTGCAGCTGAACAATTACTTTGTCAAGTTAGTCAGTTTTATTCTTTTTGTTGGTACCATTATCAGTGTAATGACAGCAATGGTTTTGTGTGTGCACAAGGCCTAAATGGAAAAGGAAAATGATTTCCTACAACTAATCAGCATCCTACCACCTTTCACTAGCTACAGTAAAAGGTGGCCAGCCATAGCTACATGCTTAGCTATGGATTGCTCCTGTATTTTATATCTGGAAAGATTTTACCCAATATAGCTAGCTATACATTTGCCAGTAAGAATGTTTCCTTTGAATAAAGCATTGTTCAGAAATTGAAATACAATGTGGTAAAATGATACAGTATAATTTAGACTCAGACTAATTTCATTTGGGCACTGTCTAGCACCAGTTAACGTTAGCTTAATCGTCATTTTTACATTTAATAGTTAAAACAGCTGCTATGTTTACGTTTGAATCTGTTAGCCTGTTTGGTTTTCTCTCAATGGTAAATTCAACACTTACCGTATGTATGTGTATTATGTATCTTCTGTTCAGACGAAAACAAAGTTATAGTAAATCCCGCACAGCCGATGAAAGATGGTCGCCGGAAGTGACATAGCTTAGTTATCTCTGCTCGGCTCGTATGACGCAGCAACACATTTTGTAGTATATCGTAGTTAATGTTTCAATATTACGTATTAAAGTTTTTTTTTTATTGTTATTATTCGTTTTTTTTTTTTTTTTTTTTTACATAATGATTCATTAAGATTACATATTTCATTTATTTTTAGGCCTTTATGACAAAATGATCTGTCACTTCCGGTTACCGTAACCTTCACAACGTTAATAGTTTGTTTTATAGCCTATGTTCGTCCAACATATCGGATATTTTTGTTCCAGCTAGATATAAGTTGTTTGGAAATCTTTAAATGTCTTCTAAACAGTGGTAAGTGTTGTCAAATTACCTGTGGGACTCATAATTAAGTTACATTATATAAAATAACAGACGCTAACATTCATATTTGTCATTGTCTCAAACATTAAAACGATTCTTTGCTATGTAAAGGACACAATCAACTGTCCGAAAGCTACATGCAGGGCAGAAACAAAGCCACATTTTTGCCTGTATACCCAAGGACAGAAAACTATCAGCTTCTCTTCAACCATAACTTTACATATTGTGTTTTTCGGGTTATTTAGATTTATTTACTTACACCCATGGAAAAACAGAGTAGCTGCATTTGAATTAAAATGTCACGTTCAACACCTCAACCGTGTTTTACTAATTCAGCTGGTTCATACACACCTGACCAGCTCCTCACCCAGCCCCTTGGATAATAATTAATCAGAACAGTCCGGGAAAGTAATTTCCTCCGACGAGCCACAATATTTTGACGTGCAGCCCAATGTTGTTGCATAACATGAACGCCTCTCCCTGTTCACCAGTCTTTGATTTTTTTTTCTCCAAATGTTTGTTTCAGTCTGAAACCAAACTTTGCCCGAGAACATGCAAACTATACCTGATCCGCGTGATGATCCTCCTCTTTTATACGGAAAGGTTATTTGTATTCACACAGTATTTTTATGAATGGTGCGTATCCGGCTGCAGGTTAGTGTTTTGGTCGGTACGCATGGCATGCATGTTGGACTACGCCTAGAGGCTGTGGGTGTGTGTGTGTGTGTGTGCGTGTGTGTGTGCAGGGGAAGAGAGGACCTGCTGGGCCTCCTGGCAAATTCTCATTATTTTTATTTCCATAACAACTAAAAGGCCTTTAGAAACATCCATTAATCAGTCAAGATAATGGAAAGTACAGTACACATGATACATCTTATGGCCACCATCTATAATATACAGCAACCAAAGACTGTTTTTGTTATCAAGTAACTATCAGCTATAATAATATATATTTGTTCATCTTGTTTACATACCAAACACACACACTCTGCTATCTAAAACTGGGCCAGTGGACCACAGTAGTAGTAGTTTTCTACATTCAGTTGTAATCCATATTTTGCAGTTATGATCTTTAGCAGCATGAATGTACTTGTGTGCCAGAGTTTATCTGTGTCTGGTACCTGCTGCCTACAAGACGTCGCCTGCAACTCCACTGTAACTGTGGAGATGTTATCCCACATAGAAATGTCTAGAGAAAGTGTCTCCGTATTCAGCTCTAGCACAGTTGCCATGGCAACCTGGTCAGAGAGGACTTGGTCTTCCCTGTGACAGAGAGGATATGAGAGGAAAAACCCCGTCAAGATCCCAGTTCACTGCGTCTCCTGTCTGGCTGGCAGTCTCTCTCTCTCTTCCTCTTTTACTCTTGTCTTCTCACGTTGCACGTGTACTCACTTACTTACACACACTTGCATTCACATGTGAACACACCCTAATCAATTTATTATGGGGAACACCACTTGTCTACCAGGAGCAGCTTAATTGCACTAAGGTCGCTCAATATTCTTACCTAGGAAAACAGGTTACATTCTAGTTAAAGTCAAAGAATAAATCAACAATATCCTAATTTATTTAGTAAGATTTTTTCGTGAGATCTTTGGTGCTAGGCAGTTATTGCTCTTTGTTTCTACCCTGCATTTGTCACCATACTGAGATGTATTTCTACTTCAACTTTAAGGTGTTCTTCTTTTCTTTATTTCACTCAGAACTCTGATGATTCAACTGCTGGATACATGAAACTTGTCACTTCCGGTGCCCCAGTGGCTCCTTTCCTGTGAGTACTGACTCGTGTGTTCAGAACACAGTCCAAGATGCCTTCTACTACATGTATTACTAAGGTTTGTTAGAAAGATTTGCTCCTCTCTTCTCCTCTCCTCTGTGAGGCCAGTCCAGGCCACTGCACATGCTCAGTTCAACCTGTCAGAACAAATCAGGGCTCCTGCACTGAAATTTGTGGCAGGGGCAGGAAACATGCATAGAGAAAAGAGGAATAGTAAAGGAGTTACATTTTTTTAATGGATACAAATCAACTGAGCAACCATGTATTCATTTTGTTGCTCAATGATCGTTAGGTGTGCAGTGTATCTGACTATAACCTGCTCTACTTGTGCAAACTGGGAAGGTAACTCCTCTATATAACGCTATATACACTCACTGGTCACTGCATCTGTACAATTTAATGTGATCCAATAGAGCAGCTTTGCTTTACAAAAGCTCACTGTGCTCTAGATATGGACTATATTTCAAACCAGTTTGATATGAAGTCAATGACGGGGCCAGACTGGGAATATTTAACTATGCCCCTAGGTGCCACATGTGACTCAGCCAATCTAATGAGAGCCATGAATGAGAGTGGAGTTGCGAGTTTTCCACATTACGACTGCAAATGTTTCACAATACGCCTTGTTAAGAAATGAATGGTTTCTGTGCACTGAAATGGCTCAACAGGAAGTGATGTGTTTGTATTAACAGCATCATTCAGTAACTTAAGGGCAAATAGTAGCGGTTCAAAACAAGGCTTTGTACTTGTGCTATGTTACTGACTGCACTAGCTGGCTAACCACCTTGCTAACATTGCAAACACGTGACAAACGAGCGTCAGGGCCAGGGTTATATCAGAGTTACATTAAAAAATGAACTTGATGGATTGTTTATTAACTTTCCAGCAAAGTCTTTCACAAAGTAGTCAGCCACCAAGCCACTGCTAACTCTGCACCACTGTTTGCTCAGTCGTGATGCTGCCCTGCTACCGCTACATGTGCTACAGACAGAGCTCAGTGGTTGATATCGCTGAGAGTTGCTTCTTGTCTCTTTTTGATTTGTCCGAACGTCTTGGATTGATTTACAAATGTCGGTTTAGTCGGTTTGCATAAAATTAGACCGGTTTAAGCTTGTACACCAGACTGGACCACCAAAACTGGACACATATGGTAGAGTCATGTGCTGCACAGGGCTGGGAGTATTGTAGTGATTTCATTTCCCATCATGCCTTGCCTAGTGCTGAATAGATTTTGTATTTCAAAATGGCAATAAATCGGTCAGGCACTAATTTTGTCTATGCATGAAGTTTTTGACTTTTGGAACAACTGTAGGTTATTTACAATGACAGCATAAAGAATGGACATTGTGTCCATGGTGTCACCCACAGGTTTTTAAGCTCAAAATCTGTGTCTCTGGCCGTTGCCATGTTGGCAGTCCTACTTCTTCTGCGTCACGACTAATTTAAATAACGGCAAAGACGTGGATCATTGGCAGACCTGAGGTGGGTGACGCCTGGGTGCTACAACAAGCCATCTGTAACAGCACCCACCTGTCAGTCAAAGTGGCCATGCTGTTAACTATGCTTAACTTTATGCCTTAATATAATTTTAGTGGTTGAGTAAAAAAAATCAGACTCAGTACAGTTGTTATGAACGGGGAAATTAGCTATAAAGACCAAAACCATTTTTTGTACGAGGCTGTAAATATGTTTATTTCTGCTGTGATGTTGGGCATTTTAATATGGGGACTTATGGAGATTGACTCGTTTTGTAGCCAGCCTCAAATAGCTGTTTGAAGAACTGAAGTTTTTGAAGCATAGGCTTCACTTCAAAGTCACAGAGTTTGACGCTTGGTTGTTTTTTTTGTTGGTGTGCTCTGTACACTGAGTCCTATGTCTTTCTGATGTCTCTCCCATTTTTTTTTTACCCAGTAAAGTGTTTTGTTTTGTTTTTTGTTTTTTTCCTCTCAGAGACACTTATGGCTTCTAAAATGACCCAGCTTCAAGCCCTGTAGCTGACCTGAGTGCCTGTCATTAGCTATAAATGCTCTGAAGTACAGGAGATTACTGTAAGGAATGGCATTATGGGAAAACAATGAGTAAAAGACACACACGCTCACGTAAGCAAAAGAACTGTTCCCATGTGTTGCAGACCTCTATGATTTGGGAAGAGTGCGTGAGACCAACAAATTATTTATAAAGTTTGGAGTAATATGACCAAAGGGCTCAGTGACACAGCTGTGGAAGTACCAGAGAAAAGGGAAACAGAAATGACTGTGAAATTGGTCACGCTAGGGAAAAAACACAAATTCCTTAGTCTAGCTCTGTTTTTTTCTCCCCTACTTTTTCGACGGAGTAAGCAATTGAGACAAGTACTCACTGTTGGTTATGTCTCGTCATTTCGGCGTTTCAAAGGAAGAGTTTTGTTAGATAGACAGTTCTGTTCAGTGAATTGGGTCCAGGGCCATCAGCTTACACCACAGCCTTTCACTTCTTCTCTAGGTGACTGGGTTGAAAATGGTTACAGTCAGTGCTTTATTTCATGAAGGTCATGAATCTGTGAAGCATAAAGGAGTGCTGATGTCATTACGTCTTTTACCATACTTAGAACATTGTGACTATGATGAACACGTTTTTTGAAAACAATCAATACTTGATATAAATGTACTAGCTCAGTTTTCGGGACGATTGTTCTCTCTATGTCCTGGTAGGATTTGTGGCTTGTGTCTGAATATTCATCACATCAATCTAGTAAACTGACAACACTCTTGACACTTTGTTCTTCTGTGCAAAGTGTTACTGCACCCAGTATTGTCATCATGATGACCACCCAAATCTTAGCAACCAACTCCATTTACTGTATGACAAGACAGTTCCCAGAAAGGGATGTTGCTCTCAGGAACAAGGTGCTGTTTGTGGAGCTCTCAGCCCCAACCAGTCCACCGCTCCTGCCAGACCAGGGCCTGAAACTTCTTTTTTTATCTGTTTAATCTCAAATGTACTGGGGCTTATTTGAGACTCATGGTTCACATGTTTGTGAGCACCACAGAATGTCTTAGCAGACATTTCCATGTGTTCTGGTTATAACCGAGAAGCTGTGGCTTAAACCTCCAAAACGGTGCCAGCTGTGTCCACCTGTTCTCTCGTTGCTTTTCACAAGCACAATGAGGACTCGCCGAGGATCTTTAAACAGGCTGTCAGTGGTGTTTCTCGGCACCCTCAGCCACTTCATCATCTCTCCTCTAATTGGCTCGGGGGATATAAATAGCCACATGTATTCATCACGAGACTGATTTACTTGCTTCACTTACAAGGTTAATGCAGTCTCAGGGGACCCAAGACGGGCATCGTGTTGCCTTTTCACTGGAAGCTGCGTAGCAACAACAGAAACTGACAAGTGTAACTTCTGTTTTTTGTCTTTTACTAATATATTTTATGAATTTGTTTGTTTCTGTGGTTTTCACCATACAGCTTTGCTTGTTTAATGGCGGCACAGCAGGACTGGCTTAATGACACAAATCATGAAAGACAATGGAAGATAAAAATGTCTCAATTTGAACAGAACAATCTGCCAATTCCATTCAATAACTCTTTATGCAAATCAAAATCAATATCCAAGCTTGACATTTTTAATAGTGTATTCCTCTGAGAGCAGCAGCAGCAGTATTTGACCCAGCTGGCCTTAGAGCCAGCCATAAAACCACAATGACGCAAAAGCAGCAGCCACATAATTTGCATTGAAAGAGTAGATATTTAACGCTTGGTGGTCATAATAAATGTAAGCTGTTACAACACTGAAAAGATCGGGTACTGAATGTTCCCGCCATGTGCACTCTCTCACCTAGATAGATCCCTTAATTTAGCCACTTTGTGCCAAGTTATAAAATCAGTGCAAGGTGTGAATTCCTTAAACATGACAGTCCTGCACACAGACAGCACTTAGTTGCCTTTGTTGTCATTGACCCCTGATAAACGCATACCTCTAACCAGTTTATGAGGTCCTAAACAGGACTATTTCAGAATCCAGACTCCTAATGATCAAAGGCTACGTGATGTGATGTGACATCCTTTCGTCCCCCTGTGTTGATTAAGCACTTGTTTCTTTTTAAGGTGCAGAAAACAGTTGATATGCAAAATACCTTGCTTTGCTTGAACAAAAGTGAAACTTTTTTCCTATTACCATCTCAAGACAAAGACGTCTTTTAGGCTGCTATGAAAAAAAACCCAGCACAGTTCTATGTATGTTAACAGAATAAAGACTCCAAGAAATCCACATTTGTCACTGCACCATTGTGAAATGAAAAGGCGTAGGCTTGGAAACCTTAAATTTAATTACCCGACATCTCAATGAGGCCTTCGTCTATTCAGCTTAAAGGAGTTGCGCTCTCTCCCTCTGTCTCTATCTCCTGTGTGTCTTTCTCCTCTTATCAAACTACAACTTTAAATGTGTCTTAATTGTTACAGCAGCTTGAAATCTGCCTGCACAGATTTTACCTTGTCCTTTTTGTGTTTTTATACTTGATTTATTGCATTAAAAACAACCACAGTATATATAAGTATAACTAATGTAAAATGAATTTGAAAATGTCCTATCTACAGTATTCCTGTAGGCATGTATTTTCACAAATTAAAATATTATTAAAGTGTAATTCCCAAATTCGCTTCCTCCCTCCCAGCAAATGTTAAAAAATAGCAGAGTAGGGCACAGGACAACCACTGTAGACGGTGTGGCTTCGACATCAAAGTGAATGACAGACTGACCACCACTTTGAGTAGCAGGAACAGCAATACAGAGTTGGTAGCCATAGCTAACCAAGTTTACCATGGAGCTAACCAGCCATGAGCAGCTGCTGTCAGTCCACTGGAGCTTTGACAGTGACTATGAGCACATTCACAGCTGGTTGTAAAAGATTTTAACTGTGTGATAACTGTGTTGTAGTAGCTAAGCTTGAACCTCAGAGTGGCCAACTGTCTGGTGTGTGTTTGTATCTGTGGCGGAGTGTCAGTACGTAGCTTTAGCCCAATGTTCGTCATGGCATCATTAAGGAAAGAATGCAGTCTGGTGCGGCTTCTACAACCGTCAAAACCAACCAAGTCCAACCATTGCTCTAAAATACTAAATAGAAGGTTAGCAAAAGCTTAAACACCAGGGTGATTTAAAAGAGTAGATAAACCATTTTCAATCTGTGAAATGCCGATTTGGTGAGAATATCAGTATAAACATCAACATCACAAGATGGAGATTTATAAAGTCACGCAAAGGTTTTACAACACTTTCACACACTGACACACACTGATGGCAGAGGCTGCTATGTAAAGTGCCAACTGCTCATCAGGAGCGGGCCAGCGCTTCCTATCCAAAGCGCCAACACTGATACTAAGTTTAGCCATACACACACATTCACACCTCAGTGTCTGGGGTTCAGTATCTTGCTCAAGGACACTTTGTCTAGACTGGGGGAGCCGGGACGTTAACCAGTACTAAACAACCCGATATACCACGTGAGCCCCACAGCCGGGTGAGGGTACTACTTCACTTTAAAATAATACTTGTTACAATTGCAGGAATTTACAAAAATTAGTGCCAGTATTTAAAACTAGATGAGCCGAGGCGGATCATTGTACTATCGTCACAAGACTAGTACTTGAGTCCGGAAAATCTTGGAAGCACATTGCAGACCGCATCTCCCAAGATGCTAACCATTTCCTTTTCTTAGCTGAAAATATTCCTCCATCTTCTTTGTGCCACACAGGGGACAAGTTAAGTGGTGTCATTTTCCTTGACTGGTGGGAAATGCTTTGCTCTGTTTTTAGCTTAATTAGGTAACCCAGCTACCCCCATGGACCTCCATGCCTTTGTAAAGGAGTGACAAGGGAGGCCACCTGTCCCATATCCCATGTATCTCGCCGTCTCTTTTTTTCATCTATCTTTCTTTCGTCATATTTACGCAAGTAGTTTCATCAAATCAAATCTCTTGCTTTTACTAGGTTATGTCAGAGGCAAGACAAGGAGAGATTTCCACAGAGGGAGATGGGAGAGTAAGGCGTGGAGGTGGAGAAAATGAGGAGAGATCGGAAATCATCAAGGAGAGGAGACATGTATATGAAAATTCAAGGATAAGAGCGAAAAGATGAAAATAGCAAATGCGAGGAGTGCAAATAAGGAGAATAAGATGACAGACCCTGGTGATATAATTCACTCATGATTCTTTTTTAAAGCAAGCTGGAGTGGATACAAGGGCAGACAGCCTCAGAGCTCTTATCGTGGGTCATAATGAAATTACATATGAAGGGTCATGGACGGAAATTACACAAGCCTCTTATGCATGTCGTTAAGTTTGTTTTTAGATCAGGTCTGAACAAAACCTTCCCATTCAAGATGTTTAAAACTTAGCTAGTATTGATACATAAAATATTGAAAACATATTGAATAAATACTCTAATTTACTGATTTCTTCTTCTTCGTATGTCTAGTTTTGAAGATGCTGCTGTGAAAGGCTACAAGAAATTACGCAAGACTATAACACCTGTGATCACTTTGCAACACTTGCCTCCTTATGTTTTTAAAGTCGGAAGTCGTTGCGGTAAAAACAATAAAAACGGAATTACTACTAGCACAATGTTGGTTCCATGGGATGTTTCCTAAAGTATATTGGAGCCTATAAAACCCACCGTCATTTGTAGGAAACAACAGGCTGAACAGAACATGCCTGGAAATATTGCTTCTTCAAGCATTTTTGCCTTCTCACCCTGGCTGTGTATAAAGTCCCACATGATAAATAAACCAACTTAATAATGAAGCAATAAAACAACTTTATCAGCATCCGCATCCTTTCCAGTTAATATTAGCGAGGGAGTCATTGCAGCATGTACTACAAAAGAGCAGTAGTCAGGCTGACACTTGACTGGGCTGGATTGGAATATCTCTCTCTCAGGCTAATTCATGTATGTTATGTAGAAGGAGTCTTAAAAAACAATTTACACGCAGAAATGAAATGAAAATCTTAAAGGATTTAAATTAAATTAAATCTGGGGCCGCTGAACTTGGTTATAGATTCGTGAAGACATTTCGCCTTCACTGATCCAAGAAAGCTTCCATAATCTATAACCAATTCCAGTTGTCCCAGATTTAACCTTCTTGAAGACAGATGACCTGGATGACTGAGAACCTTCACAGACAAACTGAAAATCTGTTAAGCTATTGTCGTGAAAGAATTTTCACTTTACTTAGAAGTTTGTAAACACGTCATGGTTTTGGTTATGAGCCAAAATGTGAAGTACAGTATAAACAGCCACTTGGTGGTGCTCTTTGTGCCACATTTAAACTGTTCCTTCATGGCCCGTTGTAAAAGCTTCTGCCAAATTTCACTAAAATCCATAGGATTTCCATAGGATTGAGATATTATGGTACCTAACATAGAGGTAATCAATTTTAAAATCTGTGTCTAATATTAAAAAAAACAACAAAAGAAAACAGTCTGTCACTCCTGATCTGCTTGCTATTCGGATCCTCTCTATCATGCTTATCTTTCCTAAACTGATCCCTCATCACAGATTTTTTATTTGATTCATGACATGATATCTGAGTCGGTGGGAGAATTAACACTGATGCCATTAACACCATCACTGACGTTATCAACGAAAAGTCGACATGATCATCTACCATATGTGTTGGGACGAGGTCTTGCAAGGCGTCTTTAGTGTGTTTGTGTGTGTTTATGTAATTTTCAACACATGCAAAAAAGAGCACTCCGTTTATGTGCGTTTGTGTGTGTGTGTGTGTGTGTGTGTGTGTGTGTGTGTGTGTGTGGGCCTTATGTCACATCAGGACAGTCCTGTCAGATTGTGTGTGGGCCGTGGTGCTGAGTCCATGTCACACTGTGTTCCTGTCTCAGCACATTAGAGCTGAACCTCTGTGATGATGCAGCAAACGCAGTGACATCAAAGAGAATAAAGAGTAACACGGTACAGACGTACACTATAATTTAATTTTAATTCTACTTCACTTTACAGCACTGTCAGGTCTGAGGCTGATATTTTGTTCTCACAGTATGGTCCAGTGTCTGCTGACTTTATTATTATTATTTTAATGTATACATTGTGATAGATTAACTGTGGGAACCACAATTGAATAAATACAATCTCAGACTCTCCTTTAGTATTTCTGTAAAATATCCTGGGTAACACCTTATAACATCAGTAATAAATGGTAAATTGATAGTTAATTAAACCTAATGAATGGTGCTATAATGCTATTATTTGTCTATGTTATAATTGTATATTTAGTATTATTATTAGTATGATATAAAAGCTGATAAGAGACAATAACAATTATGTTCTGATTAAATAAGTAAACTGTATTCATTTTATATAGTGTTACCATATCCTGTATGGTATTAGTACTGTAAGTATTCCTGTCAAATAGCATATCTTCAAGTCATATCTCTTTCTTACAGCACTCTCCTGCTTATTAGAAATCTGAAAAACATATCTATGTAGTCCTGAAAAGTTTATCCATTATTTGATGAGACGAGAGTTGATGTTGTAGTTTTATATTCTCAATTTAACATAGTTGGCTTTGGGCTTTTTGTGACACAGCAAGCAATTGGAAGGCATTGTCTTGGGCTCATTGAGTGTGATGAGCATTTGTTTTTCACTTTTCTGACATTTTATAAATGATTAATTTCAAAAAATAGTTGACTGATTAATCAATTAGTAAAAACTAGGCGGAAGTTGCAGCCCTGAATCTATACCGTTTTGAATGGAGAAACCTTTTGAATGGAGTTTTGCTCTGTTGTATTGCTATGCTGTAGTCTATTACTTCTCAGGTTGCAATATTTTCCTGTTTTGGGATGGAAAAATGTTTGATCTGTAAATAGTTTCATAGTTCTTTGGTCAGGTTGGGTGTTAGCAGCTATTATTGATGCTGTTTTATATACTCGAGGCTCTTGTTTTCAGCACAGGACCCAGGTGCAGTAGAGTACAGTACTACAGTTTTGTATTGAGACATAGACTAATGAAACATGACAAACATGTGGGAACCCACCAGAAGCATGAATGTGACCTAATTTGTTGTTCACACCCAGAGTTAGGTAAACTAGGCCATGAGGGGGGGAAAAAGCAGAAAGAGAAGGAAGATATTCATGCTTTGCTTTTAATCACTTAATAGAAAAAGTATTTCAGATTTATTTTTGAACACAATATACAATATAATACCATACATTGTGTGAAACATTTAATAACCCACCTGCAACAACTGGTGGACTTAACTGGTGAACATATTTTGACAATTTAAAAAAAACCCATCTCTCATGCAGATAGTGCTAAGTCTGGCTAACCATTTGGACACAACTAGGACCAAAAAAAGCTTGAACATAGATAAACAATGTTAATACTGACAAATTTGAATTTCAAAACTGCTAACAAGTTTGGTCAGAAAGAGTTCACACATTAGCACAATCAGTTACATAAGATCATCTTTTGTTGTTAATTCAGAACGATTCACGTCAGTGCCGGGCGTATTGTAGCATGCTACCAATACCGTCCCCGTGTTACCTACTTTTACATGAAGTGCGTTGAGTGTAAAAGGAGATAATCGCTTTGTTTGTCATTCGAACCTGTATCTGGCCTTGTATATCAGCAATCTGCATTCAAATGCTGGGTGGAGAAGCATAGGTCGTGACAAGCCGCTGAGGGAAAATAAGCTATTTGTGTACTTTGATACCAAGCATTGACTAAGCTTCTGTGTTCCTTAGCTAGCTTGTATGTATCCTATATCCAAGCCTATGCAGTTTAACATGTCCTCTATGTCGCCTCTGGGTTACCAAATTGTTGTTGTCAGATGAAAACGCTGTAGCTTCAAATACTCTGTTGGATCAAACCCAAAATGATCTGAGAAACAAAATGAGGACATTCAAAGTCCTCTGTAAAAATTTGGGCTGTTATTTCAGAAATGTAATTAAGCTGAAATTTAACAGAGAAAAGAAATCTGAAAAAATACCATAACATTAATTAATTTAATGATTAAGCATGAGAACATTTTTGGTTTAATATTCATGCATAATAGGCTTAATATAAAGTCATTTTCTTGTCTGTGGTGTTACATTAAAAGACAATTTTGAACTTTTATGTAAAAATAAAATATTTTGGAGTTACAAAGTTCTCATGTGACAACAACATGTCTCTTTAGCTGCTGCTCTGCTGGGCACTCAAAACATTGTGCGAATATATACTTAGATATATTTATATATATATTTATATATATATATATATATATATAAAAACAATATATAATACATATATAAAAAGACTCTAATCCAGAGTCTTCTACACATTAGACACCACCACTTCCAGGTAATGCAAGTGCATATAAATTAAAATAGATTTTACACTGAACCAGTATTTCTTATTTACAAGCTTAAAGTATAGAATAAATACACACTGTTATAAACAGCAAAAAGGACCAACTTGAGCTCCTAGCAACAAACAGTAGAGACAAAGGTATGGAGTGATGGGGGTAAGGCCTGATGACAAAGTCAACACACACACACACACACACACACACATACAAAACCATCCATCCATACATACATACTACACACAAACAATTGCCACTTAAGAATGCTGGAGTGAAATTAGATGAAGTACCTTTCGAGTATATCAGTAAACCAATATGAAAACTGAGTGATGGGATTATAGATGCAACAAGAACATCCATAAATTAAAAAAAAATATGTTGTGGACGCCACAGGAGCAGAAATGTGAAGTCTGCAAACCATTTTCAAACCATACTCCCCAACGCATTAATGAAAAATCAAAAAGAGGTATTTTGTTTGTTTGTTTTCAACCTAGAGCACCTAATTATTCCTCTTTCTAAAAAAAAGGGTACTTTCTGCCATGCTGAATCCAGCAATTCCATCTGTGCCAAATCCTAATAACCCGACTGTCCTGGAAACCTGATACAGTGGAGGGGGGAGGGAAAAAATTCAATTGACGTCAATGAGCAGACGTTGCACTTGAGGGATTTTTATCGTGTGGAAGAAATAGCTGGCCTGATTGTTTTGGGGTCGTGTCTGTGGAGCCCAGAGGGGTTTGTAAACCATGTGAATAGTGGCACTGATGAGGGTAGTGGAGCGCCTTTCAGACAGGCAGCTGTAAGAGCACCTTTAATCATCTGGTCTGGGTCTGATTGCAGAGGGGCAGGGGAGCGTTACATCAGACGGGTCTGGGGTCAGGACCCGTTCCAACTAACAGGATTATTAAGACTGCAGCATACCTGTGGGCTAAAAATAGATTCACCACTGTTGTGCATTTTGTCCTTGGCAGACCTAATTTCTTATTTATCATAGATCTAAGCAGCTTGTTGTCATCAGCTGTTTGTTTTTAGACTTGCTTCTGCTTTTTCTGCTGGACTAACCTCTATTTCACACCAAGAACACAACAATTAACGATGCAAAATGAAGACAAAATCATATGAATGAAATGTCCCATTCATTTTTTTACTGAAAATTTAGCAGGAATACCTGGCCACATAGTTGCAAGTGTAGGATTGCATATCATCAATTAGCATTCTGCATTAAAAGTCAAGTTTTGGTGTGAAAATGTAGGAAGCGCCCCAATGGTCGTTACAAAGAAAAAAAGATGATGGAGTATGAAAATAGATGATGTATTTCAATGTGACATTCATCGACTGACATCTGGTAATAGAGAGCAACGAACTAAACATGTAACATGAACCATGAGTGAGCATAAATGTTTGAATTCCTCGTGTAAAAGAAAAATATTGTGCTCAGATTGAAAAACAAATGCGACAAAATGTGCGTAAGATGTGGGTGTTAATGTTTGCCTATTTAGATGAGCTTGTCCAAGAGTTGTTTGTTGACGTTTGTTTGGATTTCTCTATTGCCCAATACATGGAAGACTGTTCTCTTTTTAACATACAAAAAAGATTTTGCTCTTTCAGATAAGAAAAAAAAACCATTTCACAGACATACTAGAGTGTTCAATAAATAAAAAACTATTATAAAGACAATAGTAAAAAAGGCACACAAAAGTCCTTTGACAAATGGTACAGGAAAAAAGTAAACACTTTCTCTTGCTATACAAATGTGTCTCCATCAGTAGATCTTACTGTATGCTACTTCTAGATCATATCATATCTGTAAAAAAGTCTTAAGGTACAAAACTTCTCTCAGTAGTGTCAATGTCCATTTAATGCCAGTCCAGAAAAGAAAAGTAACCATTTCCCAAACTGGCCGAAATCCTTCAAGTTCCACCCTCAGTCTCGCCTGTCCATCAAGACTAAAATGTTCGCAGTAATTATTTCCTGAGAACTCTGAAGCCGCTTCTCTGAAACTGTCTGTCCGAGTCTGGCTTCAAACACCCAAGTGCAAGACGCCCCCGTGCGGGACGAAACTAAGCCCTTGCTTCTGTGGGCTTATTAAAAAGCACAGCTGCAAGAGGATCTCCCCTCTTTTTCCAAAAACTTTCAAATCACCATGTGAGCCTGATGATGGAAGCCCTATGTGTCTGTAGGTGACGCCTCGTGTGTCACAATCTCTATTGCCGTCGTAGGCTCCATCATGTCACCCTCCTCCTGTTCCAAATACTCCCGCGGAGGAGAACGAGAATCTCCTAGACTATCCTCCTCTTCTTCTAACTCTTCCTCTTCTTCTTCCTCCTCCTCCTCGCCATCTTTCTCTATTCCATCCAAGTCCTCCTCCTCCAAGGTCAGTTCAAACTGAAATTTCTCTCCGCCTCCCTGCCCCCCAGTGCCTCCACTGTGTCCATGCGTGCCCTGGTCATAGAAGGGCGGGGAGGGACTCTGGGGAATCATGCTCTGGTACCAGTTCCTGTTGTCCTCCAGTGTGTCCAGAATGTCCTGGGCGTCAGGGTGGACCAGATCGGCCCAGGTCTCCCACAGAGGGTGCACGATATAGTCAATGAAACCCACCTGGAAAGGAGTAAGGAGAGAAATTAGAACACCAATGGAGATTCTTTATGTTTTGATATGTGAAATTTATACATCTGTGTTTGTACATAATGCAGTTACAATGTCCTTGATTGCGTACCTGGCTCTTCTCCACTGAGGCTGTATGTTTATCACACATAGGACTGATCTCCATTCCCCTCTCCCTCTCTCTGTCTCCCTGATGGAAGAACTCCTCCATTATCCGATCAGTCCACTGACGATACAGCTCCAGGGATTTAGTGGGGTTACTCAGGTCAGCACAGTGCACCATGTTACGCAGCACCTACAAATAATAGAAATGAAATTTAGTGAATCCCTGTTTCCTCTGTATTGTGTTCATCATTTTTAGTTTTTTTTTTATTTCCCACAAAAATCTCTAAATTTATCAGTGCTTATTTTGAGTTGAATTGCTAATTCTATAACAAACTTTGTTGATGAAAGGAGGTCAGTATACATAACACATAGTCTAATAAAGAGGAAATACTAGAGAGGCCATTAGAGGGAAAGTGTGGGGAACACTAAAAGGTAAAAAGAAGATGGATGGAACGAGAAAAGGAGTGACAGTGGGAGCAGAGGTCAGCTATGTAGGAGGCCAGCTAATGATCATTGGTGGAGCAACCTCTGGCAACACTGGCTATTGATTAGAGTTATTAAAAGCAGGTAAAAGAGAGGTGGAGGGCTTACAGTACATCCAATCACAAACTCCCACTCCATATAATGTACATTTTTTCTTTTTTTTTTATATTTTGCAAAAACCAGAACCTACCTGTATCCTGTCGGTGTAATTGTCCAGCAGTAGTACTCCAGAACTTGTCACCTTCTTCGTCTCTACCATAGTCTTCAGATCAGCCAGCAGACTCATGTGTTTGGACATGTCAGTTGCCAAAACCTGAATAAAAAAGAAAAAAAAATATTCTCAGCATTGTGATCATGTAGACAGGTAATGATTTACATGGAAAAAACATTAGAAGAGAAAACCATGTGATCAGGGTTTCTTACCATGTCGATGACCATCTTGCGCAGGGACTGTCGCTGCTTCTTGGTGAGGTTCTGGAAGATATCACAGTTGTCCTCCTGCAGTAGCTTGAATCCTACAGCCAAGTGATGGTTCTCCAGCACAGACTCGTCATTGTACATCAAGGCCAGCTCAGAGTCTAGACAGGCAAGATTTTGACATTTTAGTCTTTATTATGACTATGACAGTTTTTTAAAGAAAGCAACAAATTATATTTTAGTATAATTTATATAGTCTTATTCCCATTGTGAATAATATTTTGACTTACTGGTATTGATTAGGAATTGGTTTGACACTCCAGGATGATCAACATCATGGATAGCTGCAGCAAAGATGGCTGCTAGTATCTCAAGATCTGTGAAGACCGCCTGTGGAAGAGAGAGAGAGAGAGAGAGAGAGAGAGAGAAAGAAAACATTAAACTATTTCTGAAGATAAAAAACAGCCTCAGAACCAGACAGACCCATGACCACTAAATATTGACCTCAGGGTTGTACACAACAACCTTCTATATTGGATTTGCAGTAAACATCTGTTTTTTAATCTTAAATTGACTCAAGAAATGTGGTTGTTTTCTGTAAGCAAGCCTAGCTGGCTGCCTTTCTTTAAAACTTCACTGTGAGAAAGTGTCTGTTGGCTTTGATAGAGAACCAGAAGGAGTAAATCAAGATCTGAGGACTGGGACTGAGACTGTGCAGTGTCTCGCCAGCTACTCCAACTTAAGGACAGCTTTAAAAAGAAATGCATACAGGAAAAATCTAACAAATAGGCCGAGACATGGAGTAAAGAAGGGAACTTCTCTGAGTAAAATGGTGCAAGCTGAGAAGGGGGAAAAGATGATTCAATGGAAGCATGTTGAGCTCTTGAAAGCCAGTGTGGTGATCCAGGAAAGTGGCACATGGGGTGATGTAAGAGCTCACTCCTCCCTCCTAATTTAGTTTTCCCTAATTTCTGTGGATGCATGCCCAAGTCAGAGGTGGGGAAATTTTTTAACTTCCAGAATTGAAAGAAGTACACCAGTTACATAAAGTAAGAAAACCCTGACCTGGGGTACTAAAAACTGAGCACAACTAAGAATTCAAATTTTAACTTACATCCAGGGCTGGAGTGGAGAGGAGGATGTGTGTGGACTGGGCTACGTCGGCAGCATGCAGGCTGTTATGGTAGGCCACATCTGAATGATAGTGATCTTCCAACGTCATCATGTAGGCCACGAACGTATCCATGGGGATCTTAAATGTCTTTAACAGGTCTCGCTCCTAGAAAAACAACATCATAATATAATTAGGAATGAGTGTGGATAATTTCAGGAGTAATCACTCAAAAAGATTAGAAGGCAACAATTATGTGAGTGAAGATGCTTCATACCTGGAAGATGGCATACATGATGCAGGTAAGAGGCCGGTTGTGAGAGTACTCTGAAACAGTAAAGATGTTCAGGCCCCACTTATTGAGGTCCTCCAGCTCCTTGGATAGCAGCTCCTCCTTATCCGTCTTGACACCAAAGCGCGAGATGCTGCTGCTGGAGAGCGAGGGCCCGTGGGAAACCTTCTTGACCCCACTGATCTGTGTCATCAACTGCTGCTTCTGCTGCTTCTTCTTCTCTCGCGTCTTGGACGTCGGCGACGGGATCTCCACCTCATTCTGTTTGTCTGAAGGGAGGAGACAATAAGAGATTTGTTGTTTTTATAATGGGCATTATGAGAACGACATGGTTAAAAGTCAGATTGAACCTCATACAGTACAAGCCTGGGTTTTAATCTACTTCTCAGTAGTTCTGTAGAGTTCAATGCGTAGGCACCCAGGTGCACTATAGAAACACCTGCAGCTGGTTAGTTCCTGAGGGATTTATTGATTCATTCATTCATCATCTGTCCCTCCATTCATTTGTTCATTCATGCTCCCTGTCCTCCACCTGCAGTCTCTCTCTGAGCTCCTACTGTTCATTCGTCTCTGTCCCTCTCCCTCCCTCTCAGCGCTTTTTTCCCCCCCGTCTCTCAGCAGGTGGCTCACATCTCATCTCCTGTTCTTTTCACTCTCATAGGTCAGTTCATTGACGGACTGAGTGCTGGGGCTTCTACACAGTTAAGGCAGCTCCATGAAGTCGGCCATTCAATAAGCCGCTGCATCTTTCACAGCTTTATCAAATCACTTAGTTTAGAGTGGGATTTTTATGTTTGCTTCGTTTTATTCTGTCAGTCTATTCAACTACGACTACAGCCAATAAGAAGATGAAAAATACACGGAAGAATTACAAGGCTTTCATATAATATTCCTGTGACAAAACAATTCTAAATAATATGCCAGCCTTCCCACGTTATCCAAAAATAAACGCAGAAAACATGCCAAGTTTCTTGTAATAACCAAACAGGCCTTTGTGTTTACTGCAATCACCGAAGAATTGAATGAAATCCTGTAGGGACTGGCTATCGGCATGTATGCGAGCTGTGCACTCATCTATCAAGCCTCGACTCGGCTCATCGCTGGCCTATCAGCCTTCCCCTGTGGAGGGTTATTCAATTACCAGCTGTAATTCAAATAATCACTTTCACTCTCATGCTCTCCCTCTCTCTCTCTTGCACTATTTTCTCTGCCTTTCTCTCGGTCTCTCGCTCTCTCTTCAGTCCTCCAGTGGTAATTGAGAATGGGCAATTAAGCGCTCTCAGACATGTGCTGCGTGGGAAACAAGGGGAAGAGCAATATATTGCCCTCTAATTTATTACAAGCCATCATTATCACCACTGCTGTGTGGTGTTTGTGTGCGTGTGGCCTGTATATGTGTGTGTGAGATCAGATTGTGGGACAGACAAGTTCGCACTGTCCTTCTTATCATCCATTTCTACATAAGTAAGTGGCAATATACACAATTGACTTGATATGATAAACTGCTCAGGAGGGGTTTCAGCACAGTTATCATGATCCTGGTTTCCATATTCCAGCAGATTAAGTCTTTCTGTCGCAGTTTGGCCTGCAATGTGTCAGCTAGTCACATGGATAGTCCCTCTTCTTTGTGAAAATCTGCCGTATCTTGCTCTGTTCTTTCTCTCCTGTTCTCCCTTCTCCTTCCCCCTCCTCTGTCACCTCCCACGTTTATTTCGATTTCATCGGATTCTTTTTCATCCTCCTCCATATGCTCTCCTGAGACGCAGATGCAGTGGGGAAGGTGGGGGTTGCTTTTTGGGGACATTTTTTCCCCTCCCCTCAGTATATTCCCCAAGATAGGTGTGTTCTGCTGCTGGCCGATCAAAGGGAATCATGACAGAATTATGCTGCGAGGACAGCTGTGGCGGGGGGGGGGGGGGGGGCACACGTGAATGGCCAGCATGCTGTCAGCCAACAATCCTTAATGGACAGTCAGAAAACCTGCTCTCAAATCACCCTCTGTGACAAACTCTGGGATCTTTATGAATTTATCCAGGCTCCAGGAGCACTGTTTAACAGATATTTGCATTGCATTTAAGAATGACCTCTGCAGAGCCAGGCATATGGCAGGAAAATATCATTTCACTGAGCCTGAATGGAAGCTTATATTTAAAAAAAGCAAAAAAATAAGTGCATTAGTGATGTGATACTAATCTTAATGGATGGAAGGATTAAACCATCCTACTGGTCAGCTGAGGCCAAACTAAGCCAGCTGTGCTGCTTCAGCCATTTTTTCCCCACTCTTCATTAATGTCTACCTGTTTTTTCTTTCTACCGCCAGCAGGGTAATCCTGATTTCTTTATCGTAGCGATAGTCATCTCTGTCTGGATTCTCGGGGCAGAGGCAGGGGGAAGAAGAGGTGGAGGGACAACAAGGTGTCCCTGCTGACAAAGATGCATTAAGACGGTGATGAGTCACCCAATCTGCCGAGCTCATCTCACTGCCAGCAAAGGGGGTTCCTCTGTACCTCTATTTTCTCCTTCACTGCAGTCATCCCCCCTCCCCGGTTTGCTTCTTCTCTGTCTCTCCTCACCCCTCCTCTCCCTCTCTATGATCCGATGGTGAGGGATCCACCAGCAACACTACACCGGATCAGGATGCCAATCGATCGGAAGCACAGTGTCTATAAATAATCTTAACTACCGCTACGTGCATTCTTTCTGATCCCTATTATCCTTTTTGTTGATCAATCTATAATACCTTCAACTCTGTGGAAATCTCACGTTAACCAAAAGACAACTTTTAATCCATTTGTAAAAATTGTCTTGCTTCTGCTGGTTTAGGTTATTTTCTCTCTACACTGAGTTAATAGTGCAGTTTCATACAAGAGCCATGGAACATTTTGTACATAGGAGTGACAAAAAATAGCAGAAGCAATAATTCTTTAATTTAAAGATAATATAAATCGCCATCCATTTTCAGATTTCGAATGTGCATCCCACGCTGACAGCATCCTGTTCCAATCCAGTTAGTCTGATTCTAGCTAACAAGCTCTCCTGTCAGTGAAGTGACACTTTTTTACAGTAGCCGGCCACCTTAAATATCTTTTTTTTTTCTCAATAATTGGAGAAATGTACATTTTTAACTTCAGTTTTAATGGCCATTTTTCAGCCCGATCGTGCCATAAACATCGAGACAAAGCTAAATGGCGCAGTGTTTTATGGTACGCCCCCACAGAAAAGCCTGCCAGAGCAACTTGCAGAGCTGAACATCATGTAAGAGACTGAACCTCCATGAAAAAAATATTGCAGCAAAACAGAGAAGTGCGGATCTGTGTGAGCCACTAGATATTTGGAAAATGTGTATGGTTTTATTTTGGTCATGTCTGTGGTGATTTATGGTGGATTATAAAAAAACAAATTGGTGAATTTGTTTGTGTGATTTTGAGTGGATGTACACAAAACTTTCATTTACCTAGGAAGGTGTTGGAGATGAATTCGGAAACCTGATTCCCAGACCGACTCATCTCAGATAGGTGCGTCAACTCCCGATTCAACATTCTCTTGAACTGCAAGAGAGAAAGAGGAAGAGGAGAGAGAGAGAGAGAGAGAGAGAGAGAGAGAGAGAGAAAAATGTCGTCAGTTTCCACTTAGGGAAAACCTGGATGAAATTATGGTACAAGATTCCATGGAAAATACAGCAGTACCCAGTTTTATTTCACCAGCTCAAGAATATTGTTTAATTACAGCGTAAAATCAGTGGGGGGACGCATCTTATTTTCCCCTCCATTTTCCCTGCAATTAATTAGGGTGCGGATCATTATTTGTGTAACCAGTGGGGAGGCCATCACCTTTTAATGCCCCTCAATTCACCCCCTGCAACCATATTTACAGTTTTATTACACCGGATCACATTTCTGGGGCCTATTTAGCTGTTTTACTTGCGTCAGTGTGCAAGAATTTCAATGATGTCAAGAGGAAAATCTGCACACTGCTCCCTACGTTCGTCTTCGGACCAACATTTTGGTGATTTTTCATCTACTTTTTTTTACATCAAAAACAGTCCTTAATAGAAGAAATATTTGACGGAGACAGATGCATTTCACAGTACACGGAGACCCAGGCACTGCAGTAGCAGCTGTTTATGACAGACTGATGCATGCGCGTGCACACACATACACACTTACACATATACAAACAGACACACAGCTCTGCAGAGGGCTCAAGATGGAGCCTGAGCCACAAAACACCATTCTGTCAGACCCCCCTCACCATGATAGAAATATCTTTTGGTGCAATTAGGCTAGCACGGTATCATGAAGAGCTCCACTAAAATAATACATATTATCAAAATGCTGAATTTCTTTAGAATTGCCAAAGAATGGAACAGCAACACAGCACAGAGAGGTACAACGAAACAAGTGTTATCCTGACAAGCTACGTAGATAAGCGCCACACACCTTAATGTAACCCCAAGACACCGACAGCAGGTAATTGGCTTCAGGCATTTTGGACCCCGTTTTCTCGTTCCTACACAAAGCCAGAACTGTAATCCAATAGAAAAAAATATAGAGGCAGACGAACAGGATTCTTTCAGAGCCAAAAAGGACAAAAAAAATCCTCTCTTCTCTCCTCTAGTGTTTCTCTTCTCAACAGCTAAGAGAGCAGCTTGATGATGGCTCACTCTCCCTCTCAGCAGCAGAAAAGGGCCAGCTCTGAGTCTCCATGCCTTGGGATGGATGGTGGATGGGTGGAGGATAAAGTAGGCGCTGTAGCCAGGCTATGTGAGGAGGAGATCCAGCAGGCTCGGTGGATCGGCTGGAGCAGCTGGAGCCGTGTGCTGGGGACTCTCAGCGCACTGATGAATAATGAGAAGAAGCGGGGAGGAGGAGGGGAAAAAAACGGCGATGGAGACAGGAGGAGGAGGAGATGGAGGAGGAGGGAGTGAGGCAGCGTTGTTCATCTGACTGGAGGGGGGGTTCCTCCACTGGATTTGTCTTGCTTCGCTGCTCTCACTGCTGTAGCGCTCACTCCCCCTCCTACCCTGCTTCTTTCTCTCTCTCTCTCTCCATGTTTCTCTCTTTTTTTTTTGTTCCTTCCCTCCCTCTTCTGTCTCTTTTTCCCCTGCTGTAGTCTGCCAGCCCCAGCAACACGCTCTATTCAGAACACATGATTTGACAGAAAGTGGGGAGAAGAGGGGAGCCCTAATTACAGCTTGGCATTGGTGTATACATGAGGTTCAGAAGGGAGGTTTGAGTGATTGACGTATAATATCCAGACTTGGATTCCACACTTTTCCTCTCTTCTCTTCCCTCTTTTCCAGCTGTGCAACCGCTGCAGATGAATCCCATCCTCTTCAATTCCTAGCCCCTATAATTCCCTCTAAAAGCCATTTTTTATTGAGTCAGCCATTGTGAAGGAATGTCATCCGTATAGCTATGCCTCCCCTCTACAGTAAAACAATGAGGGCTGAGAGAGGGGATGGGACTCATTTTGAGGAAAGTGAATGCACAGCGACTGTATTTTTATCGCCATTATCTCTATTATCATATGCTTCTCTCTCTCTTTTTAGTCCTCTGTTGTCTCCTGACATCCCCAAGCGCGGCAGCCATTGTGGAGAACTCATAAGCCTGTTCATTATCCACATCCCAATCCCAATATTAGATGCTGTCAGGGTGTCTGCGGAAAGCTATTTTTAACAACTGGGAGACAACAAGAGAGTGTAGAAGGGGGAAGGGAAAATGGTCAGAGAGGAGGGGAGAAAAAGGAGAGATGGGCGATAATTGCATCCTTCCCCAATTTAGGTGACAACAGCCGATGGTTTTCTCTCTCTGCCTGTGAGTAAGTGTGTACGCCAATTACCAGAACACCCCAACGCCATGGCAACAGCATCAGGCAGCCAGTGTGAGGCTGTTTTGAAAAGGAGGAGAGAAGAGAGGAGAGGCTTCCCCCTTTCCTTCCCGAGCAGACATGTGGTATAGCTGCTGAGCTGTCACGAGGACACACCACACACATCGCCTCTGCTCGCATCCACCGATGCGCAGACTGAAAATCACCCCCTCCTCCCTCCCTTTTGTCCTTCCCTCCATCTCTCCCTCACTCTCCACCACTTACATGTCAATTTCTCTCCCGGCTGCCACTTGCCAACACAGTCATCAATCTCTCTGTCTGTCTGCCTTGCTGGCAGAATCAATGGGCTGTCCTTGGAGCAGGTGTTGATACTGCTGCAGTGTACAAGGCTAGTGCCACCTGACTGGAATACACCGTTACATCAGTACCACTGGCCAATTTTCCAGCCGTGTTTGTGCTTTGGTCAATTTAGTCACGACTTTTGTTTGTGAAACCCTCGAGGAAGGCTGCAATGCTTGGCTAATTAGAAAATATCTATAGCTCTTGTCACTTCAGAGCCAATCCATGGGAAACTGCAAACAGAAGTTCCCAGAGAACCTCCCAGTCCGATGTGTATGTTTGCGTGCATGTGTACGAGTTTGGAAAGATGAGGGGGAGATCAAAGCTTCCCCGAGAGGATTCCGGATTATCCTCCCACTGAGGGAAAGAACCAAAAGCAGGGAGGTAGGACACAAGAAAAAACAAAAAAAAAAAATTAAATAAATAAAAGAGAAAGAGAGGAGGCAGCTCTTTATATAATGGCTCACTGCATAATATATAAAGAAACCAGAAATAACAGCGGGGGATGTCTTTCTGCAATGTGTTGAAGAGCTCTGCTTCCTCAGAGGCTGAAAGAAATGCCTCAGTGTGCACACACTCACACAGCAGCAGCCTACAAATGCTATTATCTACAGTTAAGCACAGTTGATGCTGACATGTCACACACATGTTTTACACACTCATGTTTCCCTATGAGTGTTATTGCCAGTGTGCGTTTGATTTTATTGTTCATTCAGGGGCAGAAGAGGAGCCTCTTTACCTCCTACTGACACCATGACACTGGAGGGAGATTAGCGTCTTAGAGCTCTGTGGGTATCTCTTTCTCACATACCCACATACTGTATATCCTTATTTTATCCCTTTGCTTCTTCCCATCCTCGAGCATCTTTCCTATTCTCTTTTTCTCTGTGTCAAAACTTTTGACTTTATTTTTTCCTGTGGTGGATTCTTCTTTTTTTGCTAAGTAAGGCTTAAATGAGTCCTGCTTCTTTCCTGTCTAAATTCTTCATTTTATATCATCAGCTATTTTCCCCTAAGCTGGTTTAGATTGAAGTTGTGCCTTTGGGCCACTAGTGGGTGCACTATGTTCAGTCTGCTGTAGAGCAGCCTGCCCAGTGTTTAGAGAGCATTGACCCCTCATCCTTGCAGTCGCAGAAATGTAAAACTTGACTTGTGGATAAAGCAGTTTAAATACTTTTTCTATTAAATATAAAAACTTGTAAACAAGTAAGTCATTGAATTATTTGAATTTACATAGATGAGAGAGGGAAAGTTACACTATGAGGTTACAGTTTTTAACCCTTATTTATTTCATTCAACAACTCTGAGAATTAAAAAATAAAAAAACTTCTTTATAATCTTGATTCTCTTATATATAATTTAAAGGATGCACCATCACTGATCGTGACTTGCGCAAACATTTTCTCTCCAGCAGCAAGCTTACAGTTCTTGAGGTTAATCTCTCCCTCGCTTTGGCAAAAAAATATGACGCAGGTGGTATCATCTGCGTTGTGGCAAAGACTTGAAGTGACATAACTCTGTGAAGATCAGGGAGCCTACCTACGTATGAACCGTGCGTATGTTGGGTGAAGCTACAGACAACTCAACAACTGAGAGACGGCCGACAACCTCTCACTTCCTCTGACTCACTCGCTCATGCTAATGTGTGTCTCTATGAGAGAGTGTATTCATGTGCGTCTGAACATAGAGTACACAGTAAGATGTATTGAAAAATAACGGTCAGCTTTATGACCGGAGACAAAAACGGAGGGAGAGATAAAAGTAAGCAATTTCTCAGCTGAGTGATTCATTCCCATCACTCCCGGCCATTCAAGGCCTCAGCAGACTCAGATGTGGTGTGCAACACCATTTTTGGCAGGAGAAGTACACTTAACAAGCTGCACAACTGTGTCCGCTTCAGCTTCTCTGGTTGCTTTGAAAGCAGAAAGCACCCTCATGTAAAATACCACAGAAGCTGTATTACACCAAGACATGATGTTGAAATGCCAAGAAAGTGCAAGAAAATGCTTGAAACACCAATACGTCCTCTACCAACTTCAACACACAAAGCAATTCTCAAATCATATTGGAAAGCAACATTTTATCATGTTAACTAAAGGAATGGTGTTGTATCCATCCACATTTGGGGAAGAATTCCTAGAAAGAATGACTTCACTCAGTGCATTCAGAAAAAGAAAAGAAAAATCACCAGGCTTTGGTACAACACCACTTATCACCTGCCGGGGCAGTCATTTAACTTATTAACTCAGGCCTTTCCCTCTGTTTTGACCACATTAGACTCTTCTAGAGACGAGAGAAAAACAAACACACATGCTCTCTAATCCTAAGATGCTTTTTGCGTTATTTCTAGTTCAAGTAAGCACCACATCATCTATAGGTCACTTAAAAACTTCATCAGGGATATAAGTTTGACATTGTTTCAAGGGGAACGAAATAACGTCTGCCATTAATAGTCTCTAGAAAGCCAATATCTTCCTCTGAGCTCAACACTCAATCTAATGAACTGCAGTTGTAACTGGAAAAGCAGACGATCTAAAAATCCAGACAGAAATGGCACCTATGTTAAGCAGGGGTGTCTGAATGTGTTACAATACAGCCACAAAACTGTCAATTATCAGCACATTTAAATTCAGCATCACATGAAAAGATGCACACGGGTTCTCAAAAGCACAATGCATGCACCACTGCCTCTTGCACAAACCTCTAAAAACGTGTATAAATGTATGAATAGAAATTTAACACACAAAAAAAGCACACAGCTTCATCATAAAAACATAATCGTAGGTAATGTACAGTTATAGTAACTTATCAAACGCTTTCAAAAAGGAAGAAAACAGGCAACAAGCACGCATTCGCACAGCTTTAAACAACAACAAAGGACAAAAAAGATCAACTCAAACATTGTGTTTAATAACCACAGCATGTGGAAGTCACACTGTGTTAAACAAGCCACAAAACTTAGACCCAAAGCCCACACAAAGCAGAAAACTACAGTCTGTTAAGATGCCAGAAAAAGTTACAAACTTACTTAAACAATCTATATCTAACTATAAAAAAATAAACAAGAAATCTCACCTTTCTCCAACCATTTAGCTTCCCTAATTTCCTCTCTTTCTTGTCAAAGCAGCAGGCTCCCATGTTGCTGTGTGTAGAGTGTAGAGTGCAGAGCAGAGTGGGGCTGCTGTCCGTTCAAGTGTCTGTCTCAGTCTGACTACAGCATGAGTAAAAGGACCAAGCCTTGGCTCTCTGACGCCGGGAAACGCCACAGCTCTACTGACTCACTTTAGACAGCGAGGTCTGACTGGGCTTTACCTCACACCCTGTGCATGTGGAGCAATCTCTGAATGTGTGTGTGCGGGAGAAAGAGCTCATACACACTCCCTCATGGGGGTAGTCCCGCCTCTAGCTTCTTGCCCTTCTGGCTTGCTTGTTCACTACTCCTGCAGTCACAGCTCTGAGGTTTACACCATCAATATCATGCTGATCCCTCTGATGACTACAACACTGTTTTGATGAATACAGTGGATTTCCTTGAACTTCAGTTACAATAAAAAGTAGCTAGGCGGAGTTGTTTTAATTTCTCCTGGAAGTTAAAATCTGCTTAGTTAATAGTTTAATGGGCAAAGGCAAAGGAGAGGTGTAACCTTTAAGAGCCCTTTACAAAAAAAAGATGCACTCTGATAGAATTGTATTGTTTTGAACGGATGTACACAGCACTCCAAAATGGTTTTTTTAATTTGACTTCGTCACTACTACCTTGTGTAGGAGTGCAAACTGCAAACCTGTGTAATCCCTAAGACTGCCACTGTGCAAAGCATTACACAATAACACTGAAATGAACCAACTCTTCTCTGTTCACACAACACATGCAGAGTTGGGAAAAACCAAGCAACAACTGTGCAATTCACAACTGTTTTCATTATTGATTTTGCCTTATTTTCTAAATTGATTGAAAGTGAGAATTTGCTGCTTTCTTTCGTCCGATGTTACAGTAAATACAGTAAATGTCAGATTTTGTTCCGCTCTACGATATTGCGATACTTTCTCATGTTGTGACGTTATAGATCAAATGATTAATCGGAAATGATCGATGAAAGACATAATATGTAACATTTCCACATTAAAAAATGTCTAAAATAGCTAGACCTATTCAATGTATTTTGTTGAGATTTGTATTTACATTATCCCAAATGTTTCCAACAATGTACAAATTCAGAGAAATCCACAATTTTATGGTGTTTCATCGCTTTCCTTGAATTGTTATAACTTCTGGGTAAACACAGAATACGTCAGAGAGTGAGGAAAGGAAGTTAGCAAACATGACTCAAAATAACATGAACTAAACTGTACTATGAACAATTTCTGCAATTTCTGAGTCACACCAGATAGATTTTTATCAGTAACTGTGGTTGTTTAACAATGAAGCCAACATTTTCTATGATTCCCACACGACAATAAGAAATGTGATGATGTGGGACATCCCCTAGTGGCAGAAAATTACATTCTGTACGTTTAATGTGCAGTTAAATGTCAATGATTCATTTTTGAGAAACTGGTAGCATCAAATATTTGTACTTATATCGTATAATACTTGTATTATTACTTGATAAATACCTTCAACAATTGATACCAAAATGTTTCCCTAAATTGACTGATGATTACATTGACTTATCCTTTAAGCCCTAGTTTGAAATAACAGGTGTACAGTCACAACAACTTACAACGGTCCTTGACCTGCTTACATCAGCCATACATAACAATGAGGATAGTCACGTACTGCGAGTCCTCAGCAGCAGCAGCCCCCTGCACTTTACCTTGGAGGTACAATAACCAGCTTCTCGTGTTTCACCTCCCTCATGCTCATGTTTCATAGTCTGTCAAAGCTTGAATAACAGTTTTTCCATCCTAAACACACTGTAGTCAGGGGTCACATTAGCTGTTTGGAATATTCTTGTTAATCAAACCAGGTCGAGTGTAATGACCCCCCACATGACAAAGGGGCAGCAGTTGTGTAATGTTTTAGTTTACCGTAAAAACAAGGCTACAGGTAAGATAGCCTAGATATCAGAAGGATTCGTCTATTGTTAATGTAGACACAAAGCCACGTAATACACTGAAACACACAGACACAAACAGCTCACGCGTGCAAGAAAGACAAGTCTGATGGAGGCTTTCTTATCAGTATAGTATCCACAGATGGTTACGTGTCAGAACACCAACCTGCCAAAGTCACATTCATAAGAGAGGGAGTTAAGCACACCCATGTACTCCACTGTAGATCCTTCACATCTCTGAATTTATATTGTGCTTAACAGTTAGCTTTCTGAGATATTCTGCTAACTAAAAGAAAGACATACAACCTGCTATAATTGTTCACTATCATTCATCACGAGTATGTCAACGTGACATTAAAATGTGCTATGTTCGTGAAGTACATCAATTGCTAAAACGTAGGTTGTGTTACAGTCTGATTATCTTGGCAGCTGGATGGGTAAGTCAATGCAGTGTATCTTGGAAAAAGTGGGATAGAACTGTGCTTTCATTATTCCATAGTTGGGATTTTTTGGAATTTCTCAAGTTGGGGAGGCTGCTGAAATCAATCATCACCTGCACATAACTTTTGGTTCAATCCTGCCAACTTTTCTGGGATTGCAAAAGTGCTAAAATTACAGTGCATGAGATAAGCCTAATTCAAATGAGAGTTGATATGATCCAGCAGCTGTACCACATTTATGATTACAGTAAATGTTTTTGTGACTTCTGTTAGGGAAATTCCTGGTCTCTTTCTGTAATGGACATCCAACGTCTTCTCTCTGCTCTCCTGTGTGATTCTGACTGCCTGTAGCTGTATTCTTGTCTAAATGTCTGTTTGTTTAAATGGTTACTAATATTTATCCGGTGATTCAGTCATTCTTGTGAATGAAATGAAACCAGTCCAGCTGACTGTCAGGTTCGATGTGTTCAGATGACGACAGCAATGGGATAAATAAACACGACCATTAACCAAGCATCCAAACGGGCATGATGGGATGTCTATTGTCGTCTGGAGAGAGAGCGGGGGATCAGGAAGGAGACAGGAAGAGAGAGTCACTCTGCCCAGGGGTCTGCATGGATCCCTCACACTCTCTCACACACACACACACACACAAATGTTCTCTCTCTTCCTCTCTAGTTTATTGTGTTTGACCCACTGCGGGATCCCTCGCATCCTGTTGTCCAGTTTTATGAGAAATAACAAGCTTATCCTCTTGGCTCACTCGACAAACTGTTTTCAGGCTCTCTTACACACAGCTGCTACTCAGCCTATGCAACAGCTTTCTGGAATTTCACCACCACAAGCAAAGGATACAAACAAGTGTTTAGTATTAGTCAACAAAACAACTGAAATCTGCAACTTCTTATAAGCTGCCTCTCTCAACAGCTGTAGTCATGTTAGATCTGTAAAAAAGATGGGGCGTTACTGTAGTTCCGACGAGTGGCCACTGGGACAAATTAGCAGTAAGGCTGAGTGCCAGTGCCGTATCCTGATCTCTTAATATATCCACGGTTATAGCACGCGGATGCATTATGTTACTAAAATGTTGCCCTGCGTCCCAAAAAGCTTACTAACCATAGATAACCATAATAAAAATACTTTTTGTATCATGACTAAACCATGACGATTAATAGTTGCAAAACTTTCCCAGAGTTAGGAAACTCATTACGTCACCTCAAATGAAAAATTGAGAGGGGCCGGAAGCAGGAAGCGAAAAGAAGCAAACCAGGAAGAGACAAGACTATTTGGTTCATCATCATCATCTTCAATCTTGGAATTAATTATCCACTTTTCATAAAACATCAATGACCTAACAATAAAAGTATGGTTCATAGACCACGATTTTAAGACCCACTTAAACTATACTCACCTCATCACTGCCCTTTCTAAAGCTAATAGTAAGAATAATTCTAATGATAAAACTTCTAATGTCATTCAGACAAAATTGAAGTTACTCAAGGTTAAAGCTGAGTGCAGCTCATTCATTCTAAGATATAAACTTAACACTGCCAAGAGAAAGCCCAATAAATAAAGGGATCTACAAGATAAAGGCCAAATGTTGCTTGGTACCATTCTGTGTCATTCTAGGTCAAGTTCATGGTTCTTACATAAAGAAACAGAAACTAAACCTCGATGAACATCACACACAATCAATGACTCAAAAGAAATAGAATAACCAGTGGACAGTGAGAAGTTGCTGGACTGGGAAAGATGGAAAGAGGGCAACAAGAACCACAAAAGAAACCAAACCATGTTGATTTTTGGCAGTTTCACAGCATAAAAAAGCTGATTAATGATAACGATATACTGTAGTCTGCATCATGGTGAATGAGACTGGACAGAAATGGGTGTATTTTTAGGCAGTTTCTCTTGCAGAATAGGGTTGACTAGGCCTAAAGGGCCTTGCAACCCTGCTGCTGCTACTTCTAAAGATAATCATAATGATCACCATAATAATAAGCAATTTGTGGAAACATGTATGGATAGGGAGTTGACGTCGTCAAAATCAATCAAACAATGCTCCATCAGTGAGTAATATGGTTACGGAGTTTCTTAAATAAAGAACCAGGAACTGAACCTTGGTGAACATGACACATAATCAGTGATGCAGTGGAAACAAAATAACCAGTGGACAGTGAAGATGAAAACATGTGGACAGTAGGCCAAGACACAAAAACACTTCCCTTTGTCTGACCAGACAGAGAAGAGTCAGACAGAGAAAAAAGAACCTAAGCAAGAAATTAATGGAGCTTTATGCTGATTTAGGCAGAAATCAGCTGATGAGTTAACATTCAGTCATATTCACGCTCGTGTGCAGGCGGTCTTTGTAACCTGACAGCAGCTGGTTTCATTCCAGCGCTGCTTTCTGCTGCAGCCCCCTCTACCAAACCAACCTTGTACAGTAACAGTATAGATCATGTACAGTAAGAAGTTACTGTACATCTTCACACTTTCAACACTTTGACCGCACTAAGGTCGTGCTTAGTTCATGTGTGCTTACAGCAAGCTACCCTATGTCTGGATACTGTCAGTCTTGTGCTTGCAGAGTCCCTTGCTGCTCTGATTTAAGAGCTTACCCAAAGACCAAAACATTTTCTATTTCAACATTTGCAACAAATGAAACATTGTTCCATAAAGTTTCTGATTGAAATTAAATAAAGGCAACATTATCCTTGTTTCCCTGGACATCCCCTCCACTAATGATGGAACAGGATGAAATCATATAAATAGAAAACAAAGATGCAGCCTCTTTTACCTTGTTGGAGGCCATGTCGCTGACAGAGCGGTAGGTCTGGATTGTCTCCAGCTGGTCCAGACACCAGTCCAACTCCTCCATCGTCTCCATGGCCAGCTTCTGGTACGACTCATCTGTCAACAAGCAGTCGGCACACAGAGACACACAGTCAGAACAGACGGTGCACATGGAGTCCGAGCACTGCCCAACTACTCCCAGGCAACATCCACCCACGGGTCCCACTTGGGGTGCCTGCTGCTGCTGCTGCTGCTGTTGCTGAGGAGGGGAAATGGCTAGAGGTGGAACCCGGCTGCAGCGCTCCTTCATCATGAGGAGGTGTAGCTGCGGCCAGCTGGTGGGACTCGCAACTGTCACTAGAGTGGAGTAAAGCTACCGTGGGACCTAAGCTTGCTCCGGCACATGTGCAACTTTTCTCTTTGTGCATGTGTGTGAGACCCCCCAACCAATCTGAGGCCCCGGTCTCATTTACATAAAGTCAACCCCTAAAGCAGGAAACCAGATACCCCCCCCCCCCCCCCCACCACCCCACCCCTCACCATCTCACACACACACACACACACACATGCACACTTCACAGGAAGCAAACAGACACCACTAAATCTACACATAAACACACACATAAGCTTTCGTCATGCCAAACCAAACTTTTGCTGTTAACTATTAATTAATATCTGCTTTCTCTGACACGTGGGCATACACAAATGAGCAGCAATCAGTGTAATCACATCTGATTATTGAGCATGGGCAGATAATCACACTTGACAGATGGTGATACTGTTTTATTAAACCAGGATTTGAGGCACAAACTTAGTAATGGGCCTGTCTGTCTCTAGTAGGACCCTAAAGACGCAGGATGTTTTAATGAGTCCATGCAGAGTCTAAACATTTGTCGTTTTGGTCTGCTGCAAAAGTGATAACAGCTGCTGTAAAGACGTGTGGTTATAATTCCTCACTGTGTACATAGTAACATAACCACAATACAGACGCAAATGTAGCCCAGAGACAAAATTACAGGAACTGGTTTGGGTATTAATTTTTACCAGAAATGAACAATACTTCTGTAATATTTACCAACAGTTGTGTGACAACTTGTGCTGTTCTTTATTATATTGCCCCACTTTGTGTTTTTGCTCTGTAAACATTTGGTAACACCATTTTTTTTTTTTTTTTTTTTAGTGTAAGTGTGTTATCGTACACTTGGTAAGTATTGCAGTTATTAAATAAGTGCTGAAACTACTGATTTCTCAGTATTGTTGTTTATTGTTCATGAAATGTCAAAAAAGCAGCCAAAAAGCCCCAAAATATTCAGTTTATTATCATATAAGACAAAGTCAGAATCAATTATCTATCTCTTAACTTATTAATCATTTCAGCTATATATCAAATATTTATTTTAGTCGTTTCTAACTACTTTGTTTTACTTTTCAAGCAAAAATGCATCATCATAAAGTGATTATGGAAAGAAAGACAGAAACTTAAAACCTAACCTAATAGTATTAAGTGAAATAAATGGACTGTGACAAAGTGTCATGTTAAAACTAGTGTATTTAAGCCAGGATAATAAAGAAAATCTGGGTTAAGTACAGCTGAAGAATAAAGAAAAAAGACAGACTTTTAATAAAATGTTTTTCATTTTTAATAAAGAAGTTTGTTTTTCATTTTCCATGAGTCTAAACCTGTTAAAACAAGCATGATTATTAATTAAGTGATGGCGTTTTCCTTTAATAGTTAAAATTCAGACTTCACAGTGCCTATGGCCTGATCTAGAGAACAACAAGAGGAGTGTGTCGTAACCACCACTGAAATAAGAGTCAATATTCCAACCCTGTTCCTGTGGTTTAACTGTGTTTTTCAGACAACTACAACTTCACGTCCATGGTTGGACCGAGGCCTTGTTGGAAAGCAGAGGGGGTGTGCAATGAGGTGGCTGCTCGGGCTGGACTGACACACACATACACACACTTGTCTGCTGCCCCTGCATTGTGTATATTCCGGGTTTCCTAGCTGCAGAGCACAACATGGCAGCAGGGTGTGCACTGCGGCGACCTTAGCGTGGCCACGTAGAATGTGTCCCCTGCTCTGATCTCCTTCCCATCAAAGACATGAGGCTGTTTGCTCTCCCAAACATGAGAGGCACCTGGCTCTCTGCCCACAGCCTTCCCTCACTCTGATGAGGGGAGCGAGAGAAAGAGACAGAGTGTGTACGTGTGTGTGTGTGTGTGTGTGTGTGTGTGTGTGTGTGTGTTTAACTCCACAAGCGTCTGATGTCAAAATGGCTTACACTCATTCGAGATGTTTCTTCCCTGTTTTCTCAACACTTTTGAGGTGGTTTGTGTTTCTTAAGAGCATAGAAAGGTCCTTTTCCACGTAACATTTGAACTTTTAAACTCTTCTCAGACAGAAAGGAGTATATGAGTAGTCTTGGCTACTGTATGGGTATGTTTATGGGCTTTGAAATAGCTCAGGTAACTTTAGCCTGTGCAGTGTGATAAAATAACAAAATAATTTCATCAACAAATTAATACGTAGTAAAAGTCCAGTTCATCCAGGCCTTAAATGAGCATGAATCTGTCAGAGTTAAATCATCAGTTTTATGTGTTTTCTTTGATAAAAATAAGTCTGCATACATACAAACTTAAGAGAAGTAAACTACGATTCCAGAGTAACATTTTGTTAAGAAACATCCAAATCACGAAGCTTAACATGCTGCACAGAACGGAAACTAAAGATTAGGCTTTGTAAAAGCCGGATAATACATTCAGCAGTTGAAATCAGTTAACTTTTAGATTCTGGGTCAGTTACGTGAATACAAATGCAAAGTTTTCAGCCCTTTTTGCAACAGTTACAGGTTCACGGTGGAGTCCTGCCAACTATTCCACTGATCAACAGGTGGCTGTAACATGCCGAGAAATGCTGTAATGCGCCAGCGAAGGCGAGTGAAGAAGAAGAAGACGACGACTGCAAACTAGTAAACATGGATGTAAACGATGCATGATTCAAACATATGAGAAAAATCAGCTTTGCCTGTTTTTATGAGGAAGTTGTTTTTATGCATTCAACATGTTTGTTGAATCAGGCATATGCACGCAATGCGTTTTGGTGAGCAGCACGGAATGGAAATATAACGTTTGTTTACAAGAAAATTCCACAGGGCACCTTCTCAAAAAAATCAGCTGTAATATTTTTACAAAACTGGATTAAACTCTAGTTCACGACGGGGGGGGGGGTCGAACATATGAAGTGAGGCATGATTGACTGCTGGAGCTCTCAACCACATCCATAATTTTGATATTCAAAAACACAGAAATGGGTACACAAAATCTGGTTTAGTGAGTCAGGACCTAAAACTAGTCACAGGGCCAACTTCTTGTGGGTCCCCACATACTAAATCCATGCTCTAGGTAGGTGCCAGATCCACTTAACTATGATGCTTGTATAACAGTTTTACTCTGATCCCTGCTGTGCTGGAAAGCAAAGCCAATACTAGTTTCTACACCAGTGGTGAACCCAGTTTACCACCAGTTACATAAAACAACAAAGATTTATGTGGTAATCATTGAAGCATTGGACATTGACTCTGTTATTTCTCAATCTGATTGTTTAAGAAGCCATCAAACCTAATGTCAATGCTTTAAATACTTCAGAGGGAAATGATAGACGGATCAACTGAATTGAATGCAAGACATGAACTTTTTAAACATACCGCACAACTTTTTCTGTTTATAACAGAAAAATATTATTACCAAGAAATACATGCTTTTGTTTTCTCACTTGTTTTAAGAGAAGAAGCATGCATGTTAGCTGCATACCGACAATTACTTCAGTTACAGCAGTCTGCACAGTGTACTCTCATGGCCTCAGATGGACTAAGGGAAACTGCATTCAAAAGCCAAATGTCTGCTAACACACACACGCACACACGCTAACACCACGATGTAAGAGGGGATTTCCACCGCCTCCACCCCGACACAAGGACCTTTCTGATCAGCGCTCAGAACTACAGTGTCTGTCCCACAGGGGCAGACAGGAAAACACACATGTACAGTCATATACACATGCTGGCGCACACACACACACACACACACGGTATACTGTACACCAACTGAAATGCCTCATTACAGCACTCACGCACAAACATACAAACATGGACTTTCCAGCTAAGGGAAGCAGGGCCTACAGGCTGCAGAGGCAGGGAGGGTTAGGAGGGATATGAGGTCAGCTCGCTCTCCGACTCTCTGCATTCAATATTCAGTTCACTTTAGTTAAAGATAAACAGATACAACAAACACGTTCACAGCGCAAGCTAATAACGATAATTGTGTGGACGTTTTCTGTGAATATAACTAATGTACTGGAGTGAGAGGACATGGGGTGGACAAAAACAAACGATTATATACACATGTAATGAAATCCAACACAATAACACAAAATATAACCTCAGCAGTTAATTAAATGAGCTGCTTATTGTGTCCATTCATGATTTATTGGTTGTTTTTCCTTTGATTGTGTCAGATTAAGCCAAACTAGCACAGATTTTTCTGTTAGAGATGCATCTTTGTTTTTAATTCCCAACAGGAATATTATGTAATATTTCAAAATCCTACAATTTTATTTGCGAGTATAACTTTTCAGTTTTTTTTTTCAGAATATATAATTTTTCATTTATCCTGAATGCCTCTTTTTAAATTCACAGATTACTGAATATCTGTTGCTCTCTTTCTCTATCGCAATCTTCCTCCTCTCTCAAAAATCTGAACTTATTGACTCAGGACTTCATGGGAGATGACCACTCCTTTATAGCAGCAGGCATGTACACACACACCGAAAGCCTAGTACATATACAACTCATGGCATATGTTGTTATCAGATTATTTAAGGCCAAGTTGTGTGTAAGAGACAGCTGCATCTGTCATCCTCCCGTGGGGGCAGAGTCAGTTTCCTGCCTGTGATGTGATGATGCTACATGCAGTAGAGGATGAGGTTGTTATCAGCAGCCAAAATCTATACGCCATTGTGGAGGTTAAATCCTCAGCGGAGGTTACTTGCAGGCAGTGACACACTCACACACACACGCTCATAAACATGCAGGATAAGAGGTCAGCAGCGGTCTCTCTTTATTTTTTTCCTCTCATAGTAATTTCTGTTTTTTTATTTATTGCCTGCGCTTTGTTCATGTGCACATCTTGGTTTTGAAGGGTGAAGGCCTCATTTTCTAGTGAACCAGCGTAAACAGACCAGACACATGAAGAGAAACCAAACTCTGACGCAGGCCGATTGGCAGTAGGTTCCTGGATGAGAAAGAGACCCAGTGAGGGGGGAGATCTCGCATATCTCGCTTTACAAGAAACAGAGCGCACGCTGATCTGAAATCCTCTGGCTAGTTACACAACACTTCCTATCAAAGGCCGGTGAGGCAGTGCGCTGTGGAAACGCTGCTCTTTCATTTATTACAGGCCGAATTATGACTTCACATGCACCGCATTGCAAAATCCATCACTGACAAGCATTGTGAAAAGAGGGAAGATGTGTGATGATTGACTTTGTGGTTTTAGGGGCATGTTAAGTTGCCCTGAAACATGCGAGCTGGGTTCTCAGAAGTGACAAAATGACATCATGAGTCTGTGTTTCGTTAGAGTTTATTTATCTGATTTACAGGGAGGCGGAATGTGTCAGTAGATGGTATCGGGATTTTTGTTGTCCTGCGGTTGCGAATTATGAACAGAAGGGAAAGGGATAATGACTGGACATTCTGTTGCAATGGAGGATTTGGGCATGCTTCACCACTTATGAATTTGCAGCAAACATTTAATGGAGCCATTACGGGTAAATTTATTGCTCTGGGATGCAGTATTGGTAAAACATGCTGGTGCCTTTTTCATGTGGCGACCCTTCAGGAGCAGCACTGTCACACATTTTGGATGCTGACTCATACATTAAGAATTCTGATGTGTTGTAATGTTGCAATAAAAGGTTGAAGCAGAACTGCATGGAGTACGTGTTTTCTTGCTTGTGTTTGTTTTGTACAAGTTTGCATAGTCGCTGTCTGTTACTAATGAAAAAACAGAGATGGGAAACAAAGCCTTCATGTTTTCTGCTGCAGCCACTTGGAAAAGTTTGCAGACGGAAATTAAGTTGAAGAAGCTGACAAATAACCAAATTCAAGATTCGAGTGTAAATTCAATTGAAAAACTTTATTCTGTCTGTTATTACTTTTTGACGTCTTCAATGTTGGTGTGCATTATTGTACATTGTTCTGTCTATTGTCTAATTTTTAGTGTTTGTTTACAACTTTTTATAATACCTCAAGGCCTGGAGATCGCTAACCTCAAGGTCAAATATGTGGTCTTGCTCAGTTAAATGAGAAAATGAATTCTAATCTCATGTCTGTGCATGTGCAAGTATGGAGCTAGAACCAAGAGTAGATTAGCATAGCTTAGCACAATGACTGGAAATGGAAACAGCTAGCCTGGTCATGTCTCAAGTTTTTTTTTTTTTTTTTTTTTTTTTTGGTGTTTAAAAAAAACAAAAAACAAAAAACAACATTTATAAATCTTGTATGTTTCATCCATCCTCCCCCCAAAAAATAAATGCACTTTTAAATTATACTACATTTCTGTGTGTGGACAGCTTAAACATTGTGTTGATTGATGGACTGAGTGAGATTCATCTTCATATAACTCTAAAATAGACGTGTTTCTCAGAAAGTCAAACGATTACTTTAAATTAAGGTTAAATAAATGAAAATGGAAGTGAATTGAAATTGTGATGACGAAAATAGTGGCTTCACGGTTGCTCAGCAGGAAATGTCTTGGTGTTAAACTTGTTGCTTCTGGTGTAGCAACAGGGTGCATGTAGAGCATTGCAATTTGACTTGGTAGAATAACAAACTTGCAGAATCACATTCATCTGACTTCCAGTCTGACTTGTGGCTCTTCTGCTCGTATTTATACCGTAATAAAATCAGTTCTGACCACAGAGCGTCTAACAAAAAGTGCTTTGACTCGGTCACATGTAACGACCATGCATGTGTGTGCTTCTGTGTCTGTTAGACCCCCCTTATGGTTATTGGTCGTTCTTTTCCTCTGCCTCTCCTTGGACACAGTGTTCCCTGTCCTCCCTGTAACATACACATGTACACATTCCTGTGTCTTTCACTATAGAACTCAGTGGAAAACTAACATGGAAAGCTATAAATCTAAATAGCACACAACAGCTCCCAAAGGGTGGACAGTGTTACCAGATCCCTTGCAGAATCCTTGGAATAACAACGAAAAAGGTCCTGCCGTGTTAATCAAACTGTCTATATCCAGGTGGGGTGAGAAAACTGGAAGTTCTCAGGTTGCGAGACTTTTATTTTGGATGTGACTCTTAAGCCCCATTTGAACAGGATTTATTCTCTTTGAGAAGGCTGGGTGATTTTACAGTATGAGCCCATGTGCTCATCTGTGATTTTTAATCCTGCCTGGAGCGAATATGTGTGTGATCCAGTATTAATTTCAGTCCTAAATAGCTGTTGTGTGTTTGTCTTCTATTAATTTAAGTCCCAGTTTTTGTGCACAAAGTAGGGCTGTGGCAAGAAGTTATTTCCATTGTTGATTAATTCTTTTCTCAATTAATTATCTGCTTAGAAAAAGCCTGTCAAAGTTTCCTAAAGCCCAAGCTGTTTGAAACGCCTTAACTGGAGAAAAAACATATCCCATATTTCTCCATCAAGTCACGCTTTGTACATCAGACTGTGGATTTTCCTTGCACACATACACGATTCACACGTGCACTTTATTCACACATGGCGAGATACAGAGTGATTTATGTATGTGGGAGGTGAATGCGAGGAGCACAACGTGAGGAGTGAACTGAGCTCCGAGACGGTCTGACATCACAAGGTTCACCGAAGCACGAGGCGTCCGCCTCAGTCTCACATACAGTATTGGCTGCTATCTGACAGGTCGCCATGTTCTGGTGTAAACATTTGAAATGTTTAGTTTCTGCATCTCTCTCACTCTTCCTGATAAAACCTACAGACGTCAATGAGGCTGTTTGTCCGTCCTATCAGCAACTCTGCTCAGAGGGCCTGTGAGTAAAACACTGTCCTGTCCTTGAGCTGCGCGCTCTCCGTCTGTTTTGACTCCTGCTCTCATATTCTTTTTACCCCCCTTTCGCTCCTTCTCACCGCAGTGTCTCGCTCTCTTACACCCGGCCTCTATACCCTCAAACATGTGTACACACAAACACATACACACAAACACACAGCAACAGACCGGGCTTTGTCTGTGTTACCTGAGGTGAACTCCTACATTGGGAGCAACAGTACCGAATGGGCTGAATGAGCCTCATTGTCACGCTGACTGGCATTTGCCCCTCGGGTTGATTAGCATGGATCAGAGGAGCCATGAACCCAGTTAGCCAAACTTCTGTCACAGTTGATACTGCTTTTTTTTTCTTTTTAGGCTTCAAAGTCTAGGATTTGACAGTCAGTACTGTTGGCGCAAGGGTGGATCTGATGTCAGGGGTGAGGACAGATTTCTAAAATCAATCACACTTTTGGATAGACTGGGCCAGCATGCAGCTGGGAGAGGGAGAGGGAGAGGGAGAGAGAGAGAGAGAGAGAGAGAGAGAGAGATGTTTAGGGGAATATTTAGGGAAATATAACATGGAATATGTTACCTCATATTTTCCCATGACACACAGTGCTTTACTGTCATGTCAGACACATATCACGGGTCAAAGAGCAAGGGGGGTGGGCTGCAAGGAGACATAAACAAGGAGTCCCTTTTAGATAAAGAGATCTGTCATCCTTTGAGACCATTACATTTAGTGTAAAACTGGCCTTTGTTCAATTTGATTTATTGTCATAAATGGGACACATGAGAGATATTTAGGTCACCTAAATGTTTCTGCAGGTGTGATCAGTTCAGCTATTTCACATGTTGAAAAGGAAGGCACTTTCTGAACCAGGTCTCAGATCACTTTTACAGGCTTTTATTTCCAATAATGAGGAAGTCAACAACCTCAGCAGGCTGATATGTGACTAGACAGGCTCGGTTCATGTGTCACCCGTCTTCTGTTTCTTGGCTTTGATATCTGAATAACATTTTACTAAGGCCAAGCGAGAAATCATTTTGGTCTCAACACTTTTCCAGCTGTTGTTGAACTGTTGTCAAGAAAAACATGACTGTCTTATTAACATTATCTTGAGCGTAATTTAGCGTGCAGGCCTTGAAACTGTGCCAAGCCAGGCTGGTCCAGGTCAGGAAGACTTGATGAGTGGAGCGAGGAAAGGCACCAGAGGGGTGCTATGACGAAGGGGTTTGCGTGCAACGCAGGATCAGTGTCTCCAGTAACATATGAAGACCAGCTGAGACAAACCTCAAATGACCTCGAAACAGCATGCCTCCTTATGATGGGTAAGCATGGTGTGTCAGTGTATCTGCATACGTGTGTGTGTGTATCCCAGACCACATAACACAATCAAATTGAGCCAATAAAGACTATTGGCACCACTCAACATGCACAACAAGATTGATTGTGTTTGTCCATATTGGATAAATGAAACTTCCTGATTGAATCAAGATTAAATACAAGTTCCCCCCAAGTAACAACTAAACAGGCATGTGGCATTCATGGCCCAAAAGCGGTTTAGAAAAAGATATCTGGATCCTACCTCCGCCAAAAAATCAGCAATGTTACCGCAGAGTAATGATAACCAAACCGTGATCTGGCTGTTTTGTTTCTTCGTTGATAATAATCAGGAGGATTTTAATTGAAGTGGGGTATTTTGTCGCTGAATTGATTTTTAAAAGGCGGCTTTCTGTCCTGTTCTACAAAGAGGGTGGCGATGGTGGTGTTTTTTGGCGGAGGGGGATAGAGGGGGTTGGGGGGAAGCAAATGCTTCTCAAATACCCAAACAAAAGCGCTGGTCTGTGAAGCAGAGAGCGTTTGAATCCATCTGCGCTGAGCTGAACAGGCCTGCTGGCAAGGGAATACTTCAGGGGAAGGGCAGCCGTCTACTTTATGACTGTGCTGACGTCAATGGCATAATTCAAATACTTGCAGTGTGCATGCTTCCAGCTTTCTGAACCTGCTCTCTCTCTCTGTGGCAGGCCGCAGCTAAAACCCGACGTGGAACTGGAACTCCAGTAAAACTAAATAACAAAACAAATAACTGGAGTGGAGTCATGTCAGGCTCAAAAGGCACAAAACCACATGGTATTCATTTGCTAGCCCTTCAGTCGTCACAAAGGCGAGTGATAGATTGACAATCTTTGGAAATGTGTTGTATATTTGCTAATGGAGGATGACATATTACTTAGGTGCAGACATTTGAAACGATAACTAATTCAAGGGTCATTACCAAGAAGAGCGTTCATATTTTTAGTTCTTATAAGTGAAAAGGGAAGAAGCAAACCGAACTGAAATCAATTATAGCCCTTTATATGAAGAGCTATTCTCTTTTACTGAAAGAGGGAAGTGACACTGATTCTGTGTGAAGTAATGTGCGTGTTGGTGGCTACAAATGAACACACTCACACACGGACAGTATTTGCAGCTGACACACTGATTAATCAATGACTCATTTGAAAAGTAGTCAATCAACAACTACTTTGATAATTGATTAAGTGAATTACATAAGCAGGAATGTCAAACTTTCTCTGGTTCAAGCTGCTTTTATGACACTGAGAATTCAATACTTTTGGTAGGACAAAACAATTTGTGATTTGAAGTTGGCACCCTGAGCAATTTTTATGAGCATTTCTCAGTTGTTGTTGTTTTTTTTACATTTTGTAGACCAGTAGATGAATCGATACAGTTGTACTATAGAAACAAAGTTTAGTTCCTTTCTTAAACGAATAAAAAGTTCCTAGAAACACAAGATTTACTAACAAAACAAACCAGCGCAAACTTAAATGAACTATATATAATCAGATTACAACAGTTAGAATGTTTTATGGCTAACTTGAGGCAAATCTGGCAATTTGAGGCCCGTTGAAGACTCTTGACTCAGACTGTTTGCTCTCGACATCAGATTGTTTCCAAGAGTTTGAATGACATCATGACTTAGATTGTGGGATAAGTGAGGATGACATAATTGGATGGAGCCATGGATGACTGCAAACAGACTGACAAACAGTCCAAACTGTGGCTTGCTCTCACGAGAGTTAGAAAAATTGAGCTGTACCGAAAAAAGGCTTGAGTCAAATCTTGCCATTTCAGTGCCACGCCGTCTGCTGTGTCATGTTATCTCGTTAAAAGTGAGCTCTGTCGACGTAATTGACACAGTTCTTTATTTTATTTTGAAATTAGTTTATATGTTTCACTAAGCAGAGAGCAGATAAAGAATCAAATCAACAACCAGAATCAGATTATTAGAGATAACATCTTAATGACTCAGCTAACCTTTGCATCAAGCCTCTATATATACAAGCATACATGAACATACACACACAGACTCACAGACACACCTCTACACAAGTAAGTGGGGTCTTTTCCCAAAACTCAGATCCGGATCTCCCTTGGCTGGAAGCCCTGGGAGTCTGTGCCAATGGCGTATAGAGAGCATTGAGTAGGGTAAATACTTGGCAATGCAACTTCTTTATGACACTGCGAGACTTGTAAAGCGGGGGCCAGGCCTGCCGTTTCTGGCCACGTTCCAATACTGGAATTACTTTCAATTAAAGGTCCAGTGTGTATAATTTAGGGGGATTTTTAGTGTATAATCACCAGAACACAAGAATTGTATCTATGTTTTCATTACATGAGAATGAGCCATTTATATCTACAGAAGGAGTGTGTCCTCTTTCACAGAAGCTGCCATGTTTCTACAGAAGCCCAAAATGGACAAACCTGACAGAAAAGGAAAGGGCCTTTTGCATTTTTCACTTCCTACACTTCTTTAAAAGCATGAACTTACAGCTACCACAACAGCAGTTAATGTCTGACTTTTCAAAAGAAATTCTTTGGAAAGATACTTGTCTATTCCTTCTTGTCAGTATTGGTCGGCTGTGCCAACAAACCCTCACAATGTCACTCTGTATGGAAACCTCCAACCCTCTTTAACCCTCTTAGGGGCACCTTACTGACACTGGAGAGTTTGAGGGCAGGGGGACGGTGAAATGTAACCTAATGCTGAACAAGGCATGGCAATCAGCTGGCACTTTTCCATATCTTCTTTGAGACGACGCGGCTGTTGACACACACACAAACAAACACAGTCCTGTTTGTAGCAACATGCATAAAATAGCACAAGTGCAGGGATGATGTATGTTTTAAAGTTTAATTAAAGTTCCCACATTGCACCCGCTAAAGCAATTTGTAAAATTTAAGAACACAGCAACATCAGTATGAATAGCCAAAGACAACAACATAACTTTTATCTAAAACTTTCTTTCTGTTATCTTTTCTTTGAGGTGAAACCAAAAGTTTGCACACCTGTTTTGTCCATAATAATCTCCCATTAAAACAGGAAAATTGTAGCAAGTATAGTTGAACCACAAATATGACAAAACTATGACAAAACGTTTAACCAAATAGCCAAATTATGACGGTTAGTTAGCGTAATCCTTGTAATTATCAACTGCATATAAATCATAACCTAAAATATGTTATTCCATGTGTGCAGACATGGATAAAACAAAGGATTGGCGATCAAGTTTATTATTACAAACAGGTTTTTTTGTTATAGTAACTTCATAATTATTTTGTTCATTGCTTTTTATTTATTGCAAAATATATTTATGAGCAACCAATTGCTAAAGCCCTGACTAGTGAAGACTTAAATGTTATTGGTGCATCACAATTTAGTAAATCACTAGAATGAAACCAGCTAGTAGTATAACTTAGGAACAAATAAAAAGAGTGATGGATTTATAATAGCTGATGCAACCCTAATCAGCTGTCAAGCTTATGTTATCAGATGAATATACATGAGAAAAGTACAAGATAGGTACCAATAACTGAAGTGCCAGCATACATCTTAGGCAAACAAAAGACACTTTCCCACACTCTCAAACTTTGTAATCAATGTAGTATATTCTGTATTAACAAATAATGAATTGTAATTATTAAAATCATTGAAGCAGTACAAGCAAAGCTGAATGCCACGATTGAGGTCTAGACTGACAGAGAGGTACTAGAGCACAGGAGTGGTGTTGACATATAAGCGTGTCTTTCCATCACAATGTGGTAACGAGCTAAGCTCTTGCGCAACAAATTTCCAGTGTACAAATAGGCTTACACATCCCTCCATACCTTTCTCTCCCTCTCCCCATCTCTCTCTCTCTGAGGGTCAAAGCAGCTGCCAAATCATCAATCACCAACTACAAAGAAAAGACAAAGAACCAAATTCCTGGAAAGGAGCAAAAGAGAGAAGAAGTGCATCATTTTAAGGCACTTGTGTAACCCTTTCAGGAGAATATCAAAGCTGAGCTGTCAGGATACCAGAAAATCGACTTTTTGGAATTTAAAAATGAGATACAAGTGAAGAAGATCAGATTATCCTGAAGTCACACAACCTGAAACTATTTTACCTAAATCAGAATATACATTTTAACATCTAGACACATCTGCAGACTGGGGTGTACTTCTCCTCCACCTCCCCTAAACAAATGAACCTCTGTTAAGAAGTTTGGCACGTCTGTCTTTGGATTGGTCTCCCACTTTCCTTCTGTATCTCACCTCTGCCTCCAGTACTGACGTTGATGTGGTTTATGTGGAGTATTTCCTTAAAAAAATCATTTAATAAGTAATTTTTTAAAGCAAAAAAATGCAAATAATGAAACTCTGCTTGCAGCTTCTTCTGCGTGAGGATTTGCTGGTTTTACATGATTTTAAACGGAATATATTTGGATTTCAGATTGTTGAATGATGAAACAGAAACAGAATGATATCAATAAGGAGGAAATGTGATTTTCCACTGCTAATTTGCATAATGTTAGCATGCTAACATCAATACTATTTGCATGCTTATATGCAAGGACTTTGAATGTTGGCATGCTACTTTTATCATGTTTGTATACAATATATTTAGCATTAATCTTACAACTAAATTGAGGCTTTACAGGAATACGGTTATTAGTTATACAGTAGATGTATACTGTCACGAAGTGACATGTTTGAAAATGGAAGTTTGATTGATGAGGTGCAGTAGGGCTGCAACTAATGATTATTTTCATTATGGTTTAATCTGTTGTTTGGCCCATAAAAAGTCAGGAAATGGTGACAAATGTTGATCATAGCCCAATGTGGCATCCTCAAATGTCTTGTTATGTCCAAAACCCAAATTCAGTTCAGTTCAGAGGACTAATCCAGAATATATTCACATTTGAGGAGCTGAAATCAGATCATTTGGAAATTTTTTTCATGGTAATAGCTGCCAATTCATTTAACTGTTGACAACTACTCTATCAAATCTAGCACACTAGCAGCCTAGCATCAAGTTTTGTCTGTTAGTGTCTCTGTTACTCTATCTACTAAAAGGCACCCAGGGAGTATCTTGATATCAACATCCTGGTTTCCAAATAGGGTCAAAACCTCTTCATTAATTTCGTTGACTTTGGCTGACCCCCCTAAAAACAACAATTCTTTCACGAGAATCCTGTGGGTGTCAACACATCAGTGAAGAGCAGAGATATTCTGGTACAATGCAAAACACCTGCTCAACATCTTTAATCATTTTCAATCTCATAGTTCTCAGTGCTGGTTTTTATCTTCTAAATTAAAAGTTTTGACAATTTTCCGTGTCTTCATGTGTGCAGAGGGAAAAGACAGGAGACTAAGAAGACATAGACAATGGGATGCAATTAAGAGCTTATGGGAACGAGTCAAACTGACTATATCCGTGACCACCGGCCTATCAGCTCACTTATTCTTCATGCAAAAACAGAAACCTGAGTTTTTACTACAGCCCTGTCTCCACAACAAGTAAAAACAAAGCTTGTTTTTTTTACCACCACTGACAGACTGGTGATATGGCCAAAGATGTGAGTAAGTGGACTGATATTGCAGTGATCTTACCCTGTTACGCATTCACAGACAGACGCTTACTGTAACCTGTATGATACAGAAGCTCTGGTAGAAAATATTATTGATGACGTCACCTTGTCTCCAAGAGTCAGATCATACAAACAACGGTTAGATCTGAGCCGAGCGGGAGAGCAGTCAGGTTTGGTGGACAGCCGTGATATTCCTCACCTCCTCTCTCAGAGCAAACATACAGCTACCCACATCTGTCACAAAGTGTACACACACGCTGATGGCAGCCTCTCACTTACATATAGCACATGCACAGGTAGACTCACAACTTCACCTGATGATTCAAGGTGGTGTTTGGGCAAACAAGAACAGTAAACACACTCACACAGTCTTGTGGATGTGAACACACAGTGGGACGTGCATTTGTCAAAGTAGCCAGGGTTGTATACACATTACATTTCAAAGTAGCAAGTCGGTGCTATTGGCAAGGAGTAGTCAAACACAAGAAAGAGAGACGACAGTTTGATGACTTTTGTGGTTTAATACTGGGACCCGCTCTTCTTCTGAACTCCAGTCATGTTTCCAGGGAATTTCTCTGTGTGACACATAGTGGAGATGATGATGGTAATGTTTGGACAGGCAGTGTGGCTGCCCGGAAGGATTATGATGGATGGAAATAAAGGGAAAATAGCCAACTCTATCGTCATCTCTCTTTCTTTCTCAGGCATGTGCCACAGTCCACTGCATATAAATTGTACTGGACAGGATGTCAAAGTAAAACAACAACTCATTTCCTAAATTAAATGACAAAATAGGTCATGGTCTGAAAACTACCCGTGGAAAAATGTCCTGATCTGCTGCAGATCAGCAGAATAACATTGCTAATGCTAGAATGATTCATATCAGAAACTGCTATAGCTGAGTTTGATTAGACTTAAGTCCAAAAAGTATTTGGTTAAGATTAGGGAATGATCATGTTTTGGGTTAAGGAGATACTTGGGCGAGGTTCGAAAATGGTCGTGGTCATGGTAAGAAGAAACCAGCATTGATTACTGGTAGGAAACAGGGCGTGAACAACCCCAACCATCAACCCCGACCTCCTCTTTTGTGGCATCATGCTAAAGTTCTTCTGCGTTTAATTCTGAGATACAAAAGGAGACATAGATCTTTTTGGTATTTACATAAATGCAAAAAGTTTTAATAATTCTGTTTCCAAGGTTTGGTAGCTGCGGTAAATGCTTCATCTAGATCTCCTTGTGGAGCAGAGTTGTAGACTGCTGCTCTGGCCTTCCAAAAAATAATGTCAAAAAGAGGGTTTAGGAATAAATGAAAGTGACCTGAAATGTTTTTCCAGAATTGTCTATGCTAGATTTATGGAGGATGTCGTGACAAAGCTTTCATTAGAATTCTATGTAATGGAAATGTTGAGTTATTAAAGAAAAGAAGTCAAAAGTCAAACCATGTTTGTCAGTGGGCAGTACTATCAGGGAGTGGACCACATCCCAGTTTCGCATGACTGCCTCATGCATTTATCTCAAGGTCAACCAGAGGAAGAGGAGTTAAGTTTTGTTTTAACAGAAGATGAGCAGACAGTTAAAAAGAAGCATGACTGATTTTTACATAGAATTACATTAGAATAAACTCCCCTGTATGACCAAGCTTCATTAGGCGTATTCACACAGTTTATTCATGCATGTGCTCCTTTTCAAACTACATGTTATATAAAACCTTCAATTTACAGTTTGAATCAGACTGAATTCTTCCTACACACTCATCTGAATATCTGCTATTAATTTTAAATAAGATAAAACCAAGAAGAAAACAAAAATATTATTATAACGGACACTGTCATCTGTAGTTGATCATCTTTATCATCCTGAAGGACCTTTAATCATTTTCAGTCTTAAAGTGTAAAATCAATCTGTTAGATTCATGAGTTTTTTTGGGCATCTGTTAAAATCTTGTGTTTCAATGCTGGAAGGACATTTCATGACAAGTCATTCTGATTTATTCTGAAATTAAACATCAGCAGCAGCTTATCTTCGATCAAACATGGACGGATTTTATGCATTGTCTCGATTTCCTGAAGTTGTCGGCTGTCTTGCTGTCAGTGGAAATAATGTGCAGAAAGGTCTGCGAGCCAGAATAAAAGTAATAAAATCATTTAGACTGCACCAGATTCTTTTGGAGCCCAGTGTAATACACTTTTCAACTCTGTGAGTGTGGTTTGGATGCTCATAAAGCCACTATAATGTATTGCTCAGTGTACCATAAACAAAGTGCAGCCCGATCTGCTGCAGTCCCATTAGTCCTGCTCTTTGCAGCACTGTGCCTCAATGCATAGAGGAGTTATCTGAGGACACTGCTATAAGTGGATCATTGTCCTGGATTAAAACTCGAATCTGTGAGGGGAACACGCAAAACACAAAGTGTCCAATAACACACAATATAGCAAGGGTGTGAGAATGAGAGATGAGTATTCAATGGAGGGTTCGAGGGAACAATAGATGACCCGAGGTCACGCACCTCTTAAACAGCAGGGTTCCCATAATGAGTTTGACACTGTCCCCCCTCCTAAATGAGATACACTGTTCACTGTGTAAATGTACCTACCATTTAATAAAATGATAACACGCTACGCTAATAATATGAATGTTTGGGGAAGGGACTATTGAACCATGAACATTTTATTTTAAACCAAAAACTGACGCAGTAAAAGACACAAAAAATTTGTGTCAAATTGTTATTTGTTCTTGCTGTCTTGTATTGGTATCAAGTTATAGTTTTGACTTTATAAGCCCAGGTTTTTGAGATATTGAGATTAAGATTGAGATCATGAGAAATTAATTTGTGGTGTTGACAACATTTTCATTAAAGCATTTCAACAGCAACCTATCTATCCAGTAACAATGTCCAGCTACCTCCACAGAACACGCTGTCAACAGTTTTCTTAGGAATTATAAAGTAGTTTCACTGACAAACATTTATCCATAATAATGCAGAATATCTAGATAAACTTGGTCATTGTTTCTACTAAGACGTGGCTGTTGGCAAGATAATCTCACCATCTGGTCCATTCAGCTGTTCTGAACTTCCTATCACACAACCTTCTTCAGCAAATGCAGTTTGCCCACTTATCATTGACCTGATTTCCAATGTATCGAGGTGGAAGCAGATATCTCAGAGATATATCTGAAAACCTGAACAAATAAAACTATTTGTATGGCTTGACACCACCAGAGGTGTTAAAGTGGAAAATGTGATTTGGGTGAATTGGCCCTTTAAGGCGTACACTTTTGAAAACATTCTTATAATAGTATTATGGTAGTGTCATCACTACACCATCAACAACATAGTTTGATGCAGAATTAAAGGGGAAAGTATGTCGTGGTTATGATCAAAACAGAATGTGACCAAAATCTCGTTTGTCAAATGAATCCTCCTAATTTATGTGCTCTGGTGTGAACAATAACAGCATAAGAGTCAACACAACAACATGAGATAATAACTGTAGAAGATGTGCATAATGCTAATGTGCATCTCCAATCAGGGAAGGAGAAATGAACAGAAGCTTTGTTTGATCTGGGTGATGGCCTCATTTTGTCACCTTTTACAACCCTAGAGTACAAAGGCAATTTATTTAATGATCAAACCGACAAAAACGTGATTGCTTTTTGTTGTGAAAGTTTTGGAATTCTCTCAAAACCGTTGGGAATACTCCACATGTAAACACGTTAATTTGTAACAGATAGTAAACAGATAGTAAACAAATAGTATCATGATTAGGTATGAAAGGCCATGAAAGGCTCAGTCATTCACAAGCAAGGGATATGTGAGGTTCACCACTTTGTGAAAAGCTACATGGAAAAACAGTATTAGAACAGCATTTTTCAATGCACGATTGCAGGACATTTCAAGTTCTACAATTCATAATATCAGAAGAATCAAAAGATTCAGAGAATCTGGAGAAATCTGTGCACATAAGGGCCAAGGCTAAAAAACCAACACAGTTAGTTGCTCCATCTACAAATGCACGCTCAGACTTCACCATACAAAGCAGAAGCCATACATCAGCAACATCCAGAAATGCTGCCAACTGTGGGAGTGGGAGAGGAAAAGGACCATCCAGATTGCTATCAGTGCTAAGTTTAAAAGCCATCTGTGATGGTATGGGGGTGCGTTAATGGCCATGGCGTGTTGGGTAACTTTCACATCTGTGAAGGCAACATTAAAGGTGGGGTAAGGGACCATGTCAAAGCACCATCATATAGTGCAACAATCGAGCTAAAACATTTCCCAGAGCCAGCACACAGCGATATTCAAAACTCTCCAGTTACTATAGATAACATCACAACAATGACATATCTTGGCAAACTAGAGAGTAAGCTGAATACTGACTGGAATGGCTGGAAGAGCAAGTTAATGTTATGTACTTCAGTCTGAGACATTTTGTTTCTTTCCTATGTACAGAGAACTTAAAAAAATGGTATTGTATTACCTAGAATCACTTACCCAACCTCTAATTCTGAAAGGTACATACAGGTTTTTCAGGGACATCCCTGCTTATTTCAGCAAGATAATGCCAAGCTACATCCACACGTATTACAACAACATGGCTTCATGGTCAAAGAGGCCAGATACAGGACTGGCCTTTCTGCAGTGTGTGGTGCATTACGAAGTGTAAAATACAACAACGGAGACCCCAGACTGTTGTGCAACTCAAGTTGTATATAAAGCAAGAATGGGAAAGAATTTGCTCAGTTTTTAAATGCTTACTGTGTGTGCTTAAAAGAAAAGGTGATGGTAAACACACTTCTGTTTGAGCATTGAACATCTTGTCTTTGTCAAGAATGGTTTGCAAATCATTGCATTCTGTGTTTATTTAAGTTTCACACAGCATCCCAACTTTTTTCAAATCTGGCTTGCATCGAGAAACACATACGGGACACTATAAACAGAAAAGAGACAGACAATAGGAAGCAGCTTTGTGCAGCTCCATCTGTTGAGAAAAGCATTAGAGTGTTACTGATGAAGATCTACAGACACACACTGTATACACACACAGCCAGACATTAAGAACTTGTTCATGGGTACAATACACACATTCCAGTGTAGAGCAAACACTGATGGTCTGTCTTTTTCTCAGACAGAGACTGAAGGTAAACAGTCTTATCTGAAATTGCCAAGAACAGAGTCTTCTCTCTATGCTGATTCCTCTGTCGATACACTGCACAAAAGCAGTTTCTATGTGACCAGCAGAACAACTTGCAAAACCCAACACACGATACACCAACACACGATACACCAATTAGTGCTTCACTTGTTTAAACTGTGACTATGAATGTTTACACAGGTATGAAAAAGTCACTGTTGGTGTGTGCTTAGTCAACATCTTGCACATTTTGTACTGTACATTATGTGCTGATTTGTATTGTGTGTTTGACTGACGAGTCACGAGAGAAACCTAAGAGGCTAAGTACACAACTTTCCCCGTTTATTTGTTCTGTGTAATTGCACTGTTGATCTGAGCATTTATAATCTCATTTGTCATGTAAATTGTTCTGCTAACTGTGGAGTTATGTTTGAGTACAGGGAATGTACCGGAGTATCCACACCTGAAGAACCTGAGAACAGGGATGTAAACTCTTCACACTAAAAGTATGCAACATGAAAAAAAAGAGTAGTTAAACTCTCTACAATAAGCTCAGTGCAAAAAGGAAGTAACACTTAAATACCACATCACTGGATTTCCCCTTTGACCTATAATTAAGTTAAAACAATTTACCAAGACAGCTGTTGAAGGGAGATACCCCTAAGCAAAACAAAAAAAAACATTTTGATTGATTGATTTAAGGAAGTTAACTAACTTTATACAACATTCACCATGCTAGTAGCTCTATGAGGCTGTCCAGAGGCACAGGAAAAGTCCAGGGATCACCAAAGTTATTACAATTCATTCTGAGGGTGACAATAATTCCATAACGGTGCATCCAATTCTTGTCGAGACATTTCACTAAAAACCTTCGATTCTGGTGTAAAAGTCTGAGGATCACCACAGAGATTAGGATTCATCCTATGAATGTTTGTGTCAAATTTAATGGCAATCCAATAGAAATCTGGACCAAAGTGGTGGGCCAACTAACAGACTGACATGCAGCTACAATGTTAGAGGGAAGAGCAGTTGTGATTTATAAAGCTTTGTTAATGTGATGCAAGTCTGAGTACGTGCGGCATCAGGTAAAAGTCTACATTACAACTGTTATGAAATAGATACTCAACATAACGTGGAAAAACATAAAGGACTGGCTTTAAGGTCTCTTGTCAAGTCTATACTTTAACAGCAGATCTCTATCAAGAATGGCTGTGGAACCAGGTTCAAGACCAATCTGTGAAACCAACCAGCAAGGTCATAGACGAGTTGTGAATGGACTAATGACAGTGTTGTCATGCTGAGGTTTGTGACGCAGGTCAGACCCTGTCTGCTCTTTGTCTCCCTGTCACGCCAGAGAAACTGATTTGTCCCCGGAGAAAGATGGATGGACTGTTGTAGAAAGAGAGACTGTGGGGGGTGTCTAAACACCTGGGGAAGTGTGTATGTGTGTGTGTGTGTGTGTGTGCTGCGTGTGTGAGGAAGTCGCTGTTGTCCCAGTGGCCTGTTTCCTCATTAGTGTCACAATCCTGCCCAGTGTGGACTTCCTTCCATGAACAGAAAGGTGACAAATAACACACTCGCACCCTTGTTTTACATGCATTCACAAGTTCTGTTATATCATCTGTACACATCTGCATACGCACACACGTAGCACATCCAGAATGCACCTGCCAAGCTCAACGCATTTCTGGACACAAATCTGTCCTCTGGTCGGAAAAGTCCTCATCCTGCTTCTCAGTCAAAACAGGGAGGCCCTGTAGTGTCAGCGCTACACGAATGGAGGTTTAAGGTGAAGAACCTTTTCACATAAACCTGTCATTGTCCAGCCCTCCTCATATAATTCAAATGTTGGATTGGATTGTGTTATACTGACAGGTGTTTCTAATTCTGTATTTTGTCTACCGCATTTATGTCTATTACTGAGTGTGTATAACACACAACAATTTATGGTTGCAGTAAAGGAGAGGGTTAAAAGACGATGTAGCCCCACTCCAGTACTTTTTGTACAGTCTATAAAATTGTTTCAAAAATCATCCATAAAATATTGAGCTGGAGTATTAAAACAGAACCTACCTACAACTTTTTTTTACTCCAACCCCGGTGTGAAATAATTGGAAATGGATGCTCTATCATTAATGAATGAACAGCAGCAGCTGTAAACTGAATATGACCCTTGTTTTACACAAACACAAGACTGTTGCTATAATTCATTCAGCTATTGTCAGCGAACAGCCGCTACCCGCATACTGCAAGAGATGCAACGCCACTGCCAGGAACATGTATACAAAAGTGCCAATATCCGGTCATCTCAGTTCCCAAAAAACAAACATACCTGTCATTTGTGTAGTACAGCTCGGAACATTATGTGAAACGCCCACAGGCTGTTGAATCTAGGTTATGATAGGCTTTTGCCCCATATTTCACCACCAGGAAGTGTAACAAAAACCACTGAGATGCCACGTAACAAAGAGTAAACCACTCTAGGATTTCTATTTATCTGATAACAACACACTCACACACACATATACAATCAAATACACATGCTACCTGCATAGGGTAGCACCCCGAGGAGCTTTCACATTGCCAGTCAGGCATGGACAAACAAAACACACGGCCCGGCACACATACACAAATCTACACTCTGCTTGTTTACCTTGCAAAAAGCAGTTGCAGTAAATCAGAGGGGGAAATAATTCTACAGATATCACAGCCTTTCCTGTCAGCTGTCTAAAGAGTTCCCGTCAGAGAAACCCAAACCTGCTCACCATAACACAAGTTCTTTCTTGGTTTCACCTCCTTACCCTGCCCAGTGACAGGACACTCTGCCTGGATATCTGAAGCACTTTGTGTTGGGTTTAAAACATACAATGATTTTGCCTTTATTCAATGGAACTGAACCAAATTTTGGCCTAAAATCTAGCCTCAAACCTTCATACATGACGCAGGATGAGTTTGCAATACTCATGTACAACGTAATATTTGGGAACTGCACAGTAGCCAGACTGCTGTGGGGGCCGCACTGAGGCCGTTAAAGTAGTAAGGAGCGGGAAGTAGTTAAAAGGGCAGGTAACACAAGACACCCAGGGACAGAAATACTGAGACCTATTACTGTAGCTACCAACATGGAGAGAAACAAGGCCAGGAATATGTTTCTCAATACTTGAACACCTGGAGAAAGCAGAGGCGAGAGAAAGAAAGAGGAAGGGAGAAGGGAGGTTATGGAGCTTTGCTTTGACCAGAATAGAGGCAAGGTTGGAGGAAAAGGAGGGAGTCGCTGCTATGGCAACTGCTCATGTTGGCATTTTGTGGACGTGCACAGCAGAGTGTGAGGTGAGAGACAGAATGATAAGTTGGCAGATACTGTATCTGTGACATTTAGACATGCTAGCCCTGCCACAATATCCCGTACTGACTGAGTGCCATATCAAGACCACGAGGCTGGCAGTGGTCCAGCATTACCTCACCAACCAAAGATGGTTTGTTGCCCCAAAGGGAATGTAGATGTTGTTTCTGACACATGATTCTAGAGTCCAAATGAAAGCATTAGTAAATTCCTATCAATCCTGTCCTCACCAATTCATTTGGTAAACACCTTCCAGATGGCAGCTCTAAATTCTCACTGACTTCCACAGCGACTTTTTCTGTCTTGGTTCTTCTGACTGATCGGTAAGCAATGCAATGTCATTAATTGTACATTAAATGGCACAAAAATAGGCCAAACATCTCATTGATGTGCCATATTTTAATAAATCTATAACACAGTTAAAGGTGCAGTGTGTAGGATTTAATGGCATCTAGTGGCAACCAACTGAATACCACTCGCCTAACCCTCACGTTCTAAGCACAAAGGATAAAAGGCTATATAAAAGGCTCATTCTAAGTTAATAAAAACATAATGGTTCTTATTTTCAGGTTAATATACACACATGCAAACATACTTATATTTATTATATTCCATTTCTGCCTATACATCTCCTTAAATGTTACACACTGGACCTTTAATGTGAGAAATTTTCTCTTTGGAAATAATCAATAAGTGAGCAGTAGGTTAAAGCATCTCACAAGAAGACAAGCCCAGATTATACATCTTACCACACATTGCTCTTGAACTAGAGTCAATCAAATGATGACTAATAAAAAACATTAACCCTTGTGTTAGCGAGATAAACACATTAGTAACCCTGCCAGATATTCGTCTATTTGGAGTTGGTGGGAATGAGAAGACCCAGACAGGTGCACCGCTGTGGAGGAGTTATTGCTACTGAAGCCTCTAGCTTTAGCTGGGTGTGTCACATGACAACCTATTATGAGATCCTGGTAAATAAATGCCTGTGTGTGTGTGTGTGTGTGTGTGTGTGTGTGTGGAGAGTATATGGAGTGACAGCACATAGTAAAGCAGTAGTGCTGCATATAACTATATGATGCAGACAGAGTGCAAATTTCCTGCAGCATATGGTCATGACCACCACATGAGGTGTCATGCATGTTTTACTGACAACAAAGTACGCTGACTGACAGCACGTAGCAGTTCAAGGAGGACAGTTCAGAGAGGGATTATAAGAGTAGAGCTAAGACCTCAGCAGACCGCTCTCTGCTATAACCTCAACATCAACCATTGATATAGGTCACGTCTGCAGTTGTTTTGTGTCGTGCTTTAGCACAAAAACACACATTTGCTGTGCTTTTAACCACCAAATTCTTATCATGTCTGACATGCAGCGCAGTGCATCATGAGTCCCGGGGGGGGGTTGCACTTCTGTCTTGACATGTAGGCTATAGCACCTGTTTATATCTACTATCCTAACTGCTCATCTCTTTACAGGATTTCAGCTGGAATTATTTTGTACACGTGGCAGAAGTTTGAAAATGAATGTGCATCCTGTAATCGTCCTATATTTGCCATGTTTAATTGTTTGTGACCTGAGCTGCGTCTGTGTACCAGACTGTTTTTTCCCCACAATAACCATTAGCAACATCTCTATGGCTAATTAGCCTACACATATCAACAAAAAAACAGAGCATAAGAACACTACAAATATAGTTTATTTAGCATATAAATGATCCTGCATATCTTCAAGATGGATTTTGTTGGTTGCATACTGCTAGTATGGCTGTTGCAGCAGTTTAATTTATCCCTTGTCTCTGTCTGGTTAGCTGAATATTTACATGACAAACTAACACCTGAGTAATCCACATCGTAAACACTGATGACAGGTATACGATGTACTGTCATTTAGGAGTTCTAAATCACAGAGCTATTTTGTTTTCTGTCTGTTTGTTTTTTGTTTAAGATCCTCCAGCTCCTCGCCTCTAGCCCTCTTTCCTGTTTTCCCTGCATCCTATCTTCTCTGGCACCTTCTTGCTTATTCTTCCTCCCCTCTGAAGACAACCCTTATCTCTCCTGCCCTCTCACTTCATCACTCCTCATCTCTTCCTTTCATCCCTCCTCCTGTTCTGTCTCTCTTGTCCTCCTCTCTGTGACCTCCTCTGTGCATTCCTGCACGCACCGGGCCACTGTATGGTGCAGGGAGTACAAGGCTGTCCGTATTAAATAACGTTCATAAAGAAATTGATGAGGTTCTTATCATTCATTGCACTTTGCTCTGGAAACTGAAACCCTGCTGGCTCAGAGAGATGCTCGGATAAAACAAATCTTACATATATTTCCAGGACTTCATGAAATTAAGCTGGGAAGATTATTTTTCTTGTTCTTAACTTTAGCCCAGAGCAACAAACAGAAATCGTGCAGTTTTGAAGTTGAACTTAAGCAACTGAGAAAGGGCAATGGAGCATGACAGTGTGTAAGATTTAGAGGGCTCTATTTACAGAATATGGCAGAAATTGAATATAATATGCAAAACTATGTTTTAATGAGTGCATAATCACCTGAAAATAAGAATTGTTTTATTTTTATTACCTTAGAATGAATCTTTTATGACTAAATGTGCCAGGTTTCCACATCAGTCAAGAATATACAAACTAAACAAAGGCTCTGGGTAGGGCCTTTCACCATAGTTTTTCTTTCATGCTAGGAAAGAGAGGGTGAGGCGAGGGATTGCAATCAACAACTAAACCGCTAGATGCGGATTCATCAGATTGGATTTGCAGCTCATGAAAAATTAAGACATACATGTTTTATTTTCTGATTACTAGAAACAATGCTCACACACACACTTCAGCAAACTCATAAGGACGGATTTCAATCCAATTCATGTACATTTGTGGGATGTGATACATGTACTGATGTTTAGCACTGATGTTTAGCAGGTATAACATTTACCTTGTTAGTTTAGCATAAGCAAACAATGCATGCAAAAACAATGCATTGCACAAATAAAAAACAAGAGATCAGGGGTGCCCATTGGTAGATAAAAAGTGAAGGAATCACCAAGTTCATCCAGGAGAACATTGTTGTACATGTTTGTATTAAATCTCATGGCAATAGTTTCAGTGAAAACCATGGTGGTGCTGCAGGAAAAGTCAGAGGGTCTCTAAAGTCACAGGGATTTATCCCTTGGAACCATGAAGGCCTGTACAGAAATGTTGTACCAATCCCACAAGCAGGTGGTATTTCACAGGATAAATGACACCTTTGACCTAGTGGTGTTAGAAGAAAGGTCAGGGGACTACCAACGTCAGTATGCTTCATCCTCTGGGGACCATGAATCTCTGTCCAAATTTGTTGTTGTGATTTTTCAATCTGGATCAAAGTGGTGGACTGACTCATCGATAAACATTCCCATCCATTGGGAATGCAGCTAGCATGGCTAGCCAGTGTGCAACATATTTTCCCATCTGAAACTATTTGTCACACTCCTCTTTTATAGACAAAGTTACAAAGAACTTCTAAAGAAGTGATGACCAAATTTAGCTGCAGCACTATCTTTATCCACTGCTATGTTTTTATAACAAGCTTTAACCTAAGACCCAGTTAGTTCAGTAAGGATTTCCTTGTCAGACTAAAACAAAACGAGAGCTGTTGATAAGACCATACTGTCCATCCCATAAGCCTTGTGCCTATGTGCGTCCCATTCCGTATGTGAGTGTTTTTTTACCCTATTGCATAACAAGTTCACATTGTCCAAATACCTTTCACCTATACAGTTAACTCATACTTATTGTTTAGTGTTGACCAAACACCAGCTCCTAGCTTTGAAATAATGGAACTTCTTTTTGGGAAATGTCATGTGGGGCCTGGTCGCCCCGTACGAAAACACCTACACAATGGAAAGGCACAATGGGATTTAAAAAGCCAACTCATTGACACCTTTCCACAGCCAAACACATACGCGCACACAGGGTGCATATGGGAATAAGGTCGGCAGAGTTCAAGAGCCCTTTGACTCACATATATCCTGTATGACAGCATTTAATCACAGAGGCCGACTTGACTAGGAAGTCAGGTCATACCTTTGCGAGGTTCTCACAGCTAAATGCTGTAGAAATGGGACAGAATATTTCCTGACTGGACTGCGTTATGACACCATGACACAAAACAGCTGCTTTGAACGAGTGGATCTCTATTATGTGGAAATTTTCTGTACATGTGCGAGCAGACCTCACTAACCTGTTTGTGATTGTGACGTGATAAAGGCTCTGCGAAAACAATGAACCTCCTTTACAGGTTTTATTAATGCACTCTATTACTGGAGTGTTGAAAAGACACAGGAATCTGACGATCAAATGATAATTAAGTCTGAAAACATGCATACTGCCAATCTGTGATTTGAAGTTATGTAAGTTAGAGGTGACATTATATAGAAATCTCTATGAACAAATCAACTTAAAATCTATTCATTTTATTTTGTTTCTTACTGCCTAATGTTTTAATCCTGCAACGAATCATGTTTAGATTATAAGCAACCTTATCTGATGTAGATTATTTGTACCACCTCTACCTTTATCCTCTATCTTGTGATAAAGGTGAAAACACAAAGTGTTGTACAGTAGGAGTATTTTTCCAGTATGGTAAGGCACTGGTCACAACTGAAGCATGATACTCACACTCACATTTTAAGACAAAGCTTAGACAGCAATACACCGTGTGCTTTCTGCTTTAATGTTGTGATAGTAAAAGTACACAAGGTGCTGGCAAACACATTTAACAGCACACACCACTAGAAGAAACTTATGGGTGGGACCTGATAGATACACTGACACACACACACACACACACACACCTAGCACCCTGCATCAATGTAGTGGAACATAAATTGCTTGAACAAAGGTCGAAACATTTTCAGAGAAGGTACTTTATTTACATGCAACTTTTGGATTACCCATAACAGCATAGATGGCTGGTTTAAAGGGTACTTTTCCACATATTTCACTATACGAACTAAACAGATGGTTGTCATTGCTTCTCGTTATTTGGAAAAATCCAGTGTTGCTAAACCCTATTGTTATAAAAGGCCTGTTATTGATGTCTGCTTTCATTACTTTTACTATTTAAAGTCTGGTTTGAAAACTGAAACTGAACATCACACACTGACATACAGTACACGGGAGCTTGTTACACAATGTCACACAAGTTTAAACAATTCAAAAACTTCCAAATATAAAACCTTTTCAAAATGTGGGTCACTGTGTCCTCAGAGAGTTGGTTACCTTCCTTGCCAAATATACTCTAGGACAAACTTCAGTTATCTGATATCTGCTGTAATGCTATGTGATTTCCTTTTGTCATAACTATGCTGTCATACATAGTGTTCTGGAGCAAGGCATTTAACCCCAGATTGGCCCTGATGTGTGTATGGAAAAAAAAAAAAAACTTCCTCTAAATAAGATTTTTTTTCTTTCTTTTAAATAAGGTTTGATATGCAACAGAGATCCCCAGCTGAAACAAACTGGGGACATTGTGCTCAAATGGTATGCAACTTAACCAGGAGACAACCAAGATGCCCCTATGAAGCCAACTTTGACCTCTGAGAAGTGAAATACACCTCTAAGTAACTTTGAACATGACTAATGAAAGACAGCCGCACTGCTAAAGCACACATCTGGCCTCAGTTATCCACTTAATTAAATATTTTATAATATTATATATATATATCATAGATTAATTAAGAAATATTATAGGTGAATTTAACATATTATTTATCATGTTATTATTTAAAATGGTAAGTTTAGGAGATTTTTTTGTGCCTTTGGAGTTGCTGCTGTACAATCACTCAGAGGAAGTGCACCTGTCTTACTATGTCTTGTTACGTCCTATGACTTAACACTCATTTGATTTGTTTCATGAATGGCATGCAAAATATGTAAAATATGCCTTTTTGGCTTTTTGGCCTCTATCCAGCATTAGAAGAAATAATTGTGTGTCCTGAGACACGGTGAACCTGTGTGTAATGCTGAGTGATTGTGCAGTGCTTTAGGTATTTACGTATCATATCATTGTGTCAGCATGTGCATGTTTGTGCAGTGTGTGGGCACAGACAATAGGCCTTTGTCTCTCTGCATCCTATTTTTCTCTTGTGGGCTGACACAGACATTCACACACACGCACAAAAATCTCATCTACACACAGTTCCTCCTGGCTTCCGTCAAGTTACAACAGTTTAGAGACAGCAAAACAGGAACAATCTGATCTTCTCATCCTGCCTCACACTTCCTGCTCTCCCTCCTCCTCCTCCTCCTCATCCTCATCCTCCAGTGATGATAAAGAGAGAGAAAAAGACAAACAGATGAATGAAAAGGAAAAATAAAGACGCAAAGGGGGTGAAAATGTAGAAGAGAGGGAGTGGGAGAGAGGCAGGTACAGCTGTGGACGTGTGCGTGTGCGTGTTTATGTGAATAGGAGGTGGTCTTGAGTGAGGATGTGGCCTGAGGTTATAGGAAAACAGTACTGATTCTGTGGTGGGCAGGTGTTGACTGCAGTGCGCACACCCAAACTACAAGCATTTCATGTCAAACACCTACCACAAACATCCGGCATGATTTAATAAAGTTTATCATGGAAGTAAAATTGTTAAAAACAAACCTTTGGATGAGTACTAATAAATTTGGGTCATGAAACAATTATTTATTCTTTTGATAATATACATGATATAATGTGCCTTTGCACCATAAAACTCTGATGTTCCATGTACTCTAATGTTATCCAAAAACAGTACGTACAGTACGATTTTAATGATTGGTCAGTTCACAAAAAAGTTGCTGATTATTTTTTCCTATCAATCAACTAATCAATTAATTGTTTCAACTCTAGACTAGATTACTAGTACAGTATAAGACGTGTTGTTTAACAAACACATTACAGCAATCACACTTTATAGAGGGAAAAATAAGCAAATAAGAAAAATGACAACAAACCCAAAGCAAAAAGTGATGTAACATGTTATATAAAATATAGAAACATATAAAACCATTAAAACCATATGCTGTGTGTGGCGGAATGTGATGGAAATGTTCTTTTCGTGTCTTCTGAAACAATCCTTCAACACGTCTTTCCACTGCTTTTTTAGTTTAATGAGCTGCGAGGAAAACAGAAGTACACTGGTTGTGTTTATAGTAATAAAGGAACAGGATAGCCAACAGTAACACGACGGCTCAAAGACAACACAACACAAGATTGTGGCTGTGCCAGACTACTTGTTGGTAACAAAAATTTGTTGTTGGTTTTTGGTCTTTTCATATGATTTGTTGATAATAACAAAAAGATAAAATAACATCCTCAAAAACAATTTCTGCATGCAACAGATAAGTTGCATGCAGGCTAGAACTGCACATGAAAGAAATGAAAAGAAATGGTTTGTGTATAGATAGGAGATAAGAGTAGACTGTTTACGTGCACAGACCCTGCAGTCAACTGTATTTAAACTTAGCTATGGGTTGCAAAAATAATTAAGTGAACCGTAACGCATAATTTACTGCTGAACTCATTTGCCCCTTACACATAAAGGTCATAATACACGTTGTGGAGCGGGTTTACCAAATACGCACGCTCACACATTTTCCCAAACTCTAAAACTTAAAAACACACACACACACACACACACACACACACACACACGTGGTAACACACACACACATGCACACACACAGCACCTGATGAGCTGCGGTTTAGAAAAAGGAAGTGAAAACTCAGTCCATCTGCTTTAGCAGGAAGTCAACAGAAGCCACATACAGGCATGCTGACGTCAATCAGAGCCACAGGAACACCTCCCCACAGCACACACACACTCACACACTTACATTACTCAGAATGATACATACACGCCACGATAAACACTCATTCGAATCGTACACCTTACCAATCCACAGTTGCAAAATCGCAAACTTTAAATACCATCACACACTGAATACTCCATTACACACACATCGATGATTGAATAGATGCGTATACTCACCACAGTGAGTGTAAACACAGACTACGGAGTAAGTTGTTGCTTCATTTTCAGCAACATGAACTCATGCATTTTAGTAATAACACCAACAAACCAATAAAAATGTCTAAAACAGGAACTAGGTCAGTAAAGCTTTTACCATGCTGTATTATGGTAGAATAAACTAATTAAAAACAAAACAAGAAATCATTTTTTCTATGAAAATAACATTTCTATTTGTGAAACCAACTGCGGCTTTTTTTTTTTTTTTACCAATTCTACTTCAATGTCATATCTGACCTGAGTTGGTTTCATCATAAATATGTTGGTTATTTGATGGTTAACTATACGCTCACTGCTCTCAGTTTCGTTGTTGCTCATCTTGGTCTCTTTTTACACAACAACACATGTCACTGTTTTCTGCCTCGAGTGTGGGAACGTCTGCCTACAGATGTCTAAGTCGAAGGTCTGATACTTTATTGTTTTATCAAAAGTACTAATGCTAATGCAAGTCCGGCTAGTGCAGTAAATAAAGAAATAATTATAAAACATCCTTTAAATGGTGTGAACGTTGATATATTATCACCTTCTAAGTTTATATGGTCATCAACCTGTTAGCAAACAGTTGCTTATTTATACATTATCATTCATTTGGAGTCCTGTTTCTGGACACCTGGCAAACATAAGTCCAATCATAACACTCTTTAAGCTCTGTGTTTGGTCTTCACCAACTCCTGAGAGAAATATCTGTCTCTTTAGCTGCAAAATGCTCCACTATGTTGATCAGCTAGTTCCTGTGTCTGTCTGTGTCCAACCGAATGGGCAACTAACAATGAGATGAAAGTTGCTATAGAGTTCTGTAAAGCCGAGGGGAGTCGCAGATGCAAGTGGTGAATCTCTGTAGGTTCATTTTCAATTTTCACATCTGACACATACTGAATCAATCATTAGATTAGAAAATGCCATCGCTGTTCATTTTGTTGTTTGTGGCTAAATGTGTGAGAGGAAGACATTAGAGACAATACACCGTGTGTGACGACACACACTTTGAGCACCCGTATTGACATAAAACTGTAGCCTTAACCATCACAACTAAACTAAACTTATCCCTTATCATAGTGGTTCTCAAACTATGGGGTGGGCCCCCCTGGTGGGGCACAAAGCCACTGCAGCGGGGGCAACTTATCAAATACCAGGTTTTAACCTTCAAACAGTCCTTTGACCGGTCCTCACAACACCAAAATGTCTTCACTATGATTGTTTAACACTGAAAATCATCCTCATAAAGACATAAACACATGCAGTATAGCAAAAAAAAGTAAACACACATTCAAATCCATGCAAAGTGTGTAAAACCTCATTTTTTTCATATGTCTACGCGTATTTGTGTGTGTGTTGTGAGTTTGAGTGTGCAGCAGCCGACCTTGGCTGAGCCGATGAGCAGACACAGATCCCAGTGTCACACAAAGAAATATTCACAAGCGGCACACACTTTGCAACACACTCATGTGTATGGTACTCATAAAGTCATCTGCACTTGAACACACATACTCACACACTGCCTCTTACTGGCGTTGACGTGTACATGCACACACATACTGTGCAGACGCACACACACACACACACACACACACACACACACACACACACACACACACACACACACACAACAAAACTGCTTAAAATCAAATGTGATGAGAGACAAAAAAGGGAAATTTGCTGTTATCTTTGAATGAGCTGCTTTATAGACCACACTGTGTGTGTGTGTGTGTGTGTGTGTGTGTGTGTGTGTGTGTGAGTGTATGTGCACATAAGTATTTGTCTGAAATACCAGTTCAATTGTGTTTGAACAAGGTTAATGAGCTTGATGACAAAATAGTCTGGACTACAGTGTTGGAGCGGGAGACAGATGGCGAAAAAAGTGAAAGTCGTCACGTACGCGAGTTCATGAGCAAAGGACGAGGCAGAGGAGAGAGGGGAGGGGGCGAGGGAGGGAGGGGGAGAGGGAAGGAGGGAGGAGAGAATAATGAGAACAAGGAAAAATGGTGGCAGGAGAAAAGTTCAAGCCAGATATAAAGCAGATAAGTTAAAAAGACAGAAAAAAACACGCAGGCACATGTTCTCCACGCAGCTGTACAGAAGTCAGACACATAGAAGGACATTCCTCTGAGTTCTTACCTGGGAGACAAACTCTGGTGATTGGAGGCTGTGTTGTTGCTGCAGGAGACCTCCTGAAAGAAAGACAGAAAAAGAGCTTCAGCTGTCTCTGTCAAATAAAGCTCAAAAAGGCCAAAAAAATATCTTTAAAAAAAAAAGACAGATGTTACTAAATAAAAAACATATTTTACATATATATATATGCTGTTTATTATCTTTATTCTTTAAGAGCTGATTCTAAATAACGTGTTTAAAAGGTCTTTCATCTGGATTAAAGGAATAATTCAACATTTGTATGGGACAGTTAATATGAAGCTACAGCTAGCAGCTAGTTAGCTTAGCATAAAGACTGGAAACAGAGGGACACAGCTAGCATGGCTCTGTCCAACTTCCACTTACCAACAGTTCACTGCTCAACATGTGACAGACTGCTGTAACAACTGCAGCCACAAATTGTTTTGTTTCGATCTTCATACAGAGCAGGGCTAGCTGCTGGCTGTAGGTTCATATTGAATGGACAGACATGCAACGTCTTCTCATCTAACTCCAGACAAGAAAGCAAAGACGCGTATTTCCCAAAATGTCAAACTATTCCTTTGAGTATGACAGACGTCTTTGTCTGTTCAGGGAATTAACATGGGGGTATCCCCCACCCACCGGGCATAATATCGATAATGAATGGGATCACTTTGAACTCAGATTGAAACAGTTCCTAAAGAGAGATCAGACATTTCATCACGAGTCATCAGGTGCTTTTTATTTCGTTTTGTTTTTATGGTATTTTTTTTATTGTAATGAAGTCTGGTATTAGTTTAGTCAGGCGCACATCTTGTTTCATATCCTGATGTTATAGTCATATATGCCCACATCCTCTCACTAACACTACTGTAGGCAGTCATGATAAACGTTTTGATCCTCATTCTATCTGCATAGACTCACAATACCAGACGATCTCAAGCTTTTACAGACTGACGTTTACAGACTTTGTCCTGCACTGACATTTACTTGTTTGTGAATGTTTTTCTTCTACACATTTGGCCATTTTCATATCACCAGATCTATGTCAGTCTCGCTATAATCAATAGTTGAAGCCTCAATGTGAGAGTTCTGGCTAATAACAGAAACTACATCAAGCTACTTGTCAGAATAATTGAAGTGAAAATGTGGCATCTCAGAGTGACAAAGGACTACAGGATTTGTGTTTGTGTGTGCGAGCTGGAGAGTGGGCAGCTGACAGTGTATTGATAAATTTCCTTTCAGCAGGGAATCATTGATCACTCTGTGTGTGTAATTAGTTCAATATAGTACGTGTGCATTAACATGTCTACTTGTGTGTGTGTGTGTGTGTGTGTGTGTGTGTGTTTCAGTCTCTGTTCTTGTCTATGTGTGGGTGTCAGAGCTGAATGTAGGTCAGACAGGCTTCAGATTTTCAATATAGCAAACTGAAGGTTAATTCAGTCTGTGGAAGAGGAGAGAGTTCTTAGCATCTTTAGAAACTGACACACACACACACACACACACACACACACGGCATCACAATGAAGGATAGAGGCAAAGGTGCCCTATATACAATATTTCCAGTCTATCTGCATCTGCAGTCTCACCTCCACTGGGAGGTGTGACGCTGCTGCAGGTTTGAAGAACTGTGTTGCTTTTATTAGAATACAGCTGAAAGGATTACATGATTAATCCATTAGCCGACTGACTGGAAACTAATCAGCAATGAATCAAATAATCATTCCTTGATGTCACCTGTGGTCGTGAGGATTTTCTCTGTTTTACATGAATGTAAACTGAATACATTTGGGTTTTAAATAGTTGATCAGCCAAAACAAGCAATTTAAAGATGTCATATTTGGCTTTAAGAAATTCTAACTGGCATTTTTCATCATTTTGTGATTTTCTGTGGACCTAATGATGAGTAATTGAGAAAATAATCAGTTCATCTATGATCAGATCATCATAGTTGAAGTCTTGGATTAGCCTTGGAAAGACTACTATAAGTGTAACTATAGACTGTAGTGGCGTAAAACAACTCTAACTTACTTATGTATACCATAGAAATAGCTTTGCTTTGCATAACACTGACAAACATGGTACAAAGTGATTTTTATAAAACTCACAGCATGAAAAATATATCTACACTAACTGTGTGCATCATCATTGAGCATCATTGAGCTGGTCATATTGCTACTAAATACAATGTGGCTTTAATCACAGGAACTTTTACTCTAATAAAATTCAAGTTTAGTTTTCTTTCCAGTTACAGTACATGAAGAGCTGATCATATATTGGTGAAAGGTTTTCTGTGGGACATGTGTTTCAATTCAATTTCATTATATGTGAATCACAAATATGATGCTCTGGCCACTGAAGCAGTGCCAGATAAATGCCGTAGGGACAACAAATACTTATAACAAATGCAAACCAATGAGGCGTTTCATCTGTGTGAGTAGCTGTGGGTGTGTTTTTTTTGTCTGCTCCTTGCCACAACGGAGCAATTCTCCTCACAGAGCATTTTAATTGACTGACACATAGTTGGAAACTCTTCTTTAATTTCTCAAGAGATAAAAGAGGAATGATGGGCTCTAACACTGCGATGCCACTTTTATTTAGTTACAATGTTTAGATGTGCATGTGCTGTGTTTGTTTGCTGGGCTACTTAAACCACTCAGCTGCGAGTAGTGGAAACAGCTGTGGAGTCACACCTCTGTCTGTTTATAGCTCAACACAGCCACCTTGTGGTAAAACAATAGAACTGCAGGCTGAATGCACATGCTGATCAGCCAACCTTTGACTTTTTGGGGGTTTTTCAAAGTTGTGAAGAGGTTAAATTTGCAGAGTTTGATGTATTTTCACTTCCGCGAGTTATTCACTGACATTTTAATTGTTCAAGAGCCACAAGGGAATCTAAAAAATGAATCCAGAGAGTGTCTAAGTGGACTACAACCTGATTAAGAACACCTTTTTGTGGTTCCCATGTAATTATAAGTAGTATAAAGCTCAGTTTATTATTAACTGGCTCCTATGAATTTGAGTCGGCTAAAAGCATTTTCCTAATGTTGTCAGATTCAAAGAAGGTCTCGAAGCAAGTCACTATGTGAGGAACAAAAAGCCATGTAAAACCGTTGGTCTTGATTGATAAACTTACTTGCTGGAGGCACACTGGACATTGGTCAGTACAGTGAAGTTATTCCTCACACTTCGAAGGCTTGCCAGAACCTAGAAAGGCAGAGGAAGAGGTAATTATCAGGATTCTTTGTGCCTTTTTTATTTTAAATCCTTTACACATTTTCTTTTATAGCAAATTAAATCTGTTATCATATAGAGTCAATCATTTTTGCTTAATCACTGTTGGTAACTGTACTCAGCACCCACTGCTTAATAAGAATTAGTGTTAATATCAAACTCATTTTGGGTTTCAGACGTTCAGAAGTTATTTACCTGAGCAAAAGGCGTTACGATCAGGTCATCGCCATGTCTGGAAACACACATACAAAAAAAGAGTGGTGGTAAGACACATTACATTTCAGGTTTTGCTGTTGCATAAAGCTCATATCCTAAGTCCTTTCCGCCAGTGTGGTCACGTTTAAAAGCAAAGATGTTAGGTAAGAACAATAAGCAATGACCCAGCCAGCCTCATTACTATAATTAACTGAAAGAGATAAGAGTCCAAAGAGGGAGAGGAGTATGGGAGGATGTTCATGGGTCAAAAACAGGAGTCTTTTTTTTCTGGCATGTAACCTTGGGCAAAATACTAAATTATTCTTCTGTGGGTTTCTAATAACTATCATGTTTTGTTGTGGACTCCTTCAACCCACCCCTCACTATCGAGTACATATCATCATATCTTCCATTTTAATTAGGACAGATGGGAAGATTGGTCTTTCAGATTAAACATAAACCAGAATAAAATCAATTAATTATATATTATAAATACTTTAAACATATGCTAATATTTTCAACAATGTACATCAGTAACAGAACAACATAGAGACGATTTAAGTGGATTTGAATTCGGATAATATGATCATATCATTGAGATGCACAATTGTTTTGACTTCAAGCTAATTTTAGCAAAAAACTTTCACTTTCACAGCAATTTTTTGTTAAACATATGAAGAGTTTTTCTCATGTAATGCAATAATAAATATCTCTTAATAACAATGGAAGAGGTTTCTATATATTTAACATCATTTTACTTACTAATAATTTTGCCTAAATACCAAATATCATTCTAGATCAGTTCAAATCAGTCATGTTCTAAAGACATCACTAAAATGTAATCAAGTAATCCATGACGATCTCACTTTAATTCAATTACGCATTTTTACAAAAGTAATCTGAGCTGATCGTTTAATCTTGATTATTTGTTATGTGGTACTGCCCAAGCCAGCTGACTGCACTGTGACACACACAGTGTTCGATGAACGTAAAGGTTGAACCGACAAGAGAAGACGAGTGACTGTTCCTCAGAGTGTTACATCTATAAACACTGTCATGACTTCCACTGTAACAGAAACTTGGGTGAGAAAGTGAAAAAATAAATATGTTTTATTACATTTGTAAATTTGCATCTGAAAAGAAGCTTTACGATGAAGTTTTCATAAATGTGATACTATACTTCCTCTAATACTATGACTTGTGGGTGCCGACTTCATGCAGATGTGCAAATACAGTTTAAACAGCCCTCACTTATAGAAGATGGCCTCCCTTATTGATAATAATATTAATTATTTGGGTTAATATTGTTTGGGCTATATGCAGCCTTAAAGCAATACCTGCAGACAATACTTAAGAGTTGGAGAAGGTACGTCACTATTTTCATTCACAGTTAATATTCTCCTCTCCTATGCTAGAACTGAACACCACTCAGTGATAACAGTGTTGCACAGAGCTATATGTAGTGAAGATATAAATAATACATTATGTATCAGACAGTATATGGTCTCTATTGAGGAAACTAAAATGATTTCATGTAGGGTTTCATTACAATGCAGAGGTTTACAAAACATTTTTGCTTTAAAAAGATTTTTGACATGCGTGGTTTCCATCGGACAGCAAAGATATTCAACCCTACTGAAGACCTTCCACTGTATATCTCTCTGTGTAACTGTGGCGTGTACATGCTTGTGCTGTGCGTGTGTGCAGCGTGTATTTGTGTGTTTTCTATTTACAGTTCAGAGGCGATGGAGGAGTTTCGTGACATGGACTTCGGTGACAGATCATAGTCGCTGTCAGAGCGGTAGAGGAAGGACTCTCTGCGCTGGTTATGACCGGGGAAGTTAGTGTGGAGGACCAGACCAGACCCGGGGGAGGCCTGGGGGTCCAGTGGGCTGCAGCTGGCAGATGGGCCATTCTCCACATCGAAACTGAAAACAGATAGACATATATTTTGTAAGATGTTAATAACTGAGTAAAAAATGTAGAAGAATGAAGCAGAAAAAAAACATTTTCTAGACAGGAGAAGATTGGAGCTGGTTTGAGGATTCAAGGCAAACTGCTGGAGGTTTTCTGATAGCATTAAACTCAAATATGATTAATATCTTGTGGACTCAGCTGCTGGGTTATAAAACATATAACCTGAAAAGGAAAAAAGTAACCTTGAGATTGACAGTAAGTGCTTTTGGGTTTCCCATAATGTCTTTCCAACTCCCGTTTTATGATAACAAGTTGTTTTCAGTATCGAGCTCTCTCAGGACTTGATTAGGTTTTTAATGATGTGGCATGAGGAAAGGGAAGAGCAATTCTTTCTCTTGTACATCAAACATCCCCTTCAGAAATAAAACAAAGTCACGCACACACTCACACATAATTATGTACAGTACTGGCACACATAGATGAACAGACTTGACATGACCGAGCAAGAAAGGTCAGTGCAACATGCAAGAGTGCACAGTGTTCATTCACTGATGGAAATGAGGGAGGCCGAGGCTCCTGCATTCATGAGGAGGAGAAAGTGGAGGAATGGGGGAAGGAGGAGGAGGAGGATCTCATTAAGACATCATCAAAGAGGAGGAGGCTCTATGACTGCGGTGCATCTTCTCAGAGATCCATTTTCAAAACAAACATCTGACATATGTTTCCACGCAGTTTCCATTGTAGTTGGAGTTTTTGCGCGTCGCTCTCTTTTATTACTTTGTTCTGCCTCGATGGCCATCACTTCAACTTCTGTATAGTAAACACAAACCAGCAAAGGGAGCTGGTTACACTACAAACTTTAAGTCTAACCCTCTCAACTTCAAATTTGTTTTGCTTAATGTCTCTTCATTTTGATGTTTGACCTTCTCTGTGCAGAATGACGTACGTATGCGCGGAGTTTGTTTTTACATACATCTGCTGAAGGGGGCAAAAGTTTCTCTGTGCTCAGCTTAAATCTGAGTTTGAAACATGATTTTCAGCAGGACTTTGTGACATCACAACTAGGCTGAAAGCCACTCCTATATGAAACATACACAAGTGTGATATGAACACCTGAAACTTTCAGAAATATTTGCATGTTTATAGATTCTGGATTTTGGATAGAGAACTAGTTGTTGTTTACAGATATATATTTTTTTATATATATAAAATATATATATAATAGTTTATATTAAACATGTCTGGAGATGATCATCTTTAAACAAAAGAAAAACGCAATCATTCTGATTGTAATAAAACTTTATTAGAAAGATTAGATTTATTTCTGATGTTTTTCCAACAAAATATTCTGTGGAAAGGTCACACATTTATTTATTTGGATCACTGCTCCTATTGGGTACTCCTCTGTTTATTCTAATGAAATCGGGACTGGAAAAGCCATCAGGTTATTTCAGCAGGAAGATTTTCCAAAGGAAAGACCTACAAGACAATGAGTAGATGTAAAAGCTCTCAGAGAATATCGAAACAGGCTTTTATTTTGATGAACATTTACGGACTTGCTGAATCATTATCTGTTCTATTACATTTGACTGCACATGGACGGTGTGCTGTAGTACAGGCCCGTGTGTCAACTCATTACTACCATTCATTGAACCATTTATAGGACATATGGGGCTGGATGGGTGGGAATTGTGATGTTTTTTTACCCCAGGGAGGGAAAAGCAAAAGGGCCTCTTTTTTTCTTTTAACAAAAATGGTGGGAATCAGGTTCTAAACAAAACAGTAACATGTCTGACATCAGAGCTAAAGACTCAATCTGTGCAATAAAAACACAGACAGGATAACAGAGTGAAAGTAAACTTTGAATGTGTGCCATATTTCATCACAGTAGATTTAAACTGCAGAAGTTATAAAAACAGGAAATAAACGAGACAGACAAGACAATAAATAAAAAAAGGGTTCAATGTGCACAAACCACAAAGTGTAAAGTTAGTTAGACCAAGTTCAACACAAACATGATAATGGTTTTAATCTGCATGTTGGGTATTCAGCCTTGACCTCGCAACTACCCCTATAATAAGAACATACAAAGATTTCCCTATGCAAAACTTCCTGTTCAATTTTCTGTTTCTAAACATGTCACAATTATGCACTAAAATGCACACAGAGGTAAATAAAAGCTGTGTGTGCATGTATGTACATGCCTTAAACATGCATGCCTGCATTATGCACCATACATTGAATGCTTGACTGCTCTGCCCTCAGGTCAGTCCACTGCTTTGTGGGATCACGTGAAAATACGACTAATTCTGGAGCCAGTGCAGGCGAGCGTAGTCATCCATACCGCACACATCTCACGACTGTCTGATCTTTTTCGCCTCCCATAACTTTGTGGATGACGATAATATACAGTACCAAGGAAATTAACAAGGATAACATTTTCACAGGGACAGGAATTCATTCAAGACCCATTAAGAAAGCAAAGATAAATAGTCTGCATTTTTTGCTAGGTTTGTTCTCAAGAATTCACTCTCTTTTTTTTTTTTTATTCCAGAGATAAGAAACTAGTTCAGATGGATGAGATAAATGATATAGAACAATGTTTACAAGCCATTTTCAGACTGAAAATCACAAGCACACAGTCAAAAGGATAGCATTAGGATAACTTAATCACTGAGGCATCATATTTTATAAACTCATCATATATTTTGTATGTAAAATCTCTAATCTGTAACCAGTACTACCAGCAGTGGGGCAGAAAATACATTTTCCCTCTTAAATGTAATGGAGTAGAAGCGGCAGAAAACCAAAGTACTCCAAGTACCATGTGTTGTTTTACCCCTCGACAAAACGCATCAGCTTTGAGCTGACCATGAGCTGAGTCACATCCTCATGAGAGTCTTTACAGTCATGTGAGATGGAAACAGCCGGGGTACAGGTGTTATGATGGTGCTTTATGCTGTCACGAGACGCCAAACAGGATGAAAAAAGAAGTGGATTGCTCAATCACAGCCCCTCCCCCTCTCAGAGAGAGGGCTGATGACTATTGTGTTATGCAAGCACTAACACACAATGAGAGGTCCAAGTATGAGAATGAGATTCACGCTGAGGTTTTATCTACGTCAAGTCCATTGTGTTTTTGTGACACAACCCTGAGTGCATATTACACTAATGCCTGCAGTGGTCGCTTAACGAGGAAGTTGAAGTCAGAGTTCTAATCATGGGCCGTTTTTGTTTGTGGCTAATTAATTTGTCCCATAGTTAAGTTAATTTCACCAATGAGGGTAGTAGTGAAGACAAATAAAAGATAAGTATACTTTGTGGTAAACATACTTTGTGTTTTTATTTATAAAAGGTGGTTAAATAATGCACAAACCGTCGGGCTGAAAACTAATGATATTTTTTATCATCAAATAACTGGTTAATCTTTTGATTTGAAAATCAAAACATCTGATAGACAAAGCTGACATCATAAAATGTTCCTCAAAGATGGACTAAATGTCCCGTAAGATTTATTTCCATACATTTTGAATAATGTTTCATGAAATAAAGAAAAAACATTTGCATAAAAGAAACTGAAGAATAAACATCTAAAGCGCTTAGTGACTGTGTTGGCGATTGATGCCAGTGTTTACACCTAGTTTTGGTCCCAACTGGCCATATTAGACCATGGAGAAAATAGCTGAATGTTGAACTATTTGGGCTTGGAGGTTCACTCTTGATTTCCAGAAACAGTATATGTAACAAAATACATCTTTCATTTCTTTCCACAGCTCTATTTGCTGAATGATGACGGCAAGATGCTGTTGAAAGCTCCAAAAAAGTACTAAGTAGACCTCTGAGGTTTGATAATTTTGTTATGTATGTTCAACTATGGTTACAAGTTAAACTAAACAAAAACAGGCTTGTGTAACTGCTCCTTAATGGCTTCCAGTAATTATTGAAAGGTTAAAAATGAGCGTATTTATCTTATGGCTGTGGTTTTACCCTGGTCTACTGGACAAAGAAGGGATATTCAAGAATTTAGCCTTCGAAAAACAAAACAAAGACAGACCTTGGGAACAGTGCGGTGCCCTGGTGGTTTAGTAGATTGGTGCATGAGATGAGAATGAGGATTGAACTGCTCAGAGATCAAGATGATCGGAGGCCTAATGCTTTACTGCAATTATGAGCTTCCTAGGTAGAAGGAAATAATAAATCAAACTAGTGATGACTTTAAGGAATCTGACAGTATAGAAATGGGGGTTGAAAAGGATCAAAGCATCACCAGACTTCATGACGCACAGTTGTGGCTATGTTTTTCCAAGATGGCATGTTTATCTGTAACCTACACAACTACAGTGATTCTTGAGAATTCATTTTCTAACAAATTACGAACAGGATGGTGTTTTATGAGTGAGTCGGTTAAGTTTTTGGTGTTATGTTCCACTAAAGCAATCAGGAAGTGCTCCGTCTGACCCGAAAATTATTTGTTAGGACGACATGACATTCCTTTCCCATGATCCAGCGACATCCATCTGACTGATGAGCGGACTGACTGAGTGATGGACTTAGTGACAGGATATGTAGAAGAGTTCTTTCAACATTTGTTTATTTTACTGGATTCCCATCAGCTTCTGCTTTAGCAGTTTCTACGCTGGTTTAAATGACCACTTTTATCAAAATCACGTGTTTTGTGGACAATAATCCATAATATTCATGAAAACTAAAGACAATATCAGGACAGACAGACATGCATATTTAATCAAAGTCTGCCTTTGGTACATTTATATTTGTTTCCTAATACTACCTGAACATAAATATTTGTTATAAAAGGTAAGTGTTTGGTCTGAGGGATAACTAAATGGCATTTATCCACATACCAAGTGGGATAGGTACTGTATGTGTTTGTCTGGAGTACTTTAATGAGGATGAAAAATATTATAGGTTCCCTTTCTCATGAAAACTAGCTGTCTATAATCTGGCCTCAACCGAGAACCAGGAAAGTCTACAATTCTTATACAGCATCCACATTACTACTACAGTATGAGAACAAGTTCAACAGCATAATTCTGGGCTGGCAGACTTTCATCTTTTCTTATAATTTCATGATAATTTCCTGGGAAAAAATGTCATGTGTACTAATAATAGAGTAATTTATTATAATAGTCTATTATGAGGAATTTTCTTGGTAGTTTCCTTTGAAATCTTTTTCTAAAAAGCTTCCAAGGAAATGAATAATGATACATAATGATAATTATTTACTATAAATACAGTTATAATTATATATACAGTTTTCGATAAAATAGTTACATAATTTCTAGAGAAATCAGTTTAACCTGTTTAGCATAGCGCACATGAGGAGCCTGATTCTCTGGCACACACTAACCTCCTGCATCTTATTTCTATAAAAGAGGTTTCATTTAAAATTTGGGGGAATTTAAAATATAGCTGTTGTGGTAAAACATCAAAAGGAGCAAAAAGCAGAGACAAAACTGAAAACATCCGTTAACAGAAAGTGACGATGCCAGAGGAGGTTGGAAAGGTTTGTGACAAATACTGAATTTCTTGTTTTCCTGGGAAATGACTTCACTTCCCAGCAATAAGACAATGGTGCTGTTTCAGGTTTTACAGTAGTCACAGGACCGTACACTGAGTCTCATTTACTGGTAAAGTGGTACAACTCAGTATCCTGCTCGCTGATTCATGTGACTGTAGGTGTGTGAGGACTATTTCACACCCTGTGGGATGAAGATGAGATTACAGGGCATGGGGCAATATGAGGGCTGCAAATAATGATTATTTTTAATATTGATTCATCTGATTATATTCTCAATTAATCATTTTGTCCATGAAACTGTATGACAGCATCCGGAGCGAGAGCGAGAGAGAGAGAGCATTCCTATACTTTGAATTAATCTCTTCCTTCCTGTGTGTTATTGTGAGGGGGAAACCAGTGACCATTTGTCTGTCGGGTTGTGCAAACAGAGGTGCCATGGTAACACCTCCTGTTTGTCTTCACCAAGGTTTAAATATTATTTCTTCAACACACTCTTGAATTGCATTTTGTTCTGTTATTAAATGAGCAATTCTTTCAATGTTAACAATCTTGTGACTTGAAAGTCAAAGATGAAAAACATCTGTTCAACTACATCATTCAAAACAAGTTGTAGAAAAATGTCTTCCAACAATCCTTGTAAGAGCGTGGGACTAAAGAAGAAATGTAGAGAAGCCTGAGACAGGCAGTGGATCCTAAAAAGACCTCTCTGTCAAGGCAGCCGGTTCTTCGAAATGTGCCAGGGCTCTGGAAAATGCCCCAGAAGGACGATGAGCTGATTTTAGTGATCCCATCAGACCAAGCAAAAAATAGCAGCAACATTTGATTCTCTAAAATATGGCAGTAAGATTTCCCTACATGAATGTGCAGCAGGAAGGATCTAAAAATAGATTAATTGCCCGAGCTAGTCTAAACATGCACATGCTGAAGCAGACATTTTCCAACACGTGAACTTATAAAACTTTACGGAAGCAAAGATCCACTTTCAAGATCAACAAATCTAAATGTCAAACACTGATCAATTCCCACTTCTAGTCTGAACACAACACTCTTTGACTACCTTTACACACGGTGGGAACGTTTAAAACTGCTCAACTCCTGATTCCTTTCAAATGTTGCAATTTGCAAAGATTTTTGCGTCAGTAAAACTGATGTTGCACCTCATCTAAACACGCACCAATCAGCAGATTGATTATATCAGTATGAAATGATCAACACCAGAAATGTGCTGTTACTTGTTCAGCGTCCGATTTGGCACCAACACAACACCAACCAGATGTGTTGTACATGATCAGGCCACATCCTGATCCAATTACTAACTTCCAGTAACAATGCTTACTTTCTTGTTGCCTAAAGATACAGAGTGACGGTGATCTATGTAGTCACAAAACTGGAGTTACATCCACTGCTGTGCACTGTGTGAGCAGAGTGTTCACAGTAAAGATGTGTGTTACTGAAAAGCTGCAGATTTGAGGCCTTCCTTCCACCACCGTTACGTTAGGCCGTTTTTTATCAACCTGTTTTTATGCTCATTCAACTCACACATGAAAAAACCTGAGTGGAAATGCAGAAAAATCCAAAATATTGCAGTGAAATGAAATATGAAAGCATCTGCATTTGTCAGATTTCTGAACTAATTCATTTTTTTCTTTAATTTGTCCTCCATCTGTACATGAAGCATGTGACTCCACTGAAGCTACTGCTTCACTGAAGAGACAAATGATGAATGTGAAGTCATGAGGAGACTGAAACGTTACATTAATACAATAGAAACGTAAATGCCATATTTTTTAAAATCATTTTCACTATGTGAGCTTTCACTGGCGCTCATTTAAGTACATCATCTTGTTCCACCGTCTTCTTCGGCATTGTCACCCAACTAGAGAATGAGCACCACCACCTGTTTACCAACTCCTAATAATTACATAATAGTAATGGATGGATCCAGTCATAAATCTGTGTTCCATTTAGATTGAAATGGTCTTAATATCAATCATCTCTTCCAGCATCAGAAACTTGTAGAAGAAAACACAGGAAGCCCAAGCTGACCAATCACTTTTGATTCCCCCGCGTTCCCATGTGTTGCCGTTCCCATGTGGTTTTTCCTTAGCCCTGAAATGTAGTCACATTTTTGAGGAGGCTGCGAAGGCTCCGAAGCACCGCTGTAACCCCTTAACACACCGCTATAAATATAACTTAAACAATGCTCATTCTCCAGTCTTGATTACATTTAATTTCCCACTGGTCTAAATTGGAAAGATTTATTGTTCCATCAACTGTGACAATTTTATTGAAGCCTGTATTCTCAGATGTAGAATCTGTTCTCCTGCCCTGCAAACCACACTAATAAAAACACGAACCACCAGAATTATATCCATAAACCACTGATTGTCATAACCTTTACTTTATAAAGACAGGCATGACATCAAGTTAAAACCACACTGAAAATCAAATTTGTCCTCTGGCCTTTTGTAATCTATGACCAAAACCAGAAAAAAACTCGAGAATCCAAATAGATACAGCACTTATTAATAGAAATCAGGCCACTAACTTAATCAGGACTTGTGCCAAGTCATTATACATGCACATTTAGGAAGACAGTTATTGAGCAGATGCTCTCATTTAGAAATCATTTACAGTCTAAATACACAGCCACATGTCACATGACTTCTGGAAACACAAAGCAGAACCGGTCTAAAGGTGTGACGACGACAGCGATGAAACGGAGCTATGGGCGGCACTGTGTGTGTGCGTTTGCGTGAAGAGGGTGGGTAAAGTGAGAAATTACGTGTAGCAGGAGAGTGACAGAATGATGGATTCTTATTTGAAGTGAAAGAGAAGAACTGAAACATATTTTTAACTGTGAGGAAGACAAAGAGAATATGAGTAAAAACTGACAGACAATAAAGAGTGAAAAAACAACAACACACACACAAAAATAAAAAACAGCCCTGCGCTGGCGAATTACAGTGTGGCTTCTCTATTAGTCTCATCAAACTAAAACTCAATTACACGTATAACTTAGAAAAAAGCAAAAAGGAACTAGTTCAAGAACCAGAGGTTATTTGGAGGAAAAGGGGGTACTCCTGATCTTCCTCATATTTCTTGTTTGGAGCCACAATTGCAGTATAGTTGAACCTTTCATTTTACCTCCGGTTGCACATTTGTGGTCATATTTTAGCTCATAGTAACTAATTGTGGATGTATGCACATGACATGTGCATGAATGTGACTACATAGTCAGAAATGGAACATTTATAAGCAATGTTTTGATGGGTTTTTTTTTACTTTTTAAAAAAAAATATTTTAGAGATTCTTCCATGTACCACTGAAGGGAGGTTGTGTGCCAACATGTGTAAACCTACTGTGATGTTTCCCATTGGTTTGTGGACAACCAACAAGCCTCAAAGTTCTGCTTTACTGACGTTGCCATCACGGTTTTGGAGAGCCAGAAATGATCATGTTTGGAGCATGCAGCTTGTGGGTGACGTTGCGATTGGTTTTGACTCCATTTTCAAGCAGAAAAAATGGCAGCCTGTCTAAGTATAAACATACACTGATTATATTGAAATGAGTTTCTGAAAATATTTGAGGTGAGAAAATCTTGATTCATATTAGATGAGCACTGCCTAAATTTATAACTGATCTGAGTTTCGTTAGCCTGGTATGTCGGCCTGGACAGACTCACTGAGAATGCCTTGTCAATCACCTGTTTTACACAAAATGTGACTTATATGATCTGACTGCTTCTTCCACAACTGTAGATAGCCACATTTTATTTACACACTTGTTACCACCAGCTTAACCAACCTGCTCTCACTGATCATCACCAGCCTCAGAATCATCATCCTCTTCATCCTTGTGATCCTCTCAGCCATCATCAGTTGTCACTTGCTATCATCCTCGTCATTATCTCAACTGAAATAATCAACATTACCATTATCAAACTCACTTCACAGCCATGGCAGCTACTTTCAACTTTTGCAAATCACTCAGAAGTCAAAAGCCTCGACCACATAACCACAGCAGACCTACCAGTCCTTTGCCACATTTTACTGTGTATCCATCTCCATAACAACATGTCATACCGAAAGTAAAGTGCACTGCAAATAAAATACTGCTGAACCACAAACTCTACAACGCAGTGCTGCACCCCACCCATGGGCAAGCAAGCACAAAACACTGTTATTCAAAGTCCTGAGCTGGGAAGGAAAATGGGACAGCAAAGTGAAAAGAAGCTATTCAACATGTAACGTAATATAAGATGAAGCTGAAGAGCAGCCTCGGGGTTGGTTTAGTTTAGTTTAATTAAACATAGTGTTGGATTGTTTCAAACACATGTACTATATTTTGAGGCAGTTTAGGGTTATTCTACCAACGTCTGTGACTCAAACACATTGTTTTGTGTGTTTTTGTAAATAATAACCATCGTGTTACAGGAAACTCTGTGCTTCTCCTTTGCGCTAAAAACACTCTCACAGTTTTACTACAGTAAGTAGTAAATGAGGTGATCTGAGGTAACTGTGTCCTGACAAGCAGTGGAAATAATAAAAGGGACCCAGCACCCAGGAAAAGCCTCTGAGCTGTAATCTTTGTTATTACGCCATAGGAATCCGGGTCACTGTCCAAATATTTGGTTAAGCCCATCTCTCCAAGAGATTATCTGTCCTGGCTGGACATGTGAGAAACTCTCCATGGCACACATATATAGGCTAATTCATGCACACCCACATACCATACAGGACAGCTGAATGCGTCTAAATGTCTTGCAGGCTATGTAGAGAAAAAAAGCACATGCATTTACAATGCACACACAGTGTGAGGAAGCAGTAATGGAGTAATTATCCCCGAGCACTCACACAGCCTCTTCTACCTGTCTAATGACTCAAATGCAGCACAGTACAGTACACCATCTGTATACTTCTGCTTTCTTTAGTATAGTCCTGTACTTTCCACAGGAAACTCTCGGTCACCAGGGTGGAACATACCCAGCCAGAGGTGGATGCATGTCTCCACACTTCCATGATTACAATTTTGCCTTAATGTCTGTTTTGGATTAAAGGAAGAAATATTTTGCAGTATGTTTATGCATGTTGAGAAAAATGACAGATCATATAATACCAAAATTGCTCAGTAAACTTAATGTTGCTGGGTAACAGCTGGAATGTCAGGTCATTCTGAAGATTATTCCAGCCTCACTGAGACATCTGTCCTGAGTTTTGTTCTGTCTGTGCTTGCTCTGCTTCATCACATTGTATGATGACCCCTTAACATTGCAGTGGCGCAAGCCAGCAGCCTGATGTGCCTCCAGTTGAGCCAAAATACCCACAGTTCTCTTGGGGTAAGACCCAGCCTAGTTCTTCACACTGGTTTATTTTTTCCCTGACTCAAACATTCCAAAAATGTCTGCAATCAACATGCAACAACATGCATATTCTTATTCTTCTTGATTCTGTATACAAATGTTATTGTTGTTTTATATATAGATCAACATATCATATGTATTTTTACCTGTACAAAGAAGTTTAATGTTTACCTGTTCAGCTTGTTGTCTGTGTTTTTTTGCTGTATTTATGTCTATATCTGTGTATGTACATTGAGAGCAGAGTGACACCTCCTTGTGTGTGTACACATGCCTGTCCAGTAAAAGTGATTCTGATTCTCTAACTAGCTTTCTTGCTACTTATTTTTATATACTCAACTAAGGTGAGAAGTGTATTTAAATACACTTTTATAATGATGTAATGTGTATATAATATAGTGTCATGTTACACTCATTTGACACTTGTATAACAGGTCTACTGTAGCTACCCTCTGTGTGACTGTGTATCGCAATGTTTACAGACGTCCTGAGCATCTTCAGCTGATCATATAGGAGGACAATGACCTGTCATGTTAGGCAGATGAGACAAATAACACAACACAGTGCTTGATTCTTATTTGAGGAGCAAGACAAATAGATTTCCATTAAGGGCTAAAACCATAGCACAAACATCATAAATGCAGGATTATTTATGTAAGAGAAAAGATACCACACATGTTTGATAAAATTGCACTTTACTTATACTTTTAAGTAAAATTTACTTATTTAAACTTTATAATAAAACTATTATATGCTGTCCTAGATTTCCAGCTAGATTTCAGGTGGCTAAGGTACAGTCCAGGCTCTTAACACTGTTAGTTTAAATCTCTGACACGACATCAGTATCACGGCATCTCATTCAGTCTGCCAAAACTCTTTCCCAACTCACTGATATCTGCCCTACATTGATGACGCTGTACGGATGATGACACCAGAAAATATTTTTAAAGCAGCACTGTGGTGCAAAAATACTACAACAATTACATAAAAAAGAAGTACATTTTGGTTTGGTGATGATGGTTTCAATACTTCTGAGGTAGTTAGGAAAATGTGTTGGGTTTTTTTTTTTGTTCTCTGGGTGAGCTCGCTCCAGACCCTTGTTGTATACTCTTCTCATATTGTTTCAATCTAATGAAAAAATCTCCAGTATTTCACAATAACTAAAAGCAAAACTTTGAGGAGGGAATAAACATAATTATATGTAGCAGAAATAAGATGTACCAGAGGCCTGTAACTCCTCAGAATTATCTTGCACCCCTAAGCCTCATGTTGAAAACCACTGTTAGAAGTAAATGTGTAGGCATTAAGTTAAACACTGGGGTTATTGAAGGATCAAAGCATAAACTAATATGGTCAGACAGGAAATCCTGCTTGGCAACAAAGTCAAATTTACCAGTTGCTAAAGGCTGAGACAATTGGAGACCCTTCAATGTCATGATCTGTTTTTCTTTCTTCTTTTTTTAAAGATATATCCTTCGGGTCTGTCTGGTTGTCACTATGTCTCACAAACCAGACTATGTTCACACTGTGGCTAAAAAAACGTCACGATAATAAACAAATATCTCTCAACACTCCCAGACGTATTTACATGGTAGACTCTCTTAACTGCAGTGACACAGTGTGTACCTATTCCAAACATTACACTGCAAAAACTGTCACACCCTTAAACTATAAAATCTACTTAACATGGATTTTCACACCCAAGCATGTGACAGTGTATGTAACTGCATTCCTGCTGAGGATTACTAGAATGATGAGAAACCCATGGGAGGATTGTTTAATGGGAAATAGGAAGTAAGACTACACACATACTGGATATGCACACAGCAAGAGGAGGAGTTAAAAAAAACCCACAAGTCTTAAACAGCTTTACGGGGAAGAAAATGTTCAACAATTGGGTCAAAGGTGGAAATGACAACCTCAGAAGTGACACCACATAAAACAACTGAATGCCAGAATAAAGAAAACACAGATATCTTTCTGATGAAGTGTGAGACAGCATGACGTGTGTGTGGTTGTGTTATCTGTGTGTCCTAACCTGTGAGCATGGACATGGTTGGTGGCGTGAAGTTTCCTGATGACTTCCTCACTGAAGTCAAAATGAACCCTTCCTCTGGCACAGGGTGAACGCCGGTACATCGCCCCGACACACACACATGCACTCATGCACACACTACCCGACACATACCGTCACAAACCTGACCACAAACGCACAAACAGATCAACTACAACACACCCAGGCGCAGCATTTCACACACACAGACCAAGCACATGAATGTCACACAAACACACCATCATACACTCATCTAACAAGACAGCAGCGTAGGTGATAACCACAGAGCTGCATGCACACACACGCACAACTGTCATACACCTAAAAAAACTCACTGAGATCACACGCAAAGCAGCTACTTCACATGAAAAGTTTATCTGATCTAAGATCTAAAATGTGTCTATAAGTTAGTAAAAAAAAAAGCACCATCAGACACACACACACACACACACACACACACACATTAACCTACTAAAAAAAACAAAATATCACTTAATCAGGCTACATGTACAGTCCTATACTTAAATGACCTATAAAACCTGTGCTTAAAAAGTTACTCAGCAGATTATCCATCAGTCATCCCCTTCTCGGCATGAATAAAAGCAGCAAACAGGTATCCAAACACCTTCTTCACACACGTCACACACAGCAGCAACATAAGCAGCAGTCCATACGTCACATCACGGAACTCTTAAGCCCCTGTTCAAACTCAGACACTCTCCACACACTCTCTGTGCTCTCTCTGCGGACTCTTCTCATCGTCACGGGCTATACTTCCTTCCCATGGTGTGTGTGTGTGTGTGTGTGTGTGTGTGTGTGTGTGTGTGTGTGTGTGTGTGTGTGTGTCTACTATGTGTGTGTATGGCTCTGTTCCCTTCAGTGCAGCCCAGCAGAGTAAGAAGGAACATCCAAGTTCTGGAGTGGAGTCACTGGAGTGGAGTCATAATTCATCCATCACTCACAGCCTTGTCATCTTTGATTAATGCAGTGTTGATGGAAAACATACAGAAGCACACCGGCTTTTACACACAGCTACTCAAAAGACTACACTGTGTATGTATAACTGATGTGATGTACAAGCAACGATGATTTAAGAGAGTTAATCTTCCATGAAATGACTCAACAAAACTTGGTCTTAAAAACCTGGAAAGGAAGGCAAGATGGACTCTCATTTTCAGTATAATACAGACACTTCACTACATACTTTTTATTGTTAATGTTTCTATTTATAATTTATCTCTCATGCCTTTTGCAGCACTTATTATATTTTCTTTTCTTTTAAGTAAATGTAAATGTAAAAATAAAATACTAGTGTTTTAAAGATATCTATGAATTTTAGTTTCTATATTGGAACTTTATTATACTGTAATGTGAAAAGTGTATGTAATGTATATGCAGAATGCAGGTGTCTTCTAAGTGTTGCATGACACAATAATAAAATAATATAGATATAAATAAAACAGTGAGTCTCCTTATTTAGCATGTATAAGCTTATTTAGCAGTTTAAAACATGTTGTTGTGGAGGCTGGTGTATAAACAGATAATTAATTACAATATAATATATAAAACATTTATAATATAAAGAGTGATTCCTTTGGGGTTATCATTGCTGTCAAATAATGTACATTAATTAAATCAAAACACTGAAGATGTCCTCATAGATGCTGTTTTGATTCACTGTTATTCTGGCAACCTGGTCTACCTTAACTGTCAGTGTGTGTCTGTGTGGGAAAGAGGTGGCATCTGGCGCTCTTGTGGGGGGCCACAGTGCCAGATGACACCGTACAGTATACTGATACCAAAGCCCTTTGATAACTGTGATGACAGATTTGTGATAAATATCACATGAGAGAAGGGAAAAAAGAGACAGTATTTAGAAAAAACACATTGTACTATATGATGTCTTCTTATGTTTGTGGTCCTGGCCCTATTACCAACCATGTTGTACTGAGTGAACACAATTTTCACAACAACAACAACAACAACAAAAAAGCTATGCTAAGCTTTAGTTATTTTAGCATGTTAAAACCCAAATGGCATGGATGACAAATATACTATTTGTAGTTGGATGTAAACAAGCCATACATTAACAACTAGTATTATGTAATAACTACATTATTAAATGATACTAAAAGTCAGTGTCTTTATAATTAATATACTTCTCTTAGAAAGAGCTTTGTTACCACTTGCTGCTCCAGTGCTGCATGCATGTTGTTGTGCATTTTAGGTGTTAAAAATCGCTTTCACTTTCGTTTAACTAATGCAATATGCTTTTGATCAGTTGGGCAAAACCTGTTAAACTTGCTAAACAACTAATGAATCAACTACACTTTGTCTACTTTAAATGAATACTTCCCTTTATATGCCACTTTTTACTTTTACTCCACCACATTTCAGAGTTCTGGCCATGTTTGAGTTTCTATTACTCTACAGGAAAAATTACAACCTGAAAATTGATGACAATGGCTGACTGAGTAAGTCTCTCCTATTTCTCAGAACTTCTGCAAACAGTAGTCATTAAACTCAACAGGAAATCCTTCCTGACAGACAACTAAGGGTTTCTAAAAGATACATCATGACAGGACAAGTGAGCTTCCTTGTCATTTATTTGAAAGTGATTCAGAGGGATGACGCATTACACAATCACTTAGAAAACACACAAGGGGAGGAGTAGTATCACGGAGGGCAAAACTGAATCACTACTACATAGCCACACTGCAGCTCGCCCGACTGCTTCACAATACATACAAAGATGAGAAATGGGAGAGGCGGAAGATGTGGTTGCCAAAGGGCTGTATATATCCTGCGCAACAATGGCAATGACATTCCTCCTTAATGACCTCCTGAGGGTTAACCAACGAAGAAGAAGATATAAGAAAGAGCTCCTCCTACTCCTCGCGCTATAATGGTCATCATCTATGGCACACTAGTGGTAACTAGTGCAGATTCTGAAAACAGAGATCATAGCTATATAAAATATTAATATATATATAAAAGAAAATATATAACATGCAGACCGGTTATTTATTTGTCCTTTTAAGATATCAAAATGAGCCTACAAATGTTGTTATGTAAAGACAAATCACACAGTCAAATCATTCCAAAATTAGAGACTTCTGGTTTGACTTGATCTATAATACAATATAACAAGCTCAAACTATAAACTCAACATAAGTTCTTATATACAGTACATGTACTTCTGTTTATGGTTTAAATTGAGCTATTATCCAGAGCTGCTTACATTAGAAAACAGTGAACAACAATGTAAACTGGTAAAAAAAAATTTTTTAAAAAGACTGATGGTGTTCATAAGGCTTGCCACTTTGGTCATCCTTTTTAAATGATAATAATGAGATGTTAAAGAAACAGGATGCCAAGGTAGCATTATAATTAATGAAACATTGGCAACATAACAACTGCTACTATATTTAGCACCCATTCTAATTATAGCATGTAAAGATATGAAATATGTTGATGAAACTAAACCATTGACACCCAGTGAAACTATTCAGTCCTGGGCAGGGCACATGTAGAAACTGTAATCTGATACCACATTGAAGAGATCACTTGGTTTCCTGGCCTTTTCTCTTCTCTTATGCTCACAGCCCAAGAAAGTGTTCAGTATTGATTGGTAAAACCCTGTATAAACCCTTCTGTTTCAGTAAAATGAGGCAAGACCCCTCTATGAACATCAGAGGGCACTATTTCATTGCAAAGAAAATGAAAATAGTTTTTCAGGCCTGAATCCACAAGATGGCAGTGTTTAACTATATTTTCTGCTTTAAGTTAGAGGCAATGAGACATTTACAGGATGTGGCATGCAAGATGTGCCACCAGATGAGCCATGCCCTTTGGAAAGCAATCACAGATGGCATTACAAACAATGTCAACACAGTTTCTTCAAATGTTATTTCGTGTTCGATCAGACTGACAGAGATAATGGAGAGTTACTGTGACAAAGTGATGAGATGCCATAACCCCAGCATCCTACGCCCATATTTGTGAATTAACATGAATTAGGTGGATATGCACTAAATACCAAGTTAACAAGATGCTGGGGAAAGTCAATACATCAGTGTAAACCCTTAATTACACATCAGGAGTGTTTACTTAGAGCTTGGCTGATGGATTTTAACTTGACAGTATTTATTGACAGATGTCGATGCTCCAATTAGCTTCTTTTAATTCATGTCTGGCAATCATCAATTATTATTGTCTTTGGAGACAATGCATGTATTTTGAGTGCAAACACAAACAGAAACATAGCTTGTACGTGCAGAACAACACTTTTTATCTGCAGCTATAACACACAGAGAAGCAGAGAACCATAATTAAACATCGATCAGGCATCTATTTGACAGCTTAAGAGTGGCCTGTCAAATTGTTGCTAGCAGACCACTCCTACGGCTCGCCCTTGTGATTTAAATCGATATCACACTGCCGACGAGGTGACGGAAAAAAGGCAAACTTCAGTAAAATGTCTTTTGTCTCTGTGTACCAAAAAGAAGAAGACTGCAAATAGAATATCAGATGGATCTGACAGAACCTGACAGGCACAACATCACCTTTGATATGAAAGCTGCCTCTCCCATACAAACACACTCGCAATCACATTACATCAGGATCAAACAACAGGCACGATCCCTGAAAGCTATTTCAATATCATTTCTAAAAAGGGAGAAAGAGTAAGAGACAGACTGAGTTCAGAGGGACAGACTGATAGAGAATAAGTACAAGATGGAGGATGACAAAGGACAGTGAAATGACAAACAGAAATAAGAAATAGTTTCATGTAGGAATCAAATTCTAACCGTCTCCAATCCTGAATCAAGTCATAAATTTCACAAATCCATGCTAACATTATAATCATACAAAAGACATGACCTTGAACTGCTGGTGCCAACCATTATCCTAAGAAATATTAACCTAATCCAACCTGATCTTAAATGTGACTGAAGGTTTCTAGCTCACTTGCTGTCAGCACAATATACCTTATTAAGTGACTCAGGTCAGATGTTATCGAACCACAATAAATATAGCTTAATATAGAATCAATATATGGCTGAGTTTAGGTAGCGAAATCAGGAGTATATCAGGAGAGGACAACAGTTTGAATGTCTATCAGGACCAAACAAGTCTGATTGCCTTTGACTTTGGCCCAGACTCTACTCCTGTCCACTGCTACATTTATGAGAGGCGCTGACTAAAATCTGTTACAATGTTATCCATAAACATATGAAAGAAATATAAACCATACAAGCTAATGTCTGCTGTTTGTCTTGTATCTTGAATGTCTTGTATCATTCACAGACCTATACAGAGACATTTGTTGTACTTTCCTCACACACACACACACACCCACACACTCTCATACACACACACACATATGCACGCACACAACAAATTGGCAAGCTAGGCTTTATATCAGGTAACAACGGCTTCCTTCCTGCTTTAGGTCAAGAGTGGCAGGGCATCCCTCAGTTTAAACATTTATTTATTCAACCCTCCACTTAATAAGGAGTGTCCTCCACAGATGCAAGTATGACTTCATGTGGAGTGACACTCCACAGTGAAGTGGAGGAGAAGGACCCTGTTTGAGGAAACTCTCTAGTCACTTTAATAGTACCGCTGACAGTGATGTCGGCCCAGTGACAGGATCAGGTGCATTTTTGTTATCGCCAAGATCAAACTTTTTACTTTAGATTACATCGCACAGCTTGGATTTATATTCACTTCAAGATCACAGGTAAGGTGATTATCGGGTTGCCACGGAAACGGCAAGCTTAACAAACATACACAAAGACACACAGATCTCTGAGGTCTGACTTTAGGAGAGCATCACTCCAAACTCCAAACATCACTGATTTGATCTTTGCTTCTTCCCGTGATACGTCCCTCATAACTTCCAGTGGCTTCCATTCAAAGTGACAGAAGAGAAGAGAAAGTAGCATCCATATCTGAGTGATTGACTGAGGTGTAGAGAAAGGTATGAAGGTATGATAAGGGAAGAGATGAGGTCAAAAAAGAGACAATAAGCTCTTATCTACCAGCTGCCACATTCGATTTTCAGATAGGAGAATTTGAGTGTGTCTTGCTGGTCTTACCACAACATAGCTCCTCTCTCTCTCTCTCTCTCTCTCTCTCTCTCTCTCTCTGTATAAATCTAATTCCCCTCTCTGAAAAAGAGGGCACTGCAGTCAGTCCCCCTGTGATTAACCTAATCCCCTGATCGCAGAGCAGCGCTGCTCCCAGTGCCAGCACCATACCGTATTTGACGTCAGCAGCACTCGTGTTAAGATGACCAGGGGGCATACTCCGAAAAAATGTGTGAATTTTAAGCAGTGCAGTGTGTAACAACACTGTACTAGCAGCGAAAGCTAGAAAAGCAAGAGCTCACAAAGATGGATCAACAGTACAGCGTAGCTTGATGATGTGAGTGAACCCTGCAACCTCACCGAAAGGGCAAACATTCAGTTATCTGTAATGGTCACTAAATACTTCCAAAAACAGGCTGTTTCTACATGCTGTGTGGAGGCGATGGAGATGTTGGAGGTTGTTATGACTCAGTTGGGCTAAGTAACAAAAAGTAAAGATCTGTGGTGTAAATATTTCAGCAAAATCTGCTTAAAATATCAAAAGTAAAAGCAAAAAGTAAAAAGTATATATGAGGTTTTCAGATTATTGTTGTTGCATTTCACTGCTGTAGATGTGCTCATGTTAACTACTTTATATACTGTTGGGCAGTTTAAGTCATCAAACCATCTTCCTTAACCGCTTGTCTTTATCAGGGTTGCAGGGCTGACATTAGACCAGCTGACATTGGACAAGCAGCAGGGTACACCGTACACCGCAACAACCATTTACACTCACATTCATACCTACAAGCAATTTAGAGTCACTAATTGAAGCCTGTATGTTTTTGGACTGTGGGAGGAAGCCGGAGTAACATGCATCATATATTATAAGATCATTATGTTTGTAGTGTCACTGTCCTGTCCTAACTCTAAAAAAAAAATCTATTTTTGATGAGAGAGTCAACCCTGTTTTCAGCTTTGTGAAAATGCATTGCAACTAATACAAGAGTACAGGTACCTTGAATTTATACTTAAGTGCAGTACTTGATTTAATGTACTTAGTTACTGTAGATCCCACCACCGGTAATGATTAGCTAATTACTTTTAATCTTAAATTAATTAGTAAAGGAGGATAATTAGCCTTTCTGTGAGTAATATCTAATGAGTAAATGGTTAGTTTTTTTCTTCTGCATTGTTTTGTTTTCTGGATATAAATGTGTTTTTGTGTTATGTTTCTTGTTTGGTACCACAGCAATGCTTGGATTTAATATTCTACTGCCTCCGGGACATTCTTCTCAGTACAAGTGGCATCTGTTCCTGCTCCGTCAAAATAAAAACAACATTCACTCACACAATGGAGTTGACATCACTTCCTCAGTGGTCAAACTCAATTATTTAGAGCAACTACGTATATAGTGCAAAGGGAACCCAGCACATACGTCACTGCTGTATTTCAAAGACAACACACATATTATATTATAGTCTATCATCTGGGAGTGTGTGCGTGCCCGTTCTGTTTATTTTCACACAGTTTTTCCAGCGTTTTCAGTCAATGACGTGCATGCATGTGCGTGTTGTGGTGAGGATATTTAAGTCTAAGAACATAGTGGATGGTGTTTTGGGGTTAGAGGGCTTGATCCTGACATAAGAACAGGGAATCAGGTAACAAGAGCCTCATGTGCCAAGTTTTCTCTCGCAGGCTCTTTCCTTCCTACTTCTAAACGTAGCACCTTTTTATCTGCTCCATCTCCCAACTGTCAGGCTACAGGATCCGTAGGAGTGTAATCCACAAAGTGGTTCAAAACAATGATTCACTTCAGGTTCACAGATCAAGGAGAGTGAATGAGAGAATGTTCACAAAATCACTAAACCAGCAGCTCTGCACACTTGAGCTGCTCCGAACATGCATGGGAGGTTCTTATTTGAACTAGCACTTAAACTCAACTTGGAATAGATTTTTTAACAAAAGTACATAGTTTCATGTCAAACTACCTCAATGTATCAATGCAGAGTGTTAATTCTGCTGGATGAGTTGCATAAAATTTGATTGGGTGCCATTGAAATCCTCTGAGAGGACATGTATTTCTTGTTGATGAAATCCTGTACTATCACATTTCACTCAGACAACCTGAGCAGCAGAAACACACTTACTGTAGAGTTTAGGCCAGCTTATAGTATTTCCAGACAAAGTATCAGAACAGAGAACAGTTTAGGTTTTGTTATTTAGACCCCCATTTGGTACTATAAACCAAACTATGGAGAGAATATGGTGTAATTAAAGTGTAGATGTACAGTAATGTGAGTTGACATGGGAGGATGAAGAGAGAGAGAGTGGAAAAGAGAGACAGCGAGAGTTAACACAGAGAAAAATAAAAAAGGACAATCATCACACCATGGCTGTCCTCCCCTCCCGTGCACTGAGGTGATTTTCTTCCAGCTAAAAGTCTTATCAGCAATTTCCAGCAGCAATCTACACAAAGTCCACCACCGAGCTTCCACTACAAAGGACTGAGTCTAATGAGAATGACACACAGTGTCCTCACGCAGCAATTCCGTATGTTCACATGCACATCAAGCAAACGCATACATACAGTACATCAGCACAGGCCAAACAGTCTAATTACTCAACCGTCTCCTACAAATTATATTTATATACAAATAATTTACAACAGCAAGTATGTTTGGAAAGAAATGTAATATATGCAGATTACATTTTCTGTTAATGAGGGAAATATGTTAATTAGTCAGTCTAATTTGGCAAGTGCAGAAATGTTGATACTGGATGTATCAGTAAAATGTTCATTGACAACGTATTTCCTGTATTTCTTGCAATAAAAGATCTACTCATAACGACTACTGCATTATTACATTACATTATGGTTATGTTTTGGCATTCACAGCGCGAGGTTAAGGTTAGACGTTTAACATTTAACTGACATCTATCTATCTTTCACTAAACTTAACCGGATTACTTTTAATGCCTAAACCACAGACGAAACTCAGGAAACCTCATCTCCTGTGTCAAAGTTATGTGCTTTGTATGCCCACCAACCTGACCACATCACTGCAATTCTGGTGACGTACATAAAAACAGCAAATCGTTCAGGAACTGCTGCCTCTGATCATAATCCAGGCAGAGAATATGTTTGTCACTACAATGTCACTGGGAAAACAATTAGTGATATGTAAATGTAATTTCTAGGAGACATATAATCGACACAAAACCAAACACACAAAGCTTGGTCCCCACTTTTCCTTCATCTTCAACATACCAAACCCAGGAGTGACGACGGAAGCAGAAAGGGCTGATGGGAAGTTCCAGACTGGATGACGTCGTCATCATCTTGGTTACCCTTGTGATCAAAAATCTATTTGTTTCTTTTTTGTTTAATGTTCTCAGCAAGTCTCAACTTAATAACTTACTTGATTTGATTCATAGATGATGGAAAGTGCAAGACTGGTATTATTGAACCAATCTTCTTAAGAAGAAGCCGACACACACGCGCCGCATCCTGGAATCCCACTGTGGATCGTCTCAGGACAGTTTCAGAAATTCACCAGGATAATCTTGGCATCCATCACTTAATATTGCTCTCAGTTTTAATAAAGCAACGGGTGGTAGCTCAGACCGGCCACAGAAAATCACCCTTCATATTCATTCAGGTAAGTGCAGGTTGGCAGTTTTCAGCAAATAGGATGCGACAGAAAGTGAGTTCCAGCCAATTTAAAAACAATCCTCATTCTGTCATTCAGTAAGGAGCAGAATGTTTGCAGCGCTGCACAAAACCTTTCAACGTCCTTGTAACTAAAACCCAGCATTGAAAAAAAAAAAGCCCAGACAAAATACTACAATCAGAAAAACAAACAGAAAAATAAAAATGTGCTACAAAAACACTTAATAATCCTCCGTCCCGGTGTTGATCACAACATCTGTTCCATGCCAGTTTCCCTCGGAGCGTCCAGAGCCATGTACCGCGTCTCTGCCTGTCCCTGTCCTGCTGAAATTAACGCTGATCCTCTCTCTCGACTCTCTACCTCAGTTCAGGTCTGCTGGACCACGTACAGGTCACATTTCATGGATGATCTTTGATCCCCCAGCCCAGAGTAACCAAAGTATATGTTTTCATGACAACTGCGAAACAATCTGGCTTTCTGTCCATCAAATTATCCCAACTGAACTTTTTTGATCAAATATGAAGAAAGAATTGAATTTTTTAAATTCAGCTAATGGTCTTGTTTCCTCAGAACCTGTCTAATTACTAGTACCCTGTCTCCCTCCCACGTCTTTCTCTGCTCCAACTACAAGTCAAACCAAGATAACAACAACTTCAGTCTAATCTGGAACAATATAAAACACAAGATGCCGGACTCGATAGCATAGATAAGCCTTAATGTTGTGACAAGCTGCTTTATACAGACGTTTCTTATCTGTTTCTGTAAAAGATCAAGAATGCATCATCAATTTTTTAATGGCTGCAACTGTATAGGCCTTCACCTACAGTACCTATCTCACCTCCACGGTAAACTGCACTCTTATTGTCAGTGATAATTTCAGTTGTGATCTTTTCATTCAAAAAAACAGCCCAGCAGTAAAGTACTTTGGCAACAACATGCAAGAAGAATTGTATTCTCATTGGTTTCCCTTCTCGTATTACCCGACCACTTCCTTCATAGCACTCTCTGTGTCACAACAGCCATGTTTGTCTCACTGTACGTGCTGATTGTACCTACACGGGGTCTGATTACACAGAGCAGCGGCACACGGTGCGAGGAGATAAGGACTACAGCAACGACTCCACATCGAGACACACAATCCCCACTTTTCAAGGCAACGCACACATCGAGAACTGTGCGTTTCAAAAAGCCAACACTACTGGCTGATGTGCAGCTTGACACTCGAGACTGAGTGTATCAGGTAGCATTCAGCAAACACAAACAACTGCAGCTGAATATAAAATCTGTTTGCACTCGTCCATTCAAAGTGCCTCTATAAACAGCATGCGAAACTGCCTAGCAACAATGGGTTTGAAAGCGCTTGACTCATGGCTCTGTGTGGTCGGCAATTGTTAATTTTGACACCTGGTACTTTTTCACTGCATGTATGGTGGGCTCAGGAAATGGTTCTTTCAGAGGATTTCAAAGGACACAACAGGAAATGCTTTTCATTGGATGAACTGATGGATCAAGTTTATGAATTTATATTGGACAAACTGATGGTTTCAAACAATGATAATATTGATTTGATTAGGGATACACTCTCATTAATCTCCCAGCTTTGCATCAAGCAAATCATTAATTATTTAATAGTCAGCTGTCAGTCAAGTGCTTGGACTGAAGCTTGTTGTTTTATTTGAGAGAGAGCAGTGTATCCCCCTTTGATTCTTAAACTCTCACATTCCAAATAAATGAGAACATTCAATCCATTATTTGGATTTCATTACACATGCACATTTTTCTAAGGCTGAAGCAGCATCACAAAACTCCAACAGACTAAACACTTGAGACCGAAAGAAACATGAAAGAAATGAATGATTTCATTTCCTCACACCATTAGTGGATTTTTTATTTTTTTTGTGAAAGATTGTCAGAACAAGAAAACAAATGTTTAATCTTGTAGAAAGATTGTCAAAACCTGTCATCTACAGGAGGTTTCAACCCAATTTTTAAAGCTTCCAATAGCAACACTTTTCATATGAAAATCAAATCAAATGTTAAAAGGTTACTGGCACTGCTGAACCCACTGAGAATCAACACCCAACACTACAGCTTTGTGTATGTTGGGTGTCCTGTATGTATGTATGTCTCTTTGGCTTATTATGTTTTTTTTCCAGCCCGCAACATAACATAAACTTGCAACATGAATCATAGCTGTTTATAGCAGACAAACAGACTGACCATCAAAAAAGAGCAGAAAGCTCAAGTAAACTTGAGGCTGGTGAAGATTTTCAAGCATGTAGCAGCTTAAAAGCTTGTTTACAAAGGAAGTGATTCAGTCATCCTTCTGTTGTAAGGCTGCACAAGGGGGTTATACATGTGAAGCTGCATCCAAAATTGCTGCACTTCAACTCTAGTTTCTTTTGCTTTACATGAGTTACGTAAGCGCAGAGTTGTTGGTGAACGAACTAAACCTTAAACCTGGTCAATACTGGACTCATTAGGTGGCTAGAAACAAAACTCCAAGGAGCTGATAATGTTTCTCTGTGTCTACTAAATGTGTAAGTAGGTAATTAACATTCTGGCTCTAACAACTTGTTTGTATGGGTTTGTTTTGGAGTATTTCTACCCCCTAGTGGCCACAAATAGATGCAGCTCCACTGGAGTCTTAATAATCTGATAACTCTGAATTTCTGATCTTTAGTCTGACAAACTGGATTAAATCTGAGCTGTATCTAATTATTTCAATTCCCCAAATATTTTATGAGATGTCTAAACTTTAACCCTAACCTCTTTGCAGTGAATAGTTACATTTGATTTGTGATTTATGGAGTTTAGAGGTCTCATCTTATATCACAAACTGATGTAAAACCCTAAAAAATATTTTATTTCTTTTCCTCTTTCTGTTGCTGAGAGCTGTTCCTCCTGTGTAATGAACAACTCACAGATGGAGTGTGATTCAAAGTTCACCTAACTCATAGGCACACATGTAGTCACACACATGGCCAGACAACGACTCATCCTGAAACAAACACAGGCAATAGCAGAAAATATTACTCAGCCTGAATATCCTACAACAATACAGCATACAGACAAAAACACACACCGACTTAAAATACACCTCTGCTGAGAAATTCTTCAATCACACCAACATGAGAGAGAGGGAATAACTCAGACAAAAGCACTGAGGTGAGAGACATTTCCATGGCAACCATGTTCGTAAGCCTGACTCCACCAATGAGCTTTAACCTTACAGTATACCCAGGGATTCATAATTTACCCGAGGCCACAATAGTGTTATAATAATAGTTTCCTCTTACTATAGCTGACTAAAAATAGAAAATCTTTGTATGTGTTTGATTTGATTTTTATTTAATTAACAGTGTGTGCTGGTATATTGTGTTTGTGACACGTTGTGCATTTTCTTTCTGTGATAGACTGATTAATGTGATTAGTATGGACCTCTCATCCTTTTCATAAGCTTACTAGAATCACACATCAATGTTGATTCTCCATATTACTGAGGTGGATGTAGTATTTCACAAAAGCCAAAGGTCTCCTATGACCTTATAAGACAGAAAAAAAACACCTGGACCATCCTGATGCCTAAATCTGCCCAGCAACACATATGGGAAAGTTGAAGGCTTGGCTGTGAATGATACTCATCTCTAAATATACTGTATATACACAATATATGTCTAATATGAAGCAAAACTATGAAGGAATGTGTACTGAAGAGCCACAGTGTGTTGGGTATTATTACACCAGAACAGTAGTTTATAAAACACCCAAAGCAGCTGGATTACTAAATTATCGTAAGCCACATTTCAGGAGTCCATGTTGGCTTAAAGAGAAAGATGGGGGATTCAGTCAGGCAAAAGACAAACCAGACAAAGTGCTGTGATAAGAGATTAGATGGTAGAGTGCTGTGGAAATGACCATTGGCATGAATGACTAATTGGCTGAAAGGCGGACAAAGCAGGCGAAAAGAGGAGAAGAGAAGAGAACTTCTAGCTCAAATAAGATCACCATGGCTATTGCAAGTTGGACTGATGTTTTTTGATTTATTCCATATCAAATTAGACTGATGCAATAGAGGCATTCATTCCCACTGTGTACTTACAGGCACTTGTGTACCACTAGCCTACATTTTTCTACATATTTATTCAAATTACATTAAAAGATAGCTGTAAACACAGAATACTGTCACAGAAAATCAGAGCATGTTTCAGCACTTCAAAGACACAGGTTTGAAGAAATTCTCTATTCAGCAGCACATACAGTAATGTAATGGTGGCCATGACTGTGGGTCACATATTTAGTCTAAAAAAAGCAGATTTTGCTGTATAATATTTAATGTTTCATTCACACCAGAAAAAGAATTCACGTTTTTATTTCTATCTCAATAAATAGCGTGTTAAGTTTTTAAAGGAAAGGTCATTTTTAATATCTGAGCAAATATAACTGCAGAGTAAATCAAGCAAGGGTATTTAAATACAAGCAGTATGTATTAATGTGGAAATTAGCTGCTCTTTCAGTTAAGATTTTATTTATGATATGAGACTCCCTTCGTATTACGGCTGTCAGAGCAAATACTACAGAATCAAAGGGGGAAAGGGGAAAAAAGATGCTGCTCAGCTTGCTGCCACCGCTGCTGCTGCCAATGCATGTCACGGCCCACCACCACCCCCGGCATCGACCTGTGGGCTCTGTTTCTTCATGGTTCCCCACAGGGTGCTGCATTGATCTCACTCTGCTCTCACTTTGGCTGGCTTTAAATTATGCTTGGCAGGGAGCGACACGAAACCTTTAGCCTCAACACCAAAAACAAAATCTATACTCTCATTCCTTACCAATTAAAATGCTATTAGTCAGTATGTGACATGGCTGATTTCAATGCATTTAATGTGGAATATATTAGGTAAAACACAGGAACACAGCTTAATCCGGCCTAAAAGCCACTACTTCTTATTGATCTTCCTTTTTCGCATGATGCAAATAAAGACGGTTTAAAAAGGATTAAGCTTTAATTATTCTTCAATATTAGGGACATGTCTAATTATTTGAGTACAGAGTAATATAATATTCCAGTTGAGAGCTATAGGATGTCTTTGTCTATGATAGCTCTGTACTGGAATCACACTAAAGACCTGCTGCATTATGTCTTTGACACACAAAGCAGACATAAAGCGCACATAGGTCACCACTGACATCACCACAAATCACATAACAATGTAGAATGCAATTATCACCGTGTTCCTGTGTAGGTCTATGCCTGTCTCACCATCTTTGAATGTGTTTGTGCACGATGTTAGATACCAAGTGTGTGTGTCAGTCCATCTGTCTGTGTGCACACATAGGCATGAAAAAAATGGGTGAGAAAAAAACCCAAATGACTTGAAGAAAAAGAGGAGAAACAGAGATGGAAAGGAGATACTGGAAGCCATTTGAAGCTCAGCTTTGTTGAAAGCGTCGGCCATGGCAACCAGGCAGCGATGTTTGCTAGTAACTGCGTGCGTCATGCTGTCACACACGGACACACGCACACACCTTTTGAGAAAGCACACTTCTGTTGTTGCTTTCCCTCTTTTTGCTTTGTGTAAGAAACAGCTTTTTGTCATTTTAATTGGGCTGATCTCTTCCTCATTTTATTTTCCATTTGTCTTCTTTTTGTCAGCCTTACATTTTTGCTTCAGTCCAATGTTGTTTATCCTATTTTCTCCCCTCTCATGCTGTTCTATTATCTCACTTTCTATCATTATATCTCTAGTATCAGTTTGTGCATTCGTTCTTTGTGAGAAGCCCTGCTCCTTACCTGTGTCTATCTTTGCCTCAAAGATGAACAATATATCATGTGATGGCTTCCAACCAGGACTCTTAGCCTATTTCTGTCTGTCTGAGTTTGTCTCCCACAAATAAGAGCTAAATGAGCCACTTGGGATTTTGCTTCCTTCTCCCGAGTTCTTTCTATGGAGGTGTTGTTTACTCTGTCTGAATTGAAAGGAGAAACATCACTAAGTGCCACAATGATCTGAGACGACACGGCATATATATGCAAAATTGCTTTCTTGACATTTTCACATCATCATCTGGACTCAGCTGTCTCTCTTTAATTGCTCTCTCTCTCTTTCCATCCATCCATCCATCCATCCATCCATCAATCCGTCCATATATCCATTTTATACACCAGCTTACCTTGTGTAAGGTTGTAGAGGGCTGGAGCTGATTCCAGCATGCACTGGAGAAGAGTCTAATACACAAACAACACATTCACACTCGTATTCACACCTGCGGGCAATTTAGAGGTTTCACAATCAGCTGGAGCCTCCTTTCCTGGACCCTAGTATGAGCTTTCCCAGGGAGGCTGAGCAGTGTGATACCCTGATAATTGGAGCACACACCCTCCAGTCCTCTTTTAAAAGTCGGGAACCACTGGGATAGTAGGAGCTGCACTTCTTTCCACCACCTCATTTCAGCTTTGCACATCTAACCAAACCAATTGTCACAAACACAAAAAAGTCTGCACTCACTAAAGTGGTCCAAAAGCTCAAACAGTTTTGACTTTATTTTATTAGCAAAGGTAAATAAAAACAGATCTGAAGCACTTTCACTGTGCTACAATATCTTCATCAGCATCTCACGATAAATTTCATCCACCTATGGTGCCTTGCTATTGCAGAGGTTTTGGACTACATCAGGTTACATTCACTTCCATTCGAAAAATAGGCCAGGCATCCACTGAGCCTTTCAAATGCCTCCTCCTCAGTTGGATGAGAATATGACAGTGATATTCAGGAATTCCTTGTTCCACTGCATGACAGTATCTCCATTCAAGATCAGCAGTTTCCCATTGCCAAGAACAGCATGGGCAACACCCTGCCTCTTCTTCCCAAGTCCTTCTACATGGCCACATCAAACTTAACCAATAAGCAGATGTAGTCCTTCAGTCTTCCTGAAATCTTTCAGGACTCCACCAGTCTGTGGATATATCTTCCTTCTTGGGTTCTCAGGTTGCCACCACCAACAGTCACCAACAATCTCTTGACCACAACTCTGAGTCGCCACATCCTCAATAGAAACTTTGAACATAGTCTACTCAGATTTCATGAAATCCTCCTAAGCTGGGAGTTGAAGATCTTGCAGATAGGCCCCCTTTAGGCAGATAGTTCTTTCTGCATGTTTGGCTTCAGTGTTTTTGCTCCGGGATCATCCTCCATCACCTGATCCATCTCATCACGAGTAAGGGGCACTGTGTTGAACACTGTGTCCCTTATGTATGGACCATGACACGTACAAAAGTCAGAGGAGACGAATACTAAACAACACAACTCAAATACAGATTAAAGAAAACTAAAAGTACCTTTGCTCATCTCAGCTGTAAGAGGACTTATTTCATCCAAATAAGAAAGTTTCACAGTGCCCAGAAATGTTTCTGCATGGCGCTGTTGTGTGTGAACAATAAGATCTAAACAAGACTAGATCATACATTAGCCTACAAGAGTCTAGGCCAGAATATCCAATTAGAGAGATGTGGGCTATGGCCAATTTCTGGGACAGGCTCCCCTGGAGGTGCCAGGTTATCCTGTGTCATGCACCAGTGACATCACTGGTGACACCAATGTAAAGGGACCTATGTGTGTTTGCGTGTACTTCCTGTGCACGGGGGCGGGGGGAGTGCTCCTCTTTCTATGTGTCCTTTGTGTAGCCTGGTCCCCACAGAGACTTAAGGGTATGAAGGCAGACTCACATTCTCACCCCCTGCAGGTGCGCACACACACACACACACACACACACACACACACACACACAAACCGTACTGTCTGCAACCTGAGTCTGGGAATCAGATTCCAGCCTCTCCTCTACACACACACACACACACACACACACACACACACACACACACACACACACACACACACACAAACACTCACATACCTAGTCTCTCTATCAAACACACACACATACAGGGGCCTCTATCACACAATAGGCCTGAGAAGCATTGACAGAGAGCCATATAATTTATATGACACCAGAACCACATGGGAGCAAACTAGAGTGAAACCTACGTCATACTGGTTTACAAATGACAAAGAAAGGCCAGTCTTTTAGCAGCATCAGCACACTGGAGAACAGGCCTCTTTCTCTTCTTTCACCACTCCTCTGCTCTGCTCATCCTCCACCTCTCCATTTCTCATACTCCTTCCTGCACTCTCATCTACTCTTCTCATGGCTCGTCTCCGTCACTCAATCATCTACTCTGTCCTCTCATCTTACCCTCCAGGATTTCTCTTGCTGTATTATTTAATGGGGAAGAGTGCTTTTGTTTGTGCAAGTTTTCAGTAACTGTACACTGCAGAAAGAAAGAGCAAAAGTGGCACTGAAGGCCAAAAGTTGAGAGCTTTAGACGCAGCAGCTACCCCTAGCCAGTATGACTGCAGAAGAACTTTTTACCGTGCTGTCCTGTCTTATGGAAAATAACTTGCTTCATGCCAGAATCGTTGGCTCTGATCCTGGTTTGCTCACAGTGCAACACATTGCAGGTGTCTCAACCATATGGAGTCTACACTCACACCTACTCATCCTTAAGACAAGTGGAGAGGCTATTTGTTGGTGCTTGTAAGTCTGTATACTTGCAACAGCATCCCTATAGCATTCTGACAGAACGCAGCCTGTATGCAAATCCTACACGGCAAGGAATTGGTGTTCTGAAGAGATCAGGAAATGAGAAGAGGGAAAGAGAAAGGGGATGGGAAAGACAGAGAGAAATGGCAAGAATGGAGAGGAGAGAAAAGAGAATGGATTCAGGGAGATGAAATGTGTTAGTAAATACATAAAAAAGGACACAAAGGAGCACTAGACAAGCAGAGATAGTAAAGAGATCCAGAAAAAACTGAGAGGAAAAGAGAAGATCGTACACCGTCTTCATTTAACCTCATCCAGCTGACTCACTCACTGCAGAGCGCCCACCAAGCTGAGCCACCTCTGGTCTGCCCTGCCTTCATTTCACAACACGGGCTGTGATAAATTATCAAACAAGCACAGTCACACTCACTACGGCAGCTGTGAGTCTGGCACTGACACCGCTGCCTAACAAGACAAAATTGATGCAGTTGCAGTCACATGCTAATGTGACACGCTGCATCAGCATGTCGCAGAGCTGACTGAGCTTTCTAAGCTTGTACATAAATTTCAGAGGGTTTTTATTTTGATAAAGTTTCTATTTGGGTATCAACAACAAAGCATTATTCATAAGCCAAACTATGTCCTGTGCAAAACCACATCTAAAAGCATTTAATAGTAGTCAAAATACATATTCATGGTGGTGGTTTTTTTCATGATTCATAGTGAAATAGTTGTTCAAATGCTGACTTGGTGCGTGTGATGAATCTAAAACTATTTTATAGCAAATGAACAGTGGTAGAAGATTAAAAAGGCCCTATCACTTATAATCTACTGATAGTTATGATAGCAATACAATATGTCCACATGCTAATAGATACAAAGCTTTGAGGCATAACAGACACAAAAAACTTGCGACTTTCTCTCTTCATTTGATGATGCCATGGGCTCTACTGAATTATCCATCATGCACAGCTACATCCAGTCACAGTACAGTACCTACAACAGCACTTAGTTTAGAACAAAAGCAGCAGCATAACAAGGTTGAATTTATGCACTCGCTGTCCCTTAAAATCCATAGTGCAATGGGGTAGACAGTGTAATTCTCAGACGACTTGTGTGCCATAATGCAGCAGACTCCATCACACAAAAAGCAATTTAAATGGCTGTGACTGTACAAGTGCTCTTTTCTCTGTAGCCTCAGAGCTTTAATGAGCCACAGAGATAAAGTAGTACTAGATTAATGACCCAAACAACCAAACTCCTGCCATGGGATTCACGGTGTGTAAGACAATCAGAACACTCCTCGTTAATAACCACACAACTCCAGTGGCACTAGCTACTGTGCCTAAACACTAAAAATCAAGCATGAAGAGGGCTTGATTTGTTCCACTTAAGCAGAAGGAAGAGCTACAAACAGAAAGGAAAACTGCATGAGTGCTTTTAATGCAGTTCAACAGGGACCGAAAACATGTTTTGTCACTCTAGAACTTCTTTCAAATCTCTAAAAAAAAAACTCTTGTTATGTGCCTCAAGTGGGTAACTATAAAGGATGAGGAAGTGACAACAGGGGATGTACTAAAAAAAGATGTGACTATAGTACCACGTTTCGTGAGCTGAACACAATTTATCCAACTGGCAGTGGCACCGTGTCTCACTGCATCTCACCGTGCTCACTGTCACCTGTGTCCATGACTTAAAGAGAGTAAAGGAAATAAGAAGGGTAGGTTGAAAATGGCCTTCATCTGCTTTGAGGGTGTTTGATTTGATTATCTAAGTGTGGACCTCTGAAGAGCTGGCTTTTACAAGGCCAAACAGGCAACGTCCAGCGGCACTTCATTGGATTTGAAGGTGGGGTAAGCGTTTCTAGGTAATGTGATTCTAATCCAATATACTTCTTTTCAAATTGAGCGAATATCTCCGTCTGCTAGCTTTCTGTGTGCACGCTGAAAAAAGATATGGTGGTTTTTACACAGCACACAAACAAAAAAGTAGCACTAACTTATTATCCCATCCATTCCAGCCAGGATTGGTTTCAGGTAACGTTAAATCACTTGCCCACAGACATTCAGCTTACACTCTAGTTTGCTCTCGTTGTTGTGGTGTTAGCTATAATAGGAGAGTTGTGTGTATCGCTGTGTGTTGGCTCTTGGAAACCAATTGTCAATTCTGTGTTTTGAATTTTATGTTATAACAAAAAATTAAAGGAGGAATAAAGGAGATTTGGATGAGAGTGGAGGAAAAGTACATGCCCATCATACTCGTGCACAAAGGATAATTTTGGTTGTTTACAACTTGGGACTTATTTCCATAGTTTAGGCCATAATTCCTTCAGAAATAATGGTTTGAGTGCAGAGCAAAGACACTTATCATTATAAGTATCATTATGTACAATTCTCCTTTCAGACAACAAGTGGTTGCTGTCTGACCTTATATTTCTTTCCCCATCAGGCTTTCTTCTAGCGATGTTGTAGTCTTCCCAGGTCTCAGCAATTACTTTGGTCAGTACAAGAGAAATTATAACCAACCATACAAAAATAAGCTGGAACTATCCTTCAATGTATGTGTTCATGATTGCAATTTCAATATTAAGACATATAAAAGCAGGATTTAGAATAAGCATATTTATAAGCAGCCATGTCTTCATCAAAAATACATTTCGTGAGTCATTGGTACTGCAGGTGGTTGGCAGGCTTCTTAGTGCACATGTGAATCAGACAAGACAGAATCTAGAGTCTTGAAATGTTCCACGCTGGTGATGGAGCATAAGGAATATGGGCACGAGCACAGACGGTCTTACCGACTACCATCTTCACTGCTTACAAGATCCAGTTAGGTATTTGTCACTTTCTAAAAAAAAACAAAAAACAGGAACGTTTCAGACTGAACACAAGCCAGAGGCAAGTGGGTATACTACTGTCTGCTGCTGCCACAAATGCAGCACCCAGACTGTTTGAGAGGTTTGTGATGACAGATGAAGTCAGGCAGATAACCCCTCTGGGACATATTTAGGTGATGAAAATGACAACAGTAAACAAGTCTGTAATTAAAAGCTCATCTCTTTTTGTCTCCCTGGTGGCAGGAAGTGGATAGCTTTCTCCACAAGTCAGGATGATTTACCCTAAGAGCTACAAAGCCACCAACATTTCCAGCTATTCATAGCAGATGAGAGGAAGTCTTTGTTTTTTATTGCATCGTCCACTGTGCTAAATTTGTCTTCTGCGCCTTAGATCGATTCGTCTCAGGTTTGAAGTTGCTGATTGTTGTTTCTCTTCTGCTGATGTGGTCTACATGGTGTCACAAGTTGAGTTTGAACGTCATGAGTAAGCGAGCTTGATTTGAAGCATTTTTACTGTAGCAAAAAGACAACATGACTAATCTAATTCCTGCTGCAGTTGGCATCATCATGGTCATCACCCTCACCACCATGGCCCTCTTCACTGACCTCAAATCATTACCGGTATTGTCATTATTAACAATCATTAGAGCCATTAAGACTGTTCAGAGTCACTGGCATTTATCATCTGCGTCCTCTCCAGTTTCATCACCCTCAACAGTTGCTGCATGTTGATGAGCAAGAGGTGTGAGAAGAGTCAGTGAGATTAATGTGTTCATGAGAACCAGTGTGTGTGATTCGTGTGCTCTGTGTTCCAGAGGGGTCTGTTATTTTTGCTCGACACTCTCCGCCTGGACTCCTTACAAGGAGCACTGCAAGGACGTTGGCAGATGGCGAGTGTTGGCAGGGGCTCGGCCCCCGATGTCCACACACAGGCTGCCAGCAAGCAGAGCAGCACACAGCCACAGGGAGGCTTTTTAGGCCACACACATTTGACACAAGTTGCTGGCAAACAGGTCAACCTTAAACACGCTGCAGGGGCAATTATAAACACATGCAGACGCACACTGATTACTACACACGTAGACAGACTGTATAGTGGCCAAGACTTGCAGTGATATAATTCATTTTGGGCCTGGTGTGACTTTTCTAGGCCAGTAGTTATAAAAGTGGAGCCTGAGATCCCCCAGGGGTACATGGAGGGAGAGAGGTGCTCCAACAAAATAAGCAATACTCTACTAAAGTTAAATTCACAAGTAAAGAAAGAACTCTTTATTGTTGTCGGATGTTTCCTCGGAACTAACTCACAAGCCAAAAATTAATCTCCTCAAGCATTTAGAATGTTGTCAAGTGGAACATCCTGTCCAAATACTGCAACATGTTTGTCCATGCTCAAGTGGAACAACAGATATATTGGAAATAACTCCAACAACATAAATATGAGTTATTGTTGTATTTTCCAGCAGTAGAATTAATAATTTATCATCAGCAAAATGTATTAAAGTGTCAAAACCATAAATATTCACCTGAAACCTGTTTAGGATCTGACTTAAAATGACCCATTACAATGTCCAGCCAATCATTTTGTTGCTTTGGAGACGGTAACTAGGATCCTTTTGTGTGGACACAAGGAACAAGGGCCAAACTACCAAGAGCCAATTCAATTTCCCATGATGATCAAAGAGTCAGAAGATTGCTATTGAGGGCCAGCAGGAAATTGTGTTTTGTGTGTGTGTGTGTGTGTGTGTGTGTGTGTGTGTGTGTGTGTGCGCGTGTGTGTGTCTGTATGCTTCATCAAGAAAATGAATAACTTAGCAGGATGTGACTCTGTGTTTGGATTATGTCCGATTAATTTTCAATTAGCTTCCTGGATTTGTATCAGCAAGTTTGTAAATTCATTTTCTTCTTGCTTGACAGTGTGGCATGTTGGTTGTTAATTTGTGTTGGTTACTTACTTCTTCTGGGCTGACATCATACTTCTACACACAAACCAATGAACATCAAGACAAACATCTTGTGCTGCCGAAGGACAAAATAACAGCCGAAAATCCAGTACAACAAAAATAGTGCTGATGGGAGATGAGTTCTTCCAAAGTGCACACATTGAATCAATATGACTAAACCTGCCTTTCCACTGAGTGGATTTACAAAGCACTAACATACACAGCAAACTGAGAGAAATAACTCAGATGAATGAAAAGCCCTGTACTGCTGTGGAAAGCATCCTCACTTTTTCAACAAATCGTCTTTGAAGAGGAGCTACAGGGTAGCAGAGAGAAGGTTTTAAAAAAATATTAACTTTATTGATCATCAAGGTTGAATCCAGGGGCGATTCGTATGGAAAATAAATGAAGCTGTAACATCATAATCATGGTGTAATCGAATATGGAGGAACTGACTCAGAGTGACCCGTACTGACTGCTTAATGGGATGAAACTTGTTCAAATTAATACCACTGATCTGTGTGGCCATGTGAAATTATGCGATATTACAAATTATATATATAGGCTACTGATTTCTTAGAAAGAAATACATTTTAGTTTCAGTGCCTTGCTTTACAAACAGCTGTTGGTTCAGCATAAGAACCTCTAATCCTGGAAAGGGTACAGAACAACATCTAGAACTGTGAGACTACACCTGACAACCTGTTATCACGATACATCACCCGTCATCCACCCATCCACCTCACCCCCACATACACACACACACTCAATGTTAACACCGCCGTTAACAGAAGAAGCCCCTCCTGCTTCTTTTGTTACCATGGACACCAATCAGTAGCCACCTCAATGGACAAAAAATAAAAGACAGTGCCACCCTCGGCATTTCTACGAACACGCACAGAGCTGACACACACAATGAAGCTGTTCAGAAGGTCACCAGGATGACCATGAGCAGTGTGGAAACCATCAGCCCCCTCACCTTCATCCCATCACTGCCTCCTTGGTGATCACACACATCACTTACATGTCACCTGTCACACTGAGAGACAGGGAGGGATGGTGAAGAGAGGCAGAGGGTATGTCTGTGTGTGTGTGTGTGTGTGTGTGTGTGTCTGTGTTTGAGGAAATGGCTCCTGACAAAATACTTTGTCATATATTCAGAAATATATGGTTATGTTATGGAAAATGACTCCCTGGCTACATTTTATGTCATTATGCTCCACCCCAACCCTTGGGGGACACACAGTGACAGAGTGCTTAGTGTTTGAACAGTCTATAGCCCCTGTGTGTCACAACCAAGCCTCCATACAAGACCACTCAGGACTAGCCATGACCAATTTTATGCCTCATTACCACACACACACATGCACACAGAACATGATATGTCTTCGAATATACTGTGGCAAGTGCATACAGATGAAGATGCAAACATGGTAAAGGCACACAGATCTCTTGATACTGATTATGATACACAAATAGTAACAGCTGATAGCAATCTGCCACCACTGCTCTGTATCCTGCACTGAACTGACTGGGATCTTTGTTTTATAACGTTACGTGACCCTGTATGTCATGTGTTAATGTTCATATACCAACATTCTTTAATTGTGTTAGTTTTTTTCAGAGCTGGGCAAAGTCATTATCATAATAATAATAATAATAATACCATGAAGTATAGCCTGACTGATACTGGATTTAAGTTTAAATGTTTTTTGCAAAGATCCCCAAATGTGGTTAATTAAAGACTTGACAAAGATAAGATATTGTTGAGTTTAACAATAAACCTTATTGTCCAAAATGGCATCAATGAAACAGTGAACTTAATTAAAGTTTCTGATATTAATCATTACACATAACTATACATAAAAACACAAATGGAACCTAATTACTTGATCTAAATGACAACATACACTTGGATACATATGTATGTATCTGTGATAGGTCAATATCGGGCAATAAAGTCAGCCTACATATATATTAGTCATGCTATACTATTACGTCATTATCTCAATATGTATATGGGTATTTTCTGATATTGACATAGTGTTCTCATATTAGGCATTACATGAGACCAAACTCTTCATATATGTAATATGTAATATATAACAAAAACTGTATTAAAAGCTTCAGTGTGTACAGTGTAGATAGTGTGTAGTGGCATCTAGTGGTGAGGTTGCAGATTGAAACCAACTAAATACACCTTCTCTAGCCCTCCCCTTCTAAGTGTGTAGCAGAATTCACCGTGGCGTAAAGTGGTGAAACTCGGCTAACTCTATGGAAGAGGACTTATGTTTATCACATCTGTGTGTTACGTTATCTAGCCAGCTAGTACAGTCAGTAACATAGCACATTTCACGTATCTGTTTTAAATTAAAAGGCTAGCTTTTCAGGTGTAGTTCCAGGAAAGCTTTTATTGTGAAACATTTCCAGGTTCGTGTTGTGGAAAATGTTGCAAATCCACTCTTATTCATGGCTCTCATTACGTTCCATTCAGGAGCGGCTGAGTCACGTGCAACACCTAGTGGTAAAATTCAGTATTAACGGTCTGGTCCGATCTTTGGCTTAATATAATTGGTAATTAAATTGGTTTACATCAGCACAAACCTATTAGTGAGCAAATAAAAAAAAATCCAATAGATCAGTCCCATCTGGCACCTTGTTTGTTTAATATGGTTTTGCAGTTATGCATAATGTGATGTAATTCTGTGTATCACATCAAAAGAAATATGAGATAGTAAAGATCTGTCCAGCTATGCAGCAGATTAAGTAAAATTGTGCCACATATTGTGTACTGAGTAAACATTCATGTCAGTATTAGCTTCTAATGTGAGCAGGATGGAAAATCAGGAGGCTACTTTGTCACACACACACACACACACACCAGCGTCAATATATTATACACACACTGACAGAAGTAATTACAGAACATTATAGACACACAATGTGACAAAGCATTTGCATACCTCACAAATACTTTGTCACATAATAAACACGCACAAACCATTAATCCTTCCACGGCTTAGAGAAGGTCATGTGTGTGTTCATATACTAAAGCAGCAGGCGCACGTCACCTGCTGATAATACCGCACCCAACGACTTTACATCAGCCAAATCCCAGCAACATCCTGCGTCACTGCTGCCAGAGGATGCAAATTCACTCATCATTACACAAAAACACATGCAGAGAAAGATAGGGATGCAGACAGGGAGTGTCCTTGTGAACTTCTTTATACAGTAAAACTGAAACTAGCCCAAACGGCCCCCAAAAAACTGGGCCAGACAGACAAGGGGAGCTGGGGAAGGAGGCTGGTTGTCATAGATGAATAGCTGTGTGTGTGTGTTTGTGTGTCTGTGTGTGCGAGTGTTGATGTTATCAGTCCTGCTGTACATCCAACGCAGATTTATGCAGTTAATATTATAATAGTAGGTGACTGTCACATAACACATCATTCTAATCTCTGCTGTAGCCAGGTTTCTAGTAAGACAGTGAACTGTGTGATTTCCATATATTATGTAAACAGGACGCTGGCCTTTTAGCAACAGCTGGCAGCAGCGCTCTTTGCATGTATTAAGCTTATACAATCAAGCATACGGTAAGTTGTTTACATAAAGAGATGCACACACTAGAAATTAATTTCAATACTTGAGTTAATGACAAAACATCTCAATGAGTTTGGAAATAAAAACATGAAAGCATCAACTGCATCTTCAACTGGATAGAAAACCATATCGCTGTTTCAGTTTAGAGAAAAACTGTCAGCAAACAGAAAATTGACACGCATCGTGTATTCATAAGTACCGTAGTTTATATTTCATTTAAGGGATGGGAGACATTTTATATTTAAATTTGTCGATTGGGAGAAGGTAGAGGCACAGGAGAATGTAGTCATTAAACACAATCTAAATCCACATTATCTTACTGTGGAAAATATTGAATGCATGTATTGAATGCAGCGTCAGGCTAAGATATATATATTTAACGGCTTTTTTAGTTACTCCTATCAGCTCCTAGATGTATGTGTTTTACTGTCATTGGATTGTAACTCATTGATCCTACTTACTTATTCAAACAAATCATCTGAGATCTATTGCGGCAGTATTTGTATTTAGATAAGTGATGGGATAAACTCTAATAAACTTCCACACACCTGTAGTCTTAACAGGCACTTAGACACTGTGACAATTGCCAGCAATACATCACACAAGTAGGCACTTGACTGCTCACGGTCAAGAGGTGAAACCAGCTCCCTTTGCTGACTATAATTCTGCTATGAATGCCCATGAAAGATCTAGATACAAATATTATACACATGACCCTTATTGTCTAGTTGAAGGTATATATTTTTACAATTTTGCTGTCATGCTGACAACCATAGAGGACATAAAAGTTTAATTAAAGCATTACACTGAAAGCAAAACAATAAAAGAAAGATGCAAATTATAAGGTGCAGGGTTGAGGGGTGAGACCAGTAATTATGAAACTTAAGATTGAAACTCTACAGTTGTATAATTACCTGTAGACACAATGTTAGAATTTTAAGGAAAATTATGCTTGTGAGTTTCTCTGTTTAGTCTGTTCATAGACCTGAGACTAGCTTGTTTTTCTGACGCTATCACAGTTTATTAAACTCTGTTTCAACTTAGTCCATGTTGAAAATGCAAGACGAAATATACCATCAACATCACCGTCATACTTATCAGGGAGGGATTATATACATTTTACACATGTAGATTGGTAGATTGGGCTCCTGTTCCAGATTAGTATTACTCTTTATACACACACACGCACACACACACTATACTTTTTGAATGTGAAGATAAGCACTTGGTCAATTTTTCATTCGGTTCTCATTCTGTGCTTGCTTAGTTAGCCTTTCCAGCCCGTTATCACCACTCTGCTTGCCTTGCTTCCAGCTTGCTGTCGGGGCACTGCCAGCCTGCATAGTCATTAACAACTTCTATAGAGCAGCAGACACTAAATGACTCTGCAGTGTCCTCCACACAACCTTGCATGTCCTCTTTGTTTAACTTACAGGTTAGGTTCTACAAACAGGTTTAATTTGTTTGACCTGGCATCCATCTGGTCTATTTACTCATGTATTTACGCTTCTAATTTCCCACAAGCTGACATTGTATCATACTGTTCATGCAGAAAACGATTAATGGTCTCTGGGACCAAAACTGGACTGTTGACTAGTAGCGTTACAGTGCCTCAAAATATCAGTTTAGGAAGAGTTGACTATGAAGGAGAGGTTTTAAGATTGCCCACAACAGAATTACTATAAATGGAAGAAAAGCTGAGGGTTAAAGAAGAGAATATGAGTTCAAGTCGTCAGTCGTGACATCAAAGTCAATTAGTTATTTGCAAGGCAAATTAAAGGAAGGCAAGCTGACTCCTGCCATAAGACATTGGTACAGATTGAATGCCCTTGTTCCTCCGTGAGAGCAATCATGCATCAAAGGGCAAAACTGAAGAAACATTCAGATTTTTCACTTGAAGAATTGTGGTGTCAGATACAAGGCAAGAGCAACATGGCATTAAAAGGCATTAAACATACACCCTTTATGTCTCATCATAATACAGTACAAATGATATGGAATTTAAATGTTCAATAACACGTTAGAGTGCATAATGTTGTCACAACAGTTTAATTGCATTTACATCAGCATTACTGTTGTAATTTCTTTAACTAAAAAAGAGGGAAAGTTGTAATAAAAGAGACGCCTCAATTCGGCATCTATCCTGCTGAATTATCTGACTATTTCCACTTGGAGCTGGAGCCAATGCTATAAACTGTGGGGTTTGATGGTGTTGTGGCAGCTCAGATGACTCAGACACATACTGTGTACCCGCCAATCTGGCATGCAACCTTTGTTACATGTCATCACGCCTCCCTCCCATCTTTCTTGTCTGTCTCCATCAACTACCGGAGAGAAAAACAAGTGCAAAGACGTTTAAGGCTATGGAGGATAGCACTTATATACACCACAAACAACTTTCTTTATCCATTAACAGTACAATTAATTTCCCCCTGGGGTACAACACTCACTGTGGGACAGAGAGCAGGAAGAAATATATAAGCCGCCACCACACAGTCCCTCTGGACACAGTAAATTCTATATCCCTCTATTGATTTCAACTACGACAACTGTTATTAGGCAGCATGCACGACATGAAGTTGATGAGCCGGTCGAGCAAATGTAGTGCAGTAAAGTGAAGAGAGCCCATTGTTACTGAGAGGGCCGGAGGTGTAAATGGAAGGAAATAGATTGAGATAGATGAAATATCCTCTTAGCTCAAAGTAGCACCAGGTAATGCTTTTGAGAGTGGCAATCACTAAACTCTCTAGTAGTCTGAGTGAAGTGGAAGAGCCAAAGGAAAAAAAAAAAAGCTAAGTGGAAGAAGAGGCGAGAGTTTTATCCTTAAATCCCTTATTTAATCTCTCTAGAGTTTTCTTTAAAAAAGCAAAGGAGTTGTCGGTTTTTGATGCATCTCTTTATTTTACACATCACAGGTAAAACTCTGGTTTTGCATAAAATGAAGCATTCAAAAAACCATTATAGTTCCAGAAAGTTCTTTTTTTTCTGTTAAAAGAATGTGATGTGAAACCAAAGCTGATGTTCTTGATGTTGACATTTTATGAGAAATAAAGTTATCACCTTACAGCTGAATGTTTTTTTCTTTGTGTCCATTATGCGTTTGCACCAGCAATTAGAAATATCTTTGAAGACGTGTGAATAATGGATGCATCGTGCATCAGAGAGGAAAGTAAAGGCCCATGGTTGCTTTGAATTAGTGATGACTACAATACAGACTCCACTCTGCTGCCTGTGACACATGAACAGCAGAGGAATAAGAAGGAAGTCGACGGCGAGAAAATACTGGGGTGAGAAGAAAAGGGAGCAATGTGCATAACAAGAACAGACAGGAGCGGAGGAGGAGTGTCGCAAGGAATAAGCAGAAAGAGGAGGAAAAGAAGAAGGAAAGGATTTAATTATCCCAGTCAACTGTGGTAGAGTAAACACATGGGCGCACACAAAAATGGTCTGGATCGCTGTCTGAGCGGACAAACACACACGGGCATAATCACATAAGGATACACACACGTAGAAAGCGACACATTAATAGCAGCTTGTGAAAAAAACATTTTCAGTCTTGTTGCAAAGTGTTTAACAAACAATTAAACATCACTTTCAGCGCCAATGTGATAAAAGGCAAGGATAACAGACAGGGAGGAAATGATGTTTGACATTTTGGGGAAATACACTTTTTTGCTTTCTTGCCTCATTTCTTATGTTTTGTTGGGTTTTTTTGGGGAGAGAGAGGGTTAGGGTTAGGGTTAGGGGTTAGGGATTTTTAATGTTTTTTTTTAAAATAGCGACAGTAGAGAGATGAATGGCAGGAAATGAGGAGAGAGAATGACATGGAACAAAGTTCGTGGGATGTTGCGTTAATGGTCAGCGACTTAACCCAAAGTCCACCAGGGTGTCCCATTTTGTTTTTTTTGAATCATTAACAGAGAACAAAGTTTAAAAATGACAATTTGTAGTTTTATAGGAGTCTTGTCAGTGACAGTTTTACATTTTTATACAGTTTAAACATACAAGATATAACGTGAGCTTAAAAGATCCTGCTCAGAAGACTTTGTTACCTTGTTTGTTACAGAGCCAGATTAGCCAAGCTAACTGTCTCTAAGCTGTCACTTCATACTGAACTTACAGATATGAGAGTGGTCACATCTAACTCTTGACAAGAGAGTGAACTTGACAAAATGTGTAACACATTTCATGCAAGTCTAAACTTCTTGCTAGAAATGAGTAAAAAACTAAAAAAAAAAAAGTCAAACAGGGGTCTCAACCACCTTTTGCCTGGGAAAAAAACATCAGTCATCAGAACTCAGCAGGAGTCAGTACAATCTGAAGTCAGGACATAAGAGGACATTACAGGAATCAAAGCAGATTATTAATAAAACTGACATTATCATCTTTATGGGTACACACACACACCCACACGTCAAGCAGGACATGCCACAACTTCCTTATGACGGTCATTTTTTCACTGCCAATAAGTTCAGCCGTGAAACTTAGGAACAGTCTGAGGCTAAAAAAAAGAGAAAGAAAAAAAAAGAGAGTGACATTGCTGTACTTTGTGAAACAAAAACATGACATGCCACCTTCAACGCTCCTTCTCTCCCTAATCTATTGATCCGTTCTGCCACTGTGTCGCCAACCTTGAGACAATACAGAGCTTGAGATTTATGGATTTTGAAGGCTTTCCGTGGTGTCTGACAGGGAGATACACAATATACACAACACAAAGCTTGTGTGCTTTGCTTTTCATTGTCACACAAAAGTTACATACTGTTGTACTTTTGAACTTTTCTGGAGCTCAGGTTGCTTTGTGCTTCAAGGATAAAAATCTCTTCTTCTACTTTACTTTGACTCTTTAAGGTTTTGTTAGGGCATACAAATACATGTTGTTTATCTCCAGAGTTGCTGGTCACAACCGAGGTGCAACTGATAATAGTCCAGAAAGTTTTTCAAATTTGTCTTATAATGTCAGTCGGACACTGAGGATCACTACACCATAAGATCTTAAAAAAAACAAACAGTACAGACATGAAACATCTTTTGTTTTCCTATTGATAATTTGATTCCATGTGTTACTGAGATACACATGTAAATGTGTTTCCTGTGTGTGTATGTGAGAATATTTACATTCATTTCTATTATCCTCTGCCCTGTAGTCTGAACAGTGGTTCATGGCTGTGTTGTTCTGTACGATTGACCTTCAAATGCCAGGCTCATTGGCTCAGAGATCTGTACCTCCTGGAATAATCTAAAAGGTTACATATGAGAGTGGAAACAAAAAGACTGGGTGGACTCCTGGAAGACTTGCAGTCAATGAGCTAATGGTGACCCGAACAAGGCAGGAAGACAGAGGTCTAGAGAGAACAGTTGTGCATAAACAAGTGTAGAGAGACGAGAGAGCTCAGTGTAGAGAGCCATGCAAGAGTATGAAGACTCCAGTGCGAATAGAGACACAACAAGGATCTCATTGTCTCTTCCACACTAAGATCCTACAGCAGTGGTGGTAGAAGTATTCAGATCCTTTTCTGAAAGTAAAAGTACTAATACAATACTGCAAAAATACTCTGTTACAAGTAAAAGTCAGGCATTTAAAATCCTACTCAGGAAAAAGTAAATAAGCATCAAAGTAAAGTTCTTGTTCGGCACTTGTTGTTGTTGTATCTTATGTTTGTGGCTCTTTCAAATGACTGAGCTTACAAAGGTGTGGCCTTTGAAGGACTCCAGACTTGTGGACTCGTCCCCATTTGAGATCTACTAAAGCCGTACACAGACCATGACTAATGTTCGGTACATTTGGGCAGCCCTTATTAACTTCAAAGAGTCAATATTTTCCAAATTTCCGATCATGATGTTGACCTCAAATGAGCAACAGAGTTGCCATGTCAGTGGTGACTACTGTACCATGACGCTGAAGTTTAAACTATAACACTTCACATCAACTCAACTTTATGTATATAACACCAGTGACTTTTTTTGAACATAAACACTTCACATTTCACTGCTCCACTGGAATGTGTTCCTCATTAACTTCTCTATGAAGTTGCAAATAAGTTTTCTAAATCCATATATTTTCCTCCCCAACATCAATCTATAGGCTTCAGGTGTGTATTTGTGTATGTTTGTCACAGTGTACAGTACACCTCTATGTGAGGGTGTTTATCTGCACATATGACTATGTATCTCTGTGTGTGTGTTTTCCACCGCTCCACTGGAATATTTTCTAAGAAGTCTCTCCCTCATGCTACTGAGTTACGATGTTTGAAGTAGAGAACTACAGTAGACAGATGGGCCCCTTACAGGCTGTCTTGAGCTGCCCTCAGTAAGTCCTCTTAGTCTACAGAACCACTGTGATAATGTCTGTGATAGAAGCTTCGTCGTTAGTTAATTCATTCATTCATTAATTTAATAAACTGTAATACAGAAATCTATTTTATCCCTCTAGAGGGCAGAGGAATTCAAAAACTACCTGACAGGTGCAGAGCCTGCACGTATTACCGCGTTACAAAGTTGGTATGGTTAATGTGTAAACAGCTTTTATGGAAATCTATCCAATAGTTGTTGAGAAATTTTCTGCAGAATCACAAATGTCAGCCTCATGATGCTGCTAAAGGAAAGGTCATGGGATCACCAGAGTCATTAGAATTCATCCTCTGGGAACCACGAAGGTCTGCATCTAATTTAATGACAGTACATCTCATACATACTTCAGAAAGTGGCAGACTAACTGACCAAACAATTGATTAATGCACAGTTTAAGAACAAACTGAGATGAATCACTTCACTGACACACTTTTTAAATCAGTGTAGTATTTTTATTTTTTCTACAAGATTCAAGAAGTTATATTTGTGGTAAATAAGAAAAGACCCAGCGAGAATACAGCATTAATCTTTGTGTATGCCCTAGTTCCACTTCCGATGAACCAGATCTGTAACTGTGTAAATTACTACCATGCAACATGCTGTATTTGTAACTCAGGTATTATCCATGGAGCCTGCCAGACTTTTTTCATGGCCTAATAATGCTGTAGTTATGGATGAATTTAGGTCATATACAAACTGTAAGTATTGCTATCGTAATGTCATGGATGGAAATTATAGAGCCAAAGAATATTAAATTGTTACTTGGAAATCTTATCACTATAAAACTGAAAATATAGTATTTTATTCATTGTCATCTAAAAAAAACCAAAGGCTATTTACAGCAGATCTCCACTGGAAAAGAAAACACCCAAATTATCCATGTCGATGTCTTCTATTTATTTTTTGTTCAGCTGTAGTACATTACACCACACCTTAAGTTATAGTATGCAATTACCAGGCATAAGGTAATATAGTTGATGAATACATAAGGAATTTAGAATATAACATGAATGGAAAAACTAAACAAAGTTATGTTCTCCTTTTTCCACAGTGGGAAAAGGTGGTGCAGCACAAAAATAAATATTGCTCACAAAAAAAATCCTGTTAGGGTCAATAATAGCCATGTAAAGGGTGCCAGAATACGAATACATATTCTAGCCACTCACATTCTGGGCACCAGGCTCATTAAGGAAGTCTGACAAGTATATGAAAAGGCCTCTCACAGTTTGTATGTGTATAAATCAATGTGACACTAACTAAACAAGCGCCGGTAGAGAGCAGGGATAATGAACAGAAATGGACTGAAGGCAAACTGAGTCTTAATCATGGGGCAGACATGATGGATAGAGCGAGAGAGGGGAGAAGACAGGTGGAAAACGGCATGAAAGAAAGAAAAGAAGTAGTTACAAAGCTTAGAGAGAGCAGACGTGAGTTAAATGGTGTTTGCTCGTTTTCGTTTTAACCTTTTTGAAGGTTTTTTGGAGGAAATACTTGGGTGTGATTACAAATTTGACTGAAATTACTGGTATCAGTGGCAAACCTCTGTGAACTGGCATATTTATTCGTCGTAGCAGCTGATTAATACATGTCTTTGGCCTCTGGAGGCCAAGGCTCTTTATTAGATCCACATTCAAAGGCGGCATCATTTCACAGCTTTTATCCAGGACTGAAACATGAATATCAGGACAAACAAACACTTGCAAATTTGAGAGTAGCCAAGGATGATCTGACAAAATTAACACACCCATGGGTAACCAGTCAGTCACAGGGTGCAACTGTCTGCATATGAAGACAGAAAAGAGACAGGCAGAAAGGGGGAGGGTGGGGGTAACTTTTGGATGTGAATCTTGTGCCAATATTTGACCGCCAACATCCCAGCATGGATAAACACTGGCCACATGGCACTCTGTGACCCCCGGGTCTCCATTATTTAACACACACACACACACACACACACACACACACACAGAAAAAGGAGCAGTCGGGAACTCGTGAGTGTTAGCATAGATTGAACTCAAAGTTTCAGACTATTGATCATTAATAACCATTTACACTATATAGGTGATACAGAATAATCATACGTGCACACACACAGAGCAAACCGCTGCAGACAGGGCAAACAGATGAACAGGTAGAAAGCTGCTAAGCAAACCACAGTGCTCCAGAATTTACTGTGGCCTCTTTGTGCTCGACAATACTGAACTGGTGTAAAAAGCAAACAAATAGTGTAGAACAAAGAAAACAAAAACATATTTAGGTGAATAACATTTACTATAAAAGTAAATTCTAAAATTTGAGTTTAAAACCGTACTGCTTCCAAGAGTTTGTGGAAGAAAAAAAAAATAGGGAAAAATAAACCAGAGAAAGGTGGAAAATGTTTTGGCTAAATTCTCTACAGATACATTTCTTTTTATATATATATATGTATGCAAGGGACACGTCTTGGCCACTACAACAGACTGAAGGCATGTGAGTAGAAAGAATCACAAAAAAACTAAAAACTAAAAAACTAAAGACTAGACTAGACTTAAAGCATATTTACTATATAATATGAATATGATTTTGACCACACATTGTAAAAATGAATGTATACAGTAACAAGAAAGCTAAATAAATTAGTTAAATTGTCTTTTTAGGAAGTACAGAACTGCAAAAATATATCATTTACCCCAACAGTGAATTAAGTGTTGTATTAGAAACACATTAGCCTCAAATAGCTAGTAAGGCAAATGGCTAATACAAGACGTAAACCGATTGCAGAAACAAAATTCTACTGAATCACAAACCAGTAATCACTAAACAGCTAGAATAAAACGTGTAGTAAAATTTACGGAGCAGATAAAAGATGTCTATTTGCACGGTAACAGATCGGACAAATTGGCGGATGTAGCGATGTCAGTTAAACTGCTACAGAACTGTCAGTAGTGGTTGCTACTAGCAACATAATGTTCAGCTGAAACAGCTGACAGAAAATTGTTGTCCAAAAATATAAAACTGTTTTTAGCACTATACAGCTCCCTAAGGGTGGTGGGTGTCCAAAGTTTCTCACACGGTGTCAACAAAACTATTGTAGTGAACTACACAAGTGTTCTTTATAAAGTGAGGAAGTACATGAGTGTAAAAGAATTTCAGCTAAAATGATCTAAATAAAAATGCACAAACTAACTCCAGTCATTATTTCCTCATTTCTCTCCATATAATCTCCCTGGTTTACAGTGTCTCTCTCACACACACTTTGACACACACACACAAACAATGCACATAAATCCTTTTATCCCTGAGCACAAACTAACACTAAACCGTTCAGCCTCCCTACAAGTCCAATTTTATTCACATCAGGGCATAGACAGACAGACACACACACACTGCATCTCACACTGCAGATCAGAAAGTGTGTGGGTGGTGGTTTCCCCATAGGCCTGTGGTGACAATGAGTCAAGGAGACAGGACACGTGCACACACTTGCGCTCACACACACACACAAATGCAGAAATCATAGCACAGATGGACATACTGAACATGAACAAGTCACAGACTCTCTTGCTAAAATGTACACACACATTCCTACACTCCCTCTGCACTGATGTATGCAAAGTATACAGAGGAACGGCACTGAACGAGTAGTGATGATAATGACAACGCTGACAACAAGGAGACAGAAGAGGTGATGACAAAGACGATGACGATTAAGATGTGACAATGTGTGAATGTGTTGACAAAATCTTGTTTATCAGATAGCAGCTCTGTGAATCTTAACAGGAGATTGAGATTCAGCCTGGACGTCTTGGAGCCAGACAGACAACAAACACTATCTCCCTGTTGGTTTGATGAACTTTGTGAAAATTTGAACAATTAATGAGCTGTTTAAATCCCACTACTAACAGTGTTATGTGTAATCTTATAGTACAATCAATAATTGTGCTTTTCTTGAATCAGATGATTGTACTGTAGAATTACAGTATAATGTTTTATGCTGTAAAGACTTTATGTAGCTTTGTGCCATGGTTTCCCTTTTTTAAAAATATTTCACTAAGAAAAGTTTTTTTTAAAACTGTGTCATCTTTTATCATCAGGTTTTAAAGCAATATTGATATTTCTGTGACGGATTTCCACCTAAATCCATCTCCTGCTCATTTCTCAAGCTATGTGCTCTTGAGCCGGTAGGTAAACACAGACTCTTTTTCACATTTTCGCTGGAGCTCTGAGGCGTCATTTAATAGCTTTTATTTCAGCAGACAGTCAAGCTTACACAGTAACTGGTTGCCACTGACAGATGGGTTGTCATTTTGGTACAAACTGAAGAAGATGCTGGCTATTAGTCTTTTCAAATTATTCCTAGATATTAAATAAAAAGACCAAACCAATCAGGCATTAATCATTTAATGCCTTAAATATAATACAGAAGTTTTGTAAATTTATTCATGTTAATTCCCATAAATTCATGTTAATTCCCATGGAAAGTTTCCAACTTTGAAAATTCGTATTAAGTATATGTAAAGGTGTATGTAGGTCCGGTTATGCTCAAACAGAACCAGAACTAGTATGACATCCAACCATGTCAGTAAGTGTTGCCTGATCCAAGAGAAGGGGCGATGCTATATCATTTAAATGTGGAGACAGTACAGCATACATTTCCACAGTCTCTCTTGGAATAGAAGCTGTTTTTACACAGAGATTCCACAATAGTACCTTGAAGAATGTCCACCATTATGCCAGCTTTGCTTTTTTACAATGAACTAAACAAAGCCAGCATAATGCTGCCCCCAACGGTGATTTTAGAGAGCATGCCAGCATTCTGGAAGCTGTAGATAGAGAGCTGATCGTCAAAGTGTTGCTATCCCAGCAGCAAGGAAACAACACACACAGGAGCTCTACTTTGGTCTTAAAAATCTGCTGCCTTTATTCACTGCTCACCTTTTCCTCTGCACCACTCACATTCTTCCTCCCTCTCTCTTTAATTATTTCAGCCACATACTCACTACGCACACGTTTTTCCCATCCTGCCGGTTCACCCTTTTCACACAGATGTCGATTTGGCTCTGTTACTACCTCCGCTGCTGGCTCAGAGGCAGAACAACAACAATCCCCCCCTCCACCCCATTCCATCTTTGTATCTTTTAGACAGAATGGTAAGGAGCAATCGTCCCGCCTTGAACAGGCTGTGTAAAAGGGGCTACAGTCTCTTGGTGCGTCATAGTGTCACCTCTACACGGCGCTCCTATCACTACGTGAATTAGGTGTGAACAATGGATCATTGGTTCCGGAAAAACCACTTCAGCCAATGTTTGATTGGTCTGTGTATGTGGTGTTCGTCTGAGAAGCAATTCTAAAGAAGCATGCTGGAAGCTTAATGAACTGGACATTTTATCTATTTTCCAAACCATCACTTTATTATATTCTTGTTGATTTAGATGGGTTTTTATCATATTTTCACATGGTGTTCCAATTCATATCTCCATGTTGAATCGCTAAATAGGACATAGTTCACTTCTCAGTGCTTGAAGCAGACGTACTGTGTGTGCCAGGATGAAAACAACAACAAAAAAGAAAAATGACATACTAGCTAAATACTGTTAGTATTAAGTTCAGTTTTTGCTGATGCAAGTTTATTTTCACCAGGTTAAAAGGTGACTAAGAATTGTGCCTTCGTTTTGCTGATGAAATAAGCAGTTTAATGGGCCACCAAGTCTATGTGGTGACAAATGTTCTTTCTTTGTTAATTCATGCTCAGCTGAAACAACCTCTGAATAACTTCAGACACAATAACTTCGGCTTTCCGATGCAGCTAGCCTGCGCTCATTCGATTAGATAAAGCACAATGCAGCTCTGCCTCGCTTCAACTTTGCTGCACATTGTTGTCAGCTGAAGAAAATAGGATGCTGCCACAATTCCTTTCAGTCAGTGTGACAGACAGCAATCAAGTGGAGAATAATCACTACTTCTTTGTCAGAGCAGACAGAAAGGGGGAAAAGGCAGAGAGGAAATGTACTGTTGCGTTCTGCTTACTTCAGCTCTTACAAATGTTGCTTTAGAGGGTGTGTTATTAATGAATGCTTGTGCTTTTCTGAATGGGCTGTAAAGAATATACAGCTGGTACTTCACATATACGCACACAGAGATACACAAAGGCACAGACACACACTATCATGAGTAATATGTTAATGACACAGCTGTATTGCCTCTAAGAAGGATTAAGGTATGCAAGCAGACCAAGAAGTATGTGCATGTCGCAAACGCATGCATGCTTGCTCCATCGCAACATCTGTAGCTGCGTTTGTGGCTGCCCTAAGAAGCACAGTATGAATAAATGCATGGTCCGTCCACACAGCACATAACCCCATTCTCTATCTCCAAACTGAAATGGCAGCTAATTGCTCTTGTTTTTTGTGTCTCATTCTCTCCTGCTGCTTCTCTCTGATTCTCTCCCCTCACTCCAACATGGAATGTCATGTATCTCTATGAGAGAGAAATCTATTATTGTAGCCTAAATTACTAGTGGCCTCACCAAAAAAAAGTGCTAAAATAAAGACTGACAAATATCAAAAGAAGGTAAAAGAAGTAGAGAAGAAGAGGCTGAATTCCCAGCACCCTCATTCTAACATTTTCCAGTACAGCCGCACTGATTGATTTGGACTCGATAATAAAAACAATTGTGAATGTCAGTTCTAAATGATATGTTTAAATAATGCCAAAAAAGAGAGATGTGGCTTCTGCTGCATCCAAAATTTCATTACAAATGTCACATTATCATCGAGGCTAGATGGCAAGAGAGATGGGGGGTGGGGGTTGTAGACAGAAGAGGAGGAGAAGGAGGAGGAAAGAGGATGAGCACAGAATATAATGAAGACAAATGGGTTTTCCAATGTTTCCTGAATGCTAGCTCTAAAGGCCACATGTTTTCCAGAGACCCAACGACCCAAGTGTCTGCAGCACTGCAATAGCAATAAATGCTGATTCATAGAGCCATTCCAACACGTACATATACTGTCAGCTAATCACTGTTTTACATCTGCCTAAGATTTCACAATGTGTGTAAAAGTAAGAGCTGAAATTGTATTTGGATATATGTATTGCTAGCCATACAAACATCAAAAGTAAGATTTGGAAATTTGTGTACCTTACGATATAGGAACCTTAAAGCGTCATAACATATTTAGCATTATGATGAAAAATGAATCAAATGGCATCCTGTAATGTGAAAAGCTCACTATAGTCTCAAAACTGTGCAGTACAGTGTTTATTACAGATAGTTTCTGTACTTGTGCTGCTGTGCTTTGTTGTACCTGCTATAATGAATATTTTTATAGCAAAATGTATCTAATTGTTGTAATGTAGTGTGTGATGTTGCAGTGTTGTTACAGTACTGCTTTTATACAATATAATAATCACATTTCTGTTGACAAAATGTGTATTTTGAATGTTCAGAGAAAACACAGTTCAGAGTTTTGCTTAAGAAATCCTGAGATCTTTTATGTTGGGAAAAGGAGAACCTTATGTTCACTTGAAAATTGCTGCTGCGTCATAATCGCTCCTTTGAAAGAGTAACCTCTTCAGAGAATCAAGGCATTACTTTATCATCATTCAGTGCAATTACTATCTCTGTGTTCATTCTTCATTTTATTGCAGTCTCTCACTTTCTTGTCCCCACATGGTTTTGATGTCTATGCTGTGTTCTTTCATCACAGCTGGTTCAAACATTTGTAATAAATATGGAAAATAAATTAAACAAGTTTAGACTTTAGGTTTGTCTTTCTTTTATGAAATATTTATTACAGGTTACAGTCAACCCTCTAACAACCTATGTATACTTCAGGCTTCACCAGTGAACAAGGGACAAAATCTTCATCATGACCAATACACTCTAGGGTACCATTTATTTGCTGTTTTGGTAGACCATATGCAGCTTTACAAAAGGGGCAATGGTGGGGTGACGAGCAATGCACCTCATCTGTTAAATTGAAACAGACAGCACTGCAAGTACATGGTACAGTATGTTCTTTACAGTAGCTTAAAGCAACCACTAGCACATCCCAGGGGAACAAGTGCTTACCTTCCCATCAGCCCTTTACCACTGCGTGCATGAAAACTTAAAGACTGCTTAAGCCAATTAAGCAGTCGAGTTGCAAACACATCAAGATCATGGATTTAGTTCTTGTAAATATCTCACCGGCTCTTAATGTTGAATTCATAAATTCTTTATTACGAGTGGATGTAGATGTAAACATCCTGCAGCCAGGACAAATAATGTCATTACTGAGCAGTTATGAAATGAACATGAGCAACCTGAGAATTTAATAAGCCACGTGTGTTGTGCACCGTCAACACGTAAAAGGGTGTGAATTATGTCACCTGTAACTTGAATCCCAAGAAAACCACAGACATGTTAACATGCACACATACATACACAACCCTGAGACATCATACTCATCATACTTTCCCCATTTAACCATCCGTAATAGTTAAGTTTCTGCTTGGCTGGTTCAGTACAAGGAGACAGGAGAGAGATATTGGGGGTGCTGAACCGAGTCATACAGTGTGAGAGAATGAAGAGGAGAACGACGACGGCGATGAGGGGGAGAGAGGAGGAGGTAGCCTGGTTCCAGACCTCTGAATCATCGTCCACATCACCAAATTTATCAGTGACTCAGAGAGGACTGATGTTGCTCTTGTGAATGGCCATTTTGTGGTTGTAGAAACAACCGAGCCAATCAGAAGCTTTGTGGGCAGGACAAATGCAGGTGTGGTGACACAGCTGTGCCAGATTCAGACATGTTAGGACCAACCATATCTTCAAATGGAGCTTGTTCATTGACAAATTAAATCACTAAATGGTTTAGTAATTCCATTTTTACCTAGTAAGCATGCTTCATATTCTTGACACATGACGTTCAGTACACCATATACTTGGTACTTGTGATTTAATGCTAAAATCCTGGTGGCTGAAGGGTTTAACCAGAATCCACAACATCCACAGTTTGCATCTGTTTGGACCTTTGTTGCATGTCATTCCCAATCACACCCTCCAAGCATTTTATGTCAAATTTCTGTGACAAAGAAAACAGATGTCAGACATGTCCCATTTTCTAAAGTTGGTTATGATTTTGTGTTTTCTGAGAACAAGAAAAGGCTTTAATTAGTACAATAATATAAGTTAACTTAAACTAACATTTAACAAAAGAGCCCATCTACACGTGGCAGCTACTCCAGCTTTAGTTCACCCAAAAATGGGGCAGTAGTATTTGCACATTATTACTTAACTTCTGGTACTTGACTTCATTTTGCAATAAATGCTGACCCACATAAGACTGAGGCAACTACCTAATTATGCATTTTGAGTGAAATATTACTGATTTCTTACTCCTAACTGTGTCATGCCTTTGCCATCCTAGGAAAAAAGCAGCCTACAGACCCCTATTGAATGATGCAGATCAGAGGGGATTTAGAAGTGGATATACCAAATGCCGTTTGAAAAATAAGTAGGTATAATCCTTACTTGCATATAGCCTGCACTACATCACTGGATATGGACTACTAGGGCTCCATGCTGGCTGCTGGTTTTCTAACATATGCTAGATTTTCTAACATGTCACCAGTACATTAGCCAATATCGTAACAGCTTGCAAACATTAGGAAGTTGCTGTTGCTCCCTGTGTGCTAAAACACATTAGCTAATATCTACCTCGAAGAGGCACAGTATTCAATAAATCTTATTCTCTTAATTATTTGTCATGAGTTTATTCAACACAGCCTCTCTTTTGTCTCTCTGTTATAACACTGTGCCCACGTTGTCTCTTGCTTAGCTTATCCTGCAACCACCAAAAATATCTCAAGAAGGCAATGTTTTCAAAAATGTTTTTAAATATATATAGATATATGCTACAAACCCAAAAAACAAAAAACAGTTCATAGGGACAATATGTGACACAGTTTCCAACATTCCCACAAAGCTGAAGAACATTACATAATTACGACATATTCTTATGATAGATGTTTTAGCCATTTGCTCTGTAACTCAGTAATCTCTTTTGTCTCGCTGTCTGTCTCCCCGTCTCTTACTCAAGTGAGCAGTTGGCATAAACACACTGACTGCAGCAGTAACAATAATCAAGCCTTCCCTGACGTCCATATAAAGATGATTTCGGGTGAGTCACAGAGGCAAGTGGAGAAAGAAACAAAATCAATAGCAGACGGAGTGTTGGTCATAGAAGTCATAGATGGATAGTCATGAGATGGATATTTAGGTTTACATTTACAGTAAAGCTAAGGCAAATAACCTTGCATAAAGAAACCTTTCTTTATACAAGGAAAGACTCCTCTGTGGTAAATGAGGTCCGATTGTGTTTATCCGCCTCTCTCTTTCAATATATACAACTTGAGTGTTTCCTTCCCTCCATCTTCTTATCGGTTTATCTCAATATCCCATGGGAAAACATCTCATGGACATCAACACACAGGAGGAGGACGCCAAGTTTAATGTAATCAAAGTGAGCACTTTTTTCCATTGAAGCGGTAGATTAAAAAAAAAAAAAGCCTTAAGTGTTTTATTTTTCACAGATATGTAGGTGTGATGATCATAAGTAAGGTGTTAAATTTTAGCCGTTAGATGCAGTACATCTATTTTGATTTATTTAACATCAAAACATTTTCAGAGAAAATATTTTCCCTTCTTTTTTCTCCATTTTGCCCTCCTCCCTTCTTCCTATTCCCATGGCGCTTCCCTCAAATCTCCCCATCTCTCTCCTTAATGTGCTTTTTGTGTGAGTGGAAAACAGAGCGGTCATAAGCCTCAGCTGGCCATCAAACATTTACATCATGTGGTGCTTTGGAGTGCAAAAGAGAGAAAGACTGAAGAGAAAGACACAGATAGAGAAGGAGAAGGATGCCTACAAAAGAAACAAAGACAGACATGGAAAAAAAACAGACGAAAAAAGGGAAGACAGACAGTGAGGAAGTCATATAAAGAAAGACGCAGACAGAAAGAGTGAAAGACACAGAGACAGACAGACAAAGAGGGTGTAAAAGACAGAGAAAGAGACAAGGCAACAGCTGACCAGCTCAAACAGAAGAGTCATTGTATGAGTGCCAGTAGGTCAGAAGTTCACCAGTCACTAGTCCACACAAGGTCCAAATAATGGCAGCAAGGATGGAATTCATAATTATTCGCACAAGAGTTTGGAAAAACTTGTTGAATGTTTTTGATTCAAGATTGGCAACAGATTTCCATTTAAACTCCAGGCAGTACTACATGAAAGCAATGTCTTGAACAGAAAGAGAGAAAAGAAAATAGAGAGTGCACAGAGAAATGTGATGTCTGTCTGGCTTGATAATCTTAATAACACTGAGATGTGGGTGCGTGACGCACCAGCCTTATCTCCATTTGTGAAGTGAGAATGTTTGAGGTTTGAAAGCAGATCATGAATCAGATAAGAAATCTGTATGTCTGTGATTAAACCCAATGTCAAAATCAGCTACTATATTTAAACTTTAAAATTTGATCCCAGACTAAGACAAATACTGGTTTGTGAGTATATATAACAAAAATAATCCCTCTAAGCCAGTTGTCCCAAACCTGGGCTTTGGGACCCCGTGAAGGTCTTACAAGATAAATCTGAGGCGTCATAACATGATTAAAGGAGGCGACAAAACAAAGTTCTGCTGTGACCTTTTCTGACTTTATCTTTAATTGTGGCATTTTATGCTGAAATACCTCTAAAAGTTTGTGTTTTTTTTGGCCTTTTTTTTTTTTTTTAGCTTTATTTGATAGAGACAGCTGAACCCTGGGCCACCACAGCAAGGACTGAGCCTTTGTAAATGGGGCGAATGCTCTACCAACTGAGCTAAACGACACCCCTAAAAAGTTATTTTAATGTAATCATCTAAAAATGTATCCAAATTAAACAACTAAATATGTTGTTTGTCCATGGCTTTTTTCAAACAACACCTATAAGAGTTTTCTTTCTATCAAACCAAATTACTGTTTACAAATCAGTTTTATAGTGTGAGAACATCATGGATAAGGTTTAGGAACAAAAATGACTTGGGACTTTTGGTTTGGGTTAAAATAAGTACTTTGTTAAACCTGCAATAACTGATTGGCCTCTTGGGGGCAGCAGGAACAAGTTGTGAACACAACTTTGATGTCACCTTTAAAGTTAAACTTAAGCAAATGTCATTATGCAAGCAAAATATAGTAATATGTTAGCAGTTACCGAGCAACATTAACATTCATTTGGAGTCATGTCTCTGGCCACTCGAAGAATTTAAGTCCAATATTCACAATCGTTCAGTTCAGATTTCAGTATCTGCCAACTCCTGAGGGATATATCTGGATCTTTAGCTGCTAAATGGTCCACCAGCTAGTCTCTAACTGTGTCCGTCTACCATTTTGCTGCTGAGTGGCTGTAGTATTGTGGAAAGTAATTTATATACTGCCATGTATTTAGAAAAGCAACTAACATCAGGTAAATTAGCTTCTTCTAATTACATTATATATTTATGTTGTTAGAGAACTGTTTTCTTTGTTTCTACTTAGACACATCTAATGGTAATCAATGCAGTGCTAAATTGTGGAGAATATATAAAAACATGATTACACTGGGCCAACACATATTAGTAATTCATTATCTTTTTTAATAACTTTTCTGGCACAGGTGGGGAGACAATTAGGCCAGAAAGAGTGCATGGATAGTGTACTCATAATACCCTGAAGGATTCCCAGAAAAGGTGATTTTTTTTAAGGCTAAAAATGATGGAAAATGATATTTTGAGCAGGACGCGGTATATTTAATGACATGAGATAAAGCAATGGGTACAGTCATTAATCTTGTAATCCTTCTGATTACTTAAACATAACCTGACATGTACTGTGTGCCTGATAAAAACAAGCATGAAATAATCAATTAAAAAACACCTGATACTGGTCTGCAAGTGCCATTATCTCCTTAATTTTCTCCTTGCTGCCCTGATCGCCACGCCTCCACCTCTGGAGATGACTGCTGATTTTTCCCCTTTACACTCTCACTACGTCTATTCTGCCCTTTTTTCCCCCATTTCCATTTTTAGCTTTTAACCTATTACTCTTGGAGCATTACAATGAGTGAGCAGATAAACCTCAGTGTCTCGCTCAAGGACACTTTATCATCAACATGGCTGTTAATGGGCTTGGCTGACGGTTAATGGCTGTAATGGGTGTTGTCCCTGGATCAAGCCCATATACTGTGCACCTATGAGAACAAACAAGGCAAAGAACAGTACTGACAACTTTAATGATTTCTAAGTGAAACCATTTTCCTTGTGTTTTTTTCTTGGTTTCCCCCCTTGCACCCACCCAACCCCCACAAATCTCTCTCTCTCTCTCTGCTCTGCTCTGCTATACAATGACAGAGAGAAGAGATAAACAGACACGAGTCCCCTGCTCTGACTGCTGCTGTGGAGGAAGGAGAGAGTCAGTTACCTTTACAAATACAATATGTGCATCCACACAAATATATATACATACTCTCACACATACACAATTTATGACTGCACTTACGTGACACACATACACAGGGATTATCTGTTTGCTATCATATGAACAACACACCATGTAAACATACTGGAACAGATTCGTATCTAGACTTATTTCCTTTCCCTCCCTATCCCACAACAGAGACCCACTGCATGCAAGCAGTGACAAGCCCACTTTATCACGTTACCACGACTTTGTAAACATGTAACCCATTTCAGAGACGTGTAGTCTGTGTTTATGAGTATATGCTAATTCTCTCTTTTGTAGGCGGTGGTTTTTACCTTCACAAACCTCATGAAATAAAGAAAACAAAGCGCCTCGGTCTGCCACTGCCTCATTTGAACAAATTAATTGTAACTGCTGTTTTTATGAGGGACAAGAGTCACCTTGAGCCTCTGTAGTCAAATCACAGCAGCTCTTTTGCTCGCCTCTAATCCATACATTGCATAACATAGCAAGCCCTCCCTTCACATCTACTATAGTGCCTAACTGCTGCAAAATAAAGAGGTAGACTCAGGGAGTGGGTGGGGGATGGGGCACAAAATGATGCAAGTAATAAGATAGGAAAGTGTGAGGTATGTACAGTAAATATGTGAATGACCCTATGATCTTTTTAAATTGAGAAGGTCAGACTTGCAGCTTTTGGTCTTCTTCTAGGAAATGCACCAAGAGAAAAAAACATAAATGCAGATGATACACTGTGCAATGTCGCAATCTATTTGTCGTTGTGTTGTGTTATGTAGAAATCCGTTTGTTCATTGGGGTTGTGTACCAAAAAGGTTAAGAACCATCAGGTTGCGTAACGCATCTAACACTCCCTGACTGCAGCTATCCAAAACAAGGACCGATCCCCCGTGACACACACACACACACAGATTTTACCTAGGTGCAGGGCAGAGATACACAACATCAAAATGGAGGACAGGCGAGTCTGCTAAATGTGATTTTATTTCATTATGCAATCCTCTAGTCCAGTGACAAATCACCAGACAGCAGCACATATTTGACCCCACTCATTTTGTCAAAACTTCCTCTGTCCATCTCTTAGTTCTCATGCCTCTTCTTTCCTCTCATGGCCTTTATTTTCCAAACCACCCATTCTTACTTGCTATCTCTCTTACGCTCACCCTCCAATTCAGCGCCCATTAAGTCCATTAAGTCTCTTTGGTTTTACCCTTCCCATCCACATCCATCCCCTCCCCTGTCTTATCTCTCCTTACTGTAATCCTCTGTCACATCCCTCAACCCCTGCATGTTTACTCCCGCTCCCTCCCACCTCTATTTCCTATGTCTCAACCTTGTTTTTTCCCCTGTCTCCTCTCACCTCCTTTATTTTTTCAATACCACCACAGGTCTTACCAGGTGTGGGCTACAGTGAAGCGTCGCCTCTGTCGGATGCTCTTGTTGACCATCAGCTTTCGGAAGAGGCGCGGGGAGCTTCTGGGCGACAGTTTGGGGGATGTGGCGCCCCTCTTTCCTCCAACCACACCTGGGATTTTGGGAGGTTCCAGCTCCAGGTGCATGTGCTCCTTGAACGTGCGGATGCAGGAGTCCATTTCAACGCTCAGCTCATTGGATGACATCCCTGCAGGCTAGGTTGAGTCCTGTATGGTGGACTTTCCTTTTTCAAATTCTGCCCCTTTCTGTCCAAATTCAGTCACGTCAACTGGTCATGTACAGCTGATTTTGTTTTCCTCTTGCCTTATCCAGAGACAGAGAAGTTTACACTGCGTTGAAATTTTATAGTGGAATGACGGAAGCTACCTCACACGCAAGCATCCACCCAGGAAAAGGCCAACTCACACATACCTTTTTGTTGTTTGTGTTGCCTCTGTGCTTTCTGTCCTTTCCCCCGTTCTTCACGGGTTTAGGGATTAGCCAGCCAGCAGTCGTGCCCTCTCCTCCTCTCCTGCACTGTGCTTTAAAGGAGTTTTACGCACAACAGGGTCACATACAGCTCCTGCCAGGAGAGAAGAATTCCTCCTCTTACTGCTTCTCTCCTGGTTTGCTGTCGGCAAAGTGCACACCCAAGTGCTCTGTCACTCTCCCTCCTTTCCTCTGTGTGCTCTCTGTCACTGTTGGTGCCTGTTAAATGCCACCTAAGTACCAACTCTTTCTCTCAGTCCATCCAGGCAGCTTGATGTTGGAGGATCTCCCTTATAAAAGATTCAGATGGGCTGAAAACTGCTCTCTGCCTCCGTCTGCCTTGCTCATGCTCCCCCCTCCATCAACCACTGCTTGACTGACCTCCTCTCTCTGCAAACAACCCCCACCTCTCCCAAAGGCACTCCTGGTGTGGCACAGAGTGACTCCCACTATGCCGAGCCTGAAGTCAGATTTCCCTTCACTCGAACAGTCAGAGTGGTGAGCGGAGCACAGCACAGCATGCAGGCAAATGCTTCACTTGCTGTTTCATTCAGAATATACACACGGAGCTGAGAGCAGGCACGCAGTGAGTACAAGCCACGCCTCCCCTGTTAAGGATTGGCTGGTGGTTGTGGTGACGACAAGCAGGCAGGCACAGTAACAGGTTGTCAGATTTATTTTTTTAATTTTTTGTTTAGCCAGGATTTGTGGTAATGTTGCTGATGATGTTGTGACCTTTAGTGAGGCAGACGACTGGTGACTACAGGCCAAGAAAAGTGGTCATTTGGACTGGGGATAAAAGCAAACAGCTAAATGGGTATCAGTGAGGAGAAACATACACACTGCTAAAGGTCAGCTGATTTAAATAAACACACTAAACCATGCGCATAAAAGTACTGCAGTACAAAGACAACCACATATTAACTTACTACAGTACAGTAAGCACAGGATATATTCCATCTCTCTCTCTCTCTCTCTCTCTCTCTCTCTCTCTCTCAGACATACACCTTTACCCGTCCATAATTCTGTCTGAATGGATGCAATCCAACCATGAAATTGCCACACTATGTAGAAAGAAGAAATAAAGAATTGAGATATATATGACATTCCAGATATATATCACACACACACAAAGGGCTACACTGAGTGATGAAAAGAAGACAGAGAAAAATAGGGGCAATGCCCTTAAGGTACAGAGACAGAGAAGATGAAGGAGAAAAATCCAAAAGGAACATCAGAAGAGGCGGAATGGCAGCGTGACGAGTATTGGAAATGTGAGCACTTGCTTGTCTGCTCTGTGGACTGATTTGTTTTGGTTGTGAGTCACTGATGATTCTGAGCCATCTAAGCATGGAGTGCTTTCTCACTAAATCCTTGCCAATAAGCCATTTGGAAATAGTCTTTCCAGGCGTGTACATAAAGAAGAAACACTTGTAGTAATATGAAGCGTCATAGGAGCACAGCCGACCAGTGTGTGCAGCATTGTCAGTGGTTTAAAATCATCCGGTGATGCATCGCATTCCTTAGCTGTCCTATTTTATATCTCAGTACAAATAATCAAAGTTTCATCAGAAAACAGGTTAAAGTAATGCTTGACAAAATATGATGATGGACACGATTGAAAATAACTGCCCTGTATTTTTATTGGTAGGTGAACTGGTTGTAAAGTCATGAAGCCTACTGTAGATCAGGGGTGTGCCATCATATCAATAATACTGGTATAATCTTTAATATGATATGAAATATATCATGATAATGGCAATATTTCAACTTGTTTATGTAATAACATAATACTGTTACACACATCAGCGCAGCAGATGTTACCGCCTCCATGATGGAGGAGTTCCCAAAAAGGGGAGTGGCTTCAAAAAAACACGATAAGATGGTATAAGTGCAAGAAGACTATAATTGGAAAGGGGGGCAATGCAACAACTTATTTCATCACCTAAGTGGAAAGCCAAAAATCCTGCAACAGCTGTTGTGAGTTTTCAAATCGTAGAAATACCCTGAAATATTGCCTATCCCTACTGTAGATCAGTGTTGGAATTACACCAAAAAAAAAAGAAAACAGATAAAAAATGAACAATTATACAATATAATTTCTAAACATGCAATAAACTACATAAGAATATAAAAGGACATAAAATAAAAGTTAAATTCAAGTCTCTTTCTAATCTTTTTTTATGTCCTGCACTCCTCCTCTGAGGCACGAGAGTCAATGAAATAATGTTAAAATGAGGCAAACCCAAGCAAATCTTCTCACTATCTTCACAAAGTTGGCCTTGTGTACAAAGAAGCAAAGACTTTGTTGTTTGCTGACGAGGTGCAAGGTGTGCATTTAGAAGAGGAATGGAATAATGGGACAGTGGGTGGCAGTGTACAAAAGCAGCTGTGCAAAAAAAATTAACAAGCAGCGTCCCTCGTAAGAGAGCTACTGAAATAGCAGAAATCAAAATAAAGAAATGCTCCCAAACAAGATTGAAGAAATGAGTCCTCGTCTGATGCAGTAAACAATCAGCTCTTTTAGAACAGCTTATATGGTTGCAAAGGACTCGGCGGTAATATACAAAAATGAGTGCCCTCATAAAACTTAATGAACTGAATGGTGTGCCAGTCGCCACTGCACACATATCCGACCATTCATGTGCTGCAATCATAACCACAGAAATGAAGGCAGCATTTGTGTCTAATGTCAAATCACTTGCTGTTTCCATTAGCTTCACTTTGGATCAAAGTACCGTACATAGATGTGTGTGTTTATGATTGTTTGTGTAAGGTGTGCAGCCAACAGCCATAGAGATATACACAATGGGTTTTAGTTGACCTGGACAGAGGAACAGATGCTGAATCAATGTGTAATTGTCAAAAAGAGACCCTTCAGGGAGCTGGGATAGATCATGATTTTCTGCAAAAAATCTCATCAGCATTGCCACAAATGGAACAGCTGTCCTGCCAGAGAGAGAGAACGGACTTGTGACGAGATGAGTCCAGTCACTTCACCGTTTGGCTCATTGCATGGAGTTGGCAGTACAAAATTCTTTGAAAGAAGTGGAAGGATGCAACTATTTCATAACTGAATTTTAACCCTTACAAAGAGTATTATTTAGTGAATTGTTCACTTCATGTCGAGTTTTTGGGGATTTGGTGAAAAGCAGTAGCAAGTGCAAGGCAAAATTCTACTCATATATTGTGGCCAAAAGGAGGAGGACAGGAAATAGCCTTCTAAAAGTACAAGAGAGTTGCACTGCAGAACTGAATAGCAGTGCTAAAAGTCTTGTGTTGGCCCATTTCAAACATCAGTGGATGCATTATCATGCTCAAATGTGGACAGGGCTTGTGGACAATCTTTACTGTAAGTTACAGAAACGTGACAACATCTTTTGTCAACGAACTGTCACATGAGAGTGGTAAAAAAAAAAAACAAGGGGGGAAAATAGTGGACAAGGTTGAACGAGATATTGCCACAGGCCAGTTAAAAGGTGTTGATCATACACCACAAAGTAGTAAAGTTAAACAGGTAGTTTGATCAGGAAGTCACAGATAATCTGAATAAATGATTCCCTGACAGTGAGTTGGTGGCTTTTTTGAAGCCTCTGGACAAGCAATTCAGGTAAATACAGGACTCTCATCCAGGGAAGCAATCAGTGAATACAGAAACTGGAATGGCTAAAAAGCATGTTTTAGAATTGAAAAGGAAAGTCACAACTTCCAGTTTCTCCACCTGCCTGATATGTTTTCCTAAAACCACAACATATATAAAGATAAAACACCTGTACACAAAACCATGAAATACTATTGCTGGCTCTTGCACATTTGTGAGATTTCTGCACTGAAAGGGGAGATGAAAAAAGGTGAATGACACAGCACACATGAGAAGGGCAGAAAACCAATGCCAGCGAGTCGTTTTAAAAGAGATGAAAGATTGAAAGCGATTGGATTAGGGTGACTGGGCCATTTCATTCTACATTAAACTCTTTACATCCTTGAGGGCTTGAATGAAAGCACACAATGCACTGTCACAGCACAGCACAGAAAGAAGTGAGATATACAATAGGCCCTGCAGCCAACAGTAAAGGAGCTCTGGCATTTCTCCACTGTTGTGTTATGTTTCTGTGGACCTCAATATTGGTACCTGTGGGAGAGCAGGGAGAGCTGATGAAAATGCTGCATCCTTTTTAAGCATCTTGGCCACCTGTAAAGGTTAAGGTCTTAAATGATTTGTCAATTAATCAATTGTTCATTCACAGATAATGAATTGACAATAATGGATTAACAATAATACTAATAATTGATAAATTGTTTAAGTGACAGCATATTAGCATGCCAACATTTGCTATTTTAACACTGAACACAAAGTGCAGCTGAGGCTGGTGGGAATAAATTTAGTTTTGCAGACATTTTAGTCCATTTCAGTATCAAATCAAAATTTTGACCAAATTATGAATAAATAAATTAAATGAAGGGATCACCAGAGTGATTACAATTCATCCTGAGTGCGACGTGAATGCTTGTACCAAATGGCAAAAAGGCTTATAGTTGTTGAGACATTTCACTTAAAAACACAAATGTCAACATCATGGTGGCACTACAGGAAAAGCCAGGGGATCAGGAAAGCAGGTATGATTCATCCTCTGGGGACCATGAATGTCTGTTCAAAATTTCATGCCAACTCATCTAATAGTTGTTGAGATAATTCAGTCTGGACCAAAGAGGTGCCATCCCTAAAGCCATGCCATTAGTATGGCTAAAAACGAGGATTTGCTGTAATGTGCTTTTAGGCTGCGGTGACTCTGGTTTTAGCTTCAGACAGATTATCTACTAGATAAGGTTGTGGTACTAACTGATTTGCATTAATAGGATTATTCCCATTTGGATACTTGTTATGTGGATTTCAACCAGAATCAGCCAGAATTTACCCACCAACATCCTGCCACCTTTCTGATCTTACGTCCCGACTTTGCTGAACAAGTATAGGGTTAAAAAATCTTATAAGCATCCCTCTAGCCCCTCCAAGCCCCACCTGTCACTTTCTATAATGTCACAACATGCAAGAAAGCCTGCCCCATGTTGTCTTAGTCTTTGGTCTCCCACAGTGAAACCCTTAGCAGGGGGACCAGAACATCCTCAGGACCTGTGTGTGCGTGTTGGGAGTGAAGGGGAACTTGCATGTTTCTGTGTGTTTATCATGAGTGTGTGGGTCATACGGAGGTGATGGGTGGTGTGTGTGTGATGGATTTAGGTCTTGAGATGAGAGGCCTTTAATGTAGCATCTCATAAAACTCTCTCTTCCTTATTTCCAATTGTCTCTCTTGTATAAGTGAAGAGAAATACTGCATTGTGGTCGAGATTAACAGACCTGCACTCATTCACAAAAGTTCATGAAAAAACACAGACACAAAGAGAAAGCAGCTTGGTTTATTACAATAACCATTTTCACCTGCAGCTGTTTTATTACCACCAGCAGGTGAGAAGAGGCTGTAAATTATTTATCTGTGTAAATTATAGTCACACAATCAAAGGAAATATAAACAAAGGCTTATGGAAACAGAAATGCGAGTGAAAAATATGAGCGAGCGAAGCAAAGAACAATAACAAAGGGGATACAGGTGGTTTATGAATAAACAGCTGTAAAAAAGGCCAAAAAAGGGGTATTATAATTTAAAGGTGACCTTATTCATATTTCTTAGAGACCAGAGAAAGAGTGATGATTTCTCCCTGGGATGTTTACCGTAGTATACCGTAGCCTAAAGACAGTTATCCCGTTAAAAAAAAATCCCTGTAAAATCACAGTCGAACAGACTAAACTTCTCTGAATCGCAGGTTTAATTTACACTCGCATATGAGAGGATTGCCATGGAACACAAACTGACAACCACCAAGAGTGTAGCTGAGGTAAATATGACAGATTATTTCTGAACCAAAACTCTCTCAAAGCTGATGAAACTGTGGAGGACACAACTGCTCAATCCAAGGATTTAGCATAAAACTGGATTTTATTTGGCCATCCAATGTTCCACTAGCTAAGCTGTATAATCATGCCAAATACTTGTGAAATATTAGATGCATGTTGACTGTTGATGTTTTGTTGAAGTTGACGTGAGCAGCACTCCGCCCCATAGATGGAGATTGGTATTGCACCAACAGGCCCCACCCCACCTATTTAACAAAAAAGATAATTTGACCATTTTAAATGACCAAAAAGTTACACAAAAATCTACTTAATTGGAGCAGCATGTACAAATCAAACTCGCACTATTAGCCTTTGTTTACTTCCACATCTTTTCTATATAATTTCTTGCTCGCTTTGAAAAAAATCCATTTAATCAATCTGATGATATTCAAAGATGCAAAACAATAAATTATAAAAGGCTAAAATTGAATCGCTGGAACTTCACATTAAGACAAATAAAATTTCTGTGCGTAATTTGTCTGCCCTGGTCTCTGTGAGTTCTAAAATTAAAAGTGTAAGATTCAATTTCTGCTCACTGGCTGTGTGGATTACTCGCACCCACACGAAAGCCGCCTGGAACACCAGCAGAGAGAGCAGTGCTCAGCAACACACAGCACAAAAAAAGTACACAGAGTGCAGACAAGCCATAATCTGACCGGTGTCGTCCTGACCCAGGGTGAGGAACACATCCAAATATAGTTTTAAATCAAGTTTGAGAGGGATCAGAAATGGGAAGTTTCATCCATAGTGGGAAATTATATCATTAAACATCACAGAGAGCACTACTTTGGACTTTAAATAGATAAATGCTCACAAGCACAAGCATTCTGGGAAGACATGTGATCATCCTTAGTATTCAGTGTACTGGACATGCAAGCTAGTATCACTACCAGACATTAATCATGCTTTTGTGGTGCATGTCTGAAATAAAATAGCGCATAACAACTATTTCATACAACTGAATTTTAACCCTTACAAAGAGTATTATTTACTGAATTGTTCACCTCTCTCTTCATGTGTTGTTTTTTAGTTTTTTACAGATCATGTCACGTTTTTGGGGGATTTGGTGAATAGTAGTAGCAAGTGCGAGGCAAAATTCCAAAATTCGCCTGGCAACATCTACTCATATATTGTGGCCAAAAAGAGGAGGACAGGAAATAGCATGGGTAGAGTTGTAAACATAAACTGCCGGAGCAAACATGGCATACAGGTTACCAACAGTAGCCCTCAAACGTGTTAATTATACAGCCTCTTATTAAAACTGTCAACCTCTGATCTGCATTAACGGCCATGCAGCATCCCTCCTTCTCTGCTGCTTCATGTAGCATTTCTTCTTGCAGGTATCAAAAATATATAAACAAACAATATATCCTGACTGAGAGGTCAATCACACCCGCTCTTTCAATCAAAATGAATAGGAAAAGAATTTCCGTCTGATTGCATGTGGTTTTTACATATTCCTTGACACACAACCTTCTCTAGCCCATTAGACAGTGTCTTTAGCCAATCATTACCTGAAGTTTTGGTGGTGTGCAGCCATAGACTAAGCTAAATCTTCCACAAGCAAAAGATGATGATGATGAGAGTAGGGCTTGTGAAAGTGAAGACAACTAACTAGTCTTTTCCGTACAGACAGCTCACATTCATGCATGTTCTCAATCAGGTGGCTGTCTGTCTGCACCAACACTGGCTTTTCTCAGGCAGTGGCACAAGCACACCCAGCCACATGCAATTTCAACAATCAATCCATGAAGTACTCTGAGCCCTGAAACTATTGTGTACATCAGCAGGAAAAATAATTGAATCCCAAAATAACTTCTCACTCCCTCCTCCTTCTTCCAAACATCGATGAAAGCACTTAAATAAGTACAAGTAGAAAAAAGAGGGGATGGAGAAAGATGAGGGGAGTGTTGATGACTGGTATTTAAATAGTGTTACAGCAAGATAAGACCCACATATAATACATACACACACATCAACCAGCTGAAGGAAAGGGAGTAATCAGACTTGAGGACTTTCAGCAAGGTTCTGTTGACCTGATGTTTAGCAGCAGTGATGCCTGAAGGAGACATGGTGTGATAGCTTTTTAAAAGAGAGGAGGGTCAAGTGGGAAAAGCACACAGGGGGAAACACGTCGGGTCTCTACCACCAGGGTTACTGACAGCTGACACACCTCACCTGCTATAAAGTCTGCGGGTGCCCGAGCGGCCTGTACAGCCACCAAAGACCTCGCTGCCAACAGGAAGAAATAGAAGTCATCGTCAGATTGTATAAAAATAAAAAACATACATGAATTCAGATGGATTATAAATTATACCGTGGATTATAAAAGAGAAAAAACATCAAACTTAAGATCTTGAACCACCACAAGCCTCAAGAAAAAAAGCTTCAGTGCTCCTTGGTATAGATATTCCAAGTTTCTGGAACCCTGACAGGGTGATTTAACATCATTCTTCTTCACAAAAATATTCCTCATTTAGTGTTTTGATGATGGTGGTAAAGAGCACTACCGTCACACACCAGCCCTAAATCTCCCACTGATGTTAAATTGGGTTGAGAACACAAAGCATATTTAATCACATCATTTTCATACTCATCAAACCATTTAGTGAAGCCACGTGTGGAAGCATCTGCGTGTGTGTTTCTCTATACATTTATTCAGCTTTCTCTTTAATCTGCCGCCAGTTTGTATGTGTAAATGTGTGTGTGTGTGTGTGTGTGTGTGTGTGTGTGTGTGTGTGTGTAAGCCCCTCTAAACAACTTTGTTCACACTGCACTCCTCTGGTAGAAATAGAAATTGCAGCTCCTCAAGCAATCACTCAAAAAAAACTTCTCTAGAAGCATTTTCTTTCTGTTTAATTTTAATTTTAATAAAGTTTTAATTAATTTTCATTTTAATTTTAATAAAACTCATCGACGTTACCAATTTTTATTCATAGGCCTATTAACAGGTGCATATTACATGAAACCAACATGCTAAGCAATTGTTGCAAATCAAATGTTTTCACTGGTACCAGCTACTTAAATGTGGGAATTTGATGCTTTGCTTTGCCGTTTCTTATACAAAACAATTAAATCAATAAAAATAAATGATGATGACAATATATGTTAACATATAAGCTTTTTGCAGATAGTAATCTTTATTTTTTTAAAACACTTTTATTGTCTTCCCTCATCTTTGTCTACAATTTTTGTAACTATCATATCCAATAATTCCTCAAGAATTATGGGCTTTAACTCTAGCACAGTAGGAATAGTTATAATAAATAGTTATAATAGTTACCAAGATTTGGAGTTGATCTTTTTAGGACTTTAAAAACAATTAAATGAAACCATTTAAGATGGGAACAACATTTGTTGAATGAATGTTTGTAGACATATGCAATCTCTCGCACTGGTATGCTACTAGTCGGCACAATTTGCCTAAAAAACAAAAAAAACGTTGGGGACCTGAGACCTAGAGCATATTCGACTGATGCACTCGATGTACTCTAAGTCGTAAAAATGTGAAAATGCTTATAAGCTTAACTTTCCAGCATTATGGTGACCTACAATATTGTTGACAGGACACAGACACACACACGTATATACAGTACACATTAACACACGTACACTTTGATGCTGCACCAATCAGGACTGATTAGCCTTTCCAGAAGCCATTATTCATCTACCTAAAAGGAATGAAACACTTGGCAACTCTTATTTAAGTGATCCTCAAGTGACTCCATTGTTACAAACAGCACACACACACACACACACACACACACGCAAACACACACACCATACACGAGCACAGGGCCAATCAGGACTGATTAGCTTGTTAAGTAAAAGCGTATCTGAATTTGACACGACTGGACAACTGGCTGCTTGCCACGAACTGGCCACTTGCTGTTTGTGTTTGCGTTATGTGTTATCTGAAACTACACATTGTACCTGTTGCTATGAGTGAGTGTGTGTGTGTGTGTGTGTGTGTGACTGTATAACTGTGTCTGAAGGCACTGTGCATAAATAATTAAACAAGGCAGTGTCATCTTCAGCAGGCTGAATGCAACATGACAGATCAGTCACTGATGCAGAGAGGTATTCTAACAAGACTTTTAAAGCCCAGGCTTTACACAGTTTGACTGGGGGACCTGTGGTGTGTTATAACATAACTTTATCTCCAATGATTAGTTGTTTGTGTGCCACCCAACTAGCTTCTAAGTCGTAAAAATAACATTATGTTCACTTAATGTCATACACACATTGTTTATAGGTTGATTAATGTCTTTAAAGCCATCATACGCCCACTGTACACTTAAGGTCACAGTAGGATGAAGCCAACAGGTCTACATCACCAATGACAAGCTGATATGTCATCCTGAGATCACCGAACTGGACACACTCTTCACTCCTCAGCTGTGCCAAGAAATTCTGACAATAAAAATCGAGGTAGGGACAAGGCAGAACGTCAACTCAGACTAAGTCTGAGTCCAGGTGGCTCCAATATTCCTGGCCATGACACCTGGAGATAGACACATCACACACCTTCTCCATGTCTACAGAACACATGTAAGCTGGCTAGGCAAACATCATTGACCTCTCGAGTGTTCTTGCAAGAGTTTGTCTAATGTTCAACAACAACTAAAACAAAATCCACATTACTCTTGCAAAAACTGAAACTCAACAATCATTCGGAGCCTCCTTTAGAGAACCCCGGGGAGGCCAAGCAGTGTGATACGCTGTTAATTGGAGCACAGCAGGAACCACCACCACCATCTGCCAGTTTACAGACATTGTCTCTGACCTCTTTGAAACGTCAAAGACAAGACAATAATATCATGTCTTAAACATCTCAGGCTTTGCCACTCTGAAGCATTTTGACGTCTTTAGTCTTTGGACTGTCTGTGTGACTGTGTGATCAGTCTTCAAGTTTTCTGAATTCCTGTTATGGCTCCATCCATTATCCCTTCTCACTTCCTGACACCTGGCTGTCGATTCAGGACAACCAAGCCCTAAAGCCTCTGTCTTGAGCTATGTTTGTTTTGCAGTTTATTTTAAAAAAACAGCTCCTCCCTGATCAAATTTTCCTTCAGGTACCAGGAGGTATTAGTGCTTTAGAAAAAATGCATTGAGAAACAAGGTTTTTCCCAAGAAAGCTAGCCATTTAGATTTTGACATATCTTTTCCCACATTCAATTTACTTTGTAGATGACAGCCTATTCAATAGCCACATTAGTTAAACACTGAACACCATTTGCCATGTGATACATCAAAAGAACTACTGTAGGTCTTATAGCTTGTACCTTGTTGCAGATATATTGGTATCAGTGTATATGTTAGCTGATAAGTAACTACAATGTCACCACTACAGAGTTTGTCCACCAGAGAGCGCTAATAAGTTGATTATCAAATATAATGATTGTTTTTTAACACTGGCTGAGGTGGTCTTTGTTTAAGGTGACCCCATCTCCCTCTACAAAACATTACAGGAAGCTAAGACAAAAAACTGAGCTCCAATCATCAGTAAGTGCTGTATCTATCTGATGTACACATGAAAGACAATATCCAGATCAGCTAAAGTGTATCCCTATCCAGTTACACTGATAACAACCTCATAAGATAGTTGTCTGCTTGTGCTCTACTGCCCCCTCTACTGATGTATGTGAACGTCTAATCCAACAGCAGTGGAGCCTATGCACTATCATGTGTCACTGATGTGGGGTGAGAACAATGCATCTTCACAGTAACTAAGGAACTAAGAAATAAAGCCTAAGGTTAAGTTTGAACACTGCAGGTGTTTGGCTGTATCCACGTGGTTCTACATTGTGTCATTAACAATAGATTTCTACTTTCATTGAGCAAGTTTGTGTTCTCCTGCCTTCTATTTTACTGTTCACTCACCATTCAGGATCAACCGGTGTGATGTCTATCCTGGGTGGAGCTCCAAAGGGCAAGGATGTTGGCCTGGCTATGATTTCCTCATCTGGTGTCCGTGACCTCTCCCCCTGACGCCATGACAACGGAGGTAGCTGCAGGTTGCCAGAGAAACGACGTCGGCCACGGCGTAGGTCAACACCCAGTGTGCAGGACGGGGATGTGAAAGACTCACTGAGGCAACAATCTGGAGGCTCTTTGTTGTCCTGAGAAGAGAAAGAAAATAAAAAGGAAGTGCATGACATTAAAAACAGTTTTAATATTCATTTAGAGTCACAAAGAGAACAAGAAGTGAAAAATTAGATCAAATCAAATCAAATCAAATCAAACTTTATTTATATGGCACCTTTCATACAGGATGTAGCACAAGGTGCCTCACAGAGATAACAATTAAAAGAGAAAACAACAGAGATTAAAATCAAGGAAAATTAAGAAAACCCAACCCACCCACCCCCACATATACTCAAACAACAATACATATACACTCATAAGATAGATACTAAATCATGTGTGTAATACCTTAGACTTTTATCCAGCTCAACAGCTACTTGACCACTAAGGGGCGCCACAGGCTTGGTTCTGACTAAGGATGGAGCGAAATCACTTTATGACACTCTGCTGATCTATTAGAAAATATTTAGCAATAATGCCATAGGGTCAAGCAAGCCACACTTCTTTCTTCACTCTCCCTGGCTTATTACACTTCTGATGGGCAACACAAGGTTTTGTTTATCTAGGTATTTGTTATTCCTCTGCTTCAAAAGATGATACAAAACCAACTTCCAAATACTGCTTAAACACATCCAAGATTACTTAGAAAGACTGGACTCTTTACCACTCTCAGTGGTGGGAAGAGTCTTTCTGATTAAGATGAATATTTTGCCCAGACTGCTCTACAAATTTTAAATCATTCCAATCCTATTAAATAATAATACTATTATTATTTAATCTGAGTAAACAATAAACATTAGCTAGTATCCCATTTATCTTGAACAGGAATGAATCAGTTTGCATTTGGATATGATTAAGAAATGGGATGAAAAATGATCAATTACTCCAATAAAATCAAATCAATGACAGATAAGATGTTTTTTAGGTTTCTATAAGTTAGAAGTTTTATTCTGGAAATGTCACTGACTGAGCAATTACATATACAGTACATAGCAATGGGTTTAAAGTGAGTCAACAATGAAATCCTGCAAACAAGGGCTCAAGACCTTAGAGTGGTGATAGATGAGCTGCTACAGAGAAAGGTATATGGCAGAATAATATGTAATAAAGCAAAGTTTCTGTATCACCTTCAAAAATCACATGAACCCAAAAAAATCGACTCTGTGTATCAAATAAATAAATATCACTGATTAAATCTTTGACCACCCACAGGGATAAATGACACTAATTTTAATAATACATTAAATTAGATAAATGTTTAAAATAAGATCTTTACCATGCAGTATAAACAGCATGAATCCTGCGTGATTCTAGGAAATCTCTTCACTCCTCTGAAATCTCCACTTTTTCCTTCCCGCCTCATTTACTGGCTTAATTTGTCTTGTTAGCTTGTGCGGTCTGAAGCAAACTGATTGCAGGCCATAAATAACCAAGTTGTGCAGTCTAATTTATATGCCAGTCTTGTAGGGCATGTTAAATCTTGACTATCTATGTTGTCTCATCAGCTGTTAACTGTTCTGAAAAAACTGGGCCGTATTTACTGAGCATCTCTGAGACATTTCTAGGAATCATTCTCAGCTTGACAAGGACTAAAAATACCACCTCTATACTCTCAACAAGGAGGAGAAATCTGTCCTGAAGTTATGAACCAAAATTACTTTTTTTTAAATCGATGCATTTCCCCTTTTTTTCCCCAATCTTTTAACCAATCCACCTCCACTATGGCTACCCCTAAATCACATAACTTAACCATCAAATATAAGTTATTTATTTTGGGAAGCTTGAGGTTTGATGCAGCTGGACTCAGGAGCTAAAATAGCTGCAGCTAAAAAGACACCTGGCAGCACCTCATCATGTGCTTGCCAACAAACAGAGACACACACACAAATCATCTGCACCTGTAACATGTAACAGATTTTAGCCAGTACTAACATAAAATGATACTGTATGAAAAAAGCTTATTGAATTGAAGACTTCAATTCCAATTGATTATAATGGAAGTCTATGGGAGCCATTTCTTTAGTCTGACACTACAAAAAAACTAAAAAACCCTGGAAATCAATCTTGTTACGCATCAATGACATATCCAAGACTGTTATAATCCCCCAAACCAAATCCAATTTGCATTCAGTATATTGGAAATAACCACCTTTTCATGTGCTTTTTTCACCATTTTTTTTTACCAGGGACTCTATTTTCTGGCATCAAAGGGGTTAAAAGTCTGAAATTAATTAAATCAATGGTTTGCATCAATAGAGGAGAAGTGGATTAGAAGATACATGTAAAAAAAACTGGAAGAAAATCCTCAAATATGCCTTTTTTATGGCATCAAACACGTTGGACACTTTTGTCCAATGTGGTAAATGTGCCGGAAAGTTGATTTTCTCAGAGTTGGAAGGTGTCATACAGGATTGGGTTTGGAATTCAAAAATATGTGAAAAATGATTAACCTTTACCAATCTTCAAGGCTCTTGCTAAAACCACTATGAAATAGTCACAAAATGAAAATCAGAATTGGACAAAAGTGTCCATATCAGACACAAAAGATATATAAACCATTTTTAAAAGCAGAGATAGTGGGGTGTCGTTCAGCTCAGTCGGTAGAGCGTCCGCCCCAATGAACAAAGGCTCAGTCCTTGCCGCGGCGGCCCAGGGGTTGAATCCGACCTGGGGCTCTTTCCCTCATGTCATTCCCAATCTCTCTCTCTCCCCACATTTCCCGTCACTCTTCAAGCTGTCTCTGTCAAATAAAGCTAAAAAAGGCCAAATATACATATATATACAGCATATATAACAAAAAACAGCGATAGTTCACTTTCTTTTTAGAGTAGAAAATGATGAAGTCAAAAATTTCAGCCGCTAACTACTTTGATAATGGTTTTCGAGTGAAAATCCCAATTATTCCCCGGTTACATCTTCTTTTGTGAGGATATTCTGCTTTTCTTTGTCATTTGCAACATAAATTGAATATCTTTCAGTTTTGGACACATCTTTGGGAATTTGGGGCAATTTTCATTATTTTATGATGTTTTATGGGCATGACTGAGAAGATAATCTGTAGATTATTTGATCCATCCATTCATTAGGTAACCCTAATCCTTCTCAAGGGTCACTGGGGGGCTGGAGAGGGGCAGGGTACACCCTAAACAGGTCACCAGTCAATCATAGAGCTGACACATCTAGGCAGACAACCTATTGGGCACACAATCGTGCTTATAGGCAATTAAGAGTCACCAGTGGAAACTGTAGCACCTGAAAGAAACCCAAACAGAAAAGCCACAGCACATTTGAATCCAGAACTTTTTTGCTGTGAGGTGACAGTACCAACAACTGCACCACAGTGCCATTTTGGTTTCAGTGTTTTTACTCTGGACTTGTATTGTACAAGTCTAGTCAGAGTTGGCAGTATTGCAGAGAAAAAACGAAACGAAAAACGATCAACGACCACATCATTTGTACTGATTCCTTTTTTTTTTTTTAACTCAATATCTACTGGGTCTCCAGGAGTTAAGTCCTGCTTCCAGTAAACACAGCCTCCCACTCTCAGTCCCACAACAGTTCTCCTTGGCTATTTGCCATTCCCTGCCCACTCACGGCTTCTGTGCATTACCAAACTAACATTACAATGCCAGCTATCGTGACAGAAGCATTACAACCTCAATTCATTCTTACTTATACATGAGTGCTTTTGAGTAGTGTGGGTGTTGACTTGTTTTTCCCTTGGAGCTTCCCAGAACCCAACAAATTCCGACTACTCGATCGAGCGCTAATGGCCAACAACAAGGATACTGAATATGTTGTTGGTAGTTGATACATCAGATGGATTTGTGAACTCGCTGTTTTGTTGAAAAACTATTTGCCTCCAGCCATTCACTGCAGACTAAGATTTCTGCTTGAAGAATGTTAATGCAGATGTTTGCCAGTTGTACTGAATAAAGACTTCACTCATTGTATTTCACAGTGGGACAACTCTGCAAGGTTTTTGTATTTTTAGTGGTTGTTTTCCGGCAAGTGCTGCTGTTCAGCAATTTAGTCAGGTACAAGGAACCATTATACTCACTGCTTGTCTCATCAGTTTAGTTTTTTCTATGAAATTCTTGTATAAACTCTGTAGATTAGTGCTGACTGTGTACTGCTTATTGCTGTGTTTGATTTTTTCTCCCCACGTGCTACGACAGTGGAATTAAGTATCTGTCATGCATGTACTATGTCCTTGACTCTTTTTACTGTGTTTTATTTTTCAATGTGTTAAGTTCAGGTTTAATTTTGTACCCACACTGCAAACTAATTTCCCTCTAGGATAATAAAGTTATCGTCAGCACTGATAATCAATCATTAATGGCTTCTGGCACACAATGTGCATGTTCTTTGTGTGTTTGGAGTTAATTGCGTGGCTTGTTCTGGAGAAAAAAAAACACTTTAATTGCTCATCTCATTACAGAACAAAATTTTGTGGACATTTCTTTATTTAATAAAACATTACATAGTAATTAAAAACTCACATGTGGAAAAACTTTAAAGTTATAAAAATCACAGACCATTATTCAGAATGTAACCACCTACTGTAAAACTAAAAAAATATTGTCCTACTTCCTCAGTACCTCCTCAATACAGTACCTGCACAAACAATTAGCATGTCCTGCCCTCTAGTGGCCTACACCTGGACTTAATTAGAGACCAGACTCAACAAACTTTTAAACTTTTATTCATTCAGGTGCTGACTCAATAAGAGCACATACAGATTACAATAGATTCGATTTTTCCCAGCACTACTTTAATAATAATAAGTAAGGCAACTTAACTCATGATTTCTAGGAATAATACAGATACACTTCATCAACAGATCGATACAGGAGCTGTGAATTATTGCCATCCCTTGCATCTAAACTTCAAAGTCGATAATAAATTTAATACAGGAATCAAAACAATCTGTGTTTGTGACTCATTGCTTGTCTTGAAGGTGAGGAAGACCGTATTTTGAGAAAACACAGGTGAGAGACAAATCAGCCTGGCAACTGCTGTTTAGAAGAATATAAATACATCATGTAATTAAATACAAAGCGGTAAAAAGAGTGTTAAAATAGGCTCCATTGCAGTGCCCTCTGTAAGTGTAAAAATAGAACAGAAATAAGACAGAAAGTAATGTCTTGCTTTCGGTGCTATAAACAGATACTTTCCTTGACAGAAGTAAGGAGGAAGAGACAACAATACTTTTCTATGACAGTTCACAGAGGAGATAGTGTGGTGGAAAGGAAAAGTGAGATACAAGAGTGATAAGAACTGCACTGCAGAATAAAAGATAAAGAAAGGAAGAGGGATATTGGTTATGATAGATCAGAGAGAGAAAGGAACTAAATTACATCGGAAATACCATAGCAGAGTGAAGGACACATGAAAAAAAACACTGATGGAGCTCAATACGCAAGTGGTAAGATCAGATAATATCATTGTAGTAGCAATCATACTGAGCAGAAATACAGAGATGACATGCAGTGCTCAATGCCTGTCAATGCCTGAGCCATTGTCACTCTTCAAAAGAAGTGACTGATTTAATTTTTGATTTATTGCAAATGTATAGTCACATTATTGTGAAGGTTGCTCTGAACAGATGTACCAACATGTTGAGGTTCATTTAAGATCATTGTAGTAGCCACCACACTTACCAGCTCTATAACACACACATCATGATCTCTCACAGGAAGAACATCACGACCATAAAAAAGTTGAACATGGCCAACTTTTTAAAATGTGAATCACTTCCCTTTTCCCTTTTCTCTCTTTCATTCACAGAGTAGTGAGGTTGAGGTTGATCGACTGAGAGAAGAAAAGAACGGAACTATGTGTGAATTTAAAGTTCTCACCAATTCAACTAGTCCGACTCATCAGATACGAAGCGGTGACCAGGCTTTTAATCACTTCACATTTTCAAAGGAGAGAAAGGTCTACAATGTCACAGATGCAGTCATAAATGCAGAGATGTGACTACAACTTGAGTCATTCACTTTTTCTCTTGCACCAGCTATTCATAAATCCATGAAAAAGCTTGTGTGTGAAATCTATCTTAAGTTATTCATACCTACTAGCTGGTTTCAAACTGTGATCAAGGAATATTTTAGCTAGTACAGACTTTAATAATGTGTAATTTGGTTGCTAGGAAACATCTGTAGAGCCGTCTAATTAAATACAATTAATGTAAACAGGAAGCCACTGTAGCATCATAATCTGTAACATAACTTCTGAAAGTAAAATTGTGTTGTGTTGTGACCAGATCATTAACTTTAATTCATCCCAAACACCCAGCGTAATAACAATACAGACATTACCTGTAAGCTAACTAACAACAGGCCCACATGTTTGAGTGAATGTGTTCATGTAAGAGCTCAGCCTCTGTATGAACTCAGAACTCACTGTTCTTTCTGTTATTTCCCTCTAGTCTCTCCATTTTCTCTCTCATGTTTACCGTGTCTTTGACTTTGTGTGCCACATCTTAAATTCACCTCACATTATGTCTTAACACAATGTTTTACTGAAACAAGGATCATATATTAAATTTAACTTATCTTTTGTCACATTAGTAGGATTATGTTTTGTAATTTGAGCTATATTGTGTTCTTTTTTTGTGAGATTTAATTTCAAAGACTGTTTTAAACAGCATCTTTTCCTTTCCAATAATGATATTTTGCATATGGACTGATTCCAAATACTGATCTATGTTAAAATACAGCTCTATAACTCTATAAACAGCTGTGTACTACTAACCCTTTATTATTGCGATCATTGTTGTATGGCCTGGCTCCTTTTAAAACATGACCCAATGTATACAGAAAATAAATGCCATAAAACTTTCCTTCATGATCTAATTTGACAGTCAAATTACTGAAAACAGTACTCGCCTGTACCCAGTGGCCGCATAGCACACATGAGCCACCCTACTCTCCCTCTCAATGGTTCACACTGGTTGCCTCTGTTGGTTTGCATGGTTGGATTGGTTAGGGTTAAGGCAAGAATATCAGGGAAAACCAATCAGAGAGCATAATAAATGATGTGGTATCCAAACAGTGCGCAGACACGCATATCCTGATGGCCGATTTTGCATTTTAGGCTGTACCAGAGGGATTTGCAATACTGGTTGATACTTCAAATCTAAACAGGTTAAATGTTAGCTTACTGATTGAACTGACACTGCTATGTGACAGTTTCATTTGGTAGCTGGTGGATGTAAATATTTACTACATAACATTTTCTTTTATGTATTGCAACCCGTTTATCTCATGCTGCGTTAATCTCCATTTAGAATAGGCTTGACAGGATGTGTGACCGCACTGAACTCAATCATTGTGCATAGATTTAGCATTCATTTCATATTTAATGTTATTTTCTCTTGTCTTTTTATATATTATTTTTGAACTTACAAATGCTTGGTGTAACCATCTCCTGATTTAACAAGAGGCTAATTATTTTGAGCCAGAAACAAAAAAAAAGATTATTACAAGTGTATTAACTCTGTTATTTAATGTAATCCAATACAAATCCCCAGAAATAAGATTATAATATTCAGTTTTTGTTGATATAATCAAACTCTATACTAAGTTTTGAAGCTCATTTTTGATGCAGACTAACCTCTTATCTTTCTTCTTCTACAAAAAAAATCTTATTTAAATGACACATGGGATACACAAGAATATGACAGCAGATCTATTTTACACAGGTAGGACTGCTGCTAACCCATCACTCATTCCTCCCATAGTACCTGCTATCCTTAGATAACCTTCAACTGCTGTGATGTGTGTGCATGGGAGGGGTGTGTGTGTGTCTGTGGAGCAGGAGCAGGATGGGTCAGGTGCAGAAGTCCATTAGCCCATTAGCAGCACTCCTCCCATGGCCTTTTCTGTCTTCCTGGGACCACTAAGTACTGAGACTGTGACATTGTCATTAGTCTTACAAACATCCACTGCATACACACAAGAAGAAAGTCTATTCACCTCCCTAAGCACTTGATGCACAAACACCAAACACACATACCATCCAGGTCACAAGGCCTCAGCTGCAGGATAAGGAGACAATAATGTACATTTCAGCCTTGTCAACAGTAGATTTATAATCAGACGATGCAACACACATCCGTCAGTGCCATTTGAGACTGTCAAGACACCAGAAAAACAACAGCATTGGTCATTTGTTCAAACAGCGACCTGAAGTGACCTTTTGCTGTCGTGTGATTTATGACTGTCGCAGAAAAACAAATAGCACAGGTTAAAATTGCCTATGGTTACGAGAAGAAACAAAGCAGGAAGGAGTATGAGGTCTTTATACCAGAGCAAGAACGGAAGACTAGGACATGTGTCCGGTCTCCTTTGAACAAGTCAATGAGGACAGTTTTTCTACAACCACAACCCACTAGTTTCAGATGCATGAACTTAAGAAAAGCACTACCAATGAGGCATTATATCAGCATACGCTCACACGGGTCACTGCATAGACAAACATCCTTATACCTTAAGACAGTTTTTCACGTGAGCGTGAGGACTTTTGGAAGTGGAAACTATACTAGCAGAGATCTTAAAGGCCCTGTGTGTAGGTTTTAGTAGCATCTTCTGGTGAGGCTGTCCATGATGTCCATCCCAAACCAACTACAGTGTATAATGATGACATCTCAACATGACCGGTTTATCTATTTGTGGCACAGTGGGTGTTGACTCCTTTTTCCATTTTCCAAAGGCAGCTGAATAGTCCAAAAAGAACTGTGAAAAACTAGCAAGCTAACCTTAAGTTCCAAATACAAATCTGCAGTTCAGAGAGATGCCAGAAAAACCAAAATTAAAAAAATCTGTTTAGTTCATAAACAGTAAATTAGCTAAACTAATGAGCATGACCTCTATCTGAACTCACTTTTCATCAAGCTGCGTCAGCTGAATACAGGTTTTGTATGAAAACTGATGAAAACCAAGTGTTCAGATGTGAATGACGGAGTGATGGATGTTTGCTAGGACAGACTTTTTTAAACCCCTCTTTGGAACAAAAGCTGGAAATCTATTCAGTTTCTTATTAAACACCTATTTGTATTATATGTATTCTTTAGTAGAATAAGTATTTTAGGGGATCCTTTGATTCCCATTTCTCACACACCCCCACCAACACCCAAATCCCTCTTCAGTCTCACCATTTTGACACCAAGGCAACAAAACAACAGGGAGGAAATGAAGAGATGAGAAAACAACACCTGCTTCCCATCAGTTATGGAGGGGGCGGTATAGAGAGTGGGAGAGGGAAGACGGAGAAGGTCATTGGTTTTCCTGACAGAGAGGAAAGTGATGGAGAGGAAGAAAGAAAGCTAGAAAGGAAAGAACAGCTGGGGCAGGGCAATGAGATGGAAGACTCGCAGAGAAGGGTGAGTAAAGCAAAGAGAAAGTGAGGAAGGGAGGAGGGGGAAAACTGTAGAGAAGAGAGTGAAAGACATAGTGAGAGCAGAAGAAAGAGGGAGGGAGGGGAGCACTGGGAGAGCAACTGAAAGAGACTGATTAGTATTGTATGAAGTAAGACATAATCATCTACAGCGGAGCATAGCTTCCAGCAATATGCACATGCAAACATGCATCAAATACTTCACATTTTCTATACACACAAATAGAAATGCGCACCTGTGCAGCAAACCCGGCAAACGCACATACATGTATGAGCATACTTAAAGGTTGTTAGAACAGCCGAATAAAACAAGCATGATGGTTGGTTGATATGTATTTGTGCTCTTGTTGTCAGCGCATTGGAATAAAATCACGAGCTCTGTTCTCACATTTAAATTTTCACATTGGTGACTGTCCCTTTTTGTAAAAGATGTTGTTAATGGCTTCAACTAAGTCAAGGCTTTTAAAATAAATCAGCAGATTTAAAAGAAAAAAAAAATCAAACAATAAAATTTTGGATGAGAGAAACATTTTACAGGGTTTTCATGCAACAGAGATAGGGTAGTCGCCTTTGAATAAAAGGCCATTTCAGGACTACTAACTCCATTTTGTTTGATTTATAGCCTGCTAAAAGTGATGAAATATTCCCCTGAGGTTGAGAGAGTAACAGGATATTAATAAAACTGTGAATTATTATCGCTCTTTTCTTTATTTTATCATCATCTTTTCTTTATCGCTGTGAAATAGCACGATCCCCGCGTCTCAGACAGGAGATAAAATAAATTGCCTCCTTTCCCTCTCTATAGAACGTGTGACGTGTAATAAATTCAACTTGTTGGAGGGTTGAGCACAAAAACACGTTGAGTGTAATTGGCTGAAGGCCATCAAGAGATTTCAGCTTCATTTATTTAGTATGCAGCCACAGACAGTTTATTGGAGAGAGAGGGGGAAGACATTTGAGATGTAACAAAGGATGAGGACCAGATTGAGATCCAGACTGAATCCAAGCTGTTCCTCTGTTCATTTCTTTTTGTGTGTGTCAAAGAATCAACCCCCACCATCCTCTATTCATTTAGTGCATTTGAGCTGTTCCATCTATTTTTGTCTTCTGTGGTAGTAGATTAAATATCTAATAATTTTAGACCAAGGTGGGTTAGGCAACACAAACAATAAAGCTGAGCTTTAGGTGATGATAAGTCAATTTCCTACTATTTTCCTACAAAACATTAAGTGACTAATTAAGAAAACAATCTGCCTCATTAGTTAACAATACAACACTGTTGGCAAATATTTAACAAATCATAAATTAACTACATTTCAATGCAAAACGTACTTAATGCTTCTCAACTGTGCAGGATATACATGCAAACATATGCATAAACTTTGCAAAAACTAAAAAAATGTAGTCATTAAACTCAACAACTGATGTAAAAGTGATATGAATAAAACAGGATTTGAAAAGAGAGTGTTCATTTTTCATTAAAGTCAGTTTATCCTTAGTCTTTTTATGAACCTGTGTAGAAAATTGGATATTATGATACTGTTTATTACTGCACAAGTGTCCCTTCACTGGTTGTGAAAGCGAGAGGGTGCAGGGCAGGGCAGGGCAGGGAGTATACCTACTAATTTTTCATTGGGTATACCCATCTCTAAATCCGCCCTGATCCTCATCATTCAGTGGTGTTCTGCAAGCTGAATTGTTTTTCCTTGGATGTTAAAGGCATTATATAGTTTTTATGAGTGAATGGAGTAAAGAATAAGAAATGTTTCACTCAAAATGAATGATTACTTAGTTGTCTCACTCGTCTGTGGGTCAGTATTTATTTTAAATTCTGCACATCATCTGTGGCTAATGTTAATTTTATAATGAGCCTCACTCCCTAGTCAACAAGTCACAAGTCAAGCAACAGAAGTTAAGTGACAATGTGCGAATACTAATGGCCCATTTTAGTATGAGCTACATATGGAAGAGTAGTGTTACATGTCACTTTAAACAGAGAGCATTTATCTTTTGCTGTACATACCCACTTCTGCAGGCACCACTGCACCACTGATAAGTATATACTGATAAGTCAGTAGCACATTTTTAAAAACGTTTCACTGTTTTTTCAGAGTGAATACCATCACTACCACCCGAATGACACAATGGCTTTTTCGAGTGCAGGGAACCTGAAGAACCAAACTGACTACATGACAGGAGAACATTCAGAGAATGACAAGGCGTGAACCCAAAACAATGCCAGCCGATAGACTGACAGGCGAAGCGCAAGGGGTCACAGTTCATATAATCCCAAGTTGCCACAGGAGAGAAGAGTTATCGTTGCTACGGTAACCACCATCACTTCTCCTGACCAGACACAAAAGGGAGACGGAGGGCGGAGGAAGATTACAGTGTTTGTTAAAACCGAAATAGAAACCGTGGAAGGAGGTGAGATGGATGTCATTAAAAAGAGAGAAGGGTGACAGAGAACAGGACAGAGAGGAGAGGATGGGAAGAAGGGAGAGAGAAAGCATTGAACTGTTGCTTTCGCTGGCTAAGATTCAATTCTCAGCTTCCAAGCTCTCTAATTGGAGAATGAACAGCTGTTCAGTTTGACCCATGCTCCCTTTAAATACATGCTTATCTGCCAGAGTGAGAGAGAGAGAGTAAGAGAATGAAAGAAGTGAGAGAAAACTGACAGGGAGAGGCAGCAAGAGAGATTAAGAGTCCGAAGGGAGGAAAAAAATACATAAAAGAGAAATAAACATGTTTATTGCCTTTTCAAACTGACCCATATGAGTGTTCTGATCCGGCGACCGTATATACACAACACTGTCAGTGCTTTCCAAAACCCTGATGGTCACATTTTCTCATCTGCCTTTCTATGGTTAAGGTTTAGTTAGATTCATGCAAATAAAAAACAACAAAGGTTTTGAGTTTCTATTTAAAATATTTACTGACATACAGAGGAGACAATAAGGTTAAATTAAATCTATAACCTCAAATCGACTTTTTCCAGGATATGGAAAGACTTGATGAGAGTAATGTGTGCGGAGCCACACTTCACTGTGAACCATAGGAAATAGATTTTAATTGAATGAGTGACCGAATGCTCAAAGCACCTGTAAATGTGAATGTGACTGTGGAGATAAGCAGAAGATTCCCACACATAAATATGCAGTGTCACATATCACTGGTGGCATGCATTCAAGCACACTCACAAGCACCAGTGCACATCCACACACAGACAGATGAAGAGTCAAAGTTGATCAGATCAGAGCTGTGATCTGCATGGGAATGAGGTCATTAGGTCTGTGAAGCACATCTGATCTGTCCACCCCTCAGCACACCACTGTCACACACGCACGCCACAAGACAGGCACACTCTGAATGTATAGAGAACCACTGTACACAGCCTGCAACACACCAAACTAATCCGATCTAAATGTCAGCTTCATGATGGGACAAATCATTAACACAAACACTCACTGACACATCTACACACACTTACACCACTCAAATCTAATCCCAGCTAAGCATCAACAGCCGAACCAAATCCTTTCTGTTAGAGCTGAAATCCAATAACAACATCCTACCTCAGCACGCTTAACCTCATTGATTCAGGAAACACTTAACACTTTTACTGAAACATATACTGTAAACACAAAGGCTTTAATGCACTAAATACATACACACAAGCACATAACACATAACAGAGATGGCATGGATTCTTGGTTTGCTCATAAGAAAAACACCATATTTCAAGAGCTTTTACACAAGTAAATCACAAATCCTAAATGTTAAACCACCAATGATGAGACCTTCAAAGTAATATGCAACAGTTCTACATTTTGCTTATTTTCAAAATAATGGTTTAACATTTTAGGTATTTAGGAATTTTACTTTCTTTCTCGGTAAGCTCCATACTTTTATCTTTTCGTTTATCTAGGTTCACAGGAGATAGAGCTGGGAGCCAATTAGCTTAGCTTAGCATAAAGAGTGGAAGCAAGGAGAAACAGCTGGCTCTGTTCAAAGTTCAGAACGAAAACAAACAGCTAGCCAACACCGTGATAAACACACTAACAAAAAAGTGGTATGCAGTGATTTTCATTATTGATTTATCTGTTGGTCACAATTAATTGATTATTTGTTTGGTCCATAAAATGTCAGAATATGAAAATAATAAAAATGATCACTGGGTCCCAAAGCTCAAGCTGACATCTTCAGATTTTTTAGTAGTTTTAAGAAATTACTTAAAATGATTAATCTATTATCAAAACAACTGGCGATTAGTTGATCACCAACTATAGTTGACAAACTAATTGATGTTAAGACATGTTTTTGTTAATTAAGTTGTTTTTCAACACTCAATGATCCATGAAGGAGGATTCACCTTTTCTCTCAGTCCTTTCCACAGTAAGTAATAAAGTACAGAGCTGAAAAGAAATTGATGTCAAGTACCGAACAGCTTGCCCAGATTCCAGTACCAATGTGAAAGGTCTCCCCTGTGGATAGAGAAACCTAATACCAGGTGTGACATCAGGTGTGCCATTATAAACTTACTGAACCATCTGTACACCACCTCTGCACTAAACTGCATAATATAATTATTTTCTGTTCCCAGGCAGCCCAGTGGAGCAGTGATCAGCACAGTCACCTCACAGCAAAAAGGCCTTTCTGTGTGGAGTTTGGGTTAGTTCTAGGTTCTCCCACATATTAAAAAAAAAAAACACATACAATATCTTACAAGAAATATCTTACAAATCCTACAATATCTTGCAAAACTTGCAAAAGCAGCTAATGTTTTGTAAGCAGCATTATGTTTTCACTAAAACATATTTAGCTGTGCAAATAAACACATAACTATAATATTTTGGAGAAACTGTTCACTGTCCACATGCATACATCTACAGTAAGTTGGTCGCATGGATCAGTAGCAGATAAAATCAAGACGTAGGTGCAGGATGTGTCAAAAGGCTACATGTGCAAACCCCTGTACCTGTGAGACCTAAACATCGCAAGAAGAAAAATCAGACAGAAACAAAAGGAGAACGGAGCACAGGATGGGAATTATTATGCTAACTGAAGAGAAAGTTTGTGCAAGAGTGACAAGACGAAGGAGGAGAGAGCCAGTGAAAGAATACAAAAGAGCTGTCAAAACACAGGCAGACTAACAAATAGAGGAACGATTGAGAGCATTCAAGAAGAAAGTGTATCATCCTGTGTTCTTTGTGCACATGGAGAACTGCTCATTTCTGTAATTTCCTCTCTCCTGCCACACAGTTTACACTGAAACTACATGAAGTGTCCTGATTTCTCTGTTCAAAACTCCCCCATTGTTCATGATTCACAATGATCCATTATAAATCTGTGTCTGTCTCTCTCTCAGTCAGGGGTTTCCTGTCTGCTACTCTGTGTTCATATCTCTTTTTCTGTCTCTATTGTTGAGCTGATCAACATTTTGTGATGGATTCCTAAGAATCTGTATAGGTAGCTCTTTAACCTGAACATTAATGGGGTTTTCTTCTTTACAACAAGGCCAACATTTTTAAACACAGTAAAATGAAACCTCATCTCCAGTGATGACACATATCTCTGGTATATACAGCCTGTTGGTGAGATACACTGGGGTCATGTTGACTTACATTGTTGGGAGACACCGTGAGAACACTCCTGCTTTTCCTCATGTTTCCTCGAGTATCTCCCTCGCTGTCCACCTGCGGCAGCTTCACATGCACACCTGGAAAACACAATTAACACAAATAACATTCAAATAATGGAGTTTATTGCGCATTTTGTGATTCTTTAAGAACAAGTTGCAATGAAAACTGTTGACAGTGAGGCAGTTAGACATTTTCATTACTAGACTAGGGGATACATTTTTAGCTTGATCTTTATTATACAATATCATACAAATATTTCACAGTCCGAGTTCTATTTCGTTTTTCAGGGTTATCTGCAACTTATCCCACCATTTTTGAACAATACAAAGTAAAACAAAATTATATGTACACATTTCACCGTGCTTCAATATTGAATTTAAGTGCCTTTACACTCATTTTGGAGTAGAGCAATGTAGTCAAAACAAAACAGCCTTGCTTTCAATATTGCTCCACTGAGGGGCATTCCGTAAGTGATAGATCAATGCAATAACGTTACTGTACAGCACGCTGAAATCCCCCATGATGCACCGCTATGCAATCATCTGCAAGATATATATATATTATAGAGAAGAGGCAAGCTAGCTATCTGGGCAACTTGATCGCTCCCTTATTGAACTCACTTTTGTTTTATTTCCTATAAGTCAGCTAGTGTCAACAAAATATGGCTTATGTAGAAAAAACACCAGTACTTCAGAGCTTGATTAGAGCTGATACGTGGGTAGTTTGAGGGTGATTACATTTGCACTTAAATAGTATAAGAATAGATACAATTGATAACAGCAATAAAAATCATAATTTACACACCCCATATAAAACCTAGGTTATTAAGTGCTATGAAAGAGACAAAATATCTCTGTGTAAGGATTACAAGCTACTGTACTATAGCTGATAGATTATAGGGGACTAAAATCTTGGAAATATATCAGGGAGCAATGAAATAAATAAAATGTTCAAAAGGCCGTGTAGACCTTTTTGGTCATTGCTGACATTTCTCTGCCTTTGTTGCCTCTGCCTGTTGTGTTAAATCTCTATTTCGAGCTGTAAAAGGAAGAAAAACTAATCGGAACATTAAAATTATCAGCAGCTGCTTGGCTGTCCGGCTGGTTGCACAAATCACTCTGTGAAATGGCCGACAAGTGATGTGACAACAGGAGACGTGCTGTAGCATCCTCTTGTTTCAATAAAACAAAAATGGCAGATCCCATGTAGTGCATTCAAGAAAACAAAAGGAAAAGGAAGGTAGGAAAATAAAAAAAGAAGAACAGATTTTTAACCAAACCAGACACCTGACAGTTGCTGATGTAGGACAGGCCCCACATTGCTGGACAGCTTTGAATAACAAGAGTTAGACTCCTGTAGATGTGAAACACTTACTCCATCATCATAATCAAATATTTAATCCACAGAAAATAAATTACATAACTGATTAATTATTAAAGTGATTTCAAGCAAAAATGCCAGAAACATTCAACAGTTCCTACTGTTTTTAGAGCATTGGTTGCCAGAATAAGACATCTGAAGACATCGTCTTGTTTGGTGGGAGTAATGGGCAAGAAAATAATCTTCAGATTAATTGATAATGAAAAACAGAATTAGAATAAAATAAAATAATCATTAGTTGCATCCCCGGATTTCGGTCTTCTTTAATAGCAACTTTAAGAGCTTAGTTGATACAAACAAGGTATAAAGCATAGAGGGTGCCAAATATAGTAACTTGTGCACTAAAAGTTTACCAAAAACGACATATACTGTATGTATATATATATATATATATTTCATGCTGATTTGCAGTAATTCTGGCAACTTTTTGCAGATTGCACATCTCAGTGATTCCAACAAAAGTCAAATCTACAATAAAAAAGATTCCCCTGCCGTAACACCAGCAGCTACAGACAGAGCCGAGGACAGAGCCAGCAGAGGATGACAGCTTGAAGAATAAGAGAGTGCGTCATGTGTGAATTGTAAAGAACTACTGAAGTTGTCTGCCTGAACTGGGTCATTCCAATGAATACTATTACGAACAAAAGTACAGCCATTTATCTGATGTTGCTGCTAATAGCCCCAAATTACATTAACAGTCCCTGCTATTATGCAGTGCTGCTATTGTCCTGTAAATCTACAGAGAATATTGGATACACACACGAAAACACAAACTGCAAACTGGTATAGAAAAAAACAAAGTGAATATATTGATCATGGCAAAAAACAAACATTTAATTCAAACAAAAAATGCTAATTATCATGTGTGCATTTATTTGTGCATAACATGTGGAGTAATGGTTGTATTTTAAGAGACAAATGAACATAAACCTAAAATAAACACACATATCTCACATAAACCACACCATCTCCCTCACAACACACACTGATTAGACACAATCATGTGTCCCTCGGCTGCATCTCTCTCAAATAATCTTTCCAATCTCGCTAATCTTTATGAGCCTTCTTTCTTGCCAGGGCAAAATTATACTTTTTCTTTTTGTAATTTTCCCTCTCAATAACACATGCTAATGAAACAGGGAGCAAATGAAACCTGGAGCAACCCCAATGGTTCAGTACACTTTATGCGCCCCCCCCCCCCCCCAATCATTCAAAAGCAGCAGACAAGATTGACTCCACAGCCATTGAGCCTCTCTCTAATGAGCCAATTTAAGCAATCGTTAAAAAGGCCCCCAGAACTCATATGTTCCTCCTGTGACCCAATGGTCTCTTTTTTGTCTTCAATATAAGGAGAGATGGGGAGAAGAGCAGTGACAAAAAAGTAACACAGAGGGAGGGCCTGGTGGTAAAAGACGATGAAAGAGACAGTTTTTGGGGAAGAAGAAGAGGAGTGAATGATACAAAGATGGAGACGGAGAATGGGAAAGAGAGCTACAAGCAAGCAAGTCAAGCAAGTTAAATGAAATAAAGAGAAAAGGCCGGAGGTTAAAAAAAAAGGATTGAAGAATGAGGTGTGAAATTAGAAAGCAGAGGAGAGAAAGAATCAGCTAAGAAGACTAGATGAGGTCTTTGCGTAGCTTATCTTAGCCCAAAGGCTAGACACTGGAGAATACAGCTACTTTGGCTCTCCAAATGCACCTACCAGCACCTCTAATGCTCACTAATTAACACATTATGTAACAGCGAATTGTCCTTTTTTCACTTAAGTTTGTGTACACATTAAACAAATAAGATGATGTTTATGGGTTAGTTGAGGTGTTGTTACCTTTGGACAGAGCCAGGTTACGTTTCTGTTGTGCTAAGCTTAACAAACCAGCTTCTGGCTCCAGCATTATATTTCACATACAGGCACAAGTGAGGTATCAATCTACTCATCTTAACTCTGTGTGTCTGTTTTCAAACATGTCTAACTGAACCTTTAATCTTCATGAGTAATGCTGTCGTGCTGAGATGCCATATGTAACCTGTTACATGATAAGAAGTCAAACGGTTAAGGACAGTTTATGCCCTTGAAGCAGATGGACATCTTTCAGCTTGAACAGACAGAACAACCTTGAAGCCAAGAGGAGAAACTACTATTACATCAGAATACCACCATCACATCACCTAAATGCAGTGAGAGCAAGAGGAGCAACATCTGTAACATACATTAATCCTCTTAAACACATGCAGTTAAATGAAAAAAAAAAACATTTCCCCGTTGAAATATTATTATATTTAATTACTAAGCTCATTGAACTCAATGATATAAATTAGATGATTCATTATTTTTTTTAGAGTCTTAAATATATATTTTACAGAGGAAATTACCAGTGGCAAAGCTTCTCTGTAGAGATGACAATCAGTTATCACCATTAGCAGATAATTAGTGGGTACAATAATTTTGTGTTTCAGAGCGGATCTGAAAATCATGCTTGACAGCACAGATGTAGAAAGCAGTTTGTGAACACAGATTAACGCTGTAACCTCAGGGGATGAGGCACAATGGCACTAACAAGGAGTGTGGTGTGTGGCGGGTTGGCGTATCCTCATTAGTGTTACTTCTGCTTAATTAATAGTATTAAGAAAGGTGTGAAGACAGAGGACAAGAACACCCAAACGTATGCGTTCTGCATGAAAACAATACAAAAAAAAATCTCTATTTAGTATGTGTTCAACATGCATAGATGCTGTTCATGTGTAATGACTTGGCAATAACTTTGTTTGTCACTCACCCACCACAATAAACAGTGGTTGAGTACAAGCGTCCTCCGCTTTTCTAAAATAAGGAAGCTCCCTGTGACTCGGCCTTCCCTTTGGCTTGAAGTCAAAGTGAGAACGTGGCAGACGTGTTGACATTGAGCACAACTTCACAAATGTTTTAAAGTGACTTTATACAGCAAAAATACTTCACTGACTTTAAACTCAGCAGCCATTTTCCAAAAGGTACATCTTTCTAAAGAGTTCAGGTGCCCTGAGAGAACACATGCAAATTTAAAAACAAACAAACAAAGAAACCCAGAAAAGAGAGAAATAGAGATAACGCAACCAAATACAGCAGAAACTGTTTCCAGGAATCACAAAAGAGTGATGAACACACCCAGACACAGCAGGGACATACTTGTTGTCCCACACCCAAAAATACAAACTTACATTTTAGTTCATATTCCAACAGACAGCCAACCTCTGCTGTTGGATAATTTGCTGGTTTATAAGATATCATAAAATCATAATTTTACCTTTGAAACAAAGAAGAAAACATGTTTCAGATTTATTTGTTTATTGTAGCTGGTTGTTTTCTGCTCCAGCTCTGGCAGTTATGCCATTACCATGGAAATAGTAAAGTAATATTTTCAGTGATGAGTTTGGTGGGCTGTCATGCCGATTTGAGCACATCCTAAATGTCTAGTTGACCAATCACATTGCATGGTCGAAAATACTTGTGTCACAAACGCTGGCAACAACAAGGATGTCGAAGCCATGTTCATCACTTTTTAGCGTACCCTAGAAACAGAAACAGTTTTAATTTTCGTTTCTGTATTTGCTTGACTTTTCTTAAATTGCAGTACATCAAGCTCTCAGAGCCACCCTAGAAGTGAGTTGCTGGAAATCTTACGCTTGGCGACAAACCCACAGATTAAAGACTGAAGGAAAAACTGAAGTTAAACTGTGATAATAGGACTGTTAATGCAGAAAGCAAAGTAACTTACACTGCTGTGTTTTCATGAATATTCATGAAGGGTATAATGTCATATTTTGAAAGGGAGATTTGCTTTCTGTAGGTGTTGATTTCATTTGTTTCTTTCATATTTATTGTTTTTGAAATGTTTTGCATCAATTACATTTTCATTACAGTAAAATGGCACTGCTTTGTCAAAACTAAACGGAGGTGAAGGAATAAAGAAACACAGCTTTACTGCATTTTCCCTTAGCTGAGAAAAGTTTTACTCACTCAAGTATAGACTTTGCAGGTCATGGCAGCCCCTTGAGAGTCACCTGTTTTTATCCAGAGAACTGTCACTTTCTATGTTTTTTGTTTATCACACAATTTTAGTGGAGACTGGACCTCATGACCTTGTCTGCAGCTCAGTATATAGTAGTGAGTTGCAGTGAGTTCATTCACTGTTTGGAAGAGCTGACTGTTTACTGGCAGGTGTGGCTAATGCCTTGATTCCACCGGGCACTGCTCTGTGCCGTTTCATTTGCAACACTGTTTTTGGTCAGTGCAATACTGTTTACTGTGCAATCCAGACTGCCTTTATTCATTTCTAGCTAAATGCTGCTAGACTCTAAGGCAAACAGGCAAATACTTCTTCTCCAAGCCATCAGTCAGTCAATGGATCATACACAGTAGTACCTGAAAATCTCACCCAAATTCCCAAACTGTATTTCACAGGTATTTAATTTCAAATGTTGCACAGGGAGACAATTTGAGGCTGGTGTCATGGTTGTCCTGTCACATCTCATCTTGTACCTCGCACACAAACACTTGGGTTCACATGCAACCACGTCATTGGAAGGTGGCTTCAACAGAGCATGTCATGTATCAGCCTAATAGAGCAAAGATAACAAGCGCTCTGCCTGCCTGCCTGTCTGTCCTGTTGACGACTGGCACAATGGGACACTTGACAGAGGAAGAGAAACAGGATGTGTTATAGCTGTTAGCTGTAGTAAAAGTCTGAAACTTTCCTTTCGCTTCTTCTTTCATAGTGTAACTCAAGGGGCTAAAAGTCTGAGTAAGGGTCTGTATCATGGCTCTTTCAGACACAATGCAATTTGAGCTGCACTTGCTGCACCAAGCTTGTTGTGCTGTGCACCCTGCTTGGTTAAACTAATTTAACGTAGAGAGACCCTCTGCAAAAAAAAAAAAATTATTGTCTGTGAAGTTAATTTAAAGTTAATCTATTTCATAGTCTATCTCATAGACATAGGGTTACATAGTTTTCTTTCTTTTTTTTCCCCAAAGATCCAAACCATGGATTTGGAGAATCGTTACACCCCTAGAAATAATGGGCTTCGGAGTGCAGTGGTGCTGTCGTCACGTTGTATCTGAAAGGGCCATAACGGACAATAAGTGACAACCAGTCTTGCAGGTTGAAAGACTCAGTGATTCTTTTGAAATGCCCCAGAGAAAATAATGAAAAGATGGAAATGAAGGAAAACCAAATGTTACAGGAACAACAATAATAGCATCCAGCCTGTCTGCATTCATTCATTGATTCACTGTGATCTGTCATGCTCTTGCATCATGCCAGCAGACCAAAGATGTACAACAACAAAGATAAAATGTTGTGTGGACAAACCTAACTGTTATAAAATGAAACTGTATTTCCCGTCACTGAGTCCAATCCAATATTTATTTTATTTGTATTATATTTTTTGTAATTGTTTCCCTACAGCTACAAAGTGCACAGCTGCTTTCTGCCACTCAATGCCAAGACACGATAACAGCTGAAAATATCCAGACAGCTCCACATTTTGAAATTTTTACCTCGTGTTTTTCATCATCATACTTAGTGTGTGTGTGTGTGTGTGTGTGTGTGTGTGTGTGTGTGTGTGTGTGCGACCGTGCATGTGTATGTGCGTGTGTGTGAGTGAAAAGAAGACAGCAAAGAGAGAGTGTGCTCATACACTGATAACGTGATGCCAATACAAAGCAGCTTAACCAAATTCTAAGAACTGTTCGATTATTCTGAATTGTTGGTCTTATATTAAGGAATATTTTGGTATTAATAAATACTCAAAATGCCCTTAATACACAATTTAATCCTCTACAGATTTTGGATCCTGTCATATCCTGTGGAAACAGTTGTGCAGTGCGAATTCACCCTTAACATGCAAGCTTACGCTTTATAAAATCTGATCTTTAATACAAATACAGAGGTAAAAGTTAAGTGCAAAAATTCAACAAAGCATACATTTTGAAGATCATATGGAGAACATTTTATGTTATTAAAAACCAGCTACAGAGACAATAATTATTGTTCAAAATATGAAAAAATTTAGTTAAATATCATTGTTTTAATAATCCTGATATTTTTATTTCAGGAAAGCAGGAATACTCTCATCTTTACATAAAGAAACAGACACTTCTGTACAGTATTGGTAAAATTTTCATCAGTTATTATAGTTATGAAGTCTCATAAAAAGCTAGTGTTGAGCTCAATGGCAGTATTTGTTCTATTTTTATCTTTTTAACAGGTTAGTTCATTTTTTGGGATTGATTTGAGTTACTGGCTAGAAGTAATACTGATGCTATTGTCATCCTGTGTTCAGAGATACCAACCAGCTAACAGCTGAACCTAACCCTACCCTACCCTATACCCCCTAACCAAGCCCACTGCTGGAAAATCTCCATCCACAGAATCTGTAACCGAGCATAAACTCCATTTATCAATATTGCTACCAGTCAGAACTTCATTTCCACTACTCTTTCAGTAAAGAAAGTAAAAAATATCTTTAAAAAAAAATGTTTATGTGGAGGAACAGAATTGATTATGACAATTTACTGGATGCAGAAAAGAAATTTGATTTTTATTTCTCCAGAGCTGAAAGAAAAACAATTCAAATTTAATCATTCAAAAATTGGTTTATGATTTGAATCCTCTTTATCCACCTCGGGTTCCCCAGCTCTAATTAAGCTTAAATCACACAGATGTCTAGGCAAAGGTTTTCTGTAGGCTATTTACATAATAGTCCATAATAATACACAATTAGCAGGAATTTTGGAAGTGGAGGGGACAAATGGGATGTATTTTCTATCTTTTTATCTTTTGTATTTTCTGTCTGATATATTGTTTGAAGAGAGAAGATATCCAGTCAGGTATTTTTTTTTTACACTGCTAAAACAGTCATGGGACCAGTAGTGTATAAGGGTAGGATTGCCTGAGAGCCTTTAAGGGTTATAAACAAATTTTAATTGATATTCTGCCAAACTTTGATGCATACAGATGGAAAGACAAGACTCATAGGCAATGCACAGTGAGACGCTTTCAAGTTAGAAATGCTTCAAGATTTGTTACATGACCCTTCTTCATTTATGTGCAGAAACAGGAGCAAAAATACAAAGATTATTAACCAGAGTAATCGGTTTTGTCTGTGTATGTGGACTATATAGTTGTGTGATATATGTGATAGTCTCAGACTTTCACTTTAAAAAAAATGTTTACCCACATGCACATCAGGAACCTCACAGCTACTGTAACAGTACAACACTCAAGAGTCCCGAACCCAATACTTTCATAAGCATCTACGTGCATGTGACCACAGTGGGTAATTACAGGCCAAATGTGTCAATTTACCACCCTCACATTGGAGGTCTTAGACTTGTTTTCCTCATGACAGAAAACAACATAAAATTGGCTGCAATCATTGTAGCTCCTAATCAGCAGACTCTTGTTTCTTTTCAGTTGCTTTCACACCCTGACATGAATATTTTCATTTCATACACACACCAAGGATTTTTTACCAAACTGCCTAGCAACCCCCACTTGACTGAAGTTTCAGCAAAATCAACTTTTGAAACATCAGGCGCTTTCTCATAAGTTCTCATAATATCGGCTTGTTGAGACAATTAAAAAACCTGATTAGCATTCCGTCATTCTAATGAAGGGAGCGCAATCAGAGTGAGGGCTGCACTCCTGTTGAGCATGCACTGGAGAGCATAAACACTCTTGAGTAGGGACTTTACACCAACTGTGTTCATTATATTAAAAAAAATGGAGGCAGAGGGAGAGAGAAAGAGGATATATTCAAACACAAAAGCAGATAGCACATAAATGCCTGACAGTATCTCTCTGGATGTATCACTCTGCCTTTAAGGTGCAGAAGTTAGCCACATCAGCAAAGTCAAGATTAATTTTTTTTAGACTTGTGACTATGGATTTTAATTGTGAATTAAAGCAACACTGTAAAACCTTTCTACCATAAAATAACATATTTGAATATACATATTCATTTGATGCTACACTGATTAGATAATAATTTTATTATTATATATATATTATAATAGGGCAAATGTAACTTTTGGCTCCAGGTACGATCTCTCACGAGAAGTACGCATTGCTTTACGGCACACACCATCAGCTATGTCACTGATTTTGGTGGAACTGGAGCATATTTTATGTTTGACGTCCTCCTGCAGCATTGGTTCAACTCTTGGTGATTTACAGAGTTTCTTGATGGACAGTAAAATAAACTGCTGTTAACTATAGCTGGTGTTAGTTAATGTTAGGTCAGTTTGTTAGTCATGCTGCTGATGGTAAGCTCAGAGCACAGAGGAACCGTGCTATCACAGGCACTTTGGAGTACCAGGAAAAGGAAGTTTTCAGGTTGTTGGAGTGTTCCTGGAATTGGCACAAGAACCGGAGCCAGGGCTTCAGCTGGTAAGCACTGCTGTATACCATTTTCACAGACAATCCGTTTGACATAGGATTATTTACATGGGATCAACCCGCATTTGACACGGTCATAACCAGACTGCCGTCATGGGTTAATCCCCTCATTGTCGCTATTCCCGGAAGTCCACAGATGTAATTCCATACACATCACACGTTACACACAGAATTACAACTGAGCAAATATATAGAAAAGATTGGTTGCTGAAAAGAGCCATTGACTTCCACTGTTTAAAAAGTTGTTATCTCATTGGAAATAACATGGTGCTGGTGAGGCAGTGCAACTTTGGGGCGGCTGTGGCCAAATTTCCCTTATTGTCTACCCCTGTCAGAAGATCGGTGGTTCGATCCCCAGTTCAATCCGCATGTCGAAGTGTCCTTGGGCAAGATACTGAACCCCAAATTGCTCCCGAAGGCTGTGCCATCAGTGTGTGAATGTGTATGAATGGTTAGCTCCTCAAACTGATGAGCACTTGGCACCTTGCATGGCAGCCAATGCCATCAGTGTATGAATGTGAATGGGTGAATGAGATATGTCCTATAAAGCGCTTTGAGTGGTCGGAAGACTAGAAAGGCGCTATATAAGTACAGTCCATTTACCATTTAACTTCTTTTATTTGGTGTCTTCACAAAGAGCTTATCAATCAGTTTCATTTATTCCACTACACTACACACAGGCCCATATAAAACACGTAACAACCTGCGAGATACAATCCTGTTTAAATGTAATTTGGTTGGGTAGGCTTGAAGACTATACAATAATTCTATATCAACCCTACTGTGACCCTACAATAACCTTTTATTAATCCTGTAGTGATTATAGACATGCATGTTCACCCTCTCATACCAAAGCCGAGCAGTGTCAGGCCAGACTTCAACATGTTCAACGTATTCAATCAATGGCAAACATGAGTTTCTTCTCAATCAGAGTATTGATTACCAAGGTGTTACGTTAATAAGAGGAAAATATTGAGTGGCTGGCAGGTCAATAAGTATCCTCCTGCCAGGACCTTCTTGACACAAACATAAAGCACAATTTGACTTTTCATAACAGGAAAACCACAGGTTTAATAATAACATGAAACATGGTTCAGTTCCATTTTGGTGTGCTAATGAGCCATACCAGAGAGCCAGTAAAAACAATACTGAGGGCTTGGAAGTAACACACCTGAATAAAACACAGCCATTATAAATATCTAGCCACGCAGCACGCATGGCTCAGTATTGTTGGTCAGTCTGTGGGTTGTCCAACACTTTGGTCCAAAGTAAAGTATCTTAACAACTATTGAATGTATCACCACGAAATGTGGTACAGACATTCTTGATCCCCAACAGAAGAAGCCTGTCTTTTATGATCCTCTGATTTTTTTCCTCTAGTGCCACTATCAGGTCAAAATTTTAGGAGCAAACACCTGTAAAACTAATGATGTTCCTGTCAGCCTTAGCTCTACTTTGTATTTGGTGCGAATGAGCAAATATTAGCATTTAAGCATACCAAAAAAACATGTTTAACATGGTTAAAACTTTAAACACCGTGTTAGCATTTCCACTGTGAGCACGTTAGAATGTTATTTTCCTCATAGCACTGTGGTACGTAAGTACAGCTTCACAAAGCCACTAGCATGACTGTAGACTTGTGTTTGACAAGTAGAAATGTCTGCTGTGAGAAGAAGGGCAAACACAAAGTGCACGGCAGGTGCACCTAGTGCAAAGTGTAACAACCCAAACCTCACACAGAGATGTTAGGGGAGGCAGATAAACATAGAGGTCATACTAAGAATACATTTGGGAAAGGCTTTGTAGAAGATACATTTGGACCTCATTTAAAAAAGCGATTTGTTTGCTCTGTTGTTTTTTTAGATGTATATGCTTTGCTGCCGTCTAAAACACTACATTTTCAGATTTAAGGCAGTGTTTAATATTTGATGTGAATGATCTGTGTTCCCAAACTGCATCTGTAATATGTCACTGAACACATATCTTGCACAGAAAGCCAAACCCAGTTTTAGCTTCCGCTTCTCTTGAACATGAAGACATGAGCTGACTGCCTGGCATAGTAATTACTTTCAATTATCTCTCATTTCTTCTTGCTAGTCCTCGCTGTCAGCTCAAGCTTAGTGAGGGTACTACTCTTTCAGAGTCAGTGAGTGGAGCCGAGAGGGGGTGTCTCTTCGTAATTCACTAATTAAATCAATAACAAAGATTTTGTTGGTTTATGATATTCATAAGAACACTATCCAGAGTTGGGAAGGGAAACAGATGAGCTGAGAGAACGATAGAAAAAATGGACCACCCACAGTTTGTGACCTACAATAAAATAACAGTATAAGGGGCTAGTGAGCAGCGTTTGGATAGTACAATAAAGCAGGCATCTAACAGCTGCAGCCTCTTAAATAGGTCAAAGTAAAACACATTTACCAGAACACTTATAGCTCTCTGTCTGTTCTTCACTTTTGGTCATTGTAGGGAATGGGGGTTGTGCAGTTTAGCATGGCCTCCTTCAGGTACTCAAATAAAACTCTCTCTTAACTTAGAAGCTTTGCTTTTAAGCCAACATGGACAAGAAGTAGCACTTAAAGTGGTCAAAAAATGAGACAAGATGACATTTATACATCTACAGCAACTGAGCAAACTCTGCTCGAGAATGTGGTAGTATTTAAAAAACTCAAATTTGCTACTAGACCTTGTGGTGAGATGATTTTCTTAAGTGTAAAAGTACTTTTGAGGCAGGGTTAGTTAATTTGCATGCTAAATTCAAACACCCATGACTCATTTCTTGTCACTTTTTTTCAGCTAAGTAAACTTTCGTTGCAGTTTAATGTGCAATCAGAACACCTGTGCACTGCGATTCCCTGCTTCTTTGCATGCAAGTAGTGCATCAATAATCATAGATTATGAAAAGAATATCCTCCCATGCATCATTATATCACATTCCAATCAAATATTAGAAAATGCACTATGTAAGAAGTATCATCTACAGAATCTAATGTCCACTGGATCTCACAGAGTAAAGGTACAGATCCTTTGGTATTGACAAGTTAATGATAAACAGGAATACTTCAGTATTGACACAAAAACAACCCAATTATCATGAAATGTGCTCTGACTGTCACTGCTGTAGTTATAGCTGCCAGACAACCTCTTACTGTCCATTTCTTTCTCAAATTTTGTCTTAAACTAATGCATGTACACAAACGGCTGTCTCTGCTCCTCTGATTATCCACCATTATATATCAATTCCATTTGGCCTATAGATCTGTGGGCATTATCCTGCCTTGTCTCTATCGACCAGACAAGTGAAGGACAAGGATGATATAGTGATGGCTGGGTGGATACAGGCAACAGGAAGAGGAGGAATCAAGGTCTGTTGCTAAACTAAACTTAACTGCTAGCTGGAGTGAAACACGAGGGGATGACATCTTCTCCCTTAATCAACACTCAACAACTTTAACTTTCATAAAAAGCAAAAAAAAACTATGTGCATAAGGCAGCAGACATACCAGCTTGAATCACCCTAAAGTTGGCTAGCTGAGAGTATGTGTCGATTGCATTCAATGCAATGAGCTGATCTTTTAAATTTTCCATCTTATTTTTTGGAAAATGCATTTAATTGAGGCATGAGTGAAACATTACGTACTTGGCAGAGCTTTTGGAGAGTAGTATCATACTGATTTTAACAATTACATTATTGTTTAGATTCTTTGGATTTATGCCCAACTTCACTTTTAGACAGACTTTATCTAGATTGACTTCAGTCTGTACAAACTGAGCTGGAAATATATAGCTAAGCAAAAATCCTAACCTGAAAGAGAGGAAGGACTTAACTATGGTAACAAAAACAACATCTTGACCAAATTGACAAGACACTGGCTAATAGGAGTAGTTATGTAGGTAGTATCAAGATTTCCAGTTTCCAGATTTTCAGTACTTTGACATAGCTATGTTCCTAAAGTACACTCTTGACATTAGCAGGTCGTAGTAGTGATGACTCTCAGGTTCATTCATTGACGTGCTACTGGTGAAGTACCCATCCTGCACATAAATAATGCAAATCAACACCTCACACAAAACACATAACCTATGCAGAAGATATTAACATGCAGAACACACAAGAGGAAACACTCTCTTGTGGTGCCTTGTGTATAAAACATAGCTTCGACACTACATACTCAAGAGTGTGCCAGCAACAAGCATATTATGGTTGCAAAACATGAGCACTCACAGACTTATAAACAAGGCTAACATCTTTACCCTGCAAACTCCCAGAAAGAGATATAATTAGTTGTTGGCATGCTTCACATTCTGCTGTCTTTATTTGATTTTTAAACGAGCTCTCGGAGCGAGTGATATTTAGCAGATGCATCTTCTGTCTGGAGGGATTTGCCAAAGGTATTTCACTAACTTCCAAAAAAAGCCAAGCCAAATATTGTGATGGTGTCACTCAAGAAAAAGAATACCAGTTTAAATAGCTTTTAAATAACACATAATCTGTTTCAACTACTCTGTATTTACCTGCAAAAAAGAGCTTCAAAAACTGACCTGACCTTTACTTATATTCCCTATGAGAGCAGAATTGAGCTCGGTTATTGAGTTGCAAATTCCAATAATCCATATTGCAATTAAAATGACACAGTGGTGGGATTGGCTGAGTGACAGGCTGGGGTAGGTGTTACAGAGAAAGAACATATGTGTTGTGGAATATGGTGTTTAAAAGATATGAATATCACATGTATAAAAGGAGTGGTGGTAGCCCACTGGCCAGTGCAGAGATTTAAAATTTGTGTGAACTGAGCAAAAACACGTGTTCCTCCTCTAACTCAGCAACAACAGATTAGGCACAGTAATTGGTCATGGAAAGTGGAGCTTCTTTATGGCCAGCAGCATAAATATACACCTCTGAGGCGTGAAAACATGCAGCTGTGAAGCAAGGTGTTGTTGACAAAAACCAGATGCAGTCAGCAAATCTTCATTGGGTATAATGTCACAACACTGTGCAGCTCCCAGGTGTGAAATAGTAAAGCTCAAAGAGTGTTAAGTAAAGTGTTGCCACTAAAGTGAAAGCAAATTAGCAAACTTCTAATCTTGCAGTCAGTCCACGATTTCACTCATTTCACTCATTTCACTGTGGTCTGAGAAGCACTTCTTTAAATCATCACGAGTAGGACGCGTGATAAATAATTGACAGTCTTCTCCGTCAATCCTGACAGCACAACAAACCCTTCCTACACCTGAATGGATGAGCCTGAGTCAACAGTGGTCTTTCCTAATGATTTTCAACCTTGAACAACAAAGCAGAAACTTCTAACCACTGAATTTCATTGATGAATACATTGGAGGCTATAAATAGGTCATGCGGGGCACCCTGCTGGCTAAGAGGAATCATGACTTGTTGCAAGTCATTCCTCATCTCTCTCTCACTCCCCTTATTTCCTGTCTTCCCTCTCCTGCCTGCTCTCCAATAATAGCTTAAAATGACCCTAAATAAATTAATAAACAAAAAGAAATAGGCTAAAGCTGCAGTTGTAACAGCACTTCACAAGGTCTCATGATGCCTTGAGCCACATAAGCGCTCAACAATTGCTCTGACATGGATGAGTCAGGCCAAAGCACGTCTCAGTGGACTTTGTTAATCTCATAACAAAAAGAAAGCTCAAAAATGAGTAGGAGAGATATTTCCTTACTGCCGTTGCTGTCTATCTACTGTATCAAAGGTGATTCATGATGCTAGTAATGGGTCCAGTCCATTTCAGTGTGAATTGTAGGGCTAATCAAACAGTCATCTCTGAAGTTACTGTATGTGTGCGCTGATTTTAAATCCTGCTGGAGGCATGTCTCCTGTGTAAACCTCCTTACAGGACGCTGTCTTGCTCACCATGTACACAATGAAGATGTAAAAGAAAGGGAAGGGACAGCCCCACTCTCTTTAAAATAATCAATAAATGAATAAAACATGTCAGAATGGCAGCTCAAAGCAGGCACCACCAGGTTTTCATCATCGTCTGAGCGTCTGAGGCTAATTATTTTCTAGTTATGAGAACAGAAAAGCAATGTACCCACTTACTGGGAGAAAGTACATACATGATTCTAAGTAGGCCAATTAGCTGGCATGCATGCCTAGAGTTTAACTGTGTGTGATTACTGTTTATGAATATAAAAACTGTTTATAGAGCATGCATAGCGCACTGTGTAACCCACATCAACACCACGCACACTTTTGTGTGTGCCCACATTATAGAGTTCTCAATTACAGTCTCAAAGTGGATCTGTGTAACCAATTTCAGCACCATAATGATACCAATTAAATATGTGTAAATAGCACAAGTCAATCTTGACAGTCAGTAATACTTCACTTGCTGCTGGACTGAATATACTTGTGCCTCACCATTAAGAGCTGTGCTCACGGATCAATGGGTTTCCACATTTACACATGGAGTGTAAGCCAACAGATCGATAGACCCTGAGTTTTGGATGGAACGACTGGTACGGAGCCATAATGTCACAGACATAGGTGTCTCATCCAGTGAAGGAATGACAGCAAGCCAAAGAAAGAGGCAAAGACTGAAGAGCTGGAGGATTTCAAAGGTAGAGAAATCAAAGGCATGAGGGAAGGCAGGCAGGGATGCATGGAGAGGGGGTATCAGGGCATTTATAAAGGTGGAGAATCAGAAGACTATAGAAATGACAAAAACAGATAGAGCTGCCTGAGAAAGGAAATGTGCCTGCCAGCTAGTCCCTCAGCAGTCTGATTTTTCACAGTTTCCTTCACAAAGCAGGACACCCTGCTGGTTTGGATCCGTCACTACTGGGAGTCCCCACACTGCTTATCCGTCCTGCAAGGAATTCCCATTGTACCAGGTCTCCATTTCGGTTCATGATCTGAATAAAGACTTAGCCCACCAAGCAGCAAAAAAAAAAAAAAAATGCAAATCATGAGCTTATACAAAACAACCTCAGCAGAAACAGACCATGACCGATCCGTCTTCAAAGTCTGTCAAAAGATCTGAAACGTCATTGGATTTAAAGCCACTGTCAGTCAGAAGGACCAAAAACCAGCAAAACAGGAAAGCTGCTGCTCTCTGCAATACTGGACATTAAGTTGCCAAGTTCAGTGACAGGCAGACGTTTTGATAGTTCTATACATTTGTGAAAAAGAAAGGGGACAGGAATTTACTGCTCTACATAAAATGGACAATTTCACTCAGTTCAATCAGGATTCAGAGTTCAAGAGTTAAAACTGGACTGCCTCGGAGATGCAGAGCTCTGAGAGATGCACCTCTTTTGGACAATGGATTTGTTTAGCAGGTCAGGTCAGCACCATCAGGCAGCATCCACATGGCCAGTGTGTCTCTGACTGGGGCTAATGAGCACTTTCCTGAAAGGTACTGAGGCAGTTGTGGATGAGCTTACAGCATAATATTGCTGATGGAAATATGATCCTGACATGTCTAATGTGAATCGATGGCACTGATGCTGACGGACAGGTGTACTGTTATTTTGTATAATAAAAATATATACACCAACACCATAATTCAAAAATTTAAAAAAGGTAATATGCCATATGACCTACCAAGTGACCTGAAATTAGTCAAATCTGGATTTCAAATATCTGAATATCTATTGTATCTCAAAGTCCAGACCGAATTAATTTTGCATGCATAAATATGGCAGGATCTTTGTACTTTATATGGCTCAAGGTTTTAGTGGACCTCTTTGACAGGATGCAGCCTGCATATGTTGCTGAAAAAAAAAGGGGGAAACACCAGGCTGACGTTGAGGCTGAACTTGTCGGTGTGTTTTAACGATCACAGGAGCCAAACAAAGCCAACCAAAATGTTCAACATCCACATCTCCAAAAGCACATTTTTATTCAGCCCATTTTCTTCACTGTTGCCTTTTGTATCAAAACACAAGCCCGCCTTGCAAATCAAATTTAAGAAAAGTAAATTTAATTCGACAACATTAAATCAAAAAACCTTTTGATTACCTTGTGTCCTCTCCACAGCTCATCCACACGTGGGGACAAAGGGAATCCCGACGTCTTTTGCACGTTGTTTTCGGACTGGAGAGATCAGCTGTCACATTTAAAACAAATGTCTTTTATTCCGTATCAGTGAATATTTTCTCCATCCTCTGTTGGGATATGTTTACTCCACGGCTGTCCCCCCACAACGAACAGGGTAGTCCAGGCTCCTCTGTCGGTTTTTGGTCTTCACATGATCGAAGGTTTCTTTCTTGTCCACTTTTATAACGACATTAAAACATTTATAAAAACAAAACTGTCGCGTTAACTAAATTAGTTCCTGTTTGTTCGGGTTACTTTCCATTTTTACCACTCACAGTCTTCCTCACAGAGACGAGGTGTTTGTGTTTGGGGGGGTTGAAAGCTTTCGCGTATCAAATGCATCTGAAAGTCCGACCATCCCTCCTTCCTCCTCCTCCTCCCCTCTGAGCAGACGAGGAGTGTGGACCAATGAGAGAGAGACAGAGAGAGAGAGAGAGAGAGACAGAGAGAGAGAGAGGGGATCAGAGCGTCTATAGACGGAGACCAGAGATCTGTCAGCGAGGCAACAGAAACCACGAACAAACATTTCATCTTATAGTTGTAATTATTATAATCATCAGCAAAGATGGTTTGGACGAACATTAATAACCTTTATCATTTTTAATAACAATAAATCATTGTATAATTTACTACATGTAACATTAATATTTCAAATATTAACATTTATACAGTTGTAAACTCAACAGTGGGCAATAAATATAGAATTTGACTGAATAAATAAATGAAGTCATGAAAAGCATGGTTAAATGTAGACTATGTACATTTACTCAAGTACTAATTCTCTTGCTTACTGCCTACCAGTGGTGAGCAACTTTGGCTTCAGTTTGTCTTTGACATAAGGCTTAACGGCTAATCAAGGTCTACCACCTGAGCTACAGCAATCACTACAAGGTCTGTTGTGCTTGTGATCACAAGTGGTCACAAACAGTACAGATCAGAAAGCTGTCTTTGTTTATGGCATTGACTTACCAGCTGTAAAATGTATAAACCAGAGGTTTTCAGGGGACACTAGGATGTCTCAATGTGTGATGAAGTGGAAAAAATATTACATCCATCCATCTATCCATCCATCCATCCATGATCTGTACCGCTTATCCTCATCAGGGTCACGGTGGGGCTGGAGCCTATCTCAGATGACTTTGGGCAAGAGGTGGGGTACACCCTGGACAAGTCGCCATCTTATCCCAGGGCACATAGAGACAAACAACCATTCACACTCACATTCACACCTACGGGCAATTTAGAGTCAAAATATTACATTACTTATTAAAATACTTACCAAAAGATCAAATATAATAGCCTAATTGTGTGTTATTGCTTAAAGAGATTGTTCAGAGATTCAGTAATTTGGGGGATTTTACTGTTTTTATGTGATGTAGTCTGAAGTTATGCCAAAGAGCATTATTAGGCTATCTTGGCTCAGTTATTGAGTATCTTTGTGATCAAATAGGGCCCACAGCCACAGACTTTGAAAACCCCCAGTTCCCAGCTAACCATGTTCTGAACACGTGAACACAAAGAGATCAAATCGAAAGATTTACTGAAGCATGAAGCTTCCTTGGGAATATGACTGCTCTTTGTGCATTTGTTGAACTAATGTACATATATCAGTACATTGCTTCACGTTGTCCCTGGAGATTTAGTCAGTGTTGTGGTGGAAAATATGGCTGATATTAAGTGCATGAAACTTTGCTTCATGGGGTTAAGTGATCTGGGTCTCCTGTGAAATGACTACTGCTACATCATTCACTGGAACAGAGCAGCAGGAAAGTTATGATCAAACTGTTTCAAACTTACTGCAAATATATTGTACACAACACAACTCTGTCTTTCAACCCTGTTGTTTCACGGTATGCGTAGTATCACCAGAGCTATTAACTTTTCAGCATGAGCATGCTGCTGCTCATGAGCTCAATTCCCACATCCTATATTTTACATCTGCCTCCTTTTAGAGCTACAGATGACTTCTGAAGAGATTCCCATGTTGCAGTAAATAAACTGTGTCTGAAAATTGTACTGTTCCAGTCAACAGGAGGAAGAATAATGTGGAAAGAAAAACCCTGGCAATATTACTCTCTTGTGAGTTAATATATTTTGCTTTGTCATGTGTCTCATCTCATTCTCTGGAAGTTCTCTATAATAAATTAGTAACTCACTCACTAGTAACTGACTCCACATATGCTGTCGCCAGTCTGTTCCTGTTTATTAAGCCCTGTGAGACCGTAATTTTTCTGTGTGGAAAAAAGATGACTCCTTCTGTCAAATACATACAGTATAAGTCTGTGACATTTGTCTCATAATAATCCACTGGAGCTCACATTTACTGACCAATGAGGTTAAAGGGTTAGGAAGCTTTTCCATGTAAGTATAATCTGCACCTTGTCAAAATACAGCTGGACAAAAATAAACCTAAAATAGTCTAAATGGGATTAAGGCATGCATGTTTAGTATATGGTTAAACCCTGTAAATCTTTGAGTTTTTGATCCTCAAACCCAACAAAAGAAAATCTGCATCTTTGTTAAGCCTCTGCTGTTCTCCCAAAAAAATAAGACATTGCGCCCTCCAGAACACGTGTAAGTGTTTCCTGATCTACTATCAACAAGATAACTTTGTTTGTCCATGCCCTACAAAATAATTACCCATCACTGTGAAAATAGAAAATCTGTTTTATGATGTGACTGCAGTCAAGATAAAAAATAAAAAAAAGACTTGGTTACGGTTAGGGAAAGCTCATGGTTTGGGATAAAAGTATGACTTCGTTAAAGCTGGAGGGGCCTTCATAATCATGGTTTGGTAAGCTCATGGTTAGTGGTGGTTAGTTCAAGAAGACGACCCAAATGCAGACATATCGGCAGATATGCAGATAAATCCAGGAAAAGTCCATTAACCAGGAGTCCAAACAAACAAAATCCAAAACTAAGAAAGACCGGGAACAAGCTCAAGGATAGAGCAAAGGACTGAAAAGCAGACACAGAACTGACGAACTAAAACAGAACTTGTGAAAAAGACAACATGGCAAGTGACACCAAGGAACACAATACAAGGACTAAATACAAGACAGGACAACAAGCCACATGTCCTGTTGTCCTGTGGACAACTTATCAGCCAACTGATCAGGGACAGGTGAAACTAATCAGGTTGGAACAGATTAAAAAAATGTGGGAAAACACAACAAAATCAGGAAGTAAAGATTAAGACATTCTAGGAAAACTAGAAGCGCACAACGAAAGTACAACATTAGAAAGAATGTGTTGCACTTTCTTCTTTGCTACCAACAAATAAGTAATGATTTCTAAACATAGGTAGTTTGGGGGGATTTGCTCTATTTCTGGCTAAAGACCTTTATAGTCGTGTAATCAATTTCTACTTTAATCCAAGCATAGGAGTTGTGTGACATTTCAGTTCAACAGAAAGGACAGATCTTAGCAACACAAAGCATATCTAAAGCTTATATGAACATATTATTGCTTACTTTGGACACTTTTCACTTTTAATTCAGTCTTGAGTTGAATTTAGAGATTGTGACCGACTGGAAAGACATTTTTTACTAATATATTAGAGCTCATTATGGCACTTTTTTCCTTCCTCACAGAGAGATTTGGGTTTTTCCATTTTTATTTTAAATCCTTTGTCTCTCAGCCAACACAAAGCATGTCTAATCTCCTCAAGCGGATGAGGATGAGGATTTAGAAACAATGCAGCAGCCTATTGACTACAAATATTATTTCCGGCAAACACATCATTGACCCTTTCAACCTCTTGTGTCAAGTATCAAGTCTGTTTTTATTTGGGACAGAAAAGGATCACACACACGGGAGTGCTTATCATCGAGGCAGAGTTATGGAAATAAAGTATTTAAGGCTTAGCATTATGGGAAATGAGGTGGTAAGACATTACAAGCAGGAGAGAACCATTTTTAAATTGTGCTGCCGTTTACAGGACGGTTTTCTGTGTGCATGTGTCTGTATAATAGTGCATCTGGTGCACTGTTGCCTGTCATTACTACCGTTACCTTTTTCCAGGGCTCATAAACATATTGTGATTTGAAGGCACACAGAGTCAGCCATCACATCCTTAATGCACAGTTCAGCACACCAAGGTCTGATCAGTCAGCAGTAATATTTACTGGAAGATTCACATGAGTACACCATCTACGCCTCAAACTGTCCGAAGCTTATTAGTCTGAATGAGCTATTAAAGGCCTCAGGTTAGAATTTTTCATTCAGTCACAGTGGAACGATGTCATAAACACAGAATATAAATGAGTTTGGATTAAATTTATATTTGACATCAGCAGAATACTTTCACTTTTTACCATAACTAAAAAAGTCTACCAGCTAGGCGTCTTTTGGGATCTGCTATTGATAACAGGCTGTTTTCATAGCCTGGCTCACAGCTCCTGGATCTTTGATTTTCAGTTATATACATAGGTCTTGTGTCTGCAAAAACAACTGATCCAGTAAGTATGTGATAAGTATTTAGCAATAGGAATCAAGACATCATATTTCTGTTACACCGCTAAAAATTGTAACCTCGAGATCGACACAGCTACAAACTTTGTTTGAAGTTGATTTGGAACAGCTCTTTCTCCTGATGTGAAAAACATGAAGATATCTGCTCCTAGCAACGCATGATTTGTGCAGCTTCCATGTTGACTGAAAATTACACCTCAGGATGGATACATTACTTGCTACTAATTGGGTAGGGTAAAATAACACAAAAACAGCTAACATAAACACCTTGACAGGATGAATAAAGTTATTTTCAAAGTTCTTGTTCAATTAAAGGAATAGTTTGACATGAAAATCAACGTATTCACTTCACCAAGAATTAAATAAAAAGATTTATGTCATGAATGTGAATTAAAAGAAGCTAAAGCTAGCACGTAATTAACAGCTAGCTAGCTAGTTAGCTATTAAGAAATAGCACATCCCGCCCCTCTTGCATTTCACATGGACTGTTTACATGCACGCAACCAAAAAGTGTTCGGTCAACACTACTCGGACTATAATGCAAGCTTTAAAGGTGTTGGTGAGCAGATTGTTTTTTAAATTCAGGACAGAACCTTGACAGCCTTTTCTTCCTGCTCCCAAACTTTAAGCTAAGCTAAGGTAAACTGAGTTAAGTTAAGATAAGTTAAGCTAAGCTAATCACCTGCTAACTCTAGTTCAATATTTACTGGAGTATTATCCGTCTTTTCATCAAACTCTTGTGATGCTTTTAAGTGTAAAATGACAAACTACTCCTTCAAACATGAAACCCTCAAAACAAATTGGAAGTCAGTTTTTAGAATCCATCTTTTCTTTGTCTACAAGAGTGACTTTTTAAATGAAATTTGAAAGTTGAATGTTGTGCTCACAGCAGTGGCTGGTACTGACAGCAGCAAACAGAACAACTTATTGTGAAAAACAAGTGTACTAAAGTGAAAAAACGGTTTGAAGCCAATAAATCTGAAGTGTGTTTGGTCTCTCTTTCTAGTAAGCAGAAACCCTGAGGAATTGCAATCTTTTTACTCTCCTATCTGAGCCTGCGGGCACTCTTTTGAGAAAATACAACACATACACACATATTCTTCTACTGCGTTTCCACACACAGCTGCACACACAAAGCTATTTAAACCACTTGCTTCCTGCTGGCTCTCAGGCTTTACAGACATTGTATAGCCGGCCCAGTCTGAGTCTGTCCCATCCAGGTCACGGTAATCGAGGAGAGGAACAGGGAGAGGCCCTCCTGTCTGAGTGTGAACACATGATTACCCTTCCCTTTGTGGAGACGAGGATTGCAAACACACACCCAAACATGCACACTGATGAGATATGTAGCACCACCTCCACTGCAAAGATGCTCATCTGTCATATTGCTATGAATAAAGTCATAGGTTGAATAGATATGTTTACAGGAGATAAACATTTATCTGCCGGGATGTAAACATCACCTCTATGTGACAAAAGATTGAGATGAAATGAATCATATTCCAAAGCGGAGCTGCGTTTCATTTGTAACCAAAGAGGGAAGAAAAGGATTACGCTGAATTGAAAAGGGAACAAAACTGAAGTGATGTTTCTGAATGCAAATCAATTCAATCCCTTCCCCTGCATCTCAGTGGATTGACTCAATCTCACATTTAGACATCCGTGTATTGAGTTGAACTAAAAAATCTCTAAATCATAATATGCAAAACAGATCTGAAGGCTGTGTAGACTCTACTACAGAGATTAAAATACTACAGCTGCTATTATACGAATATTTTTTCATGATGCTTCCTCGCTGATCTCATTTCACTGACATAATTCCTCTCCTCACTGTGAAATGCTGTCACTGGGCACCAAGACAGATGAGAATTGGACTGTTCCATATTGATGAGAGATGATGCCACTGTGGGTGACCAATCGTATTTATTTGAGCTATGACACAGTACATTTTGTAATTCTAATTGGACGCAGATGCTCGCCGCTTTTTGTTGATTCCCACTCGACCCGTTTCCTGCAACCCGCAAATCCCAAGAGGTCTGTTTGTTATAGTGTTTAATTAATGACGTGTGTGAAACATGTGCACGATACAGTGAGGTTAGTACATTACCAAGGTGTGTGTATGTGTGTCTTGGTGTTTGTATGTCTATGCAAAGTGTATGTGTACAGGGGGATTTACCACTTAAGTAACACAACCCTGATTAGGAAGCATTGCCATCTGGTCGTATGAAAGGGGTGCTGAGACACATGCACATGGGCATGTGCACGCACACAAGGATGCACATATGCAAACAAGTACACAGACACACACACACTAATATCAGCATGTAATAAATAATTCAAAAAATGTCCTTCCGTGTCTGCCCAGCCACATCAGGCAATCACACATAACACATATAAATAAAACTACCATCACCCCATACTGTAACTGATTGTGTTTCTGTTTCACTGTGAGTTGTCTCTACTCACGTCTGATTGCAGAGAAACTCAGGTCAAATTGTCCAATGAATATCATACAGTGGTCTCTCTTATTCTTACCAGACACTGCAGATTTACTTTCAAGTTAAGTTCCTCACACTTCCGCTAGATGCTGCTTTCATTTTCTCTCTGGTGGGAAAACAAATTCACCATCTGTCGACTCAGGTGAGGATAAAACATCAAGTCTGCGAGAAAAAAAGAAGAAGAATGTTTCTAGGCAACACGTTTTTCTGTATTGAATTACGCCTCATCCAGTTAAACATCTTCTGCTTTCCCACAGACAAAGCAACTTTATCCCATTCTTTATGTGCACAGCAGTTAAGATTAGTTTGACCTTGAAAGCCACTGAGCCAAGCTGATGCATCAGAGCGCACTTGCGAGCTTCCGTGGTAGGTGAGTGCTGTGTTCGTGCAGGATTATAACAATAATTCCCTCTGTGTGGTGTCAGACACACTTTGACTGAGATAAATGTCGAGAATTTCAAGAAACTGCAGCTTATGTCGGTAGGGAGTAAACAGAGGTAACAATCATGAACTTATCTGAAACATGTCTTGCATTTATCTTGTGCTATTCAGTGTTTCTCCTTTCAAATCCAACAAATCACTCTCTGGAGTTTTGGCTTTCAGCTGTCTTATATTCTTAGGGACAGTATGGGAAATTCGTGTCACATTAAGAAACATTATAAAAGCAGAAAGTCACATAATTGTCCTTTTAGCATGTGTGATTGATTCAATTGTGACACAGTAAATACAAACATGGAAAGGTAACATGTATTTTACTTAGGTATTTTAAAGGACCAGTGTGTAGGATTTAGTGGTATCTAGTGGTGTAGCTGTGGATCACAACCCCCTCTTTGAAGCATGAAGGAAAAACTATGAAATTGTGAAAGGCTCTATCTAGAGCCAACGTTTACTTTGTGCATTCTGGGCTACTGTAGAAACAGTTCAACAGAAAGTGGACCCACAGCATCTGTAAGCTCAGTCTAAGGCAATAAAACATCCATTCATTCATTTTCCATGATAGCTTATCCTTATCAGGGTCACGGTGGTGCTGGAGCCAGCACAGCTTACACTGGACAAGAGGCGGGGTACACCCTGGACAAGTCGCCAGTTCATCACAGGGCTGACACATAGAGACAAACAACCATTCACACTCACATTCACCTACCTACGGGCAATTCAGAGTCACCAGTTAAGCTGCATGTCTTTGGACTGTGGGAGGAAGCCAGAGTACCTGGAGGGAACCCACGCAGACATGGGGAGAACATGCAAACTCAAACAGCTGTCTTCAACTGGGGAATTCAAATCAGGAACCTTCTTGCTATGAGGTGACAGTGCTAACTACTGCACCACTGTGCCGCTCACAATAAAAACATAACACCTGCCAATCAGAAGAGACAGCGGAGGTTGACTGATGAGTGAAGGGATGCAGATTCCACACATTGTGTCACACTCACACACACTAACAATGTTGCTGGCAGCATGTTGAGTGTTGTATTCAAGTACATTATTTCGAGTTCATCCAAGTGAGAAAAGAAGTTTGTAGAAATCGTCTTGCAGCCAACCTCCAGCTGTTGTTCTCAGGTCCCTCTCTCTCTGGGTTACTTGCTTCGCTAAAACTATAATGACATAACTATAACACAATAACAAGCTTTAGAAAAACTCATGAAATAATTTTCTAAATCATGAAAGTAAGGATTGAAATAGGTGGATAGACTCTTCTAGCTTTATTTGGTAGAGGTAGCTGAAGAGTGACAGGAAAGCGGGGAATGAGAGAGGGGGATGACATGCAGCAAGGGGCCACATGTCAGAGTCGAACCCTGGACTACTGCAGCAAGGTAAATGGGACGCACACTCTACCACCTGAGCTAAACACTGCCCGAAGAGGAAATTATTTCTACATTTTTGTCGTATGATGAACAAACTATTCTGAGAATGTGCTGTACAAAAAAAGCACATCAGTATATCTATTGGTCCTTATTACTTGTCACATTATTGTAAAGCAGGCCTCTAGCAGGCCATGCAGCCAGCCCCCACCAGTGGGTCCCCCCAAATGTCCGACTGATGAGGTCAGTTCATTGGTACTGGACACATTTTGTCCCATTTACAGATCATTGGTCTGTCCTCTGTGGACATCACATATTGCACAGTTATACTGTACATCAACACATATGGACAAAATCATTTTACACCCCTCTGGCTGACTCTCTCACACACACACACATGCAGATCACTCATTTAGAAAGCTTCTGCTGCTCACTTTGCTCATCTTGTGTACAGTGAGCGAGGCGTGCTGAGTGCTTTTGCCTACACACTGGGGTATCTCACTCTGCTCATGGTGAATTTAACCTGTCAGTCCTCACAGCATGTTCTCCAGACATGACTCACTAGCATAACACAGCGTCTGTACACACACACACACACACACACACACACACACAAGCAACTGCCACCATCAGCATGCATTCAAGTTATACAAGGAAATGTGGAGGCATAATTTTGTACAGTTGATTCATTTTCACTTGATATTCAATTAAGGATCAGATGACTCGACGCACACAGAGAACCATAACTTTCACCCACATCCTGTATCCACAACCTCGTCTGATGTACTCACCATGAGCTCCAGTACGACGTCATCGGCACCAGCTGTGCATGTTCTCCCCATGTCTGCGTGGGTTCCCTCCAGGTACTCCGGCTTCCTCCCACAGTCCAAACATGCTCAGTTTAATTCATTGCAAACCAGATCTTATTTAACACCATTGATTATATCAAAGGGAATATTGCTGCAATATTGTCTTCATACAATTGAACTGTCAGTGCTTAAGTCTGACTTGGTTTGCATTTGTACTACTACCAGTGGCAGAAGCTGGATGTTTGAACCATTAGTGACCTGGTTCATCATTTTGGGGTTTTGGTATGTGTTTAAAGAGGAAAGTCTCAGCTTCATGGTGAACATTGTAAAAATGTGTTTCTGGGTCAAAGTTCAAACATTTATCCATTACACAACACAATGTTTAAGTTACTTAACTGGAAACCTGAATACTAAACCATCACTGACTGGTGTTAATATAACTGCACTGCAGATGTATTGAGCCGCACAGCGTGGACAATGTTACCTGCATGCGACTCTTTTTATCACGAGAGAAACAAAAAGAGAGAGATGCATATCTGGTATTACATTAGAAGATGGCGGGCACTGTGGATATTTTACAGTTTTGTTTCATCATTAAAAATAGACCTCCTCCACACTCGGCTCACCTGTTCTGAAAAACAAATCTTGAGTGCAAAAAATCCAAAACACTTTAAACACACTGAACATACTGCTGACCAATAGAACTAACAGTGCAGACACAGCCTGTATGTGAACTGAAGGGAAAAGCAAGGATGCTAAACATCGATGTGCATCCAAAGTGCTACTAACTTGTGAAACACCTTTATACCAAATTAACTTCACAAGTGTAGTGTCTGTTGCAGTGCAATCATAATGAATTCAATTAAATTGCACATAATATTGTGTCCAATCCCTGTACAGAACATATTTTATCTTTCTACAATGCAGCAGAATCTCACTAGCTTCTCAGCAGCAAAGATCTATAAGACAGAGTGAAATACAGAAACACAGCTGTGACATTCATATCATGAAACATGCATTCAGCACTCTGTCCAGTCTATATGTAAACAAAAAGAGGAAAACATCTGAGTTTGGTTTCAGGGTCAGTCTTTGCTTCAAGTGCTTTTCCTCCACGTCTCCTGGCGCTCCGTCTAAATATAGGAATACAACCTTACACGCGAGTTCTGTAGGCTTGCCCAGCCAGCACACACGTGTATCCATCCATCCATACTGTGCATATACTGTATGTACACACGTAAATGCTAAAATGCACAGATGTATGTATGCATACAGTCAGAGAGACTCATTTAAAAAGCGTAAATAAACATGTGCATTTATATAAATGAACATAAACAGACATACCATGAAGATTTGACCTGCAGCATTGTTTGTGCCATTTTGGTTTCACAGACCTGCAATCAGAGCAAGAGAGAGAGAGCATCCTGGAGGGAGATTGGGTTATTATTTCAATCATTGGGCAATTGGTTGACAGGTCTGGGCGAACACAATGACACACAAACAGTTCAGTGGAACAGGAAAACAGCCAGACTCCATGCATCAAATGATGCCTTTAAGAATATTTCTCTCTGAACACGAGGAGAAATTCTTCTGTCCTTTTCACTTCTTTTAACACAAAAAAACCTGAGTCTGCAAAGACCAGTCTGAAGCAAACACAAAACTAAACCACAAACACACACACTTACAGACACACCTCCACTAAGTTTCGAATAGAAACAACCACATTTACGCACACACACTTGTATTAACCTTTATACATTCTCTCACGCCAACATGCTTTTACTGGTATCAAGCGCACACACACACACACACACACACACACACACATGCACACATACTCTATATGTACACACTCACAATGTCATACAGATCCCATGTTTCAGTCTGTGTAGGGCCATTAGGGGACTCAGCTAGGGAAATACAATGATGAAATATTTACAGCAGAGTTTCTCTGTATTAATGTCCATATAAGTTTATCTCCATAAATGTCTCTGTCCCACTGAGGATACTCTGTGGGATATTTTTTTAATGGCAGACACCACTGGGACATAGAGACACAGGGAAAACTGATGGAGTTCTTTGCTGTCTTGGTTTTTATCTGCAGGAAAAGACTTCACAAAGAAGTAAAAGAACACGAGGTCCAGTGAAAAACAGTTGCATAGATTGAGTTCATTGCAATTTATTGATTTTAAAAGTTATGGTTTGGAAAACCTCTTTCTGCTGCAGTTATTTGTGGTTGGTGCTATCTAAGTTTCTTGAAAAGACCAAAACCAACACTGAATGTATCCATCAAACAACTATTATCAGTGTTCATGGAGTATATGTATTCATTACAATGAACATGGTCGGTGTAGTTTAGTGTGGACAGCTCTGAGATTGCATTTTCGATCTCTAGGGAGTAAAAATTCACAGAGCATGCGTAGGTTGCTTGTTTACTCTACTTTGCTAGTTTGACATGCTGAGTGAAATAAACTACACTGGTCATGTTTATGGTAATGATGAGTTTTATGGCAAAGCAGGCAGCTGCTACACAAGCAATATGTATTAATAGTAAAAAAAAAAAAAAAAAAAAATTAACAGATTTAGTGATTTAATGGGTTTTGTTGGTTGTAATACAAGAACAAAATAACACTAGTCTTATCCTTTACCACTGCAAATGCACCAAGAGCGCTGGAGGAAAATTCTCTCTATCGTTCAGTGTCTTTGTCTTCCACTGAGCCATGAAATAGAGGCTTGTGATTTCCCTTTAATCTGAAGGACAAAAGCCCCCCCCCTTTTCCCACAAAATCTCATAATCAACCAGAGTCCGCTTTGCACTACCAACACAACAGCTGTTTCCCTGTCTTGAAACACTACCTGATCATTTTAGTGCTATTTATGAGACTCTTTCTCTTTTCAGAAATACAACATACTAACTTAGTCTTTCTCAGTGTTTTCTTCTTTTTCTCAGGGTTGTTACAATAAACATACAATATGTGCAAATAAACCTTGTGAGATAAAAGATTAACGGGCTACTTTGTAAATCAGTTGAGGATTGCATGTCCCCAAAAAACTCTGTTCCTAAAATTTCCCTTGGTGGAGTGACAATGCTGTGTTGAATCTTCCTTGTAATGAGTGTTTGGAGAGCAATCACTCTGCAGTTTGTGCAGGCTGTTAACAGCAGTAGGGATGGAGAACTTTGGAAATGGAAGAAGAAAAAAAAAGATTTTTTTGTCCATACAAGAAGGCTGGAAATGTGTGTGCTCTCTTATGCTTCTATATTTGTGAGGACCAATCTGAGTTTAGAGGACATAAGTGAGGACACATTTGCCCAGTTTCCAGGTCTTCAAAGTGTTTGTTTAAGGGTTGGTTTGACTTCATTTCAAAGAAATAGTTTGACATTTTAGGAAATACACTTGCTTGCTGAGAATTAGTTGATACCCCTCTCATGTTTGTTCGGTAAATTTGAAGTTACAGCCAGTAGACGTTATCTGAGATTAGCACAAAGTCCTTAAATGTGGGTGAAAATATCAGAAACATCTTATTTCCCATTTAATCCATGCAAAAATCAAAGTCTAAAAACTAATTTGCAGTTATAACAAGGAGACTCATGGAAGTAATTGCTCCCAGTCAAATAGTTAGGCTCACTTTTTATTATAAAATCTCAAAATTATGTATTTATACTTATTTTTGTTTGGCTTAAACAAAATAACATGTTAATTAGAGGCGCTGGAAGGCACAGCTCAGAGGATTTTGTTACGTTTGGTCAAAGCCAAGCTAACTGCCCCCCCTTGTTTTCAGTCTTTATGCTAAGCTAAGCTAACTAGCTGCTTTTTTTAAGCTACATATTTGCTGCATAAATATCAGAGTGGTCTCATCTATCTTTCAGCAAGCAAGCAAACAAGTCCTTTAAAGTTAAAGTTGGAAAATACATAATGTCAGTGAAGTTACTCACAAGTTCAAACTTGTGTGTTTGTATGTGTACTGTGTGTAAACCCACACACAATTATGAAGTTCAATTGTTTAATCAGGCTTCAAAATGAATGAAACAGCAGAAAAGATGAAAGAAGAAAAATCCATCAAACCAAAGTGATAGTAATGGATACACCACAGCTGCTATGAAAAAAATACTCATTCTTCAGTTTGTCATTTCTTCCTGTTTCAGTAAAGACAAAATAGTTACATGTAGAGTGAATCATAAATGGCTATGATGGCAGAGACATTTCATTTAGTTTTGATTTACCTAAAGGGCATCGTCATGGCGATGAGGAAGGAAGTAGGAAGGTTATCGAGCGCCCTGTGGACAGGAAGAAGTGGTTTAAAGAGTGTTTGTGTGTGTGTGTGTGTGTGTTTGTGTGGAGGACAGTGCCAAGACTCAACCAGTTTTGTTATTGCCCCATAAAGAAATAAGTAATGTCTAATGTCATTAAAAAAATCAAGATATAATTTAATAGAAACTGTGATATTAAAAGACAATACCCACCTAAGCAGGCCTTCACCCTGCTGCCATGCTGCAAGTAATGGGATCTATAGTACGCACAAGTGTTTAATCAAGCCGTTAAATAAATCTGCTGCAATATTAACTCAATTACAGTGTTTATGTTCTCATAAATGAAGATCTGCATCAATCTGCTGTCTCTGATAAACAGCACAGGCACTATAACACTATGATAGAAGTGTTGTTGGAGGAAGGGATGATGAGGAAGATTAAGATGTCCATCTGTTGTAGAGCTGTCAGCTCGGATCAGCGTGTGAAGCTACTGAATGGTATGATGTTTAAGTGGAAATCATTGTAAAATGGTAGACACATGCCTCTCAAATGAAAAGAAAAAAAAATCGATGAGTAAATTCAGCTTATGTATGAATACCAACACACAGTGTGATAAATGTGAATCAAAGCCAACAGAGTTCAGCAGTATTCAGCCGACAGAGGCCGAGTAAATACTGCTGGGTCAGTGTGTTGTTCACAGATGGTATAATCCTGACTGACTGACTGAATGAATGAATAACTGAATAACAGAAGTAACTGAATGACTGAGTGAATGAATCAGTGAATAAGTAAGTGAACTTTCCGACCCCTGAGGTTTATTGAATCTGAAAAAGACCTTTAGAAAAGCAATGATTCAGTAAAAACACATACGTAAAAGACCTTTACATCAAGTCTTTTAGGTTTATCTTGTCAGTAAAATATAAATATATTTCATTGTGCTTGTGATGAATATGATTGAATGTATTTATCTGAATCCTGCAAGGATCTACAGTATATTTTATGTATGCTGTATACATGGAATGATCACTACATGTACATATATAATCATTCAGTCCTTTTACATGATTTAGTGATTATAATATTACGTGTCTCATTTCCTTTATGCCTGTGTTATTGCTAAGAAAAACATTAGGGATCTGTGACTCTGACTCTGACCTTCAGCTCGAATATCACAAAAACAAGACTTGTGTGACCAACACTGAAGTGGTGACATATTGTATATATACAATAAGAGACGTTTAAATGTATTGTACCTGCGATATAGTTGTTGAAAACTGGACATGTAATGAGTTCATCCAATATCTAGGTTCACAAACATAAATTTATAGCATGCTATGTCTGGTAGCAAACAGTCTTAAAGAAAGGAGTGTTTAAGAAAATGAGAATTCATTTGTGTGCATGGTGTGGTTGATGATCAGTGACTGAATGAAGGTCAAAGTTAACTTACTAGAAGTGAAGCTAAGTGCAAAGGGATTGAAAAGAAGAAAAAGAAGGTTTACTTTATTAATCCCTCAATGGGTCAATTCATTTTTCATTTTTCTTCTACGAACCAGGGTTCATAGACATGCAAGTAAGGGTTGTTGCCATTGGTTGTCTTCCACACAGTCTGCCATGTTGCACCGCCATGTTTCTACAGTAGTTTTTTCTTAGTAGGAAGGAGAGTGTGAGCAACTACACCACTAGATGCCACTAAATCCTACACACACTGGTCTGTTAAAGCCTCAACCATGCATGTTTTACATAACTACTTGCAAAGTCTCTTATCCACATTACGCTTCCTGACTAATATCTGTGATTACTGGATATTTCCGGCAGCACTGACCTCCTCAGATCTTCCAAACCATCCATCTCCCTCTCTCATCCCTTAATCCGGCTCCTTCACTACTTACCATATCCATCTCAGTGTCATTTTAAAATCCAAACTCTTCTTTTTTCTCTTCCTACTCTGAGCTTTATCCTCTATTTCCGACCTCTCTCTCAATTTTTCTAAAATAAATCCTTCTTTCATGCCCATTTCAGTCCGTCTCAATCTTTCTGTCAATGCTCCCCTCCCTTTTCCAGTCCTTCTCTGTAGAAACGTTTGAATTGAGCAAGAAAAGACAAGATCTGTCTTCTTCTCTTTAGAATACAGCTGTTTTAGAGGGAATGAAAATGTAGAAAAGTCAGGATGTCCTACAGGGCTTCACCGACTGTACAGACTTCTCTATGCTACCCATGGACTGCTACCATGCAGCTGTGCGGGTTTCCAAACAAAAAGTAACTCTGGTTTTGGGGGAGAACAAAGCTGCTGTCAGAGAAACCAGAAAAGACATGGTGAGGCAAACAATTTAGTCTAAATTCAGCTGTAATAACCTCAGATGGAATGAAATGCATGACAGGCACTCATGACAGGGGTAATAACATAATCACACTGGAGGGTTTTACTTTGAAACCGCTGCCAGATGATCTGAATCGTTTTTATCCGAGAGTTAATACTACTATTATACTCTCTTTTTTTGTAATTTGAGAGATTGATGTGTGATTTTTCCTGATCTGCTCCTATAATTGTGCTACAAAAAGTGCTGCAGCACTTTATAGAGAGGCCACTGAAAGTTCAGGATCAGACGGTATCAGTGGCAGGATGCTGGAGCCTGCTTCCATGTATTTAGTAACAGTACCCACCTTTTTGTCAATGTTCCAAAAAATAAGAACCCCTACACTCTAAATAATGTCAGATGAGAGGGTCAAAAAAAATATTACAAGGAGTCACTGAAGGTCCAACATTGATTACTTTTTATTTGTACACCTCTCCTAAAAAGCTCTACATAGTTACTGTTTACTGAATTTTCCACTTTATATGTTTGCTGAAAAGATTTTCAGTTGGATCTCAATTTTATTGGTTACTGTAAGTAGTGAGCCGCCATTCAAACTTCTTTCCATATATAGTCTGTACTGTACAGCATCCCTGAGGAACTTGACATGTCTAATCTTGGTTATAAGGGAAGCAGACCAGAACTGCTTCATTAAATTATTTGAAATTCCTTTAGCATATAGGCTTACTATATGGTCATCAAAAGGACTACAAACCTGTCAAAACTATACTGTTTACAGATTCATGGCGCCCAAAATGCTTGCAAGGCATGCCAATAGACTAAATGAGAACTGGCTCCAAGCAGCTGGCACTTTATACTGTAGCACTTTACTTGGATTGGTTCATAATGCCATGCTTTTAAAACATCAATGAAGCAGGAGGAACTCTGAGTTATCTGTGTTTAGAGGTTTCATTTATCAGTAGTGATTTGTTTTGGACTCTCTAATTTATATGAGTTATATTGCAGCTTCGTTGTCCTATTTGTGGGATGTTTTTAATACATTTTGTTTTATGTGCTTTTATGTGTATTTTTAGCCCTGGTTGCAAACCAGATTTCCCTTGGGACAATACAGCTGAAGTTGAAGTTGGGGGCTCCAGACAGAAAGGCATCAGACACACCACACACACCACTGATATGTTTTTTTTTTAAAAAAAAAGAACATTTACCCTACTCTCACACACAGGAAGAGCAGTTTCCTCCTGCCTCTTATCAGCTTATCCTATTATAGTTCCCCCACATCAGAAAGACAGAGCAGGGCTTAGCAGCCCTTAACCTGCCAGTGTAGAGCTGAATTAGATTTGGTGGGAGATGAAGACGTAGGCACCCTACCACTGTATGTCTAAACTGCTTTCACAGCCAACCTCCTAGAAGTGGCATCACCAGACTAATTCCCAAATGAAATACCTCTGATTTCAAGGCTACCGACCTCTGTGATGATGCTTGTGCCGTTACAGGAGGCTCGTCAGCCTGCCTCAGGTCCACATTTTTAAATTAGCCAAGAGGTGGCAGAGGCAAAACCGCAAAAATGGTGGCGGCCAGAGTCACCACTCGCTGAGCTTTACGACTCTTCAGAAAATTATGGGTGACATCACAGCATCCATGTTTGTACTGTCTATGACTGCAATCACTTGAGCAAGTGTCCTACACTTGTCATTGCGTTAGCTTCCTGCTGTTAGTAAAGCTCAAAGCACCACTTTGGCACTCAACAAGCTGCTAGCATTGCTGGAAAGTAGTTTTGTTTGATTAATGTATTATTATATTGAATCTGTGAGGTCTTAGAGATGCACCTTTCCCGTGGAAGATGCCACCAGCAGTTAGTTTCAGTTGAACATTCTGTTGCTACAAGCAACCCCCTACTGGCACAGTTCAACCACCATTAAATTGGTTGACCCAGTGCTGTTAAATATGATATATCATATTTAATTGACCACAAAGTTCGTAGCTCATCAGTGTCTCCGTTCACAACCACACAATACTCCGACAGAGCCGAGCCCAATCAAAGAATCAAGTGCAAAACAGGCTGCCTGTAATCTAGCTGTGCATATCTTCAGAGAACGCTCCCCACAGGCTGAGATGATGAAGACATGGAACCTGCCTTTATATAAAGCATAATTAGCATAAAGCTGTACTCAAATGTCAACTAATTTACAGGACAGTGTAATGCTAATTATGACATTCAAGTATGCAACACTAAGGTCACGACACTTGCATAATGATTAGAATAACACCCACGATCCTGTAGGCATTGGTCAACCACCCATGTCAGTAGGCGTCCCCGCTGAAGTGCCCTTGATCGACACACTGAACCTCAATCTAGCTCCAGGGCCACTGACATGTTTCTGACCTTGTGCTCTGAAAAAGTAAAGACCATGGCAGGATGATAATTGCTGATATAGGGCCCCCTCTTCTGGTAATTATGTAGTAATGCTGTATTACATGAGACCTCGGCTACAACACATGGGTATTATATGAGCACATATTTTTATAATACATGCTTTAGGCTTTTTATTCAGTAATGCAGAAATCTCATTACATTTTTTTTCTTCTGGTTTCTGAAGACTCTGATGCCAGGACAAGATAGCTAAGAAGATATGGTGATCTTTGAAGTCACTATCTTTGGTGGAAGAACAGATTCATGTCCCCAGCTGTCATTTACTTACTGAAAACAGGGACATAAAAAGACATTTTACTGTATTTTTCCACAAATTGTATCGATACCAGAACTCCTCTCCTTACTTTTGGCAGGGGCATTTATTTATTTATTTTAAAATTGGTAATGGATCTCAAGGACATCTCTTAGAGGAGAAACGTTTGACACAGGCACTGCTGGAAAAATGTGTCTATCTGTACATGGGACTTAGTGAGAAGAGATTTTTGTGATTTTGTTGATCACACCATTAAGGGAAAAGCTACAACAAAATTCCCAGCAGTATTGGCCTTTTAATAACAACAATAAAAACGGTTCAGAAACAATTGTGGTTTTTAGCCAAAGCAAGCATGTACAGTAGTAGGCCAGTTAAAGTACAATACAATCTGTAAATACATATAAGCCAATTAATATAACAACAAAATCCAGGTTGGACTGTAGATTTGAACAAAATGAGGTCTACTTGTTTCTCTGCTAAAGAGGCCGCTCTGTAACCATGACTTTCTTCACTTGTGTTAATGCGTCGATGTGAAGCAGTAGGCCATGACAATATAAAGTCAACATGGAGAAACTGCTTCGCTAAAATAAAAAAATAAAAAACTGTGGTCCTCAAATGAGCAGCTGGCTGTACAGCTTAACATGAAATTTACAAACCAGCAAACTGTTTGACTTAATTTGACGAATTCAAATGTAAAGTACTATCATACAATGGCTTTCAGCTGAAATGGCTAAAAAAAAGCTTGTGCAAAACCTACCGTACGGAAGTGATCACAGCAAAACAAAAAAGCGGGAAATTACGTGGTGGAAAAACTGGAATTTTAGTACGAAATTATTTGGAGTAAGGTGTCAAAAATCTGACACTTCAAACAAAAACTACCTTGAAAAATTATGTCCCTGTTTCAAGCTATAGCCAAAATGTGCCATTAGCCTGTACGGTGATCAGTACATTCAGTTGATATTTTCGACTCTTCAATGGATAGGCCTCTAACCGTGCAAATATCTGTAGTCCGACAGAAAATAACCAACTTAAACCTTCAAGTTTAAAGTGAACGGTTGGTCCACTGAATCTCACATCCTAGCTTCATGAACATGTTAGAAAAAAAAGACACGCATACAACTGTAATGATACTGCTGTAAAGTCCAGCATAAAATAAACAGTTAAAAATGTCATTCAGGTTAAAATGGCCATGCAGGAGGTAAGGCCACTCTATGTGGGATGGAAAGTCCTTCCCATTGGTCCAGGCTGGTCCAACGCCTGTGTCCTCAGTTCAAGTCAGAGCTCTCTTTGTGTCCTTAAAGGTGGCTGTTTGGCCATTTGGTTGAAATCCATTGGGGATGGTAAATATAGAATGGAAGAACCACCTGATGGGTACGGGTCCAGCATTTTTTGTGGGTCAGTAGGGGGGCCACATCAGTAGTTCTTTGCAAGTAAAAATCTGCTTAGCTACAGACTGTTACTGAGTTCCAAAAGTCACCAGAAGTCCAAGTGACCAGCCACTCTGCTGTCAGTCAAACAGGCAGAGTGGCAGTTCGGACTCCCTGGAACACGTGTTAGCTTATGTAACAGGCTGTCAGTGAAACAGGCTGTCTGACAGATTTGGACAGACCATCTCATGTAACCAGGCAAGCAGTCAGTGAGTGAGGGTGACCATTATTCAGTCGTTCAATCGTTGAGGCGACAGTCACACAGCTCCTTGTAGATTCTCTTGCGGATGCGAGGCATGTCCTCCTGACTGAACAGCAGAGGCTGCTTCACAGAGAGACAGCGGCAGTACTGATAGACCAAGACAGAAAGACAAGCAGTGAGGGAAAATAATCCACAACCACAGCTAGGTTGCCATATTATATGTGGACAATGACAGAAGCTTCTCTCCAGTGTCTTTCGCCCCCTCGGAGACCTGAGCAAAGACCAAATGTGGGTCAAAACCTGAGACAGGAAAGACACCGGAGACACAGCTCTGCTTTCTTTTATTTTCTGCATGGAACAAGACAGATTAAAGAAAAAGAGTGGGCAAACAGGGGCAGGAGATGACGAACATAAATAAAAGAAATGGTTGATGAACAAAGGACAGGAGGAGGGAAAGAAACAATGTCTCACCTCGAGGACAAATACTCCACAGTCGCTGTCGTTTTTCTGCTGAGGAATACCCTGAGGAGTCAACAGTCACAGTCAAGCCATGAGGAGTCCAGCAACAGGAATAAGGACTACAAAAATGTAATTTTGCTGTCATTTCATTATTTTCTATATTGTAGATTAACACTGAAGACATCAAGTTCATCAGTTGTGTTCAGATGTAGTGTTAGCATACAGTAAATATCCCTATTCGACTACTGTAATAATCCATATTATGGCAAGAACCACTCAACTAAGTAAAGAGAAGCAACAGTCCATCATTACTTTAAGACATGAAGGTCAGCCAATCCAGAATATTTTAAGAGCCTACAAAGAGCTTCACACCAGTAGAAATCTGTGCTTTGGTCTAATGAGTACAAATTTTGTAAGCCGCAGAGAGGGTGAACAGATGGTGTCTGCATGTGTGGTTCCCATCACAAAGCTTAGAGGAAAAGGCCGATTGATTCAAAAATCAAGGCACGCCTAGCCAGCATGGCTACCATAGCATTCTGCAGCAACATGGCATCCCATCTGGTTTGGGCTTAGTGGCACCATCATTTGTTTTTCTGCAGGACAATGACCCCAAACACACCTCCAGGTTGTGTAAGAGCTATTTGACCAAGACAGAGAGTGATGGAGTGCTGCATCAGATGCCCTGGCCTTCACAATCACCCGATCTAAACCCAATTGACATGGTGGAATGAGGACCACAGGGTGAAGGAAAAACAGCCAACGAGTGCTCAGCATTAGTGACTACCTCATGAATCTGATTAAGAGAATGCCAAACGCTGTCATCAAAGCAAAAGGAGGCTTCTTAGAAAAATCTAAAATCTAAAACATTTATTTTGTTTCCACTTTTGTTGTTTTTATGTATTCAGTACTAATCTACAATGTAGAAAATAACAAGCTAAACTTTTGTGTTTTAGAATTATTTTGGCACTTTTGGCTGAGTCCTCCGTTTGTCACAAACAACTTGGCAATAAGAAAGAGGCTTCAACTTTTTTGCATTTATCTAACATCCACTGTGCCAGGCAATAGAAAAGTTTTCAGGACACAAGGTGAACACAGCATGAGCATTACAGTGAGGGTTACCTTAATGATGGTTATCTTCCAGCCTTTCTGGAAAGCAGTCTGTTTCTTCTCTCTGGCTTCAGACAGAAGGTACTTCATAATGTTCTGATAGGCCAGAACACACACAGAGGACAGAGTTATGGACTAGCATTGGACTGGCAGCACACATTACAGTGCTTCCATGTTTTCATCATTCATCATTATTCTGAGTGCCATTTGCTTTACGAAAGGTGACAACAGGACCTTTAAAACACTGTGCACCATTTTCTACAAAGTTGTTTGGCTAAATTGCAGCGACACACTGCTTTACACTTACACGTTAGGGGATCAGGTTGTAGGAGCTGCACGAGTCTAACGGTTTCATACTTTTCAAAACTTGCCCCTTTGGGAATAAGAACCTGTTTCAATATGTACCATTTTCCCAAATGCTACATAAGTATCTAATTATTCTGATGGAGTGGAACTTGAACTCAAGACTGCTCAATGCTTTAATTTGACAGCAGTTGTAAGATATTTTTAGCATAGTAACAGTATTAGGACTGAATTCAAAATCACTGAATCAATTGAAACATTAATCTACTCATTTACTATCAAAAAACATATTGGTTCATAACAGCTGTATGATGAAAAATCTGGATTTCTACAGAAACCACTGGCACGTTCTGAATATCTACTGTTACTGACATCACACTGAGAAAAGATTTCATCATCTCATGGAGATGATTAGCAGAAAAGCTGGATTACTGACAATCTCGTCTCATCAGCGCTTGTTAGTTCCGCAAAGATTCAAAATCATCCAAAACTGTAAACAATGAAATACAACCCCAAAGACATCATCACACGCAGAGGCACTCACATCTGTGGTGTGTCTGAAGACAATGCCTTGGCTGTCGTAGTAACTGATGGTTTTGGTTGCCATGGTGACCGTGACGAGAGACCAGTGGATTTCTAAATGGATGGGAATTAGCAACAGCCACTTGGAGAACAGGTCAACCTGAAATAATCCCACAAATTAAACATATGCAGAAATTACATATCTAAAATACAAAATGCTGCAGGTGTCTACATCAAGTTATACACAATAACCCATATTCCATTGGTGTGGTACATAATACAAATCGGATTTTCAAGAAACAACTGGTTTATGTGTGACAAGACCTTCCAAAAGTCACCAACTACAAGACAAACAGGTTTATGAGCATTTCTACATTGACTAGATATATTTTGACCTTTTACCTTTACTTGTACAGCTGGTTGGAAATAGTGGTTTACTGAACACATTTGACATGACACATACTGTATGTAGTTTGTAGGTCGACTGTGGGACCTCACAAAAAAAGCCAGATATAAAAGTGTAATTACGGTTCAGCTATTAGCGATACCATCAAAATAACTGAAAAATGGCAAAACTCCAACTTCCTCCTTACTTTTTTAGTCCATCTCTTCACTCCATCATAACCCTTGGCAACCAGCTGCTTGTGGAAAAAACTGTTGAAAAAATGAACCTGAGAGAGAGGAATAATAAAACACATTAACACATTACAAAGTCAGGATTCCTCATATTATCTCGAGAGTCTCGAAAGAATAAACTCCTAAAATGAGCCCTTTAAATATTTTAGAAATTCCTTTCTATATCTTTCCCGTTTTATATGAAAAATCCCCATTTTAAACCTTCAAACAGCCTCACGTACCTTGTGTTGTGTTGCTTCCATGATGAGTTCTCCATACATGTTGATAATCTGACAGACAAAGAAAGAAGTTTCGATGTAAGACTGTCCACTAAAACAACAGTCATGGTATTTCTCCTTCATTAGGGTTTAGATTTTAAAGTGACTGGACAGAGTGAGGAAATGTGTGATGGGGGCAAGGATGCTTTTCTGTAGCTCTTTACCTGGTCATTAAGCCAGTTCTGTTCCTCTAGTGTACCAAGGTCCTCCAGGCCCAGGTTATGCTTGTTATATGTCACCATGAAACCTGCAACAGGAGCAGAGGCCAGCCCCGCCCTATACCGAGACATCTCTCGTTTGATGTCCAGTCCCCTAATACAAAAACACCAAGAGGAGAAAGGCAGTAGAAATTTTATACAAACCTTGGAAATGTTTATTATATCTTGGAGGACATTTAAATAATTGATGATGATGATGATGAGCTCAGATAAGGAACTAGACAAGGTCAGAGATTAAAAATAACATTCTAAAAAAAGGAAGAAGTCTTTCACAGAAATCAAACTAGAGTGTACTTCCAAACAGATCTTTCTTACTGTTGCTCCAACAGAATAATCTGACAACCGGCGTGATCTGATATATAATACAAAACACCATCAAGTAGTAATCCATGTTTCTACTTTCTATTGAGGAAATAACACACAAAAAAATCCTCAGCACAGTAACTGATGTATTTTTGTTGTCCCTCTGTGTCCTGTTTGGAATAATTCTGTATACAACTTTGATGATATTCTGTTATTTACTGTTCCACATGTTTTACTGGATTCATGTTAAAGACTGAACACATAAAGGTAAACCTTCAAGCATTCAGGCAAACTGTCTGTGTGTGTGTTTGCATATGCATATGCATACTAACCTGTTGCTGAGGTCAGAGTTGCCCTTCTTCTTCTTCAGGTGTTCCAGGACATCAGTCTCACTGAGAGGAATGAACCCGCCGTACTTTATGTAGAAGCTCTCCAGAAACTCTGGAAGACAAGAAGTCAATATGAGCGGAATCATATGAGCTGAATGACAGGAACATTTTTTGGTTTTTAAGATGAGCAATTTTCTCTGATGTTAAAACCCAAATACACACACTGAATCCATTGCGGTGTTATATTTTTGTGAATTTCTCTCTTTATCCCAAGAATATACACACTACTGAAACCCTGTCTCACATCCTTTACTGCTTTGTTCTTGCTTGTTCGTGCCAAGCCTGTAGTTTTGTTTATTCAAACAAGATGGATCCTGTTGCAGAACAAGAAACACAAAACTATATTCTAGAGGACAGAAAATATTTGTGTGCATAAATGGGTCACGTCTGTTAATGGCTCTTGAAATAATAAATGACAAAAATAATAAACCGGCAATTCTAATTCAAGAAACTTGCAGATAACAGACTTATTCACACCAGTGTGAAAATCTTGCTGGATTAGGGTTGACCTTAAGTTTGATATCTGTCCAGAAAACTGAAGTATGTGTTGGCTTTCTGAACTACCTGTTGTATTGTGCTAGATGAACCTGGAACTGTTGAAACATTTGTTTTGAAAATACTTCTTCTCACAATTAAGCATTTCCCCTTCTGACCAAGAAGTTACAACGAAACATGAAAAGAAATGATCTGAACTACACACACACATTTAGGTCTTATGCAGGAAATTCAGTTCCAATAAATAAGAAAACAGTCCATAAAAGTTCTTGCATACACACGACTTTAGATCAAGTCTGTGTATAAACATTTCATGGACGAGGCCACATGTTTTATGAACATCATATGTTCATATGTTTAGCACTTCTGTCAGTTTGTGTGTATAAAGATTAATGATTTACCATGCTTCATTTGATTATGATGGCTATAGTCGTAGGGGGAATACACAAGTGTTGTGTGCTCACAAACACATCTTACCGTGGATCAGATCAGTGAGCTGCTCCAGGTTTTCTTCATCCTCTGTCTTTTCATCCATCTCTCCATCTTTGCCCGACACTTCTTCCATCTCCTTCTTCTCCCAGGTTCCAGGCTGACAGTACAGCCTGTGGTCTCTTAATGCCCAGTGGTGCTCCATGCTCGATACTGTAATAGGTCCCTGGGATGAAAGAACCACCGTAGGTGGATGAGAAGTTTCCACCTCCATAAGTGTGGAGCAGTGGTCCTCATTTGTTGATGTGGTGATGTTTCCATTGGACAGAGCTACTGGTAAAGACACAGAGTCTGTTCCGTCAGGAGTTTGGTCCACCTGCATCTCAGAGTCAAGGTCCTGGGAAGATCCTGACCTTGAAGCAGGACGTGACTGTCGTGAGCAAGAGAGTAGTCCATTTTCCATTTCACTCAAGATCATGTTGTCCTCCTTCGCCTCCTCTTCAGGTTCGGTGTCAGACAGGTTAACAGTGTCTCCATTTCCAAATGCAGATTTAACTGAGCTGGGATCAGGCTGCTCTCCAAGGTCCATCTGTGCATCTTTGTTTGGTCCCTGCCTCTGCATAAACACTAATCGAGGTCGGGCATACGTTTTAAGACCAATAACGCCGCCACCAAAACCTCCCCTCCTGAATCCACCTTCTACTTCCATGTTTGATGCAGACGATGCTCCCACCGTTCCCCTTCCTCCTCTCCCTCTAACTGCCATTCCTGATAATCTCATCTCCATGTCCCTGCTATCATCATCATCCTCCTTTTCCTCCTGCACCATCAACCCCTGACCCCTCTATCAACATGTCCTCCTTTTTCTGTGCATCCCATTTCTCTGGAGCAGCAGAATTCCTTATTGGTCCATACTGCAGGGAGACAGAGACAGGGAGGGAAACGGGTGTTCGTGCCTGAGTATCAGCCACTACAACAGTCGTTTGCACCTTCTCATAGCTGTCATCGTCATCCTCTGCTTCCTCTACCATCTCCTTGGTCAAATCAAAACACTTGATATGCGTCAGCTGTCCACCCACTTTCCGTTTTGGGGTGTCCCAGAGGTCACTACCGGCTCCCCTACCTCTTGCTCTCCCCCTACCCCTCCCTCTGCCCGAGGTTCTGACATTGTGCCCTGTACTGTTGGGGCCACAGCAGTCACAGGCCTTAGGAGTCCTCTTCCTGCCTGACGTACGGCCATTGACTGAGCCCTGAGCAAGGGTTGATGCCTGTGTAGAGGACCAGGCTGATGCTGGATCGGAATTAGTAGCAAGTGCTTTTCCTGGGGTTATAACATGTGGTTCGGCATCAGCAGGACTTAGAGTGGAGGCTTGGGTCAACTCTGAGTTGGAGGTAAGGTCTGTGGTGTGGTTTCGGATATTGGCAGGGGTCTGGGTTAGGTCCTGATCTGTAGTGTCTCCAGGAGGGGGCACGTCAGGGGCTGCTTGCAGAGGAGGTGCTGTAGCAGGAACAGTTAAATGAGGTGAAGCTGATGGTGTTGTTGTCATTGGGGATGCAGAGCCGCTGTGAACCATGACGTCCTCCTTTGGCTCTTCAACCCCATCCCCAACACCCACTCTCCCACACTCCGGTCCTCTCCTCCCCCTTTGGTCCTCTGAATTTTAGGCGTTGTGGTTTGTTCTTTTCTTAGGTTTTATCCTGACACTTCCTTCCAGGTATTCTTCTTCTGAAGTACCTTCACTGTGTAGAAAAGAAACTGTTCTCAACCCTTTCCCACCATAGAGGCTTTTGGTACAAGAGCAGGCTAGAACATGGCAGGAGTGTTCCTCAGTGACAGGTAGACTCTGCATGGAATAGTAACGCCACCATGGTCTCCTAATTAGAGCAAGTAGCAAGAAAGAAAAAGAGCCAGTGAAAGAAATGTATGAAGCATGACTCAGGCCTCACGTATATATCCTTTTCTCAGATGATCTGTTTTGATTCTGATATCTCTACACCGCTGTCCTTGATGACAGTGGAGTGATGTCATTTCGGCATGAGCACAAACAGATTTTGCGGACAGCTTAACATGTCAAAATTAATTTGTTAAAAATCTAAGAATCATAAAATTATTCAAACTATTCCCCCAACAGGTCGAGGATTTGTCTTTAGATGACACTAGTCCATTTCTCTCCTGTTCACTAAGAGGACAGACCTGTTGTGAAGCAGACAAAACAGCAAAAATAACATACATGTGTATGATCTAAAATGACGTGTCCCTTTAACCTCTTCCTCATTCTGCTGGGGACGATATTCACTGATTTACTTGGCCGAGTGCAGAACTAAACAAACAACAATGATGTTTTCGTCAGTTAACAGGTGGGTAATGTTCATGTTCAGGTACAAAATGAGACTAATTTGCTTCAGCTTGTAACAAACTCACCTTCTCACGAGGACACAGTAACAAGTACTTGACTAAGACCGCGTGCTGTTCTTCATATTGAAGTAACGTCAACGTCTCCTTTTCGGTTAGCTGCCGTTAGCAACACAACGGCGACATATAACGGACGCTGAGCGGCAGTCTGTCGGTGTGTGCACGTTAATTAGCCATTAGCAGCTCTGCTAGTCATTAACATCCTCACCAGTGTCTGCTGGAAGTGAAACAATCAATTAAGTTATTTAGTTAAATAAAAACTGCGTTAGTCACGATAATATAACTCTGGGCTCTGTGCTACTGTGACATGCATACATGTGGACATAATATAACACACCGTCAGATCATTTAACTAAGTCAAATGTCACATTTCACAAAGTTTTGCATAAGTTAGTCATTCCACTGGAGCTAGCTGAGTTAGCTAGCTGCAGCCAAAACAGGCGAAAACACAAAGCAGCGACACATTTCCTCCATTTTCAGGAGGAAGTTGGAGCCGTTTAAAGACAAAAACAGGAGCTACGAATCTGTATTTGATGTGACATGGAGTGCAAGCCAAAAGCAAGGCGAGAAGTGAAAATAAACATGCTTATACTCTACCTTGTCTGTGAAATAACAAACCGAGTTTGGTCAAACCACGATTTCAAGAAACAACAATCCAAGTTGTCGTCGCTCTTTGATTACGTCACGGCGTTTGTCTCAGCGTCGGTTGCGTCCGGATAGTCTTTAATCTCCAACTCAGACCATCACCAATCAATATATCATAATAGCACACATATAAACACAATATAACACAATATAACAATATAAGACATATCAACACAATATAAGACATATCAACACAATAAAACACAATATAACAATATAAGACATATCGACACAATATAACACAATATAACAATATAAGACATATCGACACAATATAACACAATATAACAATATAAGACATATCAACACAATATAACAATATAAGACATATCGACACAATATAACACAATATAACAATATAAGACATATCAACACAATATAACAATATAAGACATATAAACACAATATAACAATATAAGACATATCGACACAATATAACACAATATAACAATATAAGACATATCAACACAATATAACAATATAACACATATAAACACAATATCACAATATAACACATAAACACGGTATCACAGAGGCTTCTCTAAAATGTGGATTTTATAAGAGACAACACGAAAATCTACATCCAGTTTCAGCTTTTATTTATTTTTATATCTATATTATATATTATATATTATCTATATCTATTTTCTTTCTTTTATTACATTTAAATGTTTCTGAATGGCTATTGCTCCCACCGTCCTTATCTTTCATTGTCTTCAACTTACCATGTCAAACCACTTTGTAAACTGTTTTCAAAGGTGCTTTATAAATAAAGTTATTATTAGTAGTAGTAGTAGTATATGTAAATGAATATGTGTTGCCATATAATGCCTCAAATGAAACAAACTGGTATTAGGAATTTATCCCTGTTTTTTATAATTTCTAACCACCATAAATTACTGACACAACACACACTATTACTATATCATCTTTAATTACAAAAAAAAAAACAAAGACAGGAAAACAATAAATAAAACTGACAGTCAAAAAGCAAAGGAATTAAGTACAAAATTATCAACAGTAAAATGTCAAAAAAATAAAATAAAGGGTACATAGAGAGAATATTAACATAATGATTACTGGTTACTTGATACCAGTAGTTTTCAACCTTTTCAAAGTAATGCCATGATTTTTGTAGAATAAAGAAATCTAACACAGGTATAGCTATATTAACGATGTAAAGTCACATATTGTTAAATGAAATGGATGGACCATAATGCAAATGAAAGTTGCACAAGGCCCGAAATGTATCAAACACGTAACTTCAGACAGATGTGAAAAATGAGCTTTTTTTTTAAACATATGAACAAAATATTAAAATATATTTGAGCTTACTTCAAGGCTTCAGCACACCAACTCAGACCCCAAAGATAATGCAGCAGATTATGCATTGAAATAAACACAGTCAGTCTGTTGCTATACATTTCTATTTGTACATAAGGTCAGTGCTATATTATTCTCTACTTGCGTGATCAAAAACAATATATAATATGTCTCTTTACAAGTGTCATTTGGCTCCAGTGATGTGAGGTGATTAGAAATGACCTTATTAGTCACATCTACACCAAACATGTACAGATGCAGCCGTGCAAGGAGTCTCACTTTTCACATACATGTCTTGCAATGCTGCAGCACTAATGCCAAGAGGAATCATTTGGAAAATGCTGCGTAAAAAAATAAAAGAGAATATGGCTTAAAGATACGCGTTTCACTGCCAAGACTAGATGCAAGTACAGGAAGTTATTTTTTTACAATTTGTACAAAACATTATCGACTAAGGCAATAACCTTTAGATCAGCTGACAGATTAATGATTGATTAGATGAATGATTAATGTTTGGGGTTTTTTTTCATTAAAGGGAGCTCACAACCTTTCTGATGTTGTAAAAGTGATAAGTGATAAAGTGAAACAGAAGGAACACAGTCAGAGTATGAGATACCTTTCATATGAGACAGTGATCTAATTTACACGGAGGAACTTTATTTTATTTTGCGGCTTTGGTCATGTTTTCTGTAACTCAAACTGCAATAAAATCATGTTGCACGGTGGAAGATAGTGGAGAAGTCATGATGGTAAGGAGGACCGTGGTGCAGCAGATGGTGACAGCTGTGGGGTTTGGACCTAGAAGAGAGGATTAATAGGATTAAGTGGACTAAAGGTGAAAAACATGCAAGACATAGTAATGTATGCTATTTTATCATTTAAAAGGCATAAAAATGTAGTGTGTTATTAAAACACCACCATTACCTATCAAAGTGTGGCTTTGATGGCTGGAGTATGAATGGTCTTGGAGACTGCGGCACCAGTGCTTCCCCCTGTTGTTAACACCTGGAGCTGCAGCTGATAAACACTGTCAGCCTGAAGACCAGGAACTGACACTGACCGCTGAGACTGTGGAGGGGAAGCAGGGTATGATTACAGTCAAATACATGCGCTTTTCTTCTTCTTTCACAAATATTTGAATTGAGTAAGAACAGAAATAACTTATTGAAAACTTAAGAGTGATTCTATATGTTCTCTCATCAACAAATGTGTTAGTCTGTCTTTTCTATTATCTACAGTCTCTTATATCATATTATCTTCCCAAATGTGTCAGTGTAAATGTAAATGAGTGACAATTATATACATTTATTTTCAAAATAGGTCAAATTATCTAAGTAAATTATTTGAGTGTTCACCCATATATTTGATTCTAGCGACTATATGTTGTAAAAACAAAACAAAAATAAAGAATATCATGAGACTTTTACTGGACAAAAGGTAAATACTTTGTCAAGATGTTCCTTTTTTTACCACTTTTATAAAATTACCTTTTAATTTTTAATTTTTTTTTGTTCTTTCCCCCATTGATACTGCCTGACTTTATAAAAAATACTTATCATCCCTACTGAAAAGACACACACACACACTCATATCCCCCTCATATTCAAGGGTATTTTCCACCTGCTGCTAGCAAAGTACAATGCTGTCACTGTAGACCTCGCCCTGTGTCTCACCGGTGCGATTGTCTGCGTCTGGGAGATAAGTGTGTCTTCCAGCCCTTCTGCTGCTGTGGTGACTCCCGATTGCAGTGTCCAGGTGAACTGGAACCCCTCCACAGCTGCCGGGTCCAGTGCATTCTGGGACATCCTCCAGCGAAGTGTTGTGAGCAGGGTGCCATTGACTTCTTTGAAGTCTGCAGTCAGTCGTTCTGGACGCAGTACCACCTTCCTGCCTGACAGGAGGCGCTCTGACACAAACAAAAAACAAAAAACATTTCTTTCACACAGAACACACTTGTGTTTAATAACTTCTTTAACAACAATTAATCAGAGTTTGATTATGTAATTATAAGGAATTCATTCAAAGTGCATTAAAGTAGCTGTCTGCATATAAATTTGGTTGTTTGCACTACTGAAACTATAATATACTGTGTGTAAGTGTATATTCAGTGTTTGTATTATACTTACTGTTTCAAAAAGAAGACAAGAGAACCACTTTCCACATCTATTTTTTAAAATAGACATTTAGTCGTTGCAGGATAAAAGGTTTAGTGTGTAAGATTAAGGGGGCTTTATTTACAGAATATCACTGACATTAATATAATACGTAGAACTCTGTTTTCATTAGTGTATAATCAAATTATGTTTTTGTCACCATAGAATGAGCCTTTTATATCTACAGACGGGAAAATGTAAAATAAAACACCGGCTCTAGATAAGGCCAACATTTTTCATGGCCACCATAGTTTCGTAGTTTCTCCTTCACTCAAGGATGGAGAGGGTGAGGCAAAGGGGCTGCAATCAGCAACAACACCGCTAGATGCCACTCTAAATCTTACATGTTGGTCCTTTAATGGAACAATGCATTTATGCATTGTGTGTGTGTATGTGTGTGGACATGTATTACTCATGTTGTGGGGACATACATCTGTTTACACAGGCACATTGTGGGGACTCATCTTCCTTTTGGGGACAGAACACCAGTTCCAGTCGTGAATCATGAAACTTTAGGGTGAACACTTGGTTTAAGGTTAGAGTAAAGTTAGATTTAGCTTAAGCTTAGCAAATGGTGGTGGGTAGGGTTAGAGGAAGTCTCCAGGAAATAAAGTCAATGTAATGTCTTGTGAAGTGATGGAAACACAACTCTGTGTGTAGGTGTGCATGTATATTTAGTTACTCTTACCATCAGTGTTGCAGGGCAAAGCTTTGCTTCCTCTGACCCTGATGGAGGAGCAAGTTGGGGTCGTAACCCAGGCAACAGCCTCTGACCCTGGGTCAGCCTTCATTGCCACGGCGACCTGGTACTTACAGGCAAACAAAAGGCCTGTAATGGTGTGATGTGTGCCCTGGAGAGAGAAAATTAAGTCAGGGTTAAGTTAGGGATAAAAAGAGTGTTTAAAGAAACATTACAGTGTAAACTGTACACAGCTGGTTGTTAAAACTGACGTATTACAAAGTTCCTTAAAATACACATATTACCTCTATTTTTGTTTGAGAACCTGTTTCATATAAGCAGCTCGTTCACTCCATGATAAAATAAACATAGTTTGAAGCACCATTTGGCAGCTTTGTAGGTTGGCAGCTTAAAATGGCGAAAAAATGGCATAACTGTTTAAAAAAGGCTGAACTTCAATGAAGAGAAATCATACTCTGTGACCTCAGCAAATTGCACACAGCACTTTGATATTTATCAACCCTCTGGGTCTGTGATCAGTTTAGACGAGAGGTTACAACTGGGACAACAGTGGGTAAAGATCTACACTGTATTGCAGCCTCAATTCAAAAATTCTTTAGGGAAAAGACGCTTTAAATATGAATTTAAAGTAGATTTTGTTTGTAAATTTTAATTATGGTATCACATTTAATATAGTTAGCATTTTTTCTGAGATGATTCTGCAATCCCATAGATCAGTTAAATTATCCCATATTTCTGTCCCTATGACACATACAGAGACATAGAATTATTAAGATATTTCAGCAAGAGATTTATGGTAAAAATGATATTAGGCAGAGAAACAAACACACAGACAGAGGATGAGAGCATTCCAGACTGATCTGAGTTATGATGATGAAATCCGATCTCAGATACACATAAAAAGACCCAACAACAATGCTCACGTACAAACAAGACATCTATACACAATTTCCCAAGCACAGAGAGAGCTGTAAAATCCAGCCAGAGTAGTTATACCTGCACAGTTGTTGTCCTCTCTGTGCCTGTAGCATTAGTGCTGCAGGTATGTGGACGCCACCGCAAAATGTATGGACCGGGGTGTCTCTGTCTGCCTGTAAAGCCAAAAAAAACAATGCAATGCATAAATGGACATGTGTTTGTGTTTATCTGTGTCATTGTGAATTATATTGTTTGAAACCTGCATTCTCCCTTTTTTCACAGTAGATTATAAGAGCTATCTGCGGCTGCTGAATCTCTTGCAGTATCTTTCATCAGGTACGAAAGAATCAGAATCAGAGACTAAAAGAAAGTGTCAGTCACCTTCTTTCTTCCATGTGGCTGCCTACCTGCTTACGTCAAATCAATCTCCGTCAAATCTCCATGTGTAGTTTAAATTTGGATTCTTTTGTGTGTGGAGTCACTCATTACAAATTCATCACAAAATCAAGCTGTTTAAAAGCTGACTTCTGCTAGTAAAAAGTCTACTGTTTCGTTATAGTCTGCATCTCAAATATCAGTTATACAGCATATTGGCCAATGAAGATTCTTGATCCTGACTGGTCGGTGTGGATAACCGGACTAAGCAGATTGTAAATGCAGTTCTAAATTAGGTAGGCTTATTTGTATTTGGTAGGATAAATAGTTTCTCAGCGACAAACTGTGCCAATTTAATTTAGAAAATGTGTTTGATATTTGCATGAATCTGGACGCCTAAATCATTGGTTGGAGGAGGAAAGAGAAGACTTTTAAAATAATGTTAACTGCAGCGAAACTGTTGTTTGTCATCTGAAGGACAGCTGCCATGGAAGGAACATTTTGTCCATTGTTTCTTTCTCTAGTGGTTTCAAAGCTTGTCAGGATTTTAAAACCCGAGCAGAATTGTGAACCAGTAAAGTTAGTTGTCAGTGACAATTAATGACACATTTTTTTTATTTTTATTTGATTACATATGGAATTTTGTTCTATAAGTGGGGTAATACGCTCCAAGGTCATCTATTGCATCTATTTTTTGTTTTCCAGTCTTTTCTTTTCTTTTCTTTTCTTTTCTTTTCTTTTCTTTTCTTTTCTTTTCTTTCAGTTCAGTGTTTCACTCACCATGGTTAGGCCACTTCCAGAACACCTTGACCTGCAGCTGGTCGTCATGGTAATGTGGTGCAGCGACCTCCAGGCGGAGGTTGCCAGTGGTGACGGGGTTAAGGGGGGATTCAGGGTGAGGCAGAGAGGAGGAGTGGGGCAGGTCAGAGGAAGAAGGGGAGGATGAAAGGGAAGGAGAGGAGGGAAGAGATGATGAAGAAGAGGAAGAGGGGAGCTCATTGGAGAAGTCTTCGCCTATAGTGGAGGAGAGGAGAGGAGAGGAGAGGAGAGGAGGTTTCATTACAATTTACTACATAATAAATAAATAAATAAATTACAATTTATTGTAAGGTCTTTCTTTGGATTGAAAACAAACAGGCAGCAAGAAGTAGCTCATAAATAGCAAGCGTTATTTTTTTGCACATTTTCATAATAAAATTACAACTTAAAACTTAAAACTTTGGATGCATGATGCAAAAGCACACCTAATCAACTGGATGTATGAAACATGTTATAGAGCACATGGAATTTATAAATGTATTATACTGTGCCGGGAATATCATAAACCGGGGAAGAGAGTGCAGCTGGTAGCGAGCTTTCCCATTAATTCATTCACTCAGAAGCACTAATTGGCTTTATCTGGCCTAAATGACCCTCATTAGCATTGAGAGAAACCAGCCCAGTACATGGACTGTGTCAAATATTAATGCAGCTAAATTATAAATGGCAATATGTTCCATATAAAGTTGTTGGTATGTGGTTTGATAATTGAGCTGCAGCTGGCTATAATCCTCTGCTGGGCTGACCAACAGGTCACCTATAAATACCACTGTTGCCTGGACGACCATTAACATCACCACTTTCCACTGTATGTGTGTGTTTAAACAGTGCAGCTGTAGAGAGACAAAATATGCTGACAGTCAGCATATGCAGCAGCTCTGGACTAACTAACTAATAATATATGACTCTGTTAACAAATGGTAGGCTGTACATACAGTATTTATAAATGGCATGACAATAAAATGTTCATAAATGTGTACTTGAGTGAGGTTAGGTGGCTGTATTGTTGAAACACGGTAACACAAACAGTACAGCTACAGTTTACACTACTTGTGCAATAAACCTTGGTCTACTGAGCAACTCTTAGCTTTATTTATAGTCCTTTACTGTGACTTTAAGGGACTTTACAACTGGCTCCATTTATGCATCTAAAACCTAGATTTAAAAAAAAGGTTGGGATGCTATGTAAAATGTACATAAAAACAAAAGGCAATGAATTGCACATCCTTTTTCGATCTATATTATACTACAGTACAAAGACATGATATTTAATGTTCAGACTGATAAACTTTATTGTTCTTTGTTAATATAAACTCATTCTGCCTGCAACATGCTAAGAACTCTCAGTAAGTGTTTGGGAACTGTGGACATTGTTGACTTGTTGAAGTCTTGAAAGTGAAATTCTTTCCCATTCTTTCTAGATATACGACTTCAGTTGCTCAACAGTCTCTGTTGTTGTATTTGGTGCCTCTTAATGCGCCACACATTTTCAATAGGAGACTGTAGTACCCGCGCTCTTTTGCTATGAACCCACGCTGTTATAACACATGCAGAATGTGGCTTGGCATTATCTTGCTGGAAGCATAAAATGTCTGGAAAAGTTGTCATCTGGATGGCACCATACGTTGCTGTGACTTTTAGTGCCTTAAAAGAACTTCTCATTGTGCCATAGGCACTAACACACCCCAATACCACACACACATACCGGCTTTTGTACTTTGCTATGATCTGGCTGATCATTGAAATCCCTAAATTTATTACAATAGTGCGATGAGAAATGCAACTGCTGGACTATTTGCCCACACAGTTTTTCACAAACCTCCCCTTATCCTTGCTTGTGAACGGCTGGGCCTTAGAGGATGCCCCTTTTATACCTAATCATGATACTATCACCTATTATCAATGAACCTCTTCTGAATGCTACAAACAGGTGATCTGTGAGAATTACACAACTTTTCCAGCTTGTTGTTGCTCCTGTCCCAACTTTTTTGTAACATGTTACATGCATCAAAACTCAGATAAAGTGTATATTTACAAAAAAACAATAAATAAATCAGTTTGAACATTAAATATATATTAGAAAATAACATGTAAATTATATGTCTTTGTACGGTACTCAAGTTTTTTCCAGTGTCCAAACTTTTTTTCTGGAATTAGCGTTGTGTCTAAAGACAGGATGCTCATTCAAACTGCTGAGAAAGGGGATGATGAAAACACTGGATTCATGGTATGCAATATTAAGCTGCATATTTTTCACCAGAAAACAAAAAAAAATGACTAACTGAAAGTCCTTTAATGCATTTCAATCACATTCTACTGAAAGCATGAACATAAAATTGCATATTGTGGAAAACAATGTTACTGTTAAATATAGAGGCTATACCATGATATACAGTAAATTCTACCACCCAGCCCTATGAGAAAGATGTTTATTTACCTGTATGAGTTATTGTAGTGAACACAATTTGGGCTCTGGGACTTTTGAGTCTCTTCTGACCCCAGTAGGCCACCGTCTGGACAGACAGGAAGTAGGAAGTAGCAGGCTGCAGACCCTGCAGCCACAGCTCACACTGCGCCTGTAAAAACATGAATAAATAGGAGCATTGAAAGAAATGTTTTTTTAGTGCTTTTGATAACTGGTTCTTCTTAGTCTATCCTCATTCACTTTCACCTGCTAGAATTTGACTGCGGTCTTATAGAAATAGTATCAAAAGAAAACCAGACAAATCTTCTGAACTTGTGTATAAAAGTCCTTAAATTCATCACCAACACTGGATCACAGCATAGTTACTGCCACCATCTTCATCATCCTTACTGTCATCATAATCCTCATCATCCTGAGTGTTTTGTGTGCCCTGCTTTGTGACTGACAGTCCTGTTCTGCATTAGCCCAATGTTTGACTGACAGCTCATTAACAGGCTCTTAGTCAATCAGGTCTGTCTGTCTGTGTGGATTTGAGCTAGTCACAACAAAAAGATGCTTGAATGATAACAAGTCTGTGTGTGTGTGTGTATAAGTGTGCGAACACGTGTGTGTGTGTGTCTGCATGTGTGTAGTTCTGTGTGTATAGGCAGAATGAGACAAAAGCAAGTTAAAAGCAGTTTCTTTGTGACCTGCAGACAAAATGGGGTTGAAGTATTTCCATTACGCTCAAGATAGACAAAACATATGGCCTGTACAGCTGTACATGTGTGTGTGTGCATGCGTGTGTGTGTATTTGTGAAACAGACAGCAAGAGAAGCCTGGATTTCTATTTTGGTGTATAATGTCAATGGACATTATATGTAAGAAGTTAATGTATATTTAAAAGCACTGATTCAGCAGAGGTTTCTTCCATGTTTGAATACTTCCTCCAATTTCCACTTTTACGTCAGGTTTAATGCTAATTCCCTCCAGTCCCTCATACATTCCTGATTGACAGTATATGTGCTTTATACCCATCTAGGGAATATATTATGGTGTGCTAATGGAGACCAATAACATATCAATGCGTTCCATGTTATGAAAACTATTTTACCCAGTGTAGAAATGCTACTCTGGTTCCTACCTACCTGTTGTGATGCTGCTGTCTCTGTGTGTGTCTAGATGCAGCTGCAAGTAGGAAACACTAGTTAGGGGGCCTCATTTAAATTCCAGGCATCCCAACCAAGCAGAACAGAGGACCAGACTACAGATAAATGGCTCCACCAGGCTCAGTCTGGGATCGCCATCACTACTTAGGGTAGCTAAGTCCATATGAGTCCACTTAAATTAAAACCTTGGATCTCTTATGTTTATGTTTTTAATTATTTTGTCTCTTTTCTTGAAATGAATGGTCACATTAGAGTTGGACATCTAAAGCTGAAGGATCCTGTGCAAAGAGTGGTTTCCTAATTTGAAGAAGAAATGTTCAGTCACTACACACGCAATCATAACTGTTGCGTCAAAGCTGTAATATCGGTGTTGTTTACTGTGATTATGGGTATTTTGGTGCTGCTGACTGGACTTAGTTGCTTTGTGAACATATTGCATCATCACCACACCTATAATCATAATAGTAAAATCCACCCTTTGACTGTTATTGCTGCATTAAATATAATACAGTAAGAAACCAGCTGTATTTCTTAAGAAGTTCCTCTTTGAATTGAGCAACAACAATACAGCAATGGCTCACTTTATTACTCTTTAAAATAATGTCTAATGCCTGTATCACATTTATATGTTCTGCTTGCAACCACAGTAATGACCAACCATCTAAACATCAGTCGTGTATAACTCTTGTGCTTTACTTCTATGATAGCTGATATGCTCTCTCACTAATGCCCCTGCGCTGTAGTGACTGGCATGTTGTCAGTACATTCCCACATGCTTTGACTTGAGTTAAACACGTTATCCCAATGCAGGAAAGCCACTTCTCTCTGTTGTCAGTCAATCTATATGGCTAAGTTGTCATGTGATTTCACCGCTGTAAAGCCTGCACTCTAACAAAGTTATGTCCCGTGAAGATAATGGTACGTCTGTCTGAGGAGCATGTGCACAAAATGTCTGCAGAAGTAATGGGAAAGCATGCCAAACAGTCATTTCAGGGTGAATGTGTCTAAACCTAATCTAAAACCTAATCTGTAACATCATAAAACCACACCTAGAAAACCTGAGTTATCTTTAAAAAGCGTCATCAACTTTAGTTGGTGTAAGTTTTAAGTAGCCAAGTTTAACACGTATACAGGAAAGAGCCTTATTTACTCATTAGATAAATCCACAACCCTAATTGAGATGTCTGATTAGTTCCAGTACGTCTCCTCCTACTTCCCTAATTACAGGGCATTCTTTAATTTAAAGTTATCATTTAACATCTAATATTATGAATGATTTTAAAAGAAGTGTTCCGAGCCTATGGGTTGTGTTGTTTCCTCTCCACTTCTGCAGCACTGTACCTCAAACACACACAACACACAAGTTGCCATTAAGATATTAAATGAGTTATGACCCTCACCTGCATACAGTAGCTGTTTACAGGAACCTGTTTTGTTTGAGAACTACAGAGGCTTGTAAAAATGACTGCAGTAATCACAACCAGGGTACAATGAGGAATGTATACGCATCTGTGTGTGTGTGTGGTGAATGGGTTTACAGACCTAGTAAAATCTCTCAGGTGCAGCAATAGATCTTATGTAAGTGGTGTGTGTGGTGTTTAAACCTAGAAACTGAGGCGTTTGTTTCATAGACATTTTTTTCTGATACTCACTTTAAAGGACTGCTTTAGGGTTAAAAGTTGGTTTTAAAGGTCAAAGAATCAATTCAACATTTTGCTAAATATTATTCACTTATTAACTTTCTTGCCAAGAATTAGAGGAGAAAATTTTTGTTCTTGGCCTTAAGTCTTGTTGTTGCGGTAAGGTTGCCAGGAAATTAGTGGAGACTCCACAAAGTCACTGCTCCTGGCCAAGAAATAGTCCTGCACATAATCCCCCGTAAAACCACAACATGTCATTTTTACACTTCAGTTTTTGTACATATTTAGAAATGAGATACAACTTGTTAATTAGTAAGCTTTAGAGGTCATGTTATGGTGATTTCTTTGGTTTTGGACAGAGCCAGACAAGTTTTCCTGCAGCCAGTCTTTAAGATAAGCTGTCTCCTGGATGTAGCTTCATATTTATCATACAGACATGATAGTGACATCAATCTAACTCAGCAAGAAAAAGATTCAGCACATTTCACAGAGGGAAACATTGAACTGTTACTTTTAGGTTAAAACTTAATTTACAGGAGCCACCCTTGTAGCTCTGGCAGAGCATGTGCCCCATGTACAAAGGTTCAGTGCTCAGTTGCAGCACGTCATCCCTGCTCTCTCCCCAGTTTCAAAAGCAAAGGGAGCAAAAGCAAGCAGCCACCAGTAACCCCATGAATGGGAACTTTAAAACCAGAACTGACTTCAGGACAAGCCCAGGCACTGCAAAAATAGCCCCGTTGCCCTGAACTGTTAAGACCAAGCCCATTGTCAGCAAGAATGCCCCACAGTGAAAGGGCAAGAGCAGGGACCCTAATTTTAAAATGAAACAAAAAAAATAATGTGCAAAGATCACAATACAATTTAGTGTCATGGTTTTGAGTTTCTTGTTTAGTGTGTGCTGTTTTATTTTGCAATTCTCCCATCTCCATGTTTTGTGTTGCTTCCTGCCTTTGTGTTTCCCACCAATTCTGGTTATCTGTTCCTCCCTGATTAGTTTTCTGCTGTGTCTTGTTGTCCTATCTTGACTTGTGTTTTTAGTCCCTGTGTTCCTTGGTGCTTTTTTGCCAGTTCTGTGTCTGTTTCCCCAGTCCTTTGTTCTGTCTTGGTGCTTCTCCTCGTGTTCCTACTTCTGCTCCCAGTCTCAGTTCTGGATTTTTGTCTGTTGGACTTCCGTTGTTTGGATTTGGATCTTGGATTGTTGGATTTTGTTTGTTTTTTGCCTGAACTCATCAGCCGTCTTTGGTTATTTTGTGTTTACCAGATCAGAAAGTTATTAAAGTTTCCTTTTGTTCACATTCACATCTGCATTTGGGTTTACTTCATGAACTAAACGTGACATTTAGATATGAATGGGACAGTATGCACATATAGCAAATGTGTTAATGTTTGCATTTTTGATGTACAAACACTACACAAATAGGTTTAAAAAAAAGGATTGAATTAAAAATTTTGCAATTTTAGTCATTCACTCAAGAAAATACCTTTTCAGAATACCTCTGACAAAATTATCCATCATTTTATACAGTATGCAATGATGACAGCATTTGAGGACAGGATACATTTTGATCCTGTCATTGAGTGAATGACTAAAATTGCAGAATTTTTAATTACAATATTCTTTAATTTAGTCTAAATTAAGTTTAAAAATGTTTCCTTACCCCTTGAGTCACTCTGCTGTTGCTCTCCTTTTTACCCTGTTCTGCCGTGCGTGAGTGCGTAGGACGTGTGTGCAGGTTACTCTGCACTGTATGTGTGTGTGCATGGAGTGTGTGTGTCTGTTTGTGTGCTGTGTGTGCATGTCGAGACATCCAGGTAACTCTGTAGTTGTGGACCGGCAGGTCTCCCTCTCTGGGGGGCTCCCAGCTTAATAAGACCGCCACTGTGAAGCCATTTCCCCTCGACCTCAGGAGACAAAACAACAGGTCAAACAACTTCACAACGTGGATGTCAACAAATTTCCGATAATAAAGTAGAAAGAAAGCTACTTCCTTATATTCCAAGTTTAGCAGTAAATGTTTTTGACTTGAGTGGCATTTAAATAGATGCAATACTTGTTTGTCATCTGCTTTAAATGCTGGGTTTCCTATCTTTCATTTATTCTATGTATTTGAAGTATAGCCTCAGATATTTCAATCATCATGTTAAACAGAAGCTACAATTTAAATCCTCACCTCTGTTATTAAATGTTTCATTGGAATATTGCTGCTGATCCAAGACACGGTCTGAACTTTATATGACCTTGTTTAGCATTGCAGGACGCAAATAGAAAACACGCTGGAATATATGATTGAACAACGATGAACTGTAATTTGCATCAGACAGGCAATGACTATCCACTTGACCACATTTTATGACTGATTGCCCACATCAGCATTCTGTAGTCCTGAAAGGGTGCATAGCAACTAACCCAGCAAGGAAAATAGCAAATTCATCTATTTAATTATCTTTCATCTATTGGGATACCTTTCTGTGAATTGGGTCGAGGGTTGCGAACTCGTCCAGTCTAGAGTCTGGTTGCTCACTCTCACATTCATCGGAGGTTCTGGAGGTGAGGGGTCTGCAGAGAGAGAGGGTCAGAGAAACATGCTGTCAAGAAAGAAATGGCATTAAAATAAGAGGTGTAGGTACTTTTTCAGCCCTAAGTGGTACCTGCATGTCTTCCTCTTAGGCAACATCCTCCACCAAAAAAATACTGCAGCCAGAGTGGCAAAACCTGTCTGAAGATCATGTTGTTGGTTATCTACTATCCCAGTGGTAACAGAGCATTGAAACTATACTAAGATTTAGTGAAGACTAATTGGGGTTAAGATCATAAATCCCATAAAGTAGAGGCCATTCACCAGCTTGACAGAATTGTCTAATAATTCGAATGTAATGTGCTGCAGTGGAGAAAATATAGAAGCCATTCCGGGGGGAAAAGGCTAATTTCCTCTTAGTCTCATTCAAGTCTACAAAAGCCAATTAGATTCACAGCATCAAAGGTGAGTGATACTGGAGAAGCTTGAAGCCTCCATTTCAGTAGCTACCACAACACAGACCAAAGGCGACCACCACTAAGTCACTGTTTGCCTCCTAGATTAAATCCCGAGGTCGCTGCTCTTTCAACACTGGTTCTGTATCTCATTAGAACCTCAAACCCCAACCCTGTATTTGATTAAAACTACAAAATGCATCTGATTAGAACTACATCCCCCATGGCAGGCCTCCCACAGGCCCCGGGCTGTGCTTGGCTGACCCAAATGCAGAGATCAAAGTTAGGACAGCACATTAGGGCTGCAGGACCTGGCCTGTTTATGTGTGCATGTGTGTTTTTTCTTTGGAATAAGCAGTGTGTCCTTCATTGCCAGCAGTAATTGTCAGATCAGAACCAAAACACACGTTCTTCTCTGAGGCCCCTTTCACTCTGTGTGTCTCTCTCAATCAGCTGATTTCAGTCCATTGTTTCATGAGATGAAGACACCGAGATTTCTGTTCCAGACATTCCCTTGTAATTACTGCTGGCACGTCCTGTGCAAACCTAACATATAAATGAACAGGAAAAGGATATTTTCAAATTCAAATTCTCTCTCTGGTTAGCATCAGGTCACAGTGGAGGAACTTCAACCATCCTGACATCTGCCAGCTTCCTGATTTGTGACCCCTAACCTCCAGCCCCTGACTAATCAGACCAGTGAACTGGAAACACAAGACTCTGACTCTGATCAGATGGTATTCATAATGTTTTAAGTATGTCTTTAACCTTTAACCTCTTTAACCTGGGCCGTAAAATACATAGCTACACATACAAATGGGTGCACATACATACATCTTCAACAACATTTTGCTTTCTTGCAGATTAGTTAGATGATTAGATCAACACCAATGCCATTTCTGTCCACTGTCCACATAAGGCTATAGGCAGTAGTTTAGCTTAGCATAAATAAAACTGTGTAGACACTTCATTTTGAGATTTTTGTGCAGTTTAAATTCTTTTTCTACACTTTGCTTATTTGGTAGCCAGGAACTAGTTATCTTAGTTTAGCACAACGACTAGAAAACGGGGAAACGGTTACGGACCTCTCTGAAAGTATCAAAATCCGCTGACAGGAAACTCAATCCATGCAAAAGAAGCAACCAGAGGAGAATTCAGGAAGTTACTGCTTCCAGGCATCAAATTACCCATGTAATCCCTTGTAAAATTGTAATTTTCACACTTTGCTGGCTATAGCCTTAAACTGGATTATGCTTTTGCAGAATTTTTGCAAAAATTATGAACTTTATGTCACAGATGTGCACACCTCCCAAATGTCAAAAAAGTTAGCGCTTGTGTGTCAAGAAAGCTGACTGCTTCGGCAGAGTTTGGTCGTACATATCAGCACAGTAATGTTACTGCCATAAGCCCATCTTTGAATTGTCCGTCCATTTACATTAATGAATGCAATTCTTCTGTTTGTCTCAAAGATGTAGTGGTTTGTATTATCACTGGGTTGAAATCTTCCCGATTTCTTCTAAGTTTTCTTTAAGTTGTGGCTTGTTAAACATGGCACGGCTACTAAACGGACACACGTTATACGCTTCATCCTCAATCTGTGCAAGGATAAAAAAAAAAACATCACCTGTTTATATTCATTTACAGTACATAGGGGAAGTATAATTACACCTTTATATATAATGGATCCAAATATTCCTTTACCAGGTTGGAGGCATGAGGAATTCAACTATTTTGAAGGCGGTGGAAAATACTATCTCAGACACCTCTTCATAATCTCCCATAAGTGCTCAATTGATAAAGAACCCTTTTCCAAAGCTCAGTCCAACCCAAAGTCATTATTCACATACAAACATGTCTAGCCAATCCTGGCAGGGGACTCATATCACTAGCCAATCCTGGCACAACACCAATATGACCTAAGTCTGCTAAGCATTAGCGCGCGGACCTCCTAGAGTGTGTGTGTGTGTGTGTGTGTGAGACTGTCTTACTCTCACTCTCACCCTGTCTCACTGACCCACTCCAGGGATTTCACTCTGGCACTAAACCAACTGAGTATGCGTACAGTACATGTGTGTGTGTGTGTCTGTACAGTATGTGTGAATATGTGCACGTGTAGTTGTGTGTATTTTCCTATTTTCCTTTCCTGTCTGTGTTTTATGGACTGCCTGATACTTTTCCTGCTGTGTGTACCTTATCCATCAACTCTGAGTGAAAGAGAGAGAAAGAACAGGGAAGCACAGGAAGTTCCCGAGTTTCTGACTTTTCCTCAGAGTGGTGTAATATCTCTCATAAAATGACACAAATGGAACGCAAGACTCCGTGTTTTGCTCAGTGTCTCATGACAGAATATCAAAATTCACAGATAGGTTACGGAAACATGCAGGAGGACTCATCAGTCTCTGCGGGACAGTCATAACAGCTCTCTAAAGAAAATGAGAGTGTGTGTGTGTTTAGGCTGTGTTTGCACTACCTTTACTGGAGATGTAGTGTTTGCTTGGTGTGGTGAAGCCTCTGCTGCCGTGGCTGTTGATGGCTGCTACTCTGAACTGGTACCAGCGCTGAGGTCTCAAATCTGACAGTACAACATCTTCAGAAAGGGTCTAAAAGTACAAACACATCACATATGACAATGACAGAGACAGAGTTTTAAAATCACAGATATTATTATATATGACTGATAATAGAGTAACAAAAGAGTAACTTAATACTAAGAAGGAAGGAACATGATGATGGTTATGATATATATTCGTAGTAAATAAGTCTATGGAGTCTAGGAATAAATAAGTGTATACTTCCTCCCACTCCTTTTCGAACATGTACAGTTTCATTTGTGTTCTTTATGAGAACCTAACCACTGAGTTTGTGTATAGGTTTAGCGTTCATTTCTTTTACATGTTGGAAATAAAGAAAGACAAGCTAACCGAGAAACCCCTGTGAAAATCTGTTTGTTTTTTTTGTTTTTTTGTTGACCTACAGTGGTTTAACTTCTCACTTTACTGATGTACAGGTGCACTCAGGACAGTGTGACATCTGTTGGGTGGGGTTACATATGCAACAAAGCATGCTTCTGACCACACCCAACCACACCTATCATTGAAGCTGGTGTGGTCACAGGTGAAACAGACTTTAAAGAATGTTTCCCATTTTAAAAACAAATTGATACTCATCCTTACTGAGCTACAAAGATGAATATATACAGAATATACAGGGTTTTTTCCCCCCTCGAGAGCATATCATCGTTTAGTCATCCTAATATTTCAAGGACTATAGGACATACACATATTCACTTTGATACTACTCTCATGCCTGTTATCTGTCCTGGCTATAGCCAGCAGCTGATTAGCTTAGCTTAGCATAAAAACTGGAAACAGGGGGAAACAATTAGCCTGGCTCTGTCCAGCAGTAACTAAATCCAATTACATCTCTAAAGCTGACTGAGTTCTAACCTTATTTATTTCGACTGTACAAGAACAGAAGTGTAAAAACGACACGTTGTGGTTTTATGTGGTGGACTGATTCGACAGAGCCATGCTAGCTGTTTCCCTGTGTTTCCTGTCTTTGTGCAAACCTAAGCTAACAGGCTGCGGGTGGTAGGTGATATGAGAGTGATATCAATCTTCTCATGTAATGCTTCCCAAAATGTCGAACTATTTGTTTAAGACTAATATTAAGTTTTCAATACTAAAATTGGTTATTGTGTTTTTTTCTTATTCAAAATAGAAACTTCAAACTAAGCTAACTTTTGGCACAATTGTTCTGTCATCTCTCACAAATCCATACTATATCTTCTTTCAAAAGCATGACATAAAGTCCCGTGTACCTTTACACATATAAGTTTCACAAATTAATGAGCTGGAAAGCCAGATGAGCACAGTCGGATTGGAATTCCATCTGATAATAGTGAAATTAAACGATTTGCCAAAATTATGGTTAAAATTGCTAAAGATTCATATGTTTTGTCTCCCTGACAGTGCAAATGTAATCACTGCTTAAAATCTACTCATCCACAGGCACACACACACACACACACACACACACACACACATACACACACTCACAGACACGAGCTGCCATCTATTTAAGTCTATAATGAGCGTTCAGTCATTCAGAGTCAGCCTGTGGAACGACTGTGGCTGCCTGTGGTTCCTTTTTAAGCTCTGCTTATTTACCTAACCTCACACAGGCACACACACACACACGGACGTACAGTGTGCACACACACTCACTCGTACACACACACACACACACACACACACACACACACACACACACACACACACACACACACATACACACAGACATACGGTTTACCCTGGCAGAATGGGAGACTGGCTGGGGTGGAGAGGTTTAGACAGCAAGGCAGCAGACGGATGAGGTGGAAACAGAGTCTAACATCCATCTCCATAGCTGAGAAGTTTCATCATTCGAGGCAAATTGAGAGTTATGAGGTAAAGATATGTTACAAACTTTGTGGCGTTGTTCCACTGTTAAAGGCACAGGGAGCCATTTTTATGGCTTCAGTGACTCAAAGTTGTTAGTTAGACCGAATCTACTATATATCATATACATAGATATATATATATGCCATGTTGTTACATGTTTTTTTCCCTATCAGTTCCCTACATCTCCACAGCTATTATCCCCTAATAATGTTATCATATCTCTATCCATTGTTATGATTTCAATATCTCAAACTTTCTTAACCTCAAATAAAGACGGTGAGTGGCTGCAGGTTACTGTAGTTACCATGGCGACAGTAGTCCAAGGGGAGGCGTGGTCTTCACTGGGATGAATCCCAACGTTCCAGCGGGACTGGAGCATGTAAACGATGGGCTCCACGCTGACATTGAACTTCGACACCCACGCCACTTTCACATTGCCCTCTGAATCCTCCACGAAGCTCATCTCTCTGCGAGGCTTCAGAGGAACACCTGGAAGAAAACAAGATTATTTAATTATTATGAAATTATTATAGATTATTGATAGATTGATGGTCTACGTATAGAAGGGTATTTATTGTAACTTGACTGCAGTTTTGTAATTTGTGATTTGGGCATATATAAGTAAACATGACTACCACCATAGTAACCCTAAGAACAGGTGGTGGAGTCATACCATAGGTATATAGTTAGTGCTTTTATATTTGTTAAATCAATTGATCAGGATGATGACAATAACCAGGCAGCAATCGTTACGGACTAAAAATGACGTGATTTAAAGTTTGCATATTTCTATCATATATGGAAAAAATACCAAAACTTGCTCATGCAAAAGTATAAATCACTCAAACAATATTATCTTTGTGTTTAATTATTATGGCTGCCGAATCTTCACCACACAGGCGTCTGAGGCAGTTTGTACTCCTGACTGGATCCACACAGACTTGAGCTGGAGCTTTTAACCACGGCGGGGCCGCCTGAGACTTCAGATGCAGTCAAGCAGGCAGTATTTAAGGATCTTTATTACATTAAATTACATTTCATCTGGCAGACACTTTTAACCAAACAGACTCACAATAAGTACATTCGAACACCAACGGAACAAGAGCTAGATGTCATCAAATATTGGAACTGCATCCCTCCCAAAAGAGCAACTAAAAGCATGTTCAGTGTTATGTGTAATAAGCAGGGGTGGCCAATGACAACAGCACCAATACTTTTAATCAACACAGTGTTATGCTGAGTGAAACAATCAAACACACCTTCCATAAGTGTAGCAGCCACTTATAATAGAGCCCACAAACAAGTCCCAACCAGCTTTACCTTTATATAGATTGGCTGGGGCTTGGCAAGTGTGTCCACAGCCATTGGAGCAGCATTTCCTGGGGGAGGGACAATGCTGGTCTGACGAGCAGCTCTCCACACAGGCTGCAGCAAACCCGGTGGCTCGCTGAGGCGGAGGGCAGTCACCCTGACGAGACGACCTCAGAGAGGTCAGAAACTCCCTGCTCGTCACACACTCTGTCTGCTTCTGAGAGAAAGAACAGGGAGGGAAGTGTTATTACTGCAGATGACACACAACGGAAATAATACGTAATTTATAAACACACACATGAGGGCAGAAAAACACACAGCAGAGGTGAAAGTGTTTCCTTTGGTAAACTCCTGCTGACTCTTTGAAGGCAGCCGCCGAGATCGTGTCTGAAAAGGGGGGTGCATAACTATGTATGTGCGTGTCTCCGTGTGTGTCTGTGCACATGGCTGCAGATCAGCAAAATGTAAACACGAGCTTTAGCTAATAGCTCTGAATTACCCTGTGTTCCTAACCAGCCAGCCAGTCATCCATCCAGCCAGTAACATGCTTCAGCTATTGTGATGAAAAACTAATCTGAAGGCCACAGCGACTGGCTTTACAAATAATCATTTAGGGCCACACACACAAAATACACACATAACTGATGTGCTTACTCATGTGTATACATTAAAAGGCTCACAAACATGTTATTCGTATCACACACATATAGCTTGCATAAATACACAGGAATGCTCATTCAGGATATACACATTCAAAAAAAAAAAACTGCTTCATGCTGCCAACAAAAGCAAGTTTCAAGTGCAGGAGTGACACTGCCACCAAGGGTGTTGTGACCTACACACACACACACACACACACACACACACACACACACACACACAAATCATATACACTCTCTTTCTGTCTTACCTCACAGGACTTTTGAGAAAGCACCTTCCTGGTTTCCCACAGATCCTTGCATGGTTGAAGACACTACACATAAACAAAGAGAAACAAACAGAATATGAAGCTTTAGGCACACCAAAATAAGGTTTAACATAGTGAAGTAGTTTAACATTTTTGGGATATATGCTTATTTACTTTCTGGTGGAGAGTCAAAAAGATGAGATGATCAATACCACTCTCATGTTTGTCCGTTCAACATGAAGCTAAAGCATGCAGCTGGTTAGCTTAGCTTAGCATAAAGACTGGAAACAGGAGAAAACTAGCCTGAATCCATCCAACAGTAACACCTCTAAAGCTGATTAATTAACACTTTATACCTTGTTTGTTTAATACGTACAAAAAAAAAAGTTGTTTGTCATTTTTTCTTGCTGAAAGCAAAAACTTCCTGAAGTCTCATCTTCACTTTTTACACTTTTAAACAAACAAGATATAAGATGTTAATTAGTGAACTTTAGACAGATTTACCCCCGGACAGTGTCAGGCTAGCTCTTTGCCCCTGCTTCCAGTCTCTGTGCTAAGCTAAGCTAACGTGACACTGACTGGAGACTTCTATTCAACGGATATTTACAAGAGCGGTGTCGATCTTCTAAACCACCCCCACTGGTGGGGCATAGAGCTGCTGCAGGGGAGGCATGGATGACATGGGGAAAAATATGAAGTGACATTAAGTTGAATATGACTTGTGTAAGAAAAACTGATTTTTAATACTATTTGCTGACCTTTATTTTACTAAAATTAAACTGGGATCCTTTTTATTAGTTGCTTCCCCTATCATTGTTAATGACTGATAAAAAATGTGTGGTGGGGAGTATAAAGGCATAAAACTTAGAACCACTGTTTTAAACTCGAAGCCAGAAGTGAAAATAAGCGCATTTCCCAAAATGTCTGAGTATTCCTTTAAATAGTCTTGGTTTGAAGAAAAATAGTACAAACATGGATAACTGACAAAATGTCAGAGCATTTCAGCTTTTGCAGAGACGGAGCTCTCAGTGTTTTAGCAGGTAGGGAACACAAAGGAAACACACGCTCCTCAAGCACACATGCTCACACTCATCTGGTTTGCCACCTCAGTGAACTGGTGAATGATGGCTCTTACCAAATTAAAACCAGACAACATATAAAAACTGCGGTTTCACCCCAAACCTCCTCCCCCCTCCTCTCTCACTCCCTCTGTCTGTCTGTCTGTCTTCCTCAGCTCCCCAGCGTGCCTGGCCTCAATCATTTCCCCAATTTATTCCATCTCACTGACTCCAGGGGAACAAACAGAATCAACAGAAAGCCATAAAAACTTCATCTTTGTACAAATAAATGGCTACTGTTGAATGAAAACTGTTTTAAGGAAGCTCATTAGCAGACTGATGACTGTGAATATTTCAAATGACAACTGTGTGGGCTTTTTGCGTTATGGTCACACTTGAGCACTGCATTTAACACTATGTAAACTTTCATTCCATGTAGAAAATAGGACAAATACGACACAGTAACTTGTCATCCGGAATCATACAGCAAACCAAACCAAAGCCAGTGAAGCCACATGTGCTGGTTTCTTAACCTCTGGGACATAAAATGGAGTCCCAGCATGGAGCATGATAGCTGTTTAATGTTGTGCAGTCGGTTCATTTCATTTAAGTCATGGAAGAAAAAGTTTGGGTTAACTTAAAGTGATACTCCACACCCCAAACCTCTCTTTTGAGCATTAAAACCTGCTCTTTAGGCCTGAAATGTGGCTGTAAAAAGGTTGCAGTTTGCCTCTCCACAGGGAACAAAGGCTGTGGTCAGCTTAGATTGACGTAGGTTACTATGGATTCCAATGGTGACTGTATAAAAGATCGTCCATATGTTCACTATGCTCCAAACAGTCATATTTTCATGGGGATCAGTGCAAATGTTTAAAAATTGACATGAGCAATTATTTTCTATGATCTCGATTTTACTCTTTTTTTTTTACTTTTCTCAGGCATATCTCAATTGTGTTTGCGAGCAGGACAATGCATTAATCTGCACATTGTAAAAGCCACTTAGTGATATATTTATGTTCTGTAACATGTGAATGTCATAAGTTAGAAATGTGCTAATAACATTATAGTTGTTCATTATAGTAATTATTAGTAGATTGTGCTAAAATGATGCCTATATTTAGGAGTCAAATGGAATTACAACACACATCTAGAGCCACAATGATTGATTAATTGATTGGTCAATCCACAGAAAATTAATCAGCAACTATTTTGATAATCCCTATAATCATTTTTTGTTTAAAAATGTCTGTTCTGGGTGTCGTTTAGCTCAGTCGGTAGAGCATCTGCCCCATGTACAAAGGCTTAGTCCTTGCCGCGGCGGCCCAGGGTTCGAATCCGACCTGTGGCTCTTTCCCGCATGTCATTACCCATCACTCTCTCTCCCCACATTTCCGGTCACTCTTCAAGCTGTCTCTGTCAAATAAAGCTCTAAAAGGCCCAAAAAAATATCTTTAAAAAAATAAATAATAATTTTATGGCAACAAACACATGACGATGCTTACTTTTGTATTGATTATACACTAATGAAGACATAGTTATTCATTTTCTGTTCAATTTCTGCCACATTCTATAAAAAGAGCCTCCTAAATCTGGACACACTGGACCTCTAATTGAGAAAATAATCGATAATGAAAACAATCATCAGCTGCAGCCCCCACACATCGTATCATTTGTCAAGAGTAGCACACCAGATGACAGGACATGTCATACAGACAGAAGAAGAAGTCTGCAGCTGAAATGTGTCAGTCTGCTTTTTCCGCAATTGCTGCTTTTCAGGAGAGCTGATGCACATCAATGTGTCAAGTTTGTGAGTGTGTGGTCTTTCATTGGAAAAAATAATTGGAGGTGATTTGACACATGCCCGTTTAGGCATCCCCACAAGTCTGGGTGGCCCTGGTATTTACAATACTGGTAAAATGGCCACTCCACGCATGTTAAACTGCTTATCCCCAGCTCATTGATCAACATGAATATTTTAGCAACTGTTTGGAACATCCGTACCACGCGGATTAGAAATTTCTTTGGACTTCTAATCCATACGACATTTGAATCCATTAAAACTGCCAAGCTGACCACAAACATTGTTCTCCATGAATAAGCCATTTTACAGCCACCTTTGAAGCTTTGGCCCATAAAAGATCCAATTTGAGTGAAGTACTTTAAGTTATTTTCCCTTTCTCCCCCCCCATTTTTCTCCTCTGTTAATTATGCATTCCTCAAGGAGTCTGGATTTGAGGAGACACGGAGATAATACAAGACACACATACACATACACACATAGTATTGTAACCAGATCTTGAAGTGTGATGTGTTTTTTCAAGGAGCTCTCTTGGGTCTCTTCACTCGACCACGTGCTGTTCAGGTTGTCAAAATCTCCCAAAAAACACCTCTCTCACACACACACACACACCCACACACACACTGCATCTTACATCCAAACCCAGCCCTCTCTGTACTCCCCCCTTCTCCTCCTTTTCTGCCACTTTGATCAGTTACAGACATGTTTAATTTTTCATTCCTCTCCTCTTGCTCGTCCTTCATCCTCCCCTACTCCTTTCTCCCCCTCCCATCCTGTTCCATAATCCTCTGTTCTTTTTGCCTCCTGTCTTCACATTATCACTCCTCTTCTTCTCCTCCATGACCTCTCATCTATGTACTATCTTCCTCTACCTCCTTCCTTGCCTCAGCTCAATACCTCTCCTTCTTCTTCACCTGCTCTCCCTGACTTATCTTCCACTCCTCTAAGGCTAAAACTTCCATAGCCATTGAAGTTTATTGTTGGCTGCAGTCCAGAGGTATTTCAAGGTTAAAAGCAATAGTAGAAACTGTGCTAACATTAAAGTTAATGTCCTGGTATGTGCATCTTATCTGTAAACATAAAAGCAGTGTAGCTCGGGGGGTCAACATAATCATAATCGTTATCATAATCAGGTGAGAGAGTTGTACTCCATTAGGACTGAGATGTATTTTAATAAAAAGCATGTGCGGTATCGCTCCGAGATAGAGATTTAGGATGCTGACCATGTAATCGCATTGTCACCGGTCTGGGTCCTTTTCCTGTCAGTCTCTACTGGATACTGGATAACTTAACCTCCATCGTATTTGAAATAACAATGAATGCTAGCAATGATGATAATCATTCTTCCTGTACTATTTTACAAAAGACGTATTTCCCCACTATAGTTTTTAATCTTGAAACTGCACTTTCTCTTTAGTCTAGTCACAGTCAGTGTAGGTGCACACAGATGTTATCTATGTTTGGATGAAGTTAATGTTTTACATTTTACACGCTGTCTCGGTCTCAGTGTCTGCTTATTACATTTTTATGCTGCTTTTACAGACTAGTTGTGGCTGAAGTCACAGACAGATTTCCACCATGGTGGACAATAAAGTTTGATTTTATTGTATTATACATCAGTGGTGGAAAGTAAATAAGCACATTTACTATTTTACTATTACTCTTTTATGCTACTCTATACTGTTTTTCACCATATTTTAGGGGGAAAGTCTTTTTACACCACATTTATGTGACAGCTATAGTTTGGCATTATTTACATACAATACAAAAGATTGCTTTATTAATGAATTAAAATGAGCTCCATCTTGGGCAGCTACAACATTTAAATAAAATGTACAATGCATGAGGAGTACTTTAATAAAGTTTGATGTTTTGAGTATATTTGCTAGTAATAGTCAAATAATTCATACTTTTACTTACTACATTTTTTTATGCAAAACTTTTACGCGTGACAGTATTTTTACTATTTCAAGGTCCAGTGTGTCAGATTTTGGGGCTCTATTTATGGATTATGGCAGAAATGGAAAATGTTTTATTACCTTCAAATGAGCCTTTTACATCCACAGATGCCACAAGTCCTCCTCCAAAAACAAATGTTGAACTGACATTTTTCGCCAGTTTTTCACACATTAGACAGCTGTAGTTTGTCCTTCATGCTAAAAAAGGCAAGGGTGACCTAAGGAGGTTGTAATCAGTAACTATACCACTAGATCCCACTAAATCCTACACACTGTTCATTTAAGCAATAAATGTGAGTATTTATTATTTTACATAGGGAAAGACAAGACAGGGGCGAAAAGGGGAGGCTAATGGATTTAAGCTGAAAACGCTTGTGGTATGTACGTGGTACACACCTTACACTCTCAAATATCACTTGGCTGTTGTAAATCACTGAAAAGTACATCCACTGTACTTTATTTGTGTAAGAGGAGCTGAGAGACTAACGGACACTTTTGGCCTTGAAGGTGACATGATGAGTTATGTGTGTGAGAGAGAGAGCAGTAGATACAGCAGAGGTCAGAGGTCAGAGATGTTACTGTTTAACACACTGTAACAACAGATCCTAGATTAATGACCATGTATGTGTCTGTGTGTGTGTGTGTGTGTGTGTGTGTGTGAGCGCACAGTTTGCATAGGAGCTCCTCAGATATCTGTATAATAATTAATCACACACACACACAGACCCTCCTCTGGCCTCTCCTGCTGTTTTATGGCCTCACCTGCCACAATAGAGGGATGACAGCCACACTCAGCGAGAGGGAGGAGAGGAAATGGGAGAGGGAGGGGAGGAGAGATGTGGTTTCGGAGTGGATAGAGGGGGGAAAGAAGTGAGTGTCAGTTGAAAAGGAGAGAAGAGATGAAAGACAAATAGTGAAACAGGTCCAGAGAAAAGGTAGAGAGACAAAGAAAGAGAGCAACAGACCAGATGTGCTCACTCTCCATACACGGTCATCAGTTCAGTGGGTGCAATGTGAAAAAGTATTTATGTTAATTTATGTGTTCAGCTTGTCATCAGTTGTTCAGAGTTTATTTTATATTTTATACCCCACAGTACATATGTGTAGCAGTTAGGATTGAGTATTAGGATTCAACACCAGTGCCAGTACCAATATTAAAACAATACTTTTTTATTTAGCAATACTGTTTTTCTACATAATCCTGTGTCTATTTAACAAAGGAAGCCAAAGTAAATTGCTGGGTATACACAAGATGCCACAATACAATAGTGCAATAATTGTGAAATTGTGTGTAGATATATCAAAAACTATCTGAGCCTTCTGTACTTGAAGATTTTAGACATATTTCAGTCAGCACCAAGAAGCTATTCTGGTAAAACACCCAGCCCTAGCAGCATTTTAAACATCTTTCTATCAGTTAGACTCCCTGATGTATTATATATTATTATTACATATTAATGGTGGAAATATGAGTTGTAAAATTATAGCTATGACTCAGTCATGCCTCAGTCTCAGAATACTGGTATTACTGTGTGGCATTAGTAAGCGGCTCTCGTGTTGAGACTGAATTTCAAGTAAATCTTGCTGCACTAAAGGATGTTTCTTCTCTAAGATATTCTCATATTCACAGACACAAAAAGAAAAACTTGGAAGTGATTCTCCATCAGCATTTCTCATCTTCCATCAGCTATTTTAAGAACCTGAAAGCTCTGTTTAAAATGAAAAATCACATCCTCTTGATGTTTTCTCCTGTAAAGTAATCGAGCAGATTTCCTGCAAAATCTGACCTGGTGGCTCACACTGTAACATGTGGTTCAGTGGATAATGTCACATACTGACTCGAGGTTAAAGGTGTATTATAAGTGATGATTTATTGATCATTCAGTAGTTGTAATATTGCCACATTTAATGTCTAAAATACAGTATATACAGTAATAGAAGAAAGAGAGCAAAGAAAAAGAGGAGCACTGACTTTGTAGAAATCTTTTTTTTTTTTTAAATCTACATATATGGGATTACAATTAGTTGATTTTCTTCAAATTATATTTTAATATTAGTACATTTTTATAGTCTAAACTATATGCAACTGTACTTGTAATGCTAAATGAGGTGTAACAGAACATTTCAGAGGGCATGAACATGCTTGTTTTACATTTGGAATACTCGCACACACACCAATATACACTGCATGTACACACTCACACAGAAACACACATTTCAGGCTTTGTGGTACTTAAGTGAAAAGTAGCGGAACAAATTCCAAATATCCCTTTGAAAAGCATGTTAGACTTTTGCCAGACCTTTGGAAAAACATGTAGAACAACCAGAGCTAACTTAAGGCGGCAGCTTGTGGGAGGAAAGGAAAGGCGGGAGGAAAGAGAACAGAGGAAAAAGAAAAAGAGATCGGGGCGACGGTCAAAAAGACAAATGCTTTGAGATAGTTCAGTGGTTAGCTTCCTCACCTCTCAAACCACATGTGCCCACAACGGCCTCAGACAAAATCCTGTCAGAGCTCCCTCTCTCTCTCTCTCTCTCTGTGTGTTTCCCCTAATCATTTTCTTTCTGCGCTTTCTTTCCGTCTAAAATAAAACTAATAAAGGATGCTAGACTGATGACTTTATTTTGGACGAACTGAAGGAATAAAGAAATAAAGAAATGGATGTGATGGTGGCAGGAAGCGTTCAAACTACCTCACCTACATGAGATTTATTGTGAGAAACAGGCAAAGGTTTTGCAGGATTAGCTGGTTTATTAACTTTCTAGAAGGTGGAAACCAAAAACCAAAGATCAATCAGGTACAGATTTGAAAACTTGATATAATTCTGCATGGGCTGACATTTCTAACAATATTTTAACAGAATTGGCACTTAATCCTAAGTAAATGTAACATCTAAACTACACATCAAAATAAAATGAACAGCAGAGGGAATAGAAATGAGTGTGGGAAAAGGAGACGAAATAAAATTAATTCAAATTGATATGTATGTCTAGCAAGCTGTTGTTTGCAGCTGTTGCACTGGGTTGTCCAAATGGAATGATAGTGAGTGAGATACTTTAAAATCGAAGGAGAGTGAGAAGGGGGCTTCAGACTGGCGCACAGAGATGACTGCCTGATTGTTTAAAACTCTTGATTTACAGCTATGTGAGAAGCAAATGAGGTGAGAGTCAGCACCTTCAAGTCTGAGGGCATGGTGCGGCGGAAAATGTGTGTATGATGGAGCATGTGTTCAAAGGGGGGTTGGTGTAATGTTGTGGTGGAGGTAGAATTGAGCCCGAAGACAAAGTTCTTAATTTACCCGTCGATATATGCTCCAACCCCACCTATGTAGAGATTGAAAGAATGAGATTGTGGATACAAGCAGCTGAAAGAGGTTTTCCTTACAGCTTATCCGCCCTCGTGCTTAGAGACACCACCTGTACCCCTATGGATATATACCAAGCATGTGCAACTGGGAGGAAACCGCAAAGAGGTTGATGGAGGGACTACATTTCCTACCTGGCCTGGGATTGCTTTAGGAACCACCAGGAGAAGCTGGATTGGGGAGGACATGAGGACATTTGCACTACTGCGCTTAGCCTTGTGCTGCTACAACCCATATAAGTGATGGAAAATTGATGGAGGAGAAATTATCTCTAAAAAAAACTATTTAAATATTTTTATATAGATATTTATAGAGTGGATTAAGGGGAAGTGGGGAAAACAATTATTCCTGTGCTCATTATGCACACACAGCCTCTAAGTTGCATGCATAAAACAGTAATAACTCATCAGGATAAACTTCACATGTGGACAGGAAGAGTCAAGGATCGAACCACCAAGCCTGCAATTAGTGGACAACCCACTCTACCTCCTGAGCCACAGCCTAAGCATACAGAACTATTACAAGTCATTTGAACCTCTTAAGAGCAAGTTATGAGGAATGATGAATGAAAGAGAGGATGATAAGAGGAAGAGTAACAGTGACTTGATAGCTCTGCTCTTTTGTTCTGCATCAGACCTGTTTGTTAGTGGACATCCCGCTGACGCACACACACCTGGTACACATTACTATGTCTCCTCTGCATGTGTGTGTGAGAGAGTGAGAGGGACGGAAAGAGATAAAAGAAGGAGATGGACAGATGGAGGAATTGAGTGAGGGCTGTAGTTCAGTTTTAGTGAACTCCCATGTGTGTTTCCACAAGAGAGAGAGTCCACTGATGATGTGACACAAACCATATGTGTTGGGGCAACATCTGCTTGATGCGTGTGTGTGTGTGTATGCGTGTGTGTCTTTAATGGAGAAACCCCCGGCCCTGATGTAAGAAAAGCACAGATAAAGCACCACAGTCAATGAGACAAGCCAAAATATCCTGCAATCAAAGATTTCATAAGTGTCCTCCAGATGCACTTTACCGTCCCCTATACATTTATAATTTTATGTTTGTTTGGTTGTTTATTTGCTTTTATTTAATGCTCCGGGAACTCTGAGACTGAAGATGATTAAAGAATAGGGAATGACATTTGACAAACTACAATACATACTTGTGTTTCCTGCCATTTCCCTGTGAAATAATGCATCACTGCAAACCTCAGTTTCTTAAGTGATACAGATGACATGGGAAATTAAATGAATTCCCTCGTTTCACAGTGCACTACTTTGTGTGTGGGTGTGTGACTGCGAGCGGACAGATTAACTGTGTTACACATGTTAAAATTCAGTGAGAACAACCTAGTTCATCACCGCTCCAAGTCTGTGTAAGGACCCAAAAAGGAGTTGAGGGAAAAGTAATACCAGTCCCCAAATTATTCTGCAAAAATCTCTGTCAAAAGTTATTGAGTATGTTTTACTGCCAAAAGGCTTTATGAGATCCTGCAGTGGAATGTAGGTCGAGTCAAGTCACATTTTGTTAGATTTGCCTTACTAATAGCTCTAAAATTGGGTTTATAAACATAAGAAAAATGTAGCTCCCCAGAGAAAAAGTCTGAAAATCAAACTGTGCAGAGGACTGTTTTTCCTTCAACAGATGAACAGTTAAGGACCAGTGGACTATCTCCCCACTGACTATCTCGTTCTTTTTCTCTCTGCGGAGAAAAGAGTTGGGTATTACACCTTAAAAAAGTTTCGAACTAATAGTACCTGGTGCACCAATTCACAAAAACTGTCAAGTACTCAGCTGACATTGAACGTCTGGCCAGATTTGTTTATTCATTCATTCGTTATTAATCAGATTGAATCTAAATCAAAGTCAGTCTTAGACTGCCTTTTATACAAAGTTCATTTCTGACTGCTTCTAATTAGACAATATTTAATATTATAAAACATGGAGATCTCTGGCTTTTGTTTATATTTCTAAAAAGTATCAGGAGTCTACAGCCATGCTGTGAGGCTGTACTGAAGCACGAGATACATCACCAACGTCATTATGCTAAACCTCTCAATGTCAACGCTAACATGCTAATGTTTAGCATGTATAATGTTTACTATGTTGTTCACCATCTTAATTTAGCATGTTAGCATGCAAACATTTGCCAATTAGCACAAGATACAAGGCACATATGACGAGTATCATAAACCAAAGAAAAAATTGATATTTTGACCTGACGATGACCACGATGAAAAGTCAGGAGACCACTTAAACTACTGCGATCCATCCTGAGGGGAACGTGAATATGAATACAAAATTTCATGGCAATCCAACCAACAGGTGTTGTATATATCTTCTGTGAATAGTGAATATGAGTTGAGATATTTCAATGTGCTGAACAAAGCTGACTGATATTCCCCAGAGCTGCTAAAATGTTTCAAACAATATCCCCATCTATCTGTCTGCAGTTCATTATAACCTGTTGTTTGGATCTGTGCTCCGGATAAAAGACTGTGTTACTAGAACAAACGTAGATTTAATAGAACACAGAAGAGAACCTGGGAGTATTTGTTAGCCTAATGAAACAATAATAAAGTGGACTGTGCTCATTGTATAATGCTCCCGAAGTGCATAATCAATAAAAAAAAAATAGCTTAAACATCTCCCACATATCCTCTTAACAAATATACACACCTTGGGAGCATTAAACAGTGTTGGACTTCCTCCGCTGTATAATTCATTATTTTGATTAATCTTGGCAATTATTGCTCAGGACTGGGATATGTGCCTCTATGTTCTAATTTATTGTTGTTGGCCTGCCGTGGTGACTTTTACAAATTGGGCTGTAGCCACTTTCAACAGACTGTAAAACGGTAAGAATTAATAACTTTGCAATTCAAACAAGCACGAAGAGACACTGTGCATGTCTGTGCAGTATCAGGCTGTCTGAGAGGAAAATTGTGGTTTACACAGCGTCAGCCCCCACTGGCCAGCTTCAGAGACTGTTGTTGGACGTCGGTTACAGCATAGTGCCACACACTGCATTCACATATGTACAACAGCAAGAGACAATGCCAGGGTAGTATAGTTTAGACATGGTATTAAACTTGAAAATATTTTCCGTTCTCTTTCCCTCTGTTTCTCTGTTGAACTTTAAACATCAGGAATAGAAACAAAGGAAGGGAGAGGGGGAGGAAAGAAGGATATAGATAAGTTTGGGGAAGGTCAAAGGAGCTGTGTGTGTTTGTGTTTTAGTTCGAGGTGGTGAGGGGGGTTAGATAAAGCTGAAAGTTGATGTCTGATGTTTTGCTCAATGTGGTATCCCCTGCAACGGTCTGTCGGTGGGAGTTTTAGGGGGAGCATGCCCTTGGCTGTTGTTGACATTAACCCTGGCTGACCTCAACATACACACACTACTGATATATGTGCTATACAGAAAAAAAGCTCTCACTCTCATGCCGGTTTCTTGCTTTTCTTTTATCCGACTGTCATGTGAATTTGTGGCAATGCTTGGAAATGCTGCAAGAAGTAAAATACGATTCAGGTGTGCTTTCAGCTGGGATGAAGCTTTTAAATAAGTCTGAACCTGAACGGAGAGTTCAGAAAACACATCAATAAGAAACCAGACAGAATCTTTCAAGAAGTCATTAATATTGAGTAAGTTAAGGTCAATAAGTAAAAGGTCGTGGTGGACATTTTACAGACACGTTTTTAGCACAGCACCACTGTTTAGTGATCTAAATATGCATTTCCTTTTTTCTTTTCTTTTCTTTTTTTCCAATTCTAAAGATATTTTCCTCAAATCAGATTTCCGCTTTTTGGCCTTTGTGGTTCAAAACATGATAATTTGCATAAAAATATGGAGACCGTATTTTTTGTCTAATCCACCCACTGTCTGTGTGTCTCAGATGGGACCAGCCGTCTAAAACACCCACAGTACCGTCCAGGACGCTGGAACAAGCCTGAACTGCTGCAGAGTGGACAGACTGGCAGCTAAAAATATACCACATGGAAACTCCTCTTCAATCAAACAATGAATTAGTGCACACACACACACACACACGCACATGCACGCACACACACACACACACACACACACACACACACACACACACAACAGTGAAGCCTCCTGGCAGGGAGTGTTAAGTGAATAAACAGGGGATAATTTTTGCTCCAGGGTGGATGGATAATGGGGATATAGGGGAGGACGTTATTTTAACTAAAAACACAACCTTAGCTATTACAAGCTGTGCGGTGGGTGTAAAGATTCCATACACAAGGAAAGCAAGAGAAAGACTCTCTGTGAGAGTGATGTTTTTCTTTTTATTGTCCTGTTGTTGTTTCAGCAGGATACTTTGTTGTATGTTATTGCACTTTTTACTGTAATTTGTTGTCAGTTTGACCTGCAATATGGACCAATACATCAGTGACAATTAGCTGATAAAGTAGCACAAAGCAGAAATTACGTTGCTTCACTGATTAAAAAGACATTTGTTTGAGGTATCCTGTTATACCATTTTGTGCCAGCCAAATAGACACATATTTTCCATAGCCCTGGTATAATATTGAGCTGAGAAATGATACTTGTACACTATATGATGACCATTATATGATGTTTAGTGCACCACCACAGCTCTATGCCACGACGTAAAATTTAAATCACAAGTCGATGAAAAAAGAACAAAACATCTGTGCACTTCTAGCTTCGATAAGACTTGGCTAATATTTGACTTCTAGCTTAGATAATTTGGTGCAAATGCGATAACTGTATGGATATTTGAATCTTTTTTATTGCTGTTATTGCCTCCAGCACCTTCTTGTTTTCTGGTAGTCTGCTGTAGAGTTGGGAAAGTTTCGTTAAATCACTAATTCAGGTAGGAGTACTTTTACTGAGGGCAGAAATCTAGTCCCCCAAGATCAAGATCAACAACTTATTTTATACATGCAGTAAGACTTTGCCCTGTTTTTTTGGGTGGATTTGCGGGGACCAGTGCACTGCAGCCCTCGTCACTGCTAACTTCACTGTTGTTTTGGGCAGGGCTGCAGCTGCTTCTTTTCACGAGCTTCACTAAGAAGCTGTAACATGCAGGTTTCATGCCATCCTCCTCAGTTCCACCCCAACTAACCGTAGGAGTTGCTAGTGCAGCAAAAAGTACAAGAACACTCACAGGCTCACCACCCTTGTACATCCATGTTGTATTCAATGGGCCAGAGTCACCAAGTGAGATTTACTTTAACCAGGAGTTCAAACTCTGGTATTTACTGCAGCAAAGGCTTGGTTTTAGGGTAACATTAGGGTTATGACTGGCTTAAGGATAGGTTTGGGGTTGGGGTGAGGCACAAAGTGATTAATGTTTGGGTAAGCCTTCAGGGAATTGTATGCAAGTCATTATAATGTCTTTGGAAGTGCAGCAGTCCAAGTTTGTGTGTGTTTACCTGTGAGCAGCGTCTGTGGTTTTCACACCAAACCAGAACTTGGTCACTCTGGAAAAGACAGAGAGGATGAGGATTAAAACAAACACAGAGAGAGAAATAAATCATTCACAGACAACCTGTGTTTGACGCATTCTGCCCACATTTGACACATTTCATGCGAGACTCCTGTCTAACATAAAAAGGAGACAGAAATCTAAATATTGTTAATGAAGGTCACTGGCCAAATTGCATAACCAGAGTAAACCTGACTGCAGACAGACACACTCAACCTTTCTCTTATTTACTTAATTATCCTCAGGGTGCAAAATGACTTAACACGCTGTGTTTGTGGTTGCTGAACCAGACAGAGACCACGTCACTTGGTGAAATGTATGTTTGTGTGTGTGTGTGTGTGCAGTTACGGCTAAGTGACTCAAGACCACCAGTAAACATGGCTGCTATAACCACTGTGACAGAGGGAGACGTCATCTCATGACCACAGGGACAGAAATACAGATTAACCAAACCAACCCCTGGTCCTTAGGTCTCTTCAGATTTGTCTTTCAACCAAATAAAACACCTTAAAGTAACATTATGTAACTTCTGTACCCTAAAATAACAGCTTCACTATCATTTAAGTGATACACTGACTTGTAATAGGGTGCATGGTGCATCTGTCATTCCCACTATGCGCCCTGTATGCCTCTTCTTGTACTATGTAACTCTACGTCGCAGATTTTAGTGAAAGTGGATCACCTCACCTCTCTGTGATTTACAGAGTTTCCTGATGGATTGCAAAGTAAACTGTAAAATGTTGCTGCTGTTAGCTAGTTAGCTTTACTGGAGTGTTGGTGTTTACACTGGTAAACAAGGATGTTTTAAGGACAGCTTCTATGGACATAGCTAATGGCTGGGGTGAAGATATTAAGTTCACACCTCCCTTTAGGATACAACATATTATTTTCATTATGTTGTGTGTGATTATGTGATGTAATGTATGCGATTATTGACTGAGAAAATGTAGAATCTTCAAGAATGCAATGCAGCATCTCCAATTTACTTGTTTTGTTGAACCCAAACAAAGTAAAGTAAAAACTTTCACATTTGAGAAAATGGAAATATGTAATGTTTAGTGTTTTGGCAAGATTAATGACAGAAAACAATGTATATTATTTGTTAATCGACTAATTGATTAGTCAATCATTTCACCACTCCTTCCCATAAATCCTGTTGTGGATGTTACCACTTGTTGCCCAAATCCCCCTGCTGCACCTTTTTGAGTCCCTACAGTACCTTTGGGTAATTAAGCTTTTATTTTATTTTTTATCAACAGTTTTTGGGAGATTTTGGATAATTTTAATGGTTTAAATACAGACGGAAAACCCTGCCAGCTGTTTTCAACTCGGTAACAGAGTCAGTCAGTGTGGCAAAACTGCTGCTCTTCCCTCTGAACTGCTTTGTCATCATCAGCACAATCATGATGCCATCCTCCAACATCAAAACAACTATTAGAATACTGGTGTGTGTGCATTTGTGTATCTGTCTGTTGTTGTTGTGTGTGTGTGTGTGTGTGTGTGTGTCTCTAGGGAGTATGTGAGCCTCCAGTGTGTGTGTGTGTGTGTGTGTGTGTGTGTGTGGGATAAGCCCTCTTAACGACTCCTAAACCCTCTCCTGAGTTTGCTGTATTTAGACTGAACCAAGCTCATCTCTTTCCACACACATACACGCACTTTTCAGGGCTCCTTCTTCTCTTTTAAATAGCCTTTGTGCTCCTGGTATAATGAGGGTTAAGGGGTTAGAGTTGGGGTAACAGTGCAGAGGTTAAAGGTTAGAGATTAGGGGTTAAGGGCTTTCACGGTACAGAAGATGCTGAATAGACTTGTTCACTCTTAACATTCAAAACAGATGCATAATGACAACTTTGATGAAATAGCTGCTAAAGAAGTTAAATTGGACTTTGAAGTATGAAGTTGAGGACTTATTTCCCTTTAAAACCCTGTGGAGATGCTGTGCGTAGCAGCTAAAAGAATTTCACTAGAACAGCCAGGGGTTTCTACTGAAATGAGGGCAAGATTATGGCCGTGACGTACTTTGAAAGAAGTGCTTGTCGAATAGTACAGTTAAAAGCTTCTTTCAGACTGTAAGTCACAATCTTTGTAAATTTCCAAATCTGACAAACCATCAGTCATGCCTGACTTCCGCAGAGACTGGCCATTGAGCATATGTGTGAAAATGGTCAGAGCTCCAAGTTCTCCACAAATTTTGTTCGCCTCATTCCTCTCATACTCTCACCCCTGTCTCCACGTCCACTGCTACAGCTGCTTACTATTGCCTCGGCCGTACAGCTGTTGGCAGCAGTGAGGAGGTGGTTAGTTTTTGAGAGAGGAGACCAACCAAAATCAGATCAAGTTCTGAACAAATGCCACAACAAACTCACTCAGTTGACAACAGAAATTCTGTCTGTGAAATGATTGTTGGACATGATCGTGGAAGAAATACAAGTGCACTTCTTGCACATGCCAATATGTCTTTAAGACTAAATGAGTATTGATGGGGGTGGACACCTTTGGCTTAACAGTAATCTGTTTTAGCTGTATAAAGGGATATTGCTTAGGCTACTGCTAAACCAGCCTCCTGTGGAGACAGATGAGACAGAGAAGAGAGCAGTAATGGTTGAATCTCTGATGAATAGATTAGTAACAAGTCAGCAGGGAAGGACGGATAGAGAGCGGAACAGAGGAGGTGAAAAAGAGGAACGGGTGTCATGGTACCACTGCAGAGACAGACAAACAACTTCCTCCTCTGCACACCTCTGTTCTCTTTCCTCCTGTCTGATGATGCAAAACTGACACCGCCCAGGTGCTACTGATTGCATCATAAATGACTAAGTCGCCATGGATACAGGTCTTATAATAGCAGTGTAACTCACACAAATGGAGGAGGTTCTTAACTCTCTCAAACATTAAACGCCGCTAAGCAGTTGATGTAGCCCAGAGGCAATCCTTCACTGAATTCTGGATCCATTGTTGTTCCTCCAAAGATAAACTTTTGCAGACATTCAAAGACATAAAACATTTATTTCTGTGCGAAGCTTTGACAGGTTTAAGCCCTTGCCTCTTTTTTAGGCCTCTGCCATACCCAAAATGAATAGAGCAGAGAGGGTTAGGGTTAGGGTCCCCCATTTGAGGGACCCTGGGACTTAAGAGGTTAAGTTTTAGATGCTTCATTGGATGTTTTAAAAAGGTCTGCCATCATACAATTAAAGGTGCCTTGTGGAGTTAGTTTCTCACGAAAAATGTGTTTATGTTTTCTCATAAATCATTTTGATCCTGACGTGTGAATCCAAAAACCTGCATCATTTTCATCCATGTTAACTTGCAGGTTGCAAGTTTCTACTTCACTGCCTTTGTTGGAGCGTTGCTGCTTTTTGCGGCACATAGCAGTAAAATAAGGTGAAAACATTGGCAGGGTTGCATGTGTAGACAAATAAAAACGGGGACCCGATCATAAAAACATTGCTCCATAGCGCTCGTAGTGGTCAAAATCTCCACAGGGTTCCTTTAAGCTCTGTTAGTGCTGCAGAATTGGCACCCCGGGGCGCAGCGGTGAGGCAAATTCCATCCTCAGATACTATTTCAATACACATTTGTGATGTTCAGTGAATTCCTGGAGGTTTTCAGTGATGGAGTGATATAATTTATTGCTTTTAGTACTTTGGATTATGTTACAAATTCCCCGCATTTACCAGAATGTCTTTCTAAAGTTACCTGAACTGGTTGGGTTTTATATGGAGGGTGAGCGACCAGTAATGACGAGTGTATGTGTGAGAAAGTCTTACAGCTGTACTGTAATCTTGTCTATTCATGTTGCTCTGAGTAGACAACAATGCATCTACTTCTTTGAAAAATATAGTGGCTATACACGGCTGTGGAACTGAGGAATTAAGAAAATGTGACAGAAATACATAAACATGTTTGTTAATCTTGGTTATCATTGAGTTCAGTCATTTAAATATTCTAATATAGCTTAAATATTGTCTTCTCCTGATTTTAGAAGACGTGTTACAGTTAAGTGAGGTCATTTTCCAAATTATACTGCTTTAGCTGAGTGATATGACACCAGATGGATCATATCTATATCCAACATTAATCACAATCAAATTCACATTGCAGTCCTAATTATTTCTTAGTTTCCCAAATATCATTCTATTGCTGACGTCTATTATTCAGTATTCAAGGTATCCAGTCAAAAAAATTATGATTTTTAATTTCAGCAATTTTGCTCAATCAGCATAGAAGGATGGTTAATGCCACCAGCCACCGTTCGACCTTCTTTCTTCTCTTACAAACGAGCAGGAAGAGGACAATATACAGACACACACACCTTTTACATTTCCTCTTCCTCCTCCTGCTGTTACTAATCCAGATTAGCCTCTTTTGGCCACTCTGTCATTCTTTATGTCTCCCTCTCAGTTTCTCCACATTGCTGCCTACTCCTGTAAAGACGACAGGAGAGGACATGATGGCGATGATATACTGTAGATGCTCCATTCAAAGAACTGAAGGACAGTGTAGAGGCCAGTTAAACATCTCCAGATTTTCACTGAGGAGATATAAAGCTTCTTTCCCCCCTGCTGGCCTCACATCTTCATCCCCTCTCTTAATCTCTTTCACGCTCTCTTTCTTTTTCTGTCTTCCTCGCCATAACATCCCCCTTTTTCCTGTCACTACTTCTCAGACCCCTCCGCAACACACACATTAATGCACATACACATGGATGTACACATACGCACACGCAAGTCAATTTCATGGGACATATTTGCTGTCAGAGCCAATCAAGGCAGTTTAGACGGGCCTGTGTGCCGCATGGCTATTAAACGGTGGTCAAAGTGGGGTTTCGTAGGGTCTCAGATTTTGTGTGTGTGTGTGTGTGTGTGTGTGTGTCTGTCTGCGGCAAAACAGCTGCACATGTTAAAAAATTCGGGGAAAGGAAAGGAGGATTGGAAGAAGGTGGCTGGAAGAAGAGAAAAGAAGTTGGATGTGGGAGACTGAGAGGAAATGGGAGGGAGGGAGGAAGTTGAAAAGAGCAGAGGGAGACAGACAAAAGAGGGTGAAAGATGGAAATAAATATTAGTTAATTGGTGCAGGGAGGAGGCTGGCAAGGAGTGGTGGATACTAGTTGTGAAACCGGACTCAATAAATTTTGGCGACTGCTGTTCATCTGGCTGGAATTTAGTCGGTTATAAGAGTTATTTTATTAATGGGAAGCCAACTTTTGATATGTGGCTTTTCATCTATAGTGGAAGTTAAAATGCAAATGCACTTATTGTGGCATTATACTTTTGGCTATGGATGAAGTTGTACGCATCAAAATCGACATCAAAGACGTACAAAACGTCTTGGTCCAAAGGCTTTAGTGCATTTTACGGTTCGTGCACCAAAAAATCCTCACACTATTGCTCACATGCATGAAATATATCACACCGGATTATGATATATGACTAAGAATAAAAAAAAGTGCCAAAATCCCACTTCATTTTAATGATAGATTTCCACATGGCTGGATTTCATACCAACACTAACACAGGGTCTTAAACTTTTTTTTCTATCCTGGGATCCACAAGAGAAATTTGTCTGAGCCTGAGACACGAGAGACCTGTCAAAAACAGAACTGACCCACGGAGTGAGAAACACTTGCACTAAAGGACTTCCACATGTCTCTGATGACTGCTGAGTCTACAGTAATCAGCGCTGAAGAAAAACAACCTGATATTACTGGATGCAACAGCAGGAAAGAAGCACGGACACAAACACACACCGACACACAGAAACATGTGCACGGTCAACATGCACGCTCACAGCTGCACACACCCTTCAGTGTTTGAAATCGAGTGAGATATAAATCACACTTCTGCCAGATGCAGCGATAAAACGTGAGTGTGTGTGAGAGAGAGACAGAGTGGGAAAGAGAGTGTGTGTGTACATATTATGTGTGTGTTTGTTGTGGTCAGTGTTTGCGGTGAGGCGCAGTAGAAAGTCTATTTAACACGAGGCATTAACTCCCCTAATCATACCCAGATGACCAGAAGCAAACGCAGCTACGATGTGTGTATGCGTTGTTTGTGTGCGTGTGTGTGGTGAGAGTATCATGACTAACTTCCACTCAACAGAATATAAAGTTCTTCCAAAAAAGCCTGTGTTGAGGTCTGAACATTCCCGACAGAAGCCCCTAATTAGTGTGTATGTGTGTCCGTGTGTGTGTGCGTGTTTCTGTGCACGTGTGTCAACGTTAGTGTTTGTGGTGCCCCACATCCTGTAAACAACAAGGGTCACAACAAAGTGGTTGTTATACGGTCCTGAACCTTGCCTCATCCGACTATTACATCGGCATGTGTCTTTCTGTTTCGGTTCGGTTACAGCAGCAGCGATAATGAAACGATAAGAAAATACTCTAAATGATCAACAAGTTCAACAGTTTGGGAAATAAAATCATTCGCTTTCTTGCTGAGAGTTAGATGAGAAAATTGATACCACTCACGTATATGTATGATAAATATGACTCTATCGGCAGGAGCCAGCTAGCTTAGCTTAGCACAAAGACTGTAAACCAATTGCCCGGCAATCACTGCAGGCAGTTCCTGGGCCTAACCAATTAGTGGTGGGCAATCTGACAAATTTATGGAGTGTGATCTAAGGCGTCTGAAATGTACTTTTCAGGTAAATCGTAGAGATTGTGATATTTAATGTGCCCTTACTTCTGTTTCCCAACTTAACATGACCTCATTAACTAGCAGATGCTACGTGAACAAGCCAATAGGGTGATGTAGCTAGATGGCCATGCTCTTTGGACAAATTACTTCACGTAGCTCCTCCCTGGGTGCCATATTGGAAAGAATGCAATTGAGTTGTGGGTATTTAACTTATTTTGTGATTATGTTATCTTTAATGTTAAATTAAACTAAATTAAACAATTTTAATTTGATCTTAATCACTATTTTGAAACCTGTGTCGTAGCTTTGATGCAATAGTGTTTCAGTGGTGCAAATAGAGAAATTCATAGGCTATTTCAAATCTGGCTATGGACCACAGAGCATTTCACAATTCAAACAACCAGCAATTTGAAACATTGATCATGATCGCGATTATATGAGTATTATATGAGTTTCTGGCCTGATCACCCACCCCTACGACCAACAAATAGTTCAACATGTACTGTAACTCTCTGCAAAACTAATTTGCACAAATTAAACAACACACTGGATAGAACGTAGTGAGTTTTAGAGGCAGGTCTTGTTTGGACAGAGGCAGGCTAACTGTTTTCCCATGTTTCCAGTGTTTGTGCTAAGCTAAGTTAGTCAGTTGGTGGCAGCAGCTTCATATTCAGGGTGCAGAGAAGAAGAATGGATTTAATTGCCCGAGTATCAGATATAATATGCTGTGACGGTTTTGATGTGGTAAAAGAGTCTTTCTATCTGTCTCTCTTTCTCAAGCTTAGAGAACAAAGCGATGCCGCTCAGTGCTTTGCCATTCCAGCTGTGATTTACTGTCTTGGAATTTCTTGTCCTGGTTTCAGGTGAGAGTCACTCCTACACCGCCACAGTTTTATCACCATCTATCCCCTGGTTCTACTGATCAAATGACAGGGCAGTCACAAAGCCGCAGAAAGAGGTAGAAGCTTTATCTCTGAGTTGAATCAAACAAGCCTTTGTCTCTCTGCCTGTCTCTCTGCTTACCTGTCTGCCTGCATGTCAGTCCACTTTTTAGCATGTATATCAGTTTTTCAGGTTGTCTGTCTTCATGTATGTTTGTCACACCTGTCTGTGTGTCTACCTGCCCGCTCGCCCATCTTTCCATCTCCCCCCTGCCTGTCTTCAAGCTTGACCGCGTCCATCTACCTGCCTTTATCTCCCCCCGTCTGTCTCTGTGCAACCTGACCTGACCGTTGTCTCTGGTCTTTTTCAGAGCATGACTGGTTGGCTGACCGACCTTTGGGCTGATTAGACTTACCTACCGCAGAGCAGCTGGGACACACACATATAAACATGAATGCACAGGCGGCTCATTCAACGTCTCACTGGCCCTTAGACCTGGCTCGTACCACGAACCATCCGCTCATCAGCACCACAGACCTGTGAGTGTTTAAGACACGCAGTCTAATCTGATCTACTGCGTATGTGCAAAAAGATCCAGCTCTCGGGGGGGGGAGTTTTTTCCTTATTTTTAGGAGTTTACATCAAGGAGGAATTTGGGAATATGACAACATACCAGCATATATATATACACACACACACACACACACACAAAGAGCTATAATTACACTATTACACCATACAAGGGAAAGTAGTGGAAAACCCAGAGAAGCAGCAGAAAAAGAGGTGTAAATAGAAAACTGGTGACTCACATTCTAGTGGCTACACACTAGCCACACACACACTGAGAGAGAGAAAGAGCCAAAAACACAGGGTTCACCCACATGAAGCCAGAGGAAGCAATGTGTGTGTTTGTGTCTGAGTGTGGTGACAGAGTAGGATGAGTAAAGCTCTATTTGCCCAGACTGATGTTATAGTTACTGGAGATGTTATCAAAAGGGGTTTTTTGTTTTAAATGTAATGTTCTTTAAATGAATGAATGTGCTAGCACACAGTCTCTCTCCCCACCCATTAATCACCCTGTGTTCTGCTACACTGTCCTATAATAGGTTCAGGGAGTGATGCTGTTCTCCAGGATGTGGCTGAGAGGAAACTTGTTTCCTTGTTTGCTCAAAGTTTAGAGGCTCTTTTTAATTTGGTGTAACACACAAAGTTTTCAGTGCCCCTTTATATCCTGAAAAGTTTCCCAGAGTCACACGTCAACATTGTCCTTTCCTGTTTGTCACCGTCCTGCTAATCAATAATGACGTCAGTGCCGCGTTCTTTTTCTCATGAACATTTGGATTTGGGCCTGCAACTAAGGATGATTAAGCTACTAAATTCTCAATCTATCGTTTTTGTCTACTAAATGTCACAAACTACTTCTTGTCACAGCTTTCCAAAGCCAAAGGAATCTTCTCAATGCAAATAGTTTTGTTTGATCCATTCTCCAAAACCCAAAGATAGATATTAATTTAACAATGATATAAAACAGAGTGAAGGATGAAATCCACACAGTGGAGAAGCTGAAAAAGCTAATGCTGTCATTGTTGCTTGAAAAATTACTCAAATAATTAACTGATTATCAAATTAGGTACTGATTAATGTTCTGCCAATCAACTAGAAAATGCTAATTTTAATACAATAAAAGGAAACATTGTTCATACCATCCATTTTTCTTGAAATAATGGAGTAATGGAGTGAGTTACTTAAATATGTTTTATGAACTGACTGTCTTCTTACTGTATCTGCCTCTTTCAAGATGTTCAAAGTGTTAAAACTTCCTGAAACAAATCAAATTCTTATAGTGGATTATGCATGATTTTATGGAATATGTCACTAAAACTTGAGAGGGACAATTTGTTGTACAGTACACCAAATAAAGTGGGACGTTTAAATGTTTTTTTTCCCCCTTTTTGGATTCTGAAACCAGTAAAAGATGTTTGAAGACATCAGGAAACAAAGATATGAAATCCTGAAAGTCTAAAGACACCATGGACGTCAACTGATGATGCAGTTATAACAGAAAACAAAGTCACAAGAGAGTTGTATCATAAATGAAAACAACACTGCATTAAATGAAAATGAATCCCACGTTTGCCCTGTTTGCTACCTCCCAGTCAGTTGGTCTCATTTCCATTGCTGCTGTTTGATGCTCAGCATCTGACTACTGCACTCCACTTCATAAAGTTTAAACCAAATGTTCCCTTTCTCACACCTTCATTCCAGAAACCCCACCACACACACACACACACACACACACACACACACACACACACACACACACACACACACAAACACACACACTGCCAGAGAGTCATCCAGGGGCCACCCTCATTACCCAATGCACAGGTGCCGGGAGTCTATTCTAGATGGACGAGGACCAGACCAAACCTTTCGTTTTATACGTGAACATATGCAAACTCATACACACTCACACACACATACACTGTACGTACACACACTTTCTTCTACACACCTCAGAGCCACTGGGGCTAAACTCTGTGGTTAATGACTTTCCCACCCACTACACAGCATGCACATGTTGAAGCCGTTAACGATAAGTGGCTTTTCGAACTTGGTAACGTCCTAATGTCCCCGTTAATCTCACATTCCTCACTACAAAGGCCACAGAACATGGGCCAGCGATTTCACTGAGATGAGTAATTTTGTCAACTATTATAAATCTAACTTCTTTCAGGGTACCTTTGGCCTTCTGAGTACTGACACGGGGCAACTCCAATCTGAAAACTTCCTGATGAAAACCATGTTGGAAACAACTCACTGTTCTCAGGCGAGATCATGCAGTTCCCTTTGATTAATTATTTAGGCAGTAAGTGCTCCACTGTGCTTTTCTCCTCTTGTGCATAACAACACCTCTTAGCTGATGTAGAACCACCGCACAACATTGCATTGAGTGTTTGTGTAAAGACCCCAAGAAGGAAAGAATGGCAAGCTTTATTAAAACATTTATAATGACTGCACACTATGTTTTTCCAGCAGGCAACACAGTTATTGACAAGAGCGACTGAACTATGAATGATGGTCAGAGGTATATCTGATGTGGCTTTTTAAATCAGAGGACAAGAATTATTTTTTATTATGTTTTAAAGTTTTAATAAAGTTTAATGATGCAATTTAAAGTTGACGTTAATGTCTGTGGTTACATGCGTCGTTGCGAACAGACACAACCATTTGTGTAAACTGCTAACTACGAAATTTCACTAAGAGATCATTATATTGGTGTATCGTGAGAAAGTCATTTTTAAACTTCCATCCTTCTATTTTATTTACCAATTTGGCTATTGACCACACCTGACTCCAAATGCTCATCCTTATCCCCGCTTCTGTAAATTTCACACTTCAATATCTTTCAGTGGGATAAGGGGATAAGCCACTGTTTGAAGCAAATATATTAATTAAAATAATAAAATAGAATTCAGCAAAATAAGGGTGTTGTAAAGTGGCTAATAGGTATCACAAACACAATTTTTCACCCCAACACTGATCCCACGGAACTATATGTACCAGATAGATAGTTGATAGATGATATAGTTGCAGTGTAGTGTTTTTAACAATTGCAACTGACCTGTAAAACTACAGAAAATAGCAGTACTGCACCTAAAGAAAGAGTTTAGGGTAAAACAGTCTAAATGTGGGTTTACTCACCTTTAAGAGTCACAGACATGTTTCTAGCATCAAAATCCTCAGTCATGGCTACCTGTCTTTTTATTTTATGACTTCTAATTTATTTTGTATACTCTGGCGGTCATGTCTACCGCTGACTGGAGGTCACATTTGACCTCAGGGTCGGTAAACACTCTTAAATAAGGGACAAAGTGGTTGTAGGTACCTGGAGGTGTCTGAAGGCAGCGGTTAGTTGAGTCATGTGCAGAGTGAGGCACCTGGACGAGCATCTGGCGCTGTTGATTTTCTCCTGAACATCCTCCTGCTCCGGTGAACTCCTGCGGGCGCGAGTCACCGCCAGCACCGCGCACAGGAGCACCAAAGCGGCACGACAAGCTGACATTACACCGAGAGGAAATATAGGGAAGCGAAATTTAAAAAAAAAAAAATCACACACAAATTAAAGAGCAGACTTTTTTTTTCTTCCTCGTGTCGTGCTCGTCAACGTCCTCCTCTCGCGACCCTTTAAGTTGAGAATGAAAACATCTGAGAGCTGCTCCTGTCTGCGCGCGAGTACGGAGTGGAGCGGCTCTACCCTCCTCGCGGACACTCCCACCACCGGTACAAGTGCGGCCACGCGGAGTTAGAATGGTCTTCATCCATATTGTCTAAATCATCCTGATCACCTCTGCCATCTTCAGTCCTCCAATAATCACCGATCATCATCATCATCATCATCATCATCATCATCATCATCATCATTATCATTATTATTAACGCTCAAACTATCACTTCCATCAGCTGTGCACGTTATCATCACCACCATCACCATTATCTTTACCTCCTTCAACTTTATCATCTTTATTTTCATTTTTTGAAGTCGGATAACTGATTACACGTTTTTTCAAATGTAATCTGGCTGATTAGTGTTACTTATTTTTTGGTAATTTGATTAAGTAACCCCAATTAGATGTAATCAGTTACTGCCCAACACTGGTGATCATGCAATTCACCACCATCATAATCCTCATTGTAATCAACTCCAATATGATATCACCTTCACTCAGTCAAGCCTTAATTCCCACACATCATCATTATCATGCCAGTATCTATCTATCTATCTATCTATCTATCTATCTATCTATCTATCTAGGTCATCATCACCATCATGACCCTGCATACCAGATTTAAATAAACGCTATAATTATCTTTTTTGTTTTTTCTTTCTTTACATGCAATTATGCATCATCATCATCGTCATTCATCATCATATTTATCATCTTTAGTCTCCTCGTTCTTTCTCATCCTCTGCTCCAACACGATGTTGATCTTCATCATCACCATTAACACTCATTGTCATTTTCATCCTCACCGCCTAACTTTCACCTTCAGACATTTTTCTTTGGCCTCGCCTTTATCATCTTAATCTTCTTCTTTTTCAACTTCATCGCCACAAGATTATCATGATTACCATCCTCATTTCCATCATCACCATCATCATCACAAATAAACAGACCTGTGTAGAAACTGTCAACATCTGAAAAATAAGGAATATTTTGTTAAAGATCAAAAATGCTGTTCTGGATCAAACATGAGGAGAGACGATGCAGTGAAGTAAGAGAAGGCATTTGTGGTCAAATGGTTTGCATGGCAGGCTATTGTTTTAGGGTTATTAACACTTTACTATTACTATTCTGTAAAACAAACTTGCCTTTATAGTCTGGGAATTCTCTCCAAGGGTAATTATCAGAGCAGACTAATAAAAGAGCATTTATTAATGGGAAAGAGACCTGAAGAATGTGTTGAGGTAGGTGTCTGTCACAGAGCCAGTCAGTGTGTTAGTCACCACTTTTCACCGGCAACTGCAGAGCCAAGTGGGGCTTATTAGATCCTGGGCCAAGCCAAGATATTCAGGACACATGGTTGAAGGCCCAATTTGTTTATATGAAACTGTAACCCAGAAGACGAGTCATCTCTGTTGGCAATGACATGCAGAAAGAATCACCTACGTTTTGATTTAGGGGAAAAGGAGATGTATAAATATTTAGTAAGTTCTGGCAGGACTGTTCTTGGCTCTGCAGTGGAAACCAACGTTTTTATGCTGTCTTCATATAGAAAGGATCGCATGCTATAAGTTAGTATAATATTCTAGACCAGTGGTTAACTGTTAAAACTAACATATACGGCTATTATTTTTTGACTAATAATTATTTTTTTGACAGTATTGTCTGTTATAATTTCCCACAGCTAAATGCGATGTAGTTAGATGGCTTGTTTTATTCAACAAAAACCCAAAGATATGGCTATAGATATAGATATGTAGAAATATTATTATACGCTGTATGACAAAGAAAAGCATCAATTCCATTTAAGACCAGAATTAGCAAATATTTGGCATTTTTGCTTGAAAATTATAAAGTTGCTGATGAATTTTCTGTTGACCAACTAATTCATAACTGATTGCATTGCAGCTTTAAAGCTATTAGTTGCTAATATGTTGTTGTGACCCCTCATCTTGACCTAGCTGTGAGCAGTTCAATCAAAGAATGATATTTTCTTTCAGATCCTTCAGGACCTCTACATACTTAAAAAGGATATTTCACAACAAATTTGAGAAGTCAGAACAAATACACACAATTTTAGCACACAGAAATGTTTCTTTTTATTCCGTCTTAGGTACATAACCATTGTGTGACCCCCTCAGATTCATCCAATCCTTAGGGGTGTCCAAACTACGTCATGAGTACAAGAGAGAGACAAATATCCAAAGTGAGAATGAAAGACAAAATGAGAATAAGTTATGTGCTGTGAAGCCACACGATGTGCATCCATCAGTGTGTTCAAAGGTGTGTGTATGTGCATGAACGTGCACACACCTGACCTCAGAGGACCTTGGCAGTCCTTAAATCAGAAAGCATAAAATCACACACACACACACACACACACACACACACACACACACACACATACTCCACTCTACACATATGGACACACAGTAGTTGCCTATTATCTAAATGACTGAAAGAATATTTTCATATTTTCATAAAACACCCTACTCGGGTTTCTGAATAAACCATTAGTGGAGCAAAGACCCTCCCCAACACATACTCAAACATCACACAGTTTCACACACACACAGTTTCACTCACAGTTTCACTCACACACACACACACACACACACACGCACGCACACGCACACGCACACACACACACACGTAACAGAAGCATACACCGTCTGTCCAAATCTGCTCGTTGATTAAAGCCAAATGTCTTTGAGATGGAAAGAGAGAGAGAAAAAACGAAGAGGGATAGAGAGACAGAGAAATAGAGTGATAGACAGATGGAAAGAAAGAAAGAAAGAAAGAAAGAAAGAAAGAAAGAAAGAAAAGAAAAAAAAAAACAAATAAACAGAAGAACACATATGTCTGAGTCTGACAAAATGTGCCAGAAGCTCAGCTCTTAATCAGTCAGAAGGCGACTGATCACCAAAAGTCTCGTCTTTTCCTCAAATTAATTCAGTCTTTAAATCAAAGCTGCTATAACAACAAACAAACCTCAAGGACTAACTTGATTTTCACCCTGACTTTTTACATTTACTTGGGACTCTTAATCTAAGTATTTCTAGGCTGGCTGCTCCAGCCTTGTAAGCACACTTGTTTTGTCAAGTATGTGTGAACAGTTTTGTGTGGAGAGTGATATCGTTGTGCTGTCTAGTCTTGTTCATCAAGAATGACACAAGGACAGATTTCCATTTGCGTAATGGTTTTGTTTCTTTAATGTTCACAGAGAAGATTGAGTTTCATGATTCATGGTAATAAGGGGAGCTATACTGCTGCACGTAGTCCTCTGATGATGAAATCCTATGAACTGCTCTGTTTGACATCTGACTTCTGGACCTTCATCACAACATACCACATAAACACATTTCATTACAACTAAAGCCAGCAGAATTAACCAACTCTATGAACCACAAAACAAAACGACTGTTTCCAATTTTCAAATATAATCTTTATGTATTTAACATGTCACTGATCTAATCCAAACTGTGTCATCTATTGAATCCCAATCCATTTAACTGTTTCTGTCACAATTCGTCCATGTTGTTATCATTCCTGTCCAAGATTATTGAAGTGGTCAGAGATTATTCCCTGCAGCTGGTACTACTCACCGCTCATCTGTTAGTCGTCTGATTTCTTTCACCTTCAAAGTCTTCAACAGAACTGGTTGTCAAGCTATGGTTCAGGGACCCAAAGATGGCTCATTGTGGATGCTTAGTGCAGTGTATGTCAAGAGCGAAGGAAGACAGGGTGTTTCTGAACGGAGCCACAGTGTCACTTTGTGGTATTTAACAGCAATTGCAGTTTTAGTGTTGGTTTCATGAAATAAAAACTGTTCTGTACAAATGAGTGGTTTTAGACTTTAAACTTAGAACTCCCATTCAAAACAATTGTGGATAAAGGTTACCCAAAATGATGAACGTACTGTAGGAAGGACAAGGGATGGAGAGAAGGGGGTGGAAGGAGGAGTTTGGAGATGGACCAGTGTCAGCTGGTGGCAGGAAGACAGGAGGGAGTTGAGACTTGAGAGAAAAGGAAGAGAGGTGGAAAAAAAAAAAGACAAAACAGGGCTTTGGGACTTGGTCTGTTTCCAACATGCGAGAACACCTCTGAGAAGAACAATCTCCTGTTGTGTGCTACATAACAAACAAATAATGTCCAGTATATTATGTGAAAGCAGCTTAATTCAGCAACTCTTCTGTATCTCTGCATCTCTCTTCTCCCAACATGAGCATGCCAGCAGCAAAGAGTTACTATGGTTACAGTTCAGGTGTGACACTGCATTATTGTGGTTATGGGGATGCTCTGTCTGTCAATTTTGAGTCTTAGTAAGAGGTTTCAGGTTAGTAGTCTATAAAAAATCATGACTATTATTGTACGACAATGCTAAAATCTAGTAATAATAATTATATAATTATATAATTATATATTATAATAATAATTTTACATGCAGGTTTGCCAACATGCTCTCATGCTGCATGAACAAAATTACACACCCAATAAAAGGGAAGCTTCAAATCCACTCCTGTCACAGTTTAGTAAAGCTGAACCTAAATGCAGACAGAGGACAGGCAGGTGATGTTAAAACAGGTCTTTTATTCAGTATACCAGCAGGAATGGAGACATGTGGCTGGCTGAGGCCAGAGAAGAAATTCAGAAGAAGCAGAAGAAATCCCAGTGGAGGCTTGGCAGAGGGAATGCCAAGCACAAGAGCTGGCTAGCAGGTGGATGGTGAGATGAGCAGGCAGACTGATAATCCAGAGACAGAGAAAACAGGTGTAAGCGTGAGAAAGACAGGCTTACAGGCAGACTAACTTGATGCAAATGTAAACTAGCTCTATTATATATGTGTGTGCGGCATAGACTAACTGTGAGTGGAACTACAATCCAGCGAGGAGTGGAAATTTGTCCAGCGCTCTTGAAGGCAGAGGTGATGACTTGATGGCAGACAGCTGTGCTGACTGTTGATGATGTGCAGGTGTGTAGAGAGCAGAGCCAGACGGCCAGAGTGAGGAAGGGAGACCACACAAACACAAACACAACCGCAGACAGAGAGACAGACAGGGGGAAAACAAGACACGAGAAAAGAGGGAAACAGCTGCCCTGACATGACAACTCTGTCATGAAAATACAATTATGTATGTTAAATTTTCTTGTGTGCAAATCATCCTTGGAATTTATCCTAGCTGTTCATTATCAGACAGTACCGTTGGTTAATAGTTTAAATTTAGCTGCCAAGGTGTCAGAAGATGAACTGCCTTTATAATGGCAAGTAAATATGTGTGAAAACACCTCTGACATAATGAATGAGAAGAACAAATCCAAACAAAATAGTTCACCTAAGAAGTCTTTCCCTCTCTTCTATTTCTAGGCTGGCTTTCAAGTTTAATAATGTTTTGTGGATGATGATCCACGGGCCTTTGAACAATTGCTTTTCTCCTTCATTCACTTCTCACACAATTTTCTGGGAGTGTTTAGGGGCCACCAACGTCCTATAGGGACCACGCATGGCTGTATTTATGTAAAAGTGAACGTGCAAGGTGTGGTAGAATGTTCTGAGTGGAAAACTACAGACTGAACTGCTGTGAAGTGGTGTAACCTTGATGAACCTTGGTTGTTATGTTTGTATAAAAAATGTTATGATAACCCACACTCTGATTCTCACTCACTGACCTTGTGCTCCTCCTCCATTATGAAGTGTCTATCTCTTCAGTAGTCACATATCTGCATGCTGTGTGTATCTTCTACTACTAGAGGAAGACGACGAAGACTCTCCGGAGTTTGTTGTTTATTCATCGCAAGAACAATATCCAACCTCCACTCCAGTCCAGTCCGCGGCGGTAATGCAGCCATAGATGAAGAACTAGCCGTAGAAGAAGAAGAGGCGGAAGAGTAGCGGATGTTTTGATATTTTGGAAAGCATTAGTGATTTACTTGGGTGGTAATTTCACCTCTGATCCAACAAAACGTGTTTTATGCCTCTGAATTAATGTACGCGAACGTGTAAGACAGCAAAAGACAGTTAGCCTGGACTGTAGCGGCTGTGTTGGTGTTTTTCCATCGGATGGTGTTAGCTTAAAAGGTAACGGAGCTTCTGGTTTTTGTGTCCAACACTCAGCTCACTTTATATTTAATGTATGAATTTAGAAATAACTTTGATATTCACTCTGCTAAAACTTTACATGTGTGCATTACCGTGTCATTACACAGACCCCCGGTTGTGTCGCATGTAGTTAACTGGTTTATGTGCCTCATGATGAAAATGCAGGTAGCCTTGCAGACAGGACATTTATCATTTAATATTCAATGATATTTCTTGTCTGTCATGTGTCAGTTAGACATAGCTACCCCACTCTACTGTTATACTTTCTATTAATAGCCAACGAAGGGTCAAAATTGATGTTTGTTGTCGTGTAAGGATTTTGTTTAGTCACTGTCTGCTCTTCAAACTCTTCTTCACAGGAAAATGGGTAAAAAGTCGAAAAAGAGAAAGCGCAAGAAGTCTTCCTCGAGTGAAGAAGATGAGAAGGTGAGGAGACACCCAGCACTGTTTATTATTGTTACCAGACTCAGTCGATATAATTCACATCCTCTATTTCAGTATATGTAAGTTTGTATCATATATTGTGATATAGTCTGTTTGTTTTGAGTTTAGACAAATGTGCATGGTCATGTAGGTCTGCAACATTGTTTTCATTCTAAATGAATCTATTGTCTTTTATATCAGTCAGTTAATCAAATGTCTATAAACTGTGTTGTGATGTGGAAAATGGTAAAAAAAAAAAAAACTTGTGACATACTGTAATGGAATTTTCCAATGTATGACTTTTTGATGCTTTGACCTATTCGATGTCTAGACGGTGATGAAGAAGTGTAACCCGTTGATGCTTTGACCTTTTGCCCGTCTAGAACATATGCTACGCAATCACATCTTCCGCAGATGTTTGCAGAGGTGTTTGTAGAAAGTGTCCTCACAAGGGTAGAAAAACACACTTTCCAACCGGAGTGTTTTGCCTAGTATGACCTCACAGTGTACTTTCGAGCAGGAGTATTACGCCCACCCTTTGCTGTTTGGATGCCTGCTATAACTGCTTTCATAGCAAGCTTCTGTCCCTATGTCTGCATAAGTGTCACCTCACACACTCTGTTTTTGAGCTTCGCTGACAGACTGTGTGTACACTTTGTTCTTGTTTGCTCCGCTGCGCAGAAATAAATCTCACAAAGACAAAGTTTGTCTCGAGATCATTATTTCAACAATGATCAGACCTTGACAAGACAGAGATTTCCACAACACATGTTCATATTGCTTTGTTTATTAATAGTCCAAAGCCAAAATAGACATTTAAGAAGCTGGAACCAGCAAATATTTTGTGTTATTGTTTGAAATATTCTGATTAAATTGTTTATCACAATTTCATATGTCATATCAGCCACCCCTAATTGTTTCTGTCAACAAGGGTTTTCTCTGTACTAACAACAAGTTGTTGACTTGAGTTTTTTTTTTTTTTTTTTTTTTTTTAGACATCCAAGGAACAAGATGCTACCAAAAAAAGAAAAAGTGCTAAGAGTGAGCAAGACGTAAAGAGTCAGGAAAGGTTGGATACAGTATACTTATCCTTTAACAACAAATGAATGTTGATATTGTTTAACATCGTTCACATAACATGTCATCCTATATGATTTGTTTTTATTATATCTCTGATTGTGATATTTTTCTGTTCTTTTATACGTAGAGGTGCCACAAAAGAGGAAAGCAGTGCTTGTTGTACTGTAAAAGATGACTCCCAAAGCACCCGTCAGATCAAAAAGGCTGTCTACAGCCTGGCAAAAACAAAAGCAACAGACCAGAAACCTGTTGATAAGGAAGAAGAATGCACAAAAAGAAAAAGTGTCTCTGTGCCATTTCATGGGGTAAATTACTCCAGTAAAACAAAAACTGATATTTCAGGGAAACATTATTCTGTCAGTGGAACTGTGGAAAGCAAATCCTCAAAATCCTTAAACACCAACAATGCAGATACAGTTCCTCATAGAACAGAGATGTGTAAAAGCAGCTTAGATGAAAAGTCTTCCCAGAGGAGCCCATCCAAATCAAAAAAGGAGCTAATGAGTCCCAGTCTGGTTTCTGCTGAACAGAAAGAACAAGCACATAATGTACTGAAGACGAAGGGCACAGCTGAGGAGCCACGAAGGACTGAGAATTACAGCAACACTATCAAGACCAAGGAACCAAGCAAGACGCCCTCTGTCTCCAAGGATTCTGCACAGCAGAAGACAAACGAGCTGCTCAAGAAAATGGACCGATGGTATCAAGAAATTAAGTTTAAGGCCACAAGGGGCCTGTGTACAGAAGCAAAAACTCCCTCTGCATCTACCACAAAGCAGTCTTCTCCTTCAGCCAAGTGCGCTTTCTCAGTCAGTAGTTCAAAAGCGGTGAAGAATGTCACTTCAATCCCAGGGAACGTCACATCAGTGTCACATAAGCCAAATAAGTCATCGTCTGCTCAGCAAGAAATCAGTTCAATCGCATTACCTCCTCCTCTTAATTTTAAGATACCAAAGAAAGTTCAACCAAGGCCAGTTGATAGCACCAGTGAGAAAAATGATGCTATTACTACAGAGAAAAATCTCAAATATGGGACTGAGTTTTCAGAGTCTGGGGCCTTAATGAGCAACTCCAAGCGGGAAACTGTCCAGCAAGCACAAAGCTGCTTGGATGTTACTCCTAGTTCTTCATCTCAAGGGCAAGATAACAGTTCATCTTTGTCAGGCCAACTCCCAGTCACCGAGCTGTGGAATGACCAGGTAATATAAAGCACCGTTAAGTGAAGTCAGTGTTTGTGTCAGGTGTCTAATAAAAGCATTTTTCCAGCTAGTAAAAATGCAGAATTCAGAATTCTGTAACTGCAATCGTTCAAAATGACAGACAGGATGTTTGTATTTTGTTTTAATCTGTAGAAGCAAGTGGTTGAAGAACTTCACCTTGCCCGCTCTGAGAAGAGATTGGAGCTCAATGTATTGGAAAGCTATGGCCAACTCACCTGCATGGACATAGACCCACCAGAAGAGGGAGCAGACACGCACTGTAAGTTTTATTGTTTTGCTGGGAGACAGTCTCCCAGTACAAGTCTTTATAAAATGTAGTATTTAATGAGCACACAGAGAAGGCATACAATTTTGAACTTAACTTATAAGTTAAGTTCAAAATTGTTTGCCTTGTAATGGCGTAGCATTTAGAGTGATTTACCTGAAACCTGATACATGATTTGAGAAAATCGTGTATTATTTTGCCTCAGAATGACACGTGAATATATTTATAAAATAAGACCTGTCTCATTACATTATGGAAGTTTAATCCGTGGTTTGGTGCCGCAATAAAATGAATGAATCTGTAACATTTTTAAGATTTTCACATCAAATTAAATTCTTCTCTGATTTCTAGAAAATGTTCTCCAAATATATCCTGTAAGATTCTGTAATAACTTTAAGATGAAGGCATAACCTCATAGAGGCCAAGATGATAGTAAAACACATCAGTGTCTTTGTAAAATTATTTTTTCTGGCACCCTCACAGGCTCTACATCTTGGCTGACATTATGCTGTGTACAGTTGAATTGATTTTATTCAGCTGATAACAATGCCCTATTCCTGGACTTGTCTTTTTACAGGTAAACAACCTCAGCAAGACCTAATCCTCGTTTTGGACACCAACATTCTCCTGAGTCACCTGGATTATGTGAAAAAGATCAGATCTCACGGCCTCGGAGGTGTTTAAAATGATTTTAATACCTTTTATAAAAATCTATTCATGTAGTTTACGCTCACGAATATGTCCAGTTGGCAGCTAATTAATAGAAGTTATTTCTCAACAGTGTCTGGACTATTTTTACACATTATCAAGAGAAGAGATGCCCTCACCTTATTAAACACAAAATGAAGCAATACATCTTAGGGGTCAAAGTGCAATATATTTTAATATATTCTTATTCCTTATATTTTCTCTACCATTTGAATTACTTGAATAATAATTAACATAACAGTAAGAGCAACACAACAGGATGGTTAATCCAATAATACAAAGAGGAGGACATTATCATTATGATGCTAGAATTTTTAAAATGTCATCCCAGGAGAGACTAAAATCACATTTTCACATATATGGATAAATACTTATGTTGTTGTTTCTCCACATTTCATGTTCTCTTAGGCCTCGGCTTCCCTGTAATCCTAATCCCATGGGTGGTGCTTCAGGAGATGGACTCATTAAAAAGGGGGAAAGGCCTAACAGGTTCAGTGGCCCACCTCGCCGTTCCTGCCATCTCGTACGTTTACAACTCGTTGAAGAGCCGGGAACCTCACCTCTGGGGGCAGTCTATGCAGCAGGCCGCGGAGATCAACAGTGAGTGTTCATTTAAGGAAAATATATATTAAAATGCATTTATTATAAACAAGGATAGAAGCAAAAGCTAAGGTTGTTTATTGTCTCCATAACCTGTCCATGTGCCCATATCAGATTTCTACTGAGGACTGTTATCAAAGACAAAAACATGATGGCAGTGCAGGCTAATATAAATGTCACCCTTGGTTACAAAAGAGCACACATAAACATTACAGAAATTGCAGGCAAAACAATCAACACTTAAAGGAAAAGTTTTGGGTTTCTGCTTGTTTTGTTCTGTTCTGTTCATCGCAATCAAATAATATTAAGAATAGAATAAAATATTATATCAACGCTCCAATCCTTGGGGCTATAAAAATGTGTTAGAGCCTGGTCATTGACTTTTATCTTATTAATCACTACATTAAAGGATTTGTCTCCTCTCATTCACACACACACACACACACACACACACACACACACACACACACACACACAGCTGGCCTGCCGATCAGGGGAAACTTGTTTTGTCTAAGGACACGTCGACAGTGATCCAATGACCCGCTCTACCTCCTGAGCCACAGTTGCTCAACATTAAAATAAACACTAGGTGGCACTAGCACCAAGCTGATCCTCCAGAATTTATCATCATAACATACATCTCAAGGGCCTGTTACGCCCAGAAGGTAAAGCTGTATATAGTATAGACCAGATATAAATTTTTCAGCAGTGGTCTCTTCAAAAAGACGTGTGATAAGGAGACTTAGAAGAGATATTTTATGTCTATGTATTTAGGAGCACATAAACATTTAGTGTGTTATCTGAAATCTCCATCTTGTCCTTAAAAGAGAAAAGTTGCTGCTCTTACCACGAGCTACCAGTGTTGGGAATAAACATGTCTCTTTGTACTGTCTAGGCTGCCCAGTTTCTCACTCCTGTCTTCCTCTCCCCCCCCTTCCTCTTTTTCTTTGTACTTCCTTGTCCTCAGATGGTCTGAATGCTGAGAATAATGATGACAGAGTGCTGCAGTGCTGCCTGCAATACCAGACTCTGTACCCAGAGTGTGCTCTCATCCTATGCACGTGGGTTCCCCCCTCCCCCTACCTTACACTGCTGCTGCTGCTGCTGCTGTTGCTGCTGCTGCAGCAGCAGTGTGTGTCCTCGGCAAATAATGCACGCGCATGTGACTGTGAATGGGTCCAGCCAGATAGTTCCAGTTGGGATGAGAGAAAGAGATAGTGTGACAGAGTAATTGAGCAAGAATAGATGTGCTGAACAGAGAATTCTGAGTTTGGTTCAGGGATCTTTTGACTTGCATAGTGGAGTGGAATGGCCAGAATGGAGTAACCATTATGTGGTGTCACTTTATTTTTTTTTCCTTTTGACCTATTTCTTTGTCTGCTGTTATTGATCTTTTTGCAAAATTAAAAGAGAAATTAGTGAGCAGCTTTTAATTAGTCATATGACTCTGTATTCTGTATTAGCCACCAAACCTCCTACCTCCCAAAGCTGAACTGTGTGACTGAATTGTCTTAACGTTGTTTGTGTTATTTCTGCCATATATACTTTCTTGATTAAAAAAACAAAATCCTGTTATTCCCTCTTTCCTCTCCAGCAATGATAAGAACCTATGCAGTAAGGCCCTCCTGAGTGGGGTTAATGCACTAAGCAAGAATGATTTGGAGGCAGAGGTTGAAAGATCCAGACATGGCTTTCATCCTCTGCAAAACATTAAGCCTCATATCAGGCCTCAGGTCTCATCACCAATGCTGAGCATGAGCTATACATCGGTCCAGCCACAAAGTGAAGGGAGAACAGGCCTCTGTGGAGGACTCGTAGAGAAAGGTAAGCCAGGGACTAATGTGTTCTTCTTGCAAAACAGGAAATTGCTTGGCTTATTACATCATGGTCTAATAGTTAACCGCACATTCCGTTCATGCATTCGCCATATCTGTCATCCCCTTCCAGTTTTCATGTTTTCTTTGCTTCACTCCATCTGCATTAAGTGTTCAATTAAGGTGACATTAAAACAGTTTTAGCAAACAAATTGACAGAGAAATAAAAATAGAAAATTAGATTCAGTTAGTAGTGACAGCTGCCATGTTACCTAGTATGCATTTTGTGCTCTCTTCCTGCTGCACATACTGAACATGCATATCATCTGCATTCAGGTTTATTTTCTGTCCTTACTAATATTCAATATGTATGTATGTCTCTGATCACAGATAACAAGCAACTGAGCAAAAGAGAAGATGGAGAGCCGAAATGTCTCAGTGCATGTGTTGCTGAACTAGAAGAGTGTCTGCAACAGGTGCTGTCTGATGTGTTAGAGGTGGAGATGAAGGCAGTTTATGAAGACCTCTGGATAGAGGTAAACTCGTGTTTTGGAGTTGTCTAGATGTATTTAAGAAACCTATTAAAAACCTATTAAAGGTGTGTATTACTATCTTGACACCAGTTTTAGGCATCTTGTTGGTTATTGTAGATCAGATTTAAGTGTTTTGGGTGAACATTTTATAGATAATATTGCTTTGTGTGTGCTATACAGAAGTCGAGGTAACATACAGGTGGGACAGAGACTGGGACTGCCATTTTGAACATTGCAATATTTTTTGTTTCCCATGATGGCTATTTATTGTGTTTTCTTCTCTTAACAGATAGTTTATCGAAAACCACCCTGGACTTTGCAAGATGTCCTCCAGTGTTTCAAAAAACACTGGATTGCAGTCTTTGGGTACATTGCCCCACGCAGCAAAGAGCAAGCTGTATTAAATCTCATTAACTTCTTCAGTTCAGGTATGTAGGTATGTAGGTCTAAGTAATATTATGTATGTCAGTGGTTTTCAACAGTCATATCATGACCACATATTTTCAAAATTGTTTCTTTTTTTCCTTTGAACAGAACAGAATTTGTTAAATTGCCTAATTATATTGTAACCCAGTTAAAGATTTCCACTACAGTCTTGGTGTTTTGTTACAGTTGATTAAATATAAATGTGAAAAAACTGTTAATACAAACAGATAATACATAAAACTGATGAGTGGATCATCTGGTCAGGTACATGTCTCTAAACATGGATTACAGTATTGTATGTCTTGCATGTGTAATAACTTGAGAAAAACACCTAGTTTCTGAACTAGGAGGGGAGTTAGCTGGAAGTCTTGATGATGTCATATACTGTAGAAGAAAACATTTGATGCCAGTTTCCCAGGAGTTGATTTTGATCTTCCTTTGAATGTGAACAATAGAGCTTGAAAAAAAAAAAAAAAACAATAACAAACTTGAGATACTACGTGAGATACGATAGCATAAACATTCATAAATGTGAAAAGGCCAAGCTGAGCTCCCCGAGGTGTCTAAATGCAAAGATATTCTTTGCTGGGCGGACAGTGGCGTTGAGGTACTGAGTCATCCCCCGGATAAAACGCTTACTCCTCTGGGGTATGACGCTGTCTGTCCTGCACTGCGCTAGAACCCTACAGAACTACATAAAGAATCAGGTCATCAGCTAAAACGGGACACTGAAATGTGTGTCAGAAAGATGCTGAGTCGCCCACTGCAGCTCTTCTTGCTCTGGATCTCATCACTAGATTCAATTGCATTATGCTTACAGTGCTGGCTGTGTGTGTGTGTGTGTGTGTGTGTGTGTGTGTGTGTCAGCATCTCATTCAATCTCTCTGTCCACCTGTGTGGGGTTGACTGCTACAACAGTGACACAATACTTTTTGATCCATCCAAGAATGTTAACAGTCAAAACATTGGAGTTTGCCCTTGCTCTGTGTATCCTTGGTACACTAGCATGATTTTGGATTTCTTGGTACCACGCAGTCTGGCTCTGTGCCAAACCTGTGAGTGTAGGAGGAGGAGGAGGTGGAGAAGGAGGAAAGGAAGGGAAGGAGGGATAAACTGTATGTGAGGCTAAGAACACAATCTAGGAGTGGAAAAGTACTGCATGCGATTTTCTGCTCTCCCTTGAACAGGCTGTGCGTGTGTGTGTGTGTGTGTGTGTGTGTGTGTGTGTGTGTAGCTATACTTGTGAGGACAGACTTTTTACAGCCTCTTAAAAAGTGACCAAGGCTAAATTTTATGGCTGCAGTTCGATTTAGTTAATTCAGGTCTAGAGAGTGCTGTAGCCTGTCGTAGATTTGTGACAGCACAGCCTGATAACTAGATCAAAACATGATTTGACGTGAATACTGGGCTTCCATCAGGACCTAATTTTTGGCACATTTTATTGTTGTTGGACATAAGACACACATACAAGCTCACAGCCCGTCTGATCCGAATTGTTTTGGCCTGCAGTGTCTCGGCCTGGCTGTTTGTTTTCCATCCGTTGTATTCATAACAGTCCCTCTCAAAAGGTTACACACAAAACATCACCTCATGAAAAAGGTGTTCAACCAACATCCCCTTTTTGCCATCTGAGTCTATGCATACATTTCTGTGTATTTGCCTGCACACATCTGATGACTCATATGTATCTCTCATGTGTTTATTCAGGTAAGACAGTGGATTGTAGCACTACCTTAGCAGCGCTCCAAGAAGCTAAGGAGCTTGTGAAAGTGTTTGGGAAAAGATCAAGCCGTGTTCCCAGTGCCATCTCCATAATGGACGACATTTTCAATAAGCTACAGCCGCAGGTTAGCTCGGACAGATTTGAAGTTCAAGTGTACTTCATGTGCAGTCAGAGCTCGAATTCATTCCACTTCTGATCTGTTCGAAAATTTGATTCCCTTTCCAGGACTGCACTCTCTGAATTATATTGTACTGAAATACACAAACTGCTTCTGTCATTTTTATTCTGTCTATATATAGATTGCACTTGGAGGAAGTCTATTCTGTTTGATTTTATTAATGAGCACCAAATCAGTTCACAATGACATTTTTCATTTTGCATAACAGCTAAATCTGTGTGTGTTTGTGTAGGGCGAATCTCCTGCCTGTGATGTTATCATGAATGATGATGATGATGCTTATGATGAAGACAAACAGCCCGTGTCTGCTCGGGTCTCTCACCAGGAAGTGTGGGCCTTGTTTGAGAACATCTGGTCCAATGTGTGTCAAATAAGGTGGGTGTAACAGAGATGTGATTGTTGCAGTGATGGAATGATTGTACAGCAGGATGATGTGTTTTTACTGGGGATGGGAATAGATTTTAGTTTTTATTGATTCCAGTGCCACTATCGATTCTCCTTATCGGCCCGATTCTTTATCGATTCCCTTACTGATTCTGCATTCTGTGTGGAAAAATAGTAGGTCTACACAGGTTTTCTGCGGCATCACAACTATTTTATTGTCTCTGAGTCTGAACACTGTAGAAACAAAATAGAAAAAAGGTTTTCTTAGTCAAAGAAAAAAAAAATCTGCTAAGCCTGGCTGCAAATATTATGACAGCATATTTACCCTGTATCACAAATGTGTCTAGTGAGTAGAGTGTCAAACTGTGGCCGTCCTGGAATTTCAGCTCATGTTGTGTTGAAAGATGTTTCACCATATTGCTGGTGTTTCCAGTCCAATTCATCATTCTACAGATGCTTTGGACTGTTTCTTCCACTCCGTCATGACTCTTCCATCATTGTTTTCCAATGTGCAGCTGACAGAAAAACAAAGAATTGATAAGCTTGGAGGCATGCAATCCCCATGTCTAACAATTTGGCACCATTCTCAATTCCCACCCCAATTTTTAAAAAACTTTGTTTTCACCTGGACATTATGGCCTTGTTCAGATTGCCAACCTAAATTTGTTTTTTTTTTGTCATATCCAGATTGTATCTAGATTGAATTTAGAAAGTCTGGACAGGAAAAAAAGACCCGTAATATGATTTTTCCAAATCTTCATTTTTAGATGGTTTGAAATGCGATTCCAATCTGGTTTCAACAGATCCAGGTCCAGACGCTCTGGTTACTCAGATCAGATCTCAAAGTGTTTTTTTTTTTTGCATCACTTACAAAGTGACACACAACGACAGCATCAAATCCAGAGTGACAAGTGCATCAGAACAGCTGAGCATAATCCTTGCTGCTACTAGCAGAGCGGTATGGAGTTGTCCTCCATGATTGTTTTGAGCGCAAGATGATGAATCTCCCTTTTACGTGCTTCTGCATTAGAAAGTCACAAGTGTACACAGTTACTGATACCTACATCGTTACTGCACGAACCCATGCGGACCAGTTAGGCTTGTCTGAACTTACAAATCTGATCTGATCTCTTCCAAATAACAATATAGACAGTCTGTCTTAAGGATCTGATTTGAGAAACAAATGTGATTTTGCCTGCAGTCTGAACAAAGCCTATGTCACCTTACATTGAAAAGTTGATGTTCCAAGAAGACACCATTCTGTAACAGTGAACGGTGTAGAAAGTGGAGAGCGAATTTGTAGAAACATACCTCGAACAAGGCGTTGGAGGTTGTTTATTTTGATATTTAATATGTTTTTTTTTCCACTCTGCTGACCCCTAAGGTTATTTTTTTTCTGTCATGTTTCAGCTTGGAAGTGTTCAAAGCTTTGGGCTTTGACCCTCACACTATGCAGAGCGCACAGCCAGTGGGAGGTCCTCCACCACCGCAGGACGCCTTGGTCTGTTTGCACAAACTGTCCTCCATGGTCTCACATCTGCTCCATGCCTTCAGCAGGTATCTCAGCCCACTCATGTCAGTGCTGTCAGTCTAAACATACCACCAGACTCTTCTGCCTGTTTACCACTACGCCACATGTGTCAGTTTAATATCCAGTGTACTCACTTTGGTCTTTTTTGTTCAATATAATAGCCAATGTTTCATGATAGCTTGTGTGTGAAGGGGGATTGCTTGCCTGATGAACCCACAAAGAATGATCAACTCTGCGGTTCCACTCAGCTCATTGTTTTAGTTTTCCAGCCAGCGATTTCACTGTTTTGTTTCACTCTCACCCCTCTCATAGTGTCATTTTCAGATGCAGAAGGCAGCTGTTTTCAGTGAAAAAGCTCTGAAAACGGACTGCACACTGCCTGTCCAGCGAAGTTAGCAACTAGCTGGCGGACACAGTGGAGCATTTTAGCAGCTAAAGAACCAGATATTTCCCTCGGGAGCTGGTGGAGACCAAAAGCACAGCTGAAAAGAGAGTGAATAATTGACTTGAATTCACCACATGGCCAGAAACATGACTATAAATGAATAATAGCGTTGCTGGAGGTGTAAATAGTTTGCTATATCAACTTCAAAGGTGATGACGTGTCAGTGTTGTGTACACAGCTTGTTTCTGCTGCCCCCAGGTGCCCCAAAAAATCAGTTATTGCAGGTTTAAAGCATGCAAATGGCATAATCTCTGACTACTACTTTCAGCTGCCTTAGACTTGATTGCTATGGTGGAAACTGTATCCGTATGCAAGATTTGTTCCAGACTTAATCTTTGGTGTGCTGTGTGTAGAAGTTTTTAATATGTTGAAAGAGCATTCTGGAGCAGGAATTCATGCGGCACCTCTGAAGCTTCTTTTGCAACTGTGTCAATCTCTACTCATCATCTCCACTTGTCCATCTTTACTAGACCCTCTTGACAGACCCTTCCTCATTCCTTTATAGCTGTGTGCCTTATCTCTCGACAGCCAGTCCCTCTAAGAAGCCCCTTTAAACTGCCCTTCACCTGTCCTTAACCGGCCTACTTACTGTGTCCTGGTTATGTGTGCACGTTGAATGCTTCCATAGCTCTCAGGCCCTATTAGGCATGTAGTGTTGGTCAGACTGTAATCTACTTGACCTTGTAGCTTTGCCTTATCACCTTTCCCGTGACGCAATAGACAGCTCTGCAGTGGAGCACTGTTAAGTTTCTCACCATGCCTTCGTGAAGAAAAATGCTAACAGTAGGTCCTCTTGTAGGATTTTCCAGTGTATAAAATTTGTACTTGGTTACTTTTCACACAGGTTTAAATACAAAAATGGCAATAACAAAGGGGCAAGAAGCTGAGTTGATCTGTCTGATGTGAAATTTCCACCATAAAGAATTGATTGCAAGATGACTTGCCACTTGAGCTCTTAATGGGTTTTGTGCTCATCTTCTATATTCTTTGATGATATCACCATGTTTCTCAAGCTGACATCACTTGCTTGCAGTCACATCCTTCAACCTTTTTCCCATTTATTTACATGATTTGCATTGCCGTCATGACAGGTGCAAGAAAATATTTATATAAAATAAATACTTTAGAAAGATGGCTAAACTAAATTATTTTGGTTGCTCACATGTTTCTCTCTTTTGCTCTGTCTCACACACACACACACACACACACATATAAAACATCCCAACATCATACATAAGGTCCAGTCAGACTCAGTACATTATTCATTATCTGGATTCGCTGTGACATTTGGGTCTCTTTGAGGACCGGCGATAAAAAACTCTTTTCCAAAGGGTAAAGTTGTCTGTTGATCCCACTGTTTCATCCAGGAGTCACTCTGAACTCCTACTCTCGAGGTCAGAGATCAAAGTTGGCCCACTAGGTTTCATTTTGGCATATTTTTTATAAATTCAATTATAATAAAGTATAATATAAATCATTTTTTGTCAGATGAAAATGTAGGATCGCTAATTATTCATTATTTTTCAGAATCTGAGAGAACTTTGGATCTCAGTACCATTTTGCATCTTAACAGTACAATAGGTTTCCATGTCCCACAATTCAGAAAATAACTGTTTGTAACTGTTATTGTATGAAATTCTTTTAAAAATCCAATTGACACTTTGAAAGATGTTTCACTTAGTTAGTTTAAGAAGGAAACATTCAGTACAGAGGGATTATTTGAGTGTCTGCTGTGCTTTTGGCTTGTTATCTCTCAGTGAGTTGCGCTCCCCTCTGCATCTGTCACATGTTGTTTTTAGATATTTATCTCTGTAATGATGGAAAAAAAAAAACGATCATGCAGGGCTTTCTCAGCTCAGTGCTATGAAACAGACAAAACAGTCCTTCCAGATCACATGCCACTAAACTCCTCAGTAAGTGTCCCAAGTGCACTTTATTACCATTTCAGCCCTCTTGGTCACTAAAGCTCCCTTGTTTGTTTTTGCCACGGAGTACATGACTTATATGGTGGTACTTTATTACCAGATGTTTTGTTATATCTCAAGGGTGTATATTTTGATTTGATTGCATGTACTTATTAAGTGTGCTTGGTTGTGAGGCAGTGTTTATCATTTCCTGTTGACGATGGCACGTTACAGACTGTAGCTGCTTAAGTAGGACTTTGTGAAGTCAATCAGTCTGGAGAGGAGAGGAGCTGTGTCCTCAAAAAGTCCCTCACACTCTGTTTGTAATAATTACAATGTTTAGTACAGACTCTAGTGTTATGGCACTGATATGCTGAGCACAATCAAGACCTAAATCTGGTGAAGGTGCAGATGTTTACTCTGCACAAAAAGTCCTTGACACATTCTGCCACACCTGCATCCTCTTTCGAAAGCAGATCTTGTTTTTCTCTCAAGGCTGTAGTTACTCTGTGTGTGTGTGTGTGTGCGTGTGTGTGGCACATTGAGGTCATTTGTGTAGTAGTATGTGCTACACAAATAAATCTGACTTCACTTACATGTTAAGTTACAGGAATATAAAAACTTATACAGAAGTTGTTTAATATCTCAGAGCATAAATAATAATTTATATTCTGCTTACACATGCACACAACATAAGCATGACAGTCGTGTTAGATACGTTTGCAAAGATCTTTTAGAATAAGCTTTTTTAGTAGAATGCTACATTTGACTCTATCTGCAGGAATCTTATGTGTGTGTGCATCTTTGCACTTATCTTTGCACATACATGTGTGTATGGGGCTGCTCAAGTACAGTTGCCAAGGAGACGGCCAGACTCATTTTCACATGTTTGAGCAGAGCTATGACTCATTCTATACAGGCTATCTCTCTCTGTCTTCCTCTTCCTCATTTTTCTCATTCTGTGGACACGAGATATGGATAATTTAGGACTCTGCTCAAATTACTATTTTCTATTTCTCATTCTTCTCTCCTTTGCTGTCATTACTTGCTCTTTTGTTGTCTGTTACTTTGTGTTTTTTCTCTTTTTTTTTACCTTGGTCTGCAGGGTAGACCTCTATAATGAAGTTGCTGACAGTGGTGTGTGCACAGTATGTGCATTTCAGTCAGGTGTGTGGTGATGGATGGGTGAATATCCATTTTGCTTGCAGCAGGGTGTTCAGTAAAGTAGTGACAAAGCGCTGCATATAAACTAAAATCCTCTCAACAGTGTTACGTATACAACCTTTATGACTGCCTTAGAAGAAGTGGTTGAATCTGGACGAGTGGGTGGCTCCAGGGAAGACATTTAATAAATGCTCTTACCTTGGGGAAATATATCTGGCAAAATCCTGTACTCAGCTGATGATTGAAATATTGCAACTTTTCGAGCTTCACCCGAAAGAGAGGTCATCTCTAAACACTGTTTTTCTTTCCTCCTTTCAGTGTCTTGTCCTCAGCCCCTGGTTTAGAGGAAGCCCAAACACTGCTCAACATCATCCACTCTAATGAGGTTGGTGTCGAATGGGATGGGTGCCATTAATCGAAATAATTTGACCTTTATCTATCGCAGTGGTCTTTGTCATGTTGAACTCACCTTGACCTGTTCATTTTTAGCACATCTCATATGCATTATGTTTCAGATTGCTAATGTGGATTCCAGACTGACAGCCAAAGACCTTCTTGATTGTTTCTCACAACAAGACTACAGGTAAGGCACGCACATACTTTAAGAATTGACTTAATTCACACAGCCCCTACAGCTAGAACCTCACCAGTCTTAATTATTACATTTGACAGAAATGAAGTACGTTTTAACATCCAGGATGAGCCTAGAAATAGTTGTAGTCACTTTCCTCTTGGGGTTTAGTGTATGAACTACACGCTAAAGTCCTGTTGTATCCAGGAAACACCAGTTTCTGGCCTTTTCCTGCCTCAGATTGATTTTTGGTGAAGCTATTTTTAGGTTTGCCACAGCTGCTGCCTTGTTCCCTCTGTATTACTCAGCCCTGAGGTACCAAAATTCTCCTTTTTAAGATGATCATCTCTCATTTTGCGCCGGTTACAACACTGGTACATTTTGTAGAGCATCTCAGGCAAATGTCGTACAAACTTGAGCCGGAAGTTTTTATTCTTGCAAAACAGTGATAAACTTCGATCAGTGCCTTCCACCAATACAGAGGCCAGCAAAACAAGCCTGTTCTACTATGGAGTGATCTGTAGGCCAGGCTTAGACTTGAGACCTTTATTCCTTTAAATGATTTGAAACTTAGAATAAAGGATGTGATCACTGTCTGCTGCAGTTGCTTAAACTAACTAACACACACATGACTAAATACTGTGAATGCACTGTATTATATTATGTAATGTCATTTGCGTCATGCCTGTTGTTGCTGTTGTGTATCAGATTGCTGCTATTTTACCGTAGGTATGTCTCACCTTGAAAAGGAGATTTTAATCTCTGACACATACCCACTTTGTTTGAGGTATTCTTCTCATAATGACTGTCTCCTGAGCAGATCTCTTAATCAAACGTTCTCAGGTTCTCTGAATTCTTGCACTCTTTGTTGCAGCATGCCCGGGCACGCATGTGTGTTGTTTTTCCAGCGTAATGGCCGTTAACTCTGTTCTTAAAGCTCTCCTCGCAGATATCCCCAGCAGAGCTCTCACAATAGCTGTGGCCATGTCAACGACTCTAAAACATTAGCGACACCCGTTATTAACATATGTGTTTGAAGGGCCGCTTAATAGATCTTTGTACTTGTGTAATCCTTGAGGCACACCACATTAACCACAAGGCTGGCGTGTAACGGGACTGCGATGCCGATACACAGTCGCTCGGATCACAAATCAGTTGTTTTGTCAGCTGATGAAACATAATCACCCCCACGTTGTGTTGTGGGGTCAGGATTTATGAATGACACAAAGATGTATCTTCTAAGTGGCTGTGTGAACTGGAGAGAAATGTTTATTAACCAATCTGCTTTATTTAAACACCAGAGATTTATACAGACTGTACCTACATGGACTCCTTTAAACACTCATAAAGTAAAGGAAGTGTTGACTTACCAGTCTTAGCCGGGATCACAGCTGAAGTGAGTTATGTGTCACTTCACTAGAGTATTGTCCATGTCATCTATCTTAAACAGCTTTTTTTAACCCATGGATTATATGTCAGTATTTTTAAGTTGTAAATTATCTTTCGGGAGGAGGTGGGATTTGTATGCTCGTGTAACACAGGCTTTACATTCACACCTTATCTAAGATTATCTTTACCACCTTCAAGCACACAGTTATCCCACTTATCCGTCTTATTCCTGGCTGCTTTCTTCTGCTTGTCACTCGTAATATGACAGTGTTTAACAGTGCACTACTTCTGCTTAAAGTCTGTGTAAAGGCAATTTGAAATACATTAAATATATTGGAAAATAGTTGCTGTTAAAACAGTTTTTCACCAGTTTTCAGTCCAGGATTTTTTGGGCGGTCCTAAAGGGTGGCTCGATGACACACTGAGGCCACCCTGAGCATACCCCTGCACCCCTAGCAGAGAGATAGAGGTGAATTCATCTCGCTTAGTGTTTCAAAGTTAGTCATGTCATTTTCTGAAATCATCTGACACGTTTCAGTCGCTTCCAAATTGCTGCATGACTGCTCCCACTAGTGGGCGTGGCTTCAGCACATTCAGTGGACACGCCCCCACAGCATACTGCTCATTTTTACCCGATTTTGACACCTAATTTTATAAACTTGTTGATATTTTTAATCATTCAAATTTAGCTGCGTGGTTAATAACACTTGTTTCTTTGGTCTGACAGGCTCAGAACACATATTTATTCTTACTTTACACAGACTTAAAGCTGCAGCTGATATTTTCTGGATTTGTTAAAAGCTGTGTAACTGTTGTTAAACTGTTATAGTTAAACTGGTTCACATTTGTAGTGCTGAAATGATGTTGATTATTGGTTATTTAATCAACAGAAAAGAATCACACATGTTAGTTCTAGCTTCTACCTCCTATAAAAGTTGAAATGAGTTCGGATGCCGCCCAATTTTCTGACATTTCATCGACAAATAAATAATTAATCAAAACAAACTGATAGATGAATTGATAATAAAAAATAATAGTTGCTCTAAATCTTTGCTTACATCGCATGTTTGCACAGGAAGCACACATACAGGCACATAATATAATCACTAACCCCATCATCACAGGTCCATCATGATGTGCATTTATGACTGCAGGTTAAACGCAGCAGCTGCCATGGAAACAAGCCACAGTTCTATGTATTCAACAGATTATTTCTCTTCAGGCTATTATGTGTCCTCTCTTAATGCCCCCGCCTGTCTGACTGTGAGGAGCTGTTTCTGATGATCATATAGAAAATATTGACTTCCACTAATGGTATAATTGATTTTATAGCTCTTTCAGTCAGTTATTCTTTTATAGATCACTTGAAATAAATAAATCAGGATTATGCTGTGGTTGATACTGTATATTAATAATGAGATAGCCAACAAGTATGATATGAAGTCCAGTCAGACGATACCAAAGGTTTATTTAGTATTGAAGACAACATCTGCTGTGTCACTTCGTGGAAGAGGCACTTATCGGTCATGTCATCCCAGGTTTTGTTACAGCGGGTCGCCACTGAAAGATACGGTTAAGCTGGCAGTGTTGTGATTGTAAATATTTTATTTGTTACATCCACTGTGACGTGATGTAGGCTTTTACTTAGTGAGTGCATTATCTGTGGTGTTAAATATTTGATTTCAGTGCTCGGTGCGGTGGTATGATGTCATGAGTTATATAAGACCTTAGGGAGGCCCTTTCCAGGAGCGTGTTTGGTCATTGACAGGCAGCTCTCAGTACAAGTGGGCCTCAACAGCAGATAAGCTTCCAGAGCAGCCATGAGATTTTAAAAATGTCAGATTAAAAATCATCCTGTTGGCTTTATAGTAAAAAAATAATAATTAAAAAGTAAAAGATCACCAAGTTCAAGATCCACTGATACTTCAAAATCTCATCATTGCCAGTGACTGATCTGTCTGTCTTTAGATATTACTTATATTCATGTTTCTATCAGTTTTTAGCTGCTAACTTGCTACTGTATTTGGAAGGATGTACAGTATGCATACAAGAGAGCTATAATGTGTTTAGTAGGAAGGATATAGTATCTGATGCTCCCTGACTAATGCATGGCAAACATGGAAAGACATGCATGCACTTGTGTGTTTACATAAGCCTTTTTTCTGCATCTCTGGCACATATGGTGCTCCGGTTATGTGTAATTTCCTAGTGTTGTTTGGAAACAAGTGAAGTTATTTGCGTAAGATGAGGATGTGCCCTCAGGGTGGATGCCTGATGGCTTTTAATACGACGTGGCTTAGCCGATGGTCAGCTGATAGTTCAGAACGAAGTTGTAAGATCACCTCTCGCTTACGTTGTATATAGAGTATGTGAATTCAAGCTCCACATGTTAGCATCGGTGCTTGACTTGCATATCATTTCTTACATAATAAATTTGACTCAGACAAACAATCTTAAACACCAGCTCCTTATCTGTAGCGGTCACCTCTTTAAGCATTATCTTTTATCATAATAGTTACAGTGTGTAACTCAAACAGAATGACCAGAGGGGGACAATGTACTGCTGTTGAAACTAACCTTTAGAGAACTGCATACAGTGAGTAGTTAACTTTCTGTTCTTCTTATTCAAAAGCTACAACAAAGAGAAACTGCTTTATGTTTGATAAGACGGATCACTTTAAATGAAAAATGGATTATAGCCACACCAGGGACAGAGAGACAGATTTTTCTTTCATCCTTTATTTCATAATATTACTGAAGTATAACACTGTTTCAGCATTTGCTAATTAAACACACACACAAAAAAGTCTTTGAATGCAAACATTTTCTAAGCAAACCCAATGCCACCTTTTTATCATTAACAGGCATTCCTTTGTAAGCCTTTCAGTAAGCCTGTGTCACACTCTTAAGGTCAATGTTTTAACGGAAAATTAAATGGAAATGGAGTGTGCGACACAAAAGCCGTCACAGCACAACTGGTGTTCAGTGAAAGAAGGGCAAAGCATTTATAAAAAGTGACTTCCTGTACATTTTTTCCTACTATTGTTTCTTCATTTTATTCTAATATTGAATATCTAGAGACAAAAGGTTGGTTGCCATGGAGATGATGCATGTGCTCATAGCAGCGTCTTAGTTTGGTCAAAGAGAATACTTTCTGTTCAATATAACATGAGTGGCATGAGAAGACCAATAATCATGTGATTCCATGTTCAACACAAATAGTCCCTGTCTCCTGGGGATATCCATTAATTACCTGTCAAACCCATTCAGCCTGTTGCGTAACACAGAGGCAGCACAGCTCTCGCTCTTTGTGTATACATTGTGGATCTGGGTCGGTGACTTTGTGCACCATTAATGTGCGTCACTATCTTTGTGCGACTACATTTAGAGACTCTTCATGCAAGAGCTCAACATGACCCGTGTGTCCCATTAATGATTCCGTAGTTGTCAATGTAATCGCGTTGACAGGAAGCCTTTCACGCAGTGCCTCTGCCCATGGAGCATGCTGGAATGCAAAACCAGATCATTTGTGGCAGAGCAAAACATTCTGGGAGTTGCCCCCAAACTCTGGCAAGAGTGAACCGTAGGTAACACAACCTGTGATTTCCCCAGGTTATGAAAACACACAGCTGCACTATTGGATGGAGGAGGGGAAGTGGATGGATGTAGGATGAAAACAGGGGGCGTGAACAGACAGCAAATTCTACCCTTTCTTTCCTCCTTCTCTCTCCCGGCGGTTACATAACGTTCCAATGGAAACAAAGCAGAGGACGAAACAAACAAGCAACAAGCTCCCTCAGTGTCTTCGCTGCTAAGCAGCCGTTTCCAAGACCGCCGCTGCCAATTTCTGTATGTGTTTGTGCTCACGGTGAAGACCGGTTGTGTGTCTTGTTTGTGCATTTGTAACTGCATGGATGTATGTGGTGATGTAACCCGAAAAAATGTAGTTTAGTTGGAGAAAAATGTGCGTAAATAGCTGCCATTGAGACCCAGGGCTTCTGGAAGCTGCAGCACCCACAGAGGCTCTTTTGTCTGTCATGGACATGCTGTGCTGAACATGATCAGCACGTAGAAAGTGCACTCTTCAAGATGTCAGAGTCGTCCAGGGTTTTTCATGCAGTTATATAACTCTCCCCTGGACAATTTAATGTGAGATTGAGTTTTTGCTGCTGAATCATACTGAGCTAAAACCAGGGTAGATAAATTGAACCAACAGGCTTTGGTCTTAATCATAAAACATGAACAATATAATCTCTATGCAAGACTTTGTGCTAAATACAATATTCACATGGCTATGCCTTGCCCACCTGAAATACTGTATGCCAAGACTCTTGACTCCTCTGAAATGCAGCAAGATATGAACAAATCCACACACTGGTGCATGACAACACATAGTCAGGACTTCAGCAGTAAAAGAAATGCAGTTTTCAGGACTAAAATAATTCTAGACATAAATTCATGACTAAATAAGCACAAGTCTTCACCTGTGCTGCACTCTGCTTTAAATCTTTAGAAAGAACACAGAAAAAGACACAAAGACCGAAGTTTCTCATGTGAAATAACCAAAACTGTTCCAACATTGGCAGAAATATCTAATTTATCGTTTTTTACTTATGTTCCCAGGGAGATGCTGGGAGCTGGAGGGAACAAGTTAATGGAGCTAAAAGCGGCCTTTGATTGTTGTGTTGGGACCACAAGTCAACACATCACCTTTCCCACGTAGTCCTGACTGGACCAGAATCAGGGAGTCTGCACATCAGCCAAACAGATGCCCTGTAAAAGTGAAACTCTTAAGTTAAAGGGACGTCTGCTCATGACTGAAACCGTTTACTTTCTTTGCTTTGTACTGAATGTTTCTTGTAACACTGTTGTTTCCCTGAAGGAATGTATGCATATTCTGCATCATTCTGAAGTTTACAGAATTTACAAATGTTTTTAGTATTTAACTTTTACAGTACATAGAGTTCATCTACATTAGATACCGCTTCCAAAGTTCTCCCATATTCATATTCCTTCACTTATTTTACACCTGGTTCTTACATGGTCCTGCCAAATCGGTTGAGCAGTGATTTCTTATTTTTTCAACTTTCACAGAGCTTTTTATATTTCAGTTTACTAAGTCCATAGACATGCACATAAAATATTGCATTATGTTGTGAAAAGCAATTTATTTAATTTTAAACATTTTATATTTGCTTTTGAAACACAGTTTGTTAAATAGTGTGCACACAGAATTTATTTAGTGTGACTTTTTGGACGTTATGAATGTGTTATGTGCAATGTTTGAAGGTACCCACCTCTGTGACAGACGGAGGGCACTAGTTTTTTTTATGTATTTTAATATCCGTTCACCAGACTGTATTAAATAGTTGTTTCTCATTGTTTATGACCGTTCAACTTCACCAAAAGCTTACTCAGGCACCTCACTGCACTTAAAGAAGTAGTACAACATTTTGGTACACTTATTTACTTTCTTGCTGAGAGTTAGATGAGAAGAATAGTACTCTCATTTCAGTCCATTAAATATGAAGCTAGATCTTGGACATGATTAGCTTAGCTTAGCATAATGACTGGAAGCAGGGGGAAACAGCCAAAGGTAACAAAATCTGCCAACTGGCGAAAATTCAGGGAAGTCACCTCAGGCGTTCTTAAGTTGCTCTGTCACGTAGTGTTCACTTCACAAACCTTAGGGGAAAATCAAAATGTTCTTCTACACCTGTTATTCAGCTGTGGTGCCTCTTCAAGCACGTGCTGTGTAAATGTTGGATGGAAACACTGTTTGGCCTCAGGGCTAAAATAAATCATTCTGGGCTGAAAATGAACATTAGTGAGATCACAAAAAATCTCTTTTAAGATGCAAACTGCTCGAAACAAAACAAAAATAAAATCTGCATTCTTGACACTTTTTTTTTTTGGTTTTTGAATTTATTTTAAATAAACAAGATATAACATATTATTCATTTTAATGAGCTTCAGAGATGCTGGTTGGTGGATTTTGTTACCAAGGCTAGTTGTTTCCCCGTTTTCAGTCGTGCTGAGCCAAGTGTCCTCATATTTAGCATAACCTAAAATGTTGAGAGACAGTCGTTTCAGCCTTTAAAAAAGAACGATAAAGATTGTTTTGTAAAATCAGACACTCACTGTGTTCTTCATGTTTTACCTCAAAGTCACAAACCATGCTTTAGACTTTCCACCACTAACTGCAAATGTAGCTAAGAAAATGAAACAAAGCAATAAATAAAGTTTGGTTTGACATCCAGTTTTTTAAACCAGAAGAACACATGGACATGCAGCTATCCTTTGAGATTTTTGTTTGTAGAATAGTTGTTTTTTTTCCAGTTGGGCTGTCCAAGTGTCCCAGTGAGGAGCTGAGACTGAAGTTATCTTGAAAACTGAAGCGGTTGGTGAGGTTGTGTCATACATAAGGAACATTTTTATAGTCTAGTTTGAAAACAAAAGCAGTAAAAGTTAGCCTAAGTTATCAGTTTTTGCAAAGTTTTGGTTGTTTTTTAAGTACAAATCTAAAAATCATTGAGAACAAAATATATTTTGTGATATATTTACAAGAAATTAAATCTTTTGAAGCATTGTCTCAAATCATTTGCTTCCACTGATCTTTTATGAGTGATTTTCAGACGAATTCAGCTTAAGTAACCTTGCATAACTGCCTAATTGTGACATTCCCTGCAGTTTTTAGGAAACGCTCAGCTGTTTAAGTGCTGTATGAGTGCTGTGATTGATAGCCTGAGTGTGAGTGCATGTGGCTGCATGTGTGCGTATAGTGACTAAGGAGATTAGAGCGCAGGTGACGCCGGCAGACAGAGATTACACCTGCTGCTGTGACACACAGAAAGGCTAAAGCGTCAGACGTCACGCAGGAGCAGGTGTAGGGGGTATACGGGAGGGGACATAATGAGAGAACTTCCTGCCTCATTACATCATTGCAGAGTGGGACGGCTATGCAGACGCAGCTGTTGCTGAACATTATGTTCAGTTGTAACATTGGACTCTGACATTGACTTTTTGTTCCAGATGTATCTCATGCGTCATCAGTTGGGGTTTTTTTTTTTTTTTAACTGTCAAAGAAAACCCAATTAATCATTTATAAAACTGTGCAGTGATGTTTCAACTGAGACTTCATTTCTAAATTTAAACCACCTTCACGCCAGGGCAGTCTGTGCCAAAGGAGCTCACCTTCACCCAAAGGAACCCTTTCCCTCTTCAGATACTCTCTTCAGCCTTGCTAATGTTAAACAGCTTTATCCTAGTTTGTTGATGTTCTGGAAATTTCCCTTAATTTCCACAGAATAAAACAGTTTCACATTCATTTTCTGCTTTTGTATACATTTGGTTTCCATTGCTGGTTGTAAATTGTAAAATTATATGTAATCGTCTAACATTCCTAGATGTTACATTTGTATTTTTACAATAGATCATGCTCTTGCTCGTTCATTTAAATTAAAAAGAGGAAGCCAGCAAAATGACAGGACAGAGGACAGACTCCCTCCATTTAGTCCCTGCTTCCTGTAGCACCTGGCCCATATGCTGCTTTATTTTTTCGCCGTGACTGTCAGGTGTGTCAGCTGAGATTAACAGAGGCTAACTTGTGAATGAGCACAGCGTGAGCATTTAATAAACTGACTCACAGTCAGTGATCTCTGGGGTCATGCAGATGCAACCGACTCAGCCAGTCCCCCTTTCAAACACTCAGTGACTGTCGTCGTCCCTTCCTGCTGAGGTCTGTTAGCCAGCTTAGTATAATCTCCTCTAAAAGACACTTAGAGGAGTGGAAAAAAAACCTGGCTTAGTGTGGTAGTCCCTGAGGAAAATGGTGGCACTGAAAGCTTAGACAGCAGTGACCAGGATATAGCAATTACTCAACAGTCAGAGCAGGACAAGGGGGGTGGGGGACGGGGGACGAGGTGGTGGCAAAGTCTAAATTTAGGGTCAGAAAATCAGCTGTTGGGAATTTTATTCATGGCTTGCAGCACCTGGTCGAGCAGCTGACCTACGACTTAAAAATGCTAAAGCCTATAATACATAACCAGAGCTCTCTAGAGTACGTCACTGTGACATGGTATGTCTAAATTATTGCCCAACATCACTTAATGACACATTTATAAAAGTAGGCCAAAGACAAAAATCAGATTTAAATGATTTATTAATTAAGAAATGTTACAAATGTGATAATTTTCTCGCTCTAACATTCCTTCCAGAAGAATCTGCCAATGCCTGACACTTTAAAACACAAAAGAAAAAAAATAAGGATCTTCAGTAAACTGCATCTCTACATACATCAATTAGTTAAATCACAATAACAAAAGTTTGGTTAGCAGAAGCATGGTTGTGCGTGTGTGGTGTGTGCACAAAAAATTAACTAAAACTGGCACTGGTTAGATTCATTGACTTAAGCTGTCTGCTACTACTTTTTATTTTATCGGTAAATCAGCAGTGTATAAAAAATATAAAAAAGGCCATCATTTGAGATTCAAAAAGCAATCCAGCTTGTTTAAAATGACACAAAAAGCCATGACAGGTGTTTTATCAACTCACACTCTGAGTAAGGCTTCAAACCATTGACCTTTAAATATGTGAGCAAAATTACATTTCCACGACAGAAATATTCTTAAATAAACTTTGAACTTTAAAAAAAAAAAAAAAAAAAAAAACCACTCCATACTGCCACCTTCCAAGTGACCAGTAACTGCGAGCTCATCTGAAAACCCTCAAAGTGACGAACCTTTCAACTCCAAGAGAAAAAGAAAAGCACTAAATGTGTATTAAATGTTGGCATATGACAAAAAAATGAGGAAGAAATAAAATATATACAGCACGAAAAACATTGTATGCAATATGCAAAGGCGTCATGTTGCTTTGGGCAACAACCCCTCCATCCCCACCCTCCCACGCGCCAAATATAAGCCAGTCTTCACTGAAGACCCCTCATCCCGACAATTCCCACCCCCACACACGTATCCGCTCATACACTCACACACTCACACACTCACACACACACACAGAACATCACGAAACACGATTACGTCACTAAGCCTGTTAGTTTGGAAAAAGGTGAAGCACTGTGAAACTCCCCAACCCCTTCCCTCCCTCCTCCCTGTCTTCCCCCCTCTTCAGTCAGAGAGGGGATACAGGGCCTTGGTGCAGTCGTTCCACTCGTCCGTCTCCGGGTTGTACACCTCCAGCGTGTTGAGGAACTCGTTGCCATCGAAGCCGCCCACGGCGTAGATGGTTTCGCCCAGCATGGCCACGCCCGCGTTGCTGCGAGAAGACGTCATGCTGCCCAGCATCCTCCACTCGTTGCGGGCAGGGTCGTACACCTCCACACAGCGGAGTGCGTGGGAGCCATCGAAACCGCCAACGACAAACAGTTTGCCTGGACGGAGTCAGAGAGGGAAGCTGAATCACTCAAATTTAAAATTCATAACAGTTTGATTCTTGTCAACATGTTGTCACAGTTTTCCCACACCTGTTCATCTACCATGTACAAACTAAAAAAAAAAAAAAAAAAAAGCTGCCATAGAAGTGCAACTTGATGAACTGATCTCTGGTTTGCATTCATGGGCTCACCTGCATGGACAGCAACGCCGGCCCCCCTGCGTGCCACATTCATGGGGGCTATCAGGGTCCAGGTATTGTTCTCAGGGTTGTAGCGTTCCACAGTGTTTAGGCAGTTCCACGACTCCGCCCCTCCAATCACGTACATGAAGCCATCTAACTCGCACACCGCTGCCTGGTGCCTCCCTGAAAACAAATTTGCTTAATGAATACGACTTTCTAATTCCCCCCTTGGGCTGCAAATATTACAAGACCACAAGCTGTTTTCTGATTCGTTTACATCCTACTACTCATTCTTAAAACATAATATTCTCACTGCTCCAACAATCCCAGAGCTTTAAATTAGAGACAGACGTTTGTCTGAAGAATATTCAGCTCTATGCTCGAGGTTAGATTATGTTAAGTGGAATATTGTGAGTGAATGCCACGTACTGATGTTAAGGGAAGCACAGTTGGACCAGGTTTTGGTTACAGGGTCAAAAGCGTCACAGTTCTTGAGGCCCTTCTGCCCGCAGGGGTCTGATCCTCCCACAACATAGAGTTTGTTGTTCAGTGAGCAGACACCTTTAAAACAGAGAGGACAGGAATGAGTTAAACTGAAGTCACAGTCAGTACTTTACAAAGTGTTTTCCTGGAAATCATTAATAAATCCTTGCACGGGGGGGGGGGGGGGGCTGACCTGCATTGCAGCGGTTTGTCCTCAGTTCTGGCACTTGAGCCCATTCATCAGCATGTGGATCGTACCTCTCCCCGCAGCTCAGCTCATCAGAATGTCCATTTGATCCTCCAATCACGTACAGTTGACCCTGTGAAGTGTAAAAAGGGCAAGTCATTAGATGATGGCACTGACACTTAAACAATCACATTTAAACAATAATTTAAAGTACCTTCTGACATTAAGTTAACAGAAATTAGAAACCCAACTGTTTGGACAGAGTAAAGTACGTGTGTAAGCATTTGCACAGTGCGATTGAAACCTGTTCAAACACTGGACAGGTAAACACCAAATTATCAAAATGTCACTTTATTGCTGAGTCAATAAATGTGAGATAAAGATGAACAGTAAACTGTACCATGAGCACAGCCATTTGGAATCGAGCCCTTGGAGTCCGCATGGGCGCGATGAAGGTCCAGCGGTCCTCTTTGGGGTCATAGCACTCTACAGTCCTCAGACACTCCTCTCTGTTGTAGCCTCCTGCAGGAACATAAAGATGCATCAAGGTTAGGGTGGAGCTCTGTGGTTTACATAACCCTCATATTAAGCAATCAGATATTTAATACTCAAATAAACAAAGTTTGATGTAGGCACTGATGGCACATGATATAATATTGGTTTAGTGCTGACCTGCTGCGATGAGTCTTCCGTTCAGTGCCGCGGTGCCCAGGCCGGAGCGAGCATAGTGCATGGGTGAGAGCGGTTGCTCCTCCAGCTCCTCGGGCTGGGCCTCGAAGCTGAGGCTCTTCATCAAGCAAGGGGTGGCAGAGGGGGAGGTCTGAGGGCTGCTCCGACCGTGCAAGAAGATCACACACAACACGCTGTCCAGCACAGCCAGACACAGGTAGGTGTTGTCTAAGGGGTTAGGATTGGAGATTGGAGATTGTTAGAGACACTTGAAGGGAAAAAGTTTTGAGATTAAGCAAAATATTCTGATGCTACATCCTCAAGTGCAATTCTTTAGTTACACTTCTGACATTAAAACATATTTAGTGTATAACTTACTTGTGGTCTTCTCAGAGGCGATGTACTTCCACTCTCTCCTGGCGGTCTGTTTCGGGGCATTTGCTGCTTGGTTGGAGGGTGACAGGCTTCCTGAGGAGCTGCAGCTCATCTGTCTCTGGGTGCTCTCTCGTACCGGTTTCTTCTGCAAGAGCACAGTGCAGCTACAGAAGCCTGCTTGCACCAGAGGCCCACCAGTGGCCAACACCAGCTAACTAATCATACTCCAAACTACCATGTGATCCAGCTGGTCTAATTCTAGACATAATGAACCTGCGTTTATCTTGTCCGGGTATGTATTGAAATCCCACGCCACCAGAAGCCACCAACAACACAGCACTGCAAACTACAGTCTCAGACCACACTACAATCAGATCTAACGGCACAAAGTTCAGTCACAAAAAAAAAAAAAAAAAGAGGGTGTAAAGCTGAGACAGCCATCACTGCCTGTACTCCACTTGTTGAGATTAGCTTAAAAAACTAAATATGGATTTAACATATGCTCAACAGCATAGCCAGGCAGGCGTCAGAGCAAATTTCTTGCTAATCAACTGACATTAGTCTTTATATTGTGGCTAAATTGTGATATTAAATGAGCCATGTCTACTTCTAGCCAGGCACAGGCTGTGTAGTATTTTTATGCATGGCCAGGCACAAGCTGTACGATAAAGCTACACACTGCCAAGCAAAATGTGGTAGAGACTTCATTACAGTGAAGCCAGGCACAAGCTGCTGAGTACCTGCACAAACTGAAGGTGGTCCTCCTCGCCACCAAACACCTCACTGTGCCCATCAATCAGCAGCCCTCCATCCACCAGCTTATGGTCAGGTGAGTAGTACAGCGTTTGCACCTGAAAGACAAACAGGAACAACACACCCATGTGGCTGTCTCCATGGCAACACACTGAGAGCCCCAGCATAAGGGGGATAGGAGGGAGGGAGGGAGGGAGGGAGGAGGAGGAGGAGGAGGAGGAAGGGGGGGGGGGGGCGAAGAGTGCTGTGAAGAGGAAGAGGGGGGAAGGGATAACGGCCTGGATCTTCAGTCGCTTGGATGGAAAGCTTCCTTTAAAAAGACAAACGCTGCTGCCACTGCATAGAGTGGGTTAAGTGTAGTGTTTTGAGCTTGAGAAGGTGGCTCTCCTTAATTTTCCCTCCTTAATTTGCATCTAAAAAAAGAGGGAGCTGGTGAAATATGAGAGGTTGCATCTGGAAAGATCTTCTGTGAAGAATGAAGAGGAGGAGGAGGAGGAGGAGGAGGAGGAGGAGGAGGGGCTGAGTGTCGCCCTCTTTCCACCTCTGCTGCTTGGAAACCGGTCCTCTAGCTGAAGGAGTTGGTCATTGTGATGGCAGCCACAATAGGCAGTCAAATCCAGATGACTTAAGACAGTAGTGCTGTTGTAGGAACGATCAAGCTACTCTAAATTATTACCCAAAATATGATTAAATCCAAAAGGAAATGTTGAGGCTAGACAATGTAATGCTGTGAGAATGTGTGCTGAAGTCATGCAGTTGCCAATTTGAATGTCAGATTTTAGGAAAAACACAAAAGGCTCCTATAATTTCAGAAAAATGTTGACCTGGAGGGTTAATAATTTGTTTGTAGGCTGATAAAATATTTGTACTGAGCAAAATGACTCAATGCAATGCCATTTTCTGTCCAATGCCTCATGTGAGTGGATCAGTAAGAGAATACATTGGTATGTGCAGTAAAGGGGCATTCAGGTGTATTTACGCTAAAAGTTTGTGAGCAATGTGTTTCGATAAATGTAGAAACGTGATGCATCTGTATATGTGGCATTGACAGATGGGAGCACAGTGTTGCTTGGCTGCAAAGAGAGGCTGCTGAGAGGCAGTAGTGCTCCTCTCCTCCCTCTCTCTCTCTCTCTCTCTCTTTCTCTGACTCATTACCATGGTGGCTCAGTCCTGGCTCTTCAGTCCGGTCTCCTGCTGCTGCTAATAAACCTACAAGAGAGATAAATCAACGGGGAGGAGTGCCTGTTAGTGCTGGAGCAACAAACGAGCACCTGTTCAGATAGTAAAGTGGCAGTGAGACAGCAGAATCAAGGGTCAGACCTTTGAGAACCTGTGTTTTTGCGTTTCAGAGGAGAAGAGCACTGTAATACTCAGATGGGATTGTTTGTAAACCAACCGCATACCCAAAAGAGAACAGTGGAAACAAAAAACAAGAGCAAACAGCAGCTCGTTTTTGGCTCACCTCTAATTTGTAGTATGGTTCAGGGGTACAGAGTTTCTTACTGCAAAAACCTCAACAAATCAGAGGGAAAAAAACAACAATCCTGACATAGCAGCATGACAGTGGCATGCCATTTCTACTTCAGCCCCCTTAATGACTTCTTAACGTCAAAAACAGGAGGAGTCAGAGGGAGGGGAAGGGGCAGGGTAGGAATTGAAGATCAGTCAGAGTTGAGACTGCACACCCTGGTACTGACCTCCTCCATGAGTCGTTCCAGTTGGTCTCCATTCTCCCAAAGGCTGCGCTGCACCCAGTTGAGCACCTTAGAGTAGAGCTTGCCATTGCTGGGCAGGGTCAGGTTGTCTTCTAGCATTACTTCTAACTGTAAACACACAAGGGGATGAAACAGGGGTTAGATTTACACACAGAAGGAATAAAGTGACTCCTTAACTGAAGAAATGAATACCGTGTCCTTTATTGGCCCCTGGAAAACTTGATCTTACTGGCTTATTATTAATTTACCTGAAAATTAGGTGATTCATTACCTGCATAATTGCCTGATTTTGTCATAGTGACAGGATTCATTCATTTTACATCACTCATTAGCACAGTAAGTCCCTGGTGCAAAATTTATGAGTGAAGTGTCCCAGGTTCACCCAGCTTTTCCAATTTCATGTCTAATCTTTAAGCGAATTCATAAAAATAAACACTGTATTGCTGTTGTGACTCAAGTATAACAACTAACTAACAACTAACTAGCAATTATGTGTCAGTCATCAATATTTCTCATAATGATCAAAGTTTGCGGTTCACTTCAGGAGAAATAAAATATTACCAATTTATCTTCCAACTAGGGCTTGCAACAACCAAAGAATTCAGCAATAAATACATTTTAATTACATTTAATTTTAATTTTCACAAAGAGCAAATCCTCACATTTGAGAAACTAATTAAAAGTTTTGCGTTTTAAATTGAGTAGTAAAGTATTTCACTGTCAAATAAATAGTAACTGATTCATTTTCTGACCAATCAACTAATCATGTAGCTAATGTGCAATACAACTTTGTCTGACCTCAACCAGAGAGTTACCACGTAAAGTACACAATGCAGTCCAAGACCTACACACTGTAACCCACCTACATTAGGCCTTACTAGTGCATATGTTGTAAGTCCCCTGCCCTAAATACACTCAGCTGGATTTAGCAGTAGGAAAATCTATAAGAGGCACACCTCCATACTGTATGAATTGTTAATCTCATGTCAAAGTAGGGTACATACAAAGCCGTTGCTCAATTTAAGACCTTCAATGCTGGCTAGGTCTAATGCAGGAGCAAAGGAGGACAAGAATAGACAACTTTCAGCAACTCTTGTCAGGAGTCCCTGTATGTATGAATGTATGTTCAGTCGCTAGTTCTGCTGTGCTCTTACAATTAACCATAGGTGCCCTTGTCATTTCATGATTGGAGAATGGCCCCCACTCTGCCACATGATCAATAACTTACTGGTAACACTTAAAACGACTATAAGACACTTGTACAGAACTCTTAGAAACATGCATGCACATTTAAAGTACCTTGAGACGGGGTAGTTTGAGGAAGTCCTCTTGTTCAGATACTTCCAGAAGATGGTCCTGGATGAAGGCGTCCACTTTGGCCAAAACTCTGGCATCACCCATAGAGCTGGCAAAGTTACGGAAAGAGATGGCATTCTGGGAATCCATTTTAGACAGCAGGTAGTCGCCGCAAATCTGAGAGGGGAGTGGGATATGTTCAAGTCAGTAAAAAGTTGTAAAATCGTGTGCGGCTAAACTTGCCATTTGATTAGAAAGCAGGCAGGTAAAAACATACCTGTTTGACTCGCTCCATCTTGAACCTTTTAGCTGCAGAGTAAACTTCCTTGACCAATTCCTTGTCTGCCTTTAGTCTGTGTTACACAAACACAAGACAAAGAAAGCACAGGTTGTCAATCATTTTCAAAAGCTGAGATTTTTTTTCTGCAATAGGTTCAGCGGTAAAAGGTCAAAAGGTGCTACTAACTGGGCAGTATAGGCATAGTTGAGCAAGATCTCTACAGCCTCTGGGTCCAAGTCTTCAAAAGTGACATGAGAGACTCCATGAGGCTCATTGTCACTGTTAAAGATCTCAAACAGGTAGGGACTGCAGCAAGCCAGAACAGCACGGTGAGCCATCAGCTCATGACCACACACCTGGAGAGAAAGAAGACAAAAAATTAGGAAGTGTACAAGTTTGTTTAAAAAAAAAATATATATATATATATATATATATATTACAAAACATACACAGGTGGAAACAACTTCAACAAAACATGATTTTAGTGCTTCAACATTAAGGACACCGGATATTGATTGAAAGAATGTTTATAATCAAAGAGCAATGTGATAAATAGTTAATTAAAGCAAATAGATTCCCTTGTGCTCCAAGAGCAGCAGCTCTCTCTTTTATTTCCTAAAGCACTGCACGTCTCTCACGGATCTGTACTGTACAAATGGGGGGGAACAGGTTCTCACCACAGAAACATAACAGGAAACATAACAGGAAACATTGAAGTAAATGCTCAAATGTCTTTTTCTAGTTTGGTATGAACACGTGAGTTGAACAAAAATACAAACATGTTTGACACTTTATCCCCTGTGCTTCACCTCTTATGTTTCAAAGAAGGACTCAGTGGCTTCTCTGGAAAACAAAAAAACAAACAAACAAAAAAAACAATGGCCCATGTGTGAGGGCGTCTGTGTTTGTATTAGTACCTGCAGTCTAACGTCACAGAACTGACCACTCTTTCTCAGAGCGTTCATTTTGGCCACAGTGGAGTCCAGGAAACTCTCATCCTCGAAGATCAAATAACCGTTTGGAATCATCTTGGTAAGTTTTGATGGTATGCCTGCAGAGGAATGGTAAAAAAAAATATTATTTTTTGGCCCAGCGTGTTTGCCTCCTGCACTGTCCAACATATCTTCAGATGTGAAACACTGTAATGGCTGACTTTATTAATTGATGACAAGAGAGAGGATTAGGGTTAGGTGCCTGTCACATGCATTGTGTGCATTATAATCTGTCCTATGCATTAATCATGGCCTTACCTAATAGAGAATAATGCAAATCCAGGGAAGCACCACTGCTGAGAGTCGAACAGGAACCGAAGGTAGACAATAGGCAAAGCAGACTGAGATCACAGAGGAACCCAAGTCTTCTTCACCCGAGGAGAGGGATGGGAAGATGTTAGAAGAAATGCCAGTTGACTAAACGGGCGTGAGCAGAAGGGAGAGGGAGAGCCGCCGCACGGACAAACTATCAGGCTTGAAGCGACTGTAATCAAGTCCTCGGGATCCCGTTGGCTATAGAGTTGTACTTATTCTGTGTTGGTCATACATTATAACCTAGAAGAAAATGAGAGAAAAAAAAAACACAACACAAGTTTAGTTATTGTTTTTTAAGTAAAGAAAGGCAGATGGCAGATGGATCATTTTGAAACTGATGCTGCCTGTTCTTGGCACACATGCAATGCAAGCACGAGTCAGCTCCACGTGGTATATCAAGGCAACCTTGTGCACAGGGTGACAGTTGAGAACACTGCCCTCTTCTCCTCCTATTTCAGCGTCCTTTTTAAAAGCCACTTTCCAAACATGCAGTAGAACTCGCAATGTTTCCAGATTTCCCCACATGCATACAAAATTCAAGAATAGACGATCTGACTCAGGATACATTGGTCACTTCATGTTATCATCAGAAGAAAACTGGAATTCAGCTTTTTATCCAAATACGCTTTGAAGCAAAAAAGAAATACAGCGTTGGTAGCTTACAACAATTTCCATTTAGAACTTTAAATCTCCACACCTGCTGCTATGTTCATCCAGTCCAAGCTACATCGTATTAATCCGTCTCTTTCCTTTAACTCCGTCTCCACCCGCTCTGAAGCAAGGCCACTTAAACGCTATCTTATGTGACAAGCCCCTTTGATTGGCTCCTCCTTATAGAAACCCTTCCATTCAAGCACTGACCTATAAAAGGAAAATGCAGGAGGGAACAACTTGTGAGAGCGTTTTCACGGCCAGTCAGTTGGTTAAATACAGTGATGCTCCGTTTTTTTTTACACTCCTGCATAGCTACACTATGAAATCTGGTTGGCCAGCGTTGGTGCTTCATATACCATGTAACCTTGGCCAACGAGCCTCACCCACCACCACACTTGCACGTCACAGCCAATATAGATCATCCGATATCTGCTATAGTAGTTTGGATTTCACTAGCCATCAAGCCATACACAGATCTCATTTGAATCAACGGGATGTTCACAGGAAAAAAAAACAAAAAAACACTACGCCTAACCACCAAACCACTGTGCCATCTGTAGTCTGAAGCTCAGTAAATAAATTACACTGCAATTCCAACAGTTTTATCACCATCCCATATGGGGAGAGAGGACAAGACAGACCACAGCAGCTGCCCCATAGTCTGAAATTGTATCCACACACCATGTAGCAAGGCTTTCCAGGGTAGCCTAGCTTTGTCCAAGTGTTCTGTATCCGCATGCGATTCTAACTCATTAGAAAAAGCTGTGATTTACTCGACTGCGGCACAAGTCATTGTGCAAGAATTTGCAAGTAAAATGTGTGCAGAATTCACAACAACTCTGACTTTTGACAGACTGCCTGTCAGGCACTCAGTGAATGTATTTAACAATTAGCCTCGCAAGAGGCTTTGTTGAGAACAGTTTCAGGTCTGGTTACATTGTGCACAATCCATGGGTAGACATCAGGCTTATCGGCTAGCATGTCACAGTGTAAAACACAACCAGACGGACATTAGAGCAGACAAACAGTATGCTCTTTATATGCTGCTGAAATAATAACCGTCTTCTCCACAGTCAGGTGGTTTGGAGGAAAAGGTATACAAGTGCATTCTTGCAAACCATGTATGTACGGCACTAAATTATTTTTCTATTATTTTTCTTCAGCTAAAAGAAAAAATTATTGTAGGCTAAAATTCATTGCGCTTTAAATTAAGGAAGTTATTCTCTGTTGAAATAATACAGCCTGAAGCCATGTCTTCTCAGGAAATCTTTCCTATAATAACAGCAACATAAATAAAGCCATGCCAGGCAGCTGGTTGAACAAGTAACCCAAATCACAATGCCAAAAGCTAAACTTACATAATACACTTACCGATTAATTATGTAATATTATATCTTGTACACCAGTCACCATCTATCCAATATTTAAAAACCACAGACAAAGGAAAAATATGTAATTTTTCTTAGGGAGACTAAGAAAAACAACAAAATACTCAAATCCACTGACCTACTAAACTCAAATTCACACTGTGCAGTGAGGATTTAATAATCAGAAGTCAAGTATGAGAAGGAAAAAAAGGAGGAATTATGTTCAGAGTTTGGATTGCTTAGCCTGGCATTCCTTGAAAAGGGACAGGATGACGGCCACGTCAGACTTTAGGGAGAAGGAATCAAAGGGAAATATTAAAAATGAATTGCGTGGGGTGTCGTTTAGCTCAGTCGGTAGAGCAACCGCCCCATGTACAAAGGCTCAGTCCTTGCCGCGGCAGCCCAGGGTTCGAATCCGACCTGTGGCTCTTTCCCTCATGTCATTCCCAATCTCTCTCTCCCCACATTTCCTGTCACTCTTCAATCTGTCTCTGTCAAATAAAGCTAAAAAAAAATCTTTAAAAAAAAAAGAATTGCGTGGCTCTGAAAAAAAAAAAAAGTACCTTGAACCATTTGTCACAGTCAGCTGAGTTTTGTTTGAGATTGTTCTCGAATAGAAAGATGCTAATCATGTTCAATATGTTAGTCAAATTAAATAATAAACACACACACACACGCCATGCTGCACTACTTGTTTGAGTCTGGCAAAGATGTGTGAAAGGCGGATGTGTAAAACTACCAAGTAAAGACTGCTGGGAAGTGTGCCAGAGATTTTTATGGGTAAACGCGCAAGCACGATGGCACATGCTAGAATATAGTCTTTTTGTATTGCACTGAGCAGCATTTACTGCAAGGCTGGCATGAAAAGCTATAATTTACCCTGTGTGTGTGAGTGTGTGGATGGATGGAGGGAACACTGACCCAGTTTTGAGTCATTATGCAACATCTGGCAGAAGACTCCTTGTGAAGGCTCAAAAGCTCAACTCCTACACATGGTTTGGTACACCACACTCGCCTGTTGCCGTGTCACCCCCTCCTCTTTAATTTCTCTCACTTAACCAAACACTCAGCCAGGCAAGCCACGCCCTTAGCTTTCTAAAGAATTCTTTAATACAGAGTTGCCACCTTAGTCACAGCGGTGAATAAATAATAAAAGTGACATTGTTACTCTGGGAACCACCATTTCAGGACCGATGCCTGGCTACATGAAAACTGCTGTGCTGTAAGCTGTTGTCTTCTTGGGAAATGTTTGCCCTTTTGTCACTTAATGTGTACTTCATGTCCACAATTTGAGTGAGAATAGGGAAATACAAATGAAGAGATCCAGCCAGTGGTCAGTTAAAGACAAAAAAAAGGCCTGGTGAGCTGTAAAAGTGGATATATGGGCATATGCTAGAATACCAGGAAACAAAGGAGAGAGAACAAAAAGGCGCAAAAGAGAAAGAGTGAGATTGTTCACAACTTTGTCACAGAGGGTAACTCTGAATGCATTTTCTCTCTCGATTTTTCCATCTGATTAGTCAGGCACAAAAGTGCAGGTCTGACACTGAACAATCAATGCTTGTTAGACACCCCTCCAGTGATGAAGAGAGGTACTGCAGGATATTTCACTCAGTTTTACTGTGTGGAAATTTACCACTTAATTCATCACATCTTGAACAGGGGAAATAACAAGGGTGTGACAATAAAAAAAAAAATGAACGAGGTAGCAAACATTGTTTTTGACTTTAAAATACAAAAACTTGATCAAAGCAACGTTAGATGTTATAACACATCAGATGCATAAAGAGACTACAGAACAGTGAAAATGAGGAAGATGTCAGATTTGTTTTTAGAGATGTGAAACCTTCAAAAAGTACAGCAACTCATTTCGATACCACGAAAGGAAGTAGAAATGAGAACAGTCTGAGCACTCAGACAGTAAGGATGTTTTATTAATCACCTATTGGGATAAGCCTTAAAAAGAGCCTGTCAAATATTAACCCTTCTCCCAAAATCATCTACAGTATTTTATTTGGGAATTCGCCACGTGGTTGCCAGCTTCAAACCCGGATTAAAAGCACAGTAGGCCGCATACTACCATGGCTTAAAGGCAACCTACAGCCGGGAGACACAACATACTAAAGCTGCTTAGGAAATCTTACAGCATCGGCTGGACAATTTTCTTTTACTGGAAAATCGTTAGAGTGCAGCCAATACTGCTCAATGTCGACGGCAACAGTGGCGCGTCAATAGTATGTAGAGACTGGACACAGCCCATAAAACCTGACACAATATGGCATTAAATGGAGGGTGAGTAAAGGACGGGATGTACCCATGCTACGATACCCACCCTACCTTACCCACCCTGCCACCCCCCCAGTGGGCAAGAATTACAATTGGCCACACAGTATCTCATGTGAGTGTGTCTATTCGCTGCAAAGCAATGTCATTAATCTGCCTGCCGCCGCCTCCTCCTCCTCCTCCGCCTCCTCCTCCTCCTCCGGTAGCATGGCCATGATGTCTGGCGGTGGGCCAGAAGTCATATAGCTAGTCTGTACATACATCCCGCCACCAGAAACTAGGTCAGGGAGGAGACCCTCCCCTCTAAAAATCTGGTTAACTCGACTTGTACACTTATTATAAACGCAGACAGTACAAATATTTTATCTTACAAGCGAAGTAGGTATCCAGTTGAAGCGAAGCAGCTAGCAACCTGAAGAGAGATGGAGAGGTCTGGCTAGTGCACGTTAGCCTTCCGAATAGATAACCAACTGCTTAGCTAGGATGGGGAGCCATGAGGTAGCCACACTGGCTCAATTCATTAAACCAGACTATGTCGGATACACTCAGTCCGTGTCCCCGCTCAATAGGACAGTCACTATTCCGTATATGCGCTAAAATACCGTCGTCATTGAGTTAACGCTAGCTGTACGCGCGCAGCGGCGGTTTGTGGGACATTGTCCGCGCCAGTAACATGACAATCGGTATTCCAGCAAGTTCCAGCCAGTCTCAGCTAAAACGACAGCCACCGTTCATTCTGTTCAAAGCGCCAAATGAACACGTTATCTAACAGAAGCTAAAGAATGGCGGGCACATCCGCCATAACCGATGACAGATTTAACAGTTCTCTCACATTTTAACAGCTAAGGTATGTTCCTCGACAAAGACGTCAGCATCATGCGCCTCTGGATTTTTATAAAGAGAGAAATATGTCTTACCTGAGGCGTTTGACAGCAAACGATATTAGACATATTTAATGCGAATTCAGAGTTGGTTGGTTCGGGTCAGAGCAAAGACGCAACGCGGCTACAGGCACGGCACGGCACGGCACGGCTTGGCTTAGCTAGTGGTGAGTGTCTGTTCCCGGCAGGAGAAGCACGTCCACACTTGGTCTAGTCTGGACTAGCTCTGACAGGATGGCCGGCTGGGTGACGGGAAAGCGCGCTCCCGACAAAACCAGTGAAATCGCCACGTCACGTGTGACGTCACCCTAGATGGGCGGTCCTACAACGCCCACTCCTCCTCTGGATAAGAGAATAAAATGTTATTTTAATGGCGCTGCTGTGAAAGTGATGAAATCCAGGCTGTAAAATAGTATATGAGAAGATTACAGGCAATCTACGGCAAAAAATAAAACATCAAAAGGAAGCAGGGATTATAGTTAACCAACCTTTTATTGTATTTAAATGAGTTAGGCTATACACGAGAAAGGGATTTAAACCTTTCCTTATGTAGGTAAAACTACAACATTGTAAAAATACTTGAATTCATAGTTTAATTCGAGTATGGTCCCATGAGAGTTATCTTATCATACAGTTTATCTATATATTATTTTTACTAACACATTTGCAGTATGAATCAACATGATTTTAGTGTTGCAGATGGTAATTTAAACGGGTAATTTAAACTATAAATATGCATAATATTTTCTGAATTAGAAATGTTTTCATTACCAATAGCTGTCAAATAATTGAATAGTGAAGTAGAGGTATAAAGTAGTAAGTGCAACTTCCCCAAAATTGTACTATACTTCAGTAACGCACGTACGGACTGAAAGAAGAAAGAAATGAAGATGGATGGTAGACGTTGCTCTTAAGAGTGAGGTCAGAGAGCAGGTGAGCTACAAAACAGCACCCCCGTCTGCCTATAATAAGTAACTTTGGCAGGGTGGATGCTTGCTGAGTCAAATCCAAATCCACTTGGTCATATCAGGGGTCAGCATTGTTCCTCTGCCTTTTACTTGTCATGTCTGTTTTGTTCTGTTTGTTTTGTCATTTTCTGATCTTGTGCCTTCTGTCTTTTGAATGCATTAACCATTCAATTTATGCTGCCACTGTGCCACATTTATTTGTCATTTGTCATATTCTACTCCCCGTGTGAGTCATGACAGCTCACCGGAAGGAGCACCATTCCATAAGTCATTTGATGTCCATTAAGAAGAACATCCAGGCTCAACTCTCACCACTACTGCACTGACGTCATCCAGAGGAAGAAGAACTTATTCACCTGCCTTGAATGAATGGAGCTTAGTACTACCTCAGTACGTCAGTAATTAGATTAGAGGATAAAGAATCAGTCCAGTGTGTCAGCCAGCCTTTGTATCTGCATTGTGTGTGTGTGTGTGTGTGTGTGTGTGTGTGTGTGTGTGTGTGTGTGTGTGTGGCGTGCGTGCGTGCGTGCGTGTGTGTGTGTGCAAGTCTGTATTTGTCTGCATGTGAAGTTGTTTGTGAAAGTCTGGCACCAAATGTAACTCAGTGACAGCAGAACAAGACCATTTAGCCATGGCCTCAAAAGCACACTGACCATTGTGTTGAAAAGCGCAGAGATAACAACCCGATCCAGGGTTCCAGTTAACACAGATTAGGTTTATCAACACAAAGTAATCTCTTCATAACAGCTCTTGTATTATTACTACGACAGGTTGTGCTTCCATCCATGTGGGGGTGACATTCCTGACAAGGTGAAATAAGTTATTGCTGGCTCATGGGCAAGAAAACGAATGGCTGTTTTCCAGGGATGCTCACCTGCATCATATTTCACCTCTATTTATTTTTTGTAGCTATGTGTGCCTGGACTGTAGAGGAAGAGCCCCTACAAAGACATTCCTGGAAACCAACCGGCTTTAAGGTCATATAACCAAGGATGTTTTCAACAAAACAAATGGAGGTAGAAAACATTACAGTACATACCAGCTCTGAAGCACCACTATGCAACTCACATATGATTGTCAAACACACGCTTATGAAAATGTACATATAAAAACCTATAGCTGGTATAATATTATTGGCTTGAATTACAAGCCCCAAACCTGCACAACTCTCTTTAACTTAAGGTGTCTTTCATTAATCATCAGTTTCTCCTTTTCAAATGCTCCTTTGGGATGCCTGACTTCAGCATTATCCTGACTGTCTGTAAAGGTGAATGGAGATCCCTGGCAAGCAGTCAGACCATGTCCTCAGCACAGCGTCTGGGGCCTCAGACAAAGAAGTGGTGATTACAACTGATGGAGTGCAGCCAACTGATCTAGCCTGACTTATTGCTTTCTTCAGGAGGTGTTTTTAGGAATTGGATTAGGATCAAAACTTGGGAGAGAAACTGAAGATACTGACAAATGAAACTGATATCCAGAGTGATATTGCTGTATACAGAGAGGCAGAGGAATGTGAATTCAGATCCAATTTCTGAGGCGGTAGTTTGTGGTATTGCTATAATTGCTATGTCTAATCTGCTTTTCTACCTTTTATATGAGTGGACAAAATACCAAGAACACCTCAAAGTATAATCTAATCTAGCAAGAATACAACCTCAACATCAACAAAGCATTAACATCTGAAGTAGTTTTAATATGAATTGAACATAAGATATTATTTGTAGCACAGCTGTGGAATCAGACTTTAAACTACCCAAATGTTCATTTATAATGTGTCGGCCCGTGGAAGTACTACTGCATATCCTAAAACCAGAATTCGAAAAGTTTACAGAAAGACTGCAAAAATCTGTTGTGAGTGGTCATACAGAGGAAAAGTTGACACTCCTTTTAGTGAAACTTAGTTATTCAGTTAAAAATCTTGTCCTGAGTACATTTAAACTCCCCATCTGTCCTAAAATACACACATAAAACTGCTGCTCCAGTGCTGCCAAAGCCAAAAAAAACCCTCCTCTCTCTGTCAAAATCCAGAGCAGAACATTTTTTATATGACTTCCATTTCTACGACTACTTATCAGAGCCATGACGTGCTGAAACACACATTTCTGTATTCAGAAAGTATACACTGAAATGGATAAAACTTTTGTGTACTGTCACCTACTCCACAATAGCCACTATGACTCTGTTTTGTCATGTGACAGTGAAATTAAAAGAGAATTCATAACATGAACATCTTGGATGAAAAATCTTAGCCTTGCTGATGTTTTTATCTCTTGACTTGTTATTACTGAATATTGAAACAGCTACAAAAACTGTGTGGGTGTGTGTGCTGCTACTGTCTAATTCCACCACAAAGGACACAGCCTTCATTTTGCTGAGTCATCCTGTAAACTCTGGCGCCCCCTTCATTCTTTCATTCTACAGAGATTTGTTCAGTGAGGCTGCATAAATGTGTTCTGACAAGGACACTATGAATATTTTAGGTATCTGGGCCCAGCAGTAACACGTGGCTGGTACTGCTGTGTGGATGGAGCTCAGGGGAGGAAGAGGTTTAAGTCGTGTGAAGATTTAAGAGTGACACTGCAATGTTGAAAGTTTATTTACTTTCAAGGCTAGTGACGGCCTTACAAGCTATTTCCTGATTTCTTATTTTGTAACATGTGACACAATGAAGCTTGCCTTTTGAATCCACATTAATTTAATTCATTTTGCAGTATATTGAATTAATTTTCCTGAAATGTTCCCACTTCTTTTGCTCTGTATTCTCATTCTTCTCCCAATGTGCTACATGCACCCTACGTGCATTCCTGCTCCTCACTCTAGGGCACTGAAAAATTAGAACATTGCCACGTGATTGTGTAGTTACATAGTCCTCTGATAAGGCACTGATAAACTGTAAAACTCATTAAGTTAACCTTCTCATGACAGACCAATGATATTGATGAAACAGAGGCAGTGGGTTTTCAGTGGGGCCAGCTCAAAGGTCATAGAGAATGTCATGTCTTTTTAGTTTACTGGAGACCAAGATGTGTACCGTCCTGTGACATCTGAGACAGATCACACTACATGCATGGAGGCTCCAGACTCCAGAGAATCTTGATTACTTCCTAAGAATCCAGTCCAAAACAGATATGATCTGTGCTCCTCTTTTTTTTCATCCCATCTATTAAAGGAGAATGCTTGCATACTTAACTTGCATTACTCAGAATTTGGATTCATATCTATTAGACATCAACACTTGTGCACTTTTTAAGATTAATTGCAATCCCAATAAAGTCATCATACAGTCCTATGACTTAATTCTTATGTAATCAAGACTATAACTCAATCATGCACGTAGCACCTGAAGTTACAACAGTGCATGAATGCAATTAACTCTAACTTTAACTGGACATGCATGCATCAACTCCAACCAGTCAAGCATGAACGAGACTCTGATAGTGTGGTGTGACGAATGCTCAAACAGTTTAGCTATTAAAAAAAAAACAACATTAAACAGACTTTTTTTTCAAGCATTACAGTGACATTCATCTGTTAGTCTGAAACTGCACCACTTTACACTCTGCAGCCCGTGAAAACAGATGACAATGTGAGCTATCAGTTACAGTTAGGAGATAAGTTACAGCTAACACCTTCTGCTGTAAGCGATAATTGTAACTATGCAGACCCACAAAGGCTCACTGTAGTCACTCTCGCTGGTCTTTCCCACAGAACTGTGTTTGGCTCTCCTCTAGTCCCCACAGGAGGACATGTGAGTCACAAGAGTCTAGCTTTCTGTCCCATGTAAGAACACAAAATACTTCTCAGACTCTCTCTTTTCAAACCCTCCACCCTGTTGCGGTCTGTCCCTCTCTCAGGAAGTGGGTCAGTTCGGTGAGAATAGAACACACACACACACACACACATACACACACATGCACACACTCACACAAGCCAGATTTTGTTAGAACTTGTTTAGTGGCACAACAAGCTGCTATCTTGACCTAGTGTTGCATTGATCTCCCTGGTGTGCATATTGGCTGTCTGTACATGTATTCAGTGTTCTAATTAACTCAGACACAACTGTGTGTTTGGATTAAAATATTGCATTTTTTTTCCTCTAGTCAGCCACAAAAACACCTGTTGTTAGTGTCTAATTATCTTCACTACCACATTTCCTCGTCTATCCACAAAAAACTTTATTTTTTCAGATTGAAGTTCTATATATCAAATTTACACTGGATTTCAGCTCTATTTTTACAATTTTCATTAGTTCTATTTGCTTGCACAGTCTTGAGAGAGTCACACGTGACTGTTAGTCTTGTGTTGTACAGACAGGTTTAAAGGTCATGGTCCTTGAACCCAGCTTGCATCATGTCTTGTCCTCTGACCTCTGCATTTATACAATGATGTAATCCCAGCCTCAGCACATCTGCTTGAGTTACTTTAATGAACATGAAATGTGACAGTAAAGCAATAGTGTCTCGACCCAAAAAAATAGATAGCTCAGTGTTAAACAAATAGATTTATCCTTAACAATTGTCACTCACTTACTAATGAATTGATCATTGGTTGCTCCTCCATTCCTTTCTGTCTCTCTTATCTCTGTCCTCATCCTTCTGTTTTAGCCTACGACTCTTCTCTCTTTAGGCGAATAAGGCAGATGCCTGAAGTGTTGACAGTTTCTTAGATGCTCTCTTCTTTGAAACACATAGATAACTTCAGTCATCCTTTTTAAATATCACCAGCCAGTATTTTAATCTGATGCTCTGTCTCTCTGAGCTCTCTTCTCTTTGCCTTCCAACTGTAAAGACAGGATTATCTCAGATGAACTCATAAAACCTCATACATATTACACACAGCCAGGAGCAAGTGTTGTGTGAATTTCACAAGAAATAACATCAAATTTAAATAGCTCAACATCAGTATCAAAGACATCGCATTCGCCTCAAGTTAATATTGGAGCTGCATTATACATACATATTATACATATATCCTCAAAAAACACATGTTTACAACTAGAAATTAATCTGTAGATATAAATTATTTATAATGAAATCCCATCACAGGACTAGAGTCTCCTGTGCAGATTCCTCTGGGTTTAGTGTTTACTCCAGGACAAGTAGTTGGAGAGAGGACATAAAAAAACAAAATAGAGAGACAAACATAATAGCATCTGCTTCTTGTGTGTAGCTCTAATCCAAACTTAACTGCTTTTACACTCATTAATTTTCTGTCATCGTGTTAATGAATATATACTCATATATTCCTATTCTCTAACATCCTCACTGAGGTACAAAATATATTGATTTATTTGCTTGATTATTTTTAAATGTATGTTGACAGCTGTGAACCTCATTCTGATATGATGAATCAAACTCTTTACCCTTCATACCAAACATATCCCTTGTTGTTTAATTCCTCTTTTAATTCCTGTCTTTCTAAAAGACATTTTAATATCTCACAGCTTTCCTCTTAACACATTTCATCCATGGTGACAGTGGGCTGCTGAGAAAAGCTGCTAGCAATACCTAATTAGTTGTGTACCAACGGCCAGCTCATCGCACTGTGCTTTCAGTAATGAGCTAGTTAGCAGCATGTCTCCTTTGAGGAATAGTACGATGGTACACATTAGTGTTGTGCACTGTTGATAATGATAGCCAGAAACCTGTTTTTGAGGCCATGGTCAATAAGCAGCTTATCATACTTTTGCACTGTATCCACCTGTGCAATCATCTTGGCTGATCGTATTTCAACTGTCTATACAGTAAGACACAGAATAATGATTTGAATAACTATATTGATAGTGTAAACTTGCAGTGAGATCATTTGCATTGTCACTTCATCCACAGTTAATCATTATTCTGTTCACAAAGGGAATTTTCCACTGTTTAAGTGTGTCGTTTCCTCAGAATGCCTACAACTGGGGCAGACCTGCTGATGTTGCAATAAGATTGTTCTGTGACCTGCTGATGAGGTTATCCCTGAAACAGGTGGAAATGTAATGTGACCTAGATAACATCATAGGTCGAACTTCAACAAGTTGAGACAGGTACGAAAACAAGTGAAGCACATGCTGTGTGCGCATGCATGTGGGCAAACATAGGCAAACACAATCACACGCATCTGCACACAAAGTGGCTGTTGGCTATCAGTGATATTCCCTTTAAGCGGTTTAACTTTTAACCAGTGTGCTTCCAGAGAGGGTTAGTGTTACACCACTTTGACCTCAGTCACATTTATCCAGTTATAGCCAGAGTTATTGGCAACTGACACCAACACACAGAGTCACATTGGCGGTAGTACTTTATCAATGCCAGAAAGGCAATAACCATCATCAGCAATACAGTGAATACTCAAGCGTTGTTTACACAGACTGATTGTAGATACACGGTACATTTTTACAATCTCATCACACTTGTAAAAGCTGTGTCAAAGTGCTGCATTGTAGCATATTAATATACCTGAGATTCAGCCTTATCATCCCAGCTGTCTGGGTTGAGGAGCTTAACTCAAATCAAAGGCACCATGATGAACTGGAATATTTTAGATTTTCTACTTGATTAACTGGAGAAATGATTGGAGAGTTACAATTCTAGTTAAAAGGTAAAAGTTTCAGCATTGAGTGATAGAAAAACTGGACATTTGCATTCATGTCTTCTCTATGGTAGTTGACCTGGTTTCTACAGTATATGCATTTGTCTCTTTGAAGTGAATTCAGGCTATGAATTTTAATTAAAAAGGGGAAATAAGTTTGGAATAATGTATTGGAATGTTGCATTTTTTTTTGCATTTTACATGATTCATGCTTGCGCTGGGTTTGAGTGCTTCACAGATACAATGCATGATCATATTCACCTTCATTTAGAAGTTTAATTAACTTTAAGAATAGGTTCTTCTGAGCTACCTCTCTTTATACTTTAGTGTCCGTGTTTGATAAAGTAAATGGATGATTAACTGAGCAGGCAGATGATGTTGAATTGTATACCAAAGGGAGCAGTGATGTAACAGGAGAGGACATGACATTTACTGTACAGGCTGGAGAGTGTGAATTAATTGTGGAGTTGTGGAGAGACTGGAGTGCTAATGCATGTTGAGATGTGGTAGTTCTCAGAGGGTTAGCATTCTGTGTGAGACCCGTACCAGTAAGGTAAACACTGATGTCGATGTTTCCAGTTTAGATTCAGCATCTGAAACAGAAATAGAGACAGTGGCCCTGATCATGTCTGCACTCTTTGCTCATTCAAGTATATAAAGACAGACTGTGTGCTGATCTTTCTCTATCTTGTGGAAAATTTGCAGTTCAACCTCTGTGTTGTTGTGTTATTCCAGCAGCTTCTGTTTTTATCATTGTTGTCTGTGACGTGTTTTGTTATGGCACCAACAGCAAATGTCAGCAAGCATATTCTGCCATGACCATGATATTTACTTTAGAAATTGGATCGTAACAAAACCATGGCTATTTCACTCTGTATGAAAATACATAATTAAACATAACAAAGCAATGTACAATGAAACTGCATTTTGGAAAATAACATATCTATGAACAATTATATAACAATCTGCACACTCTTGTCATATAATAATATAAGCATAAAATGCATATGTCATATAATGCATAATAAATAAATTATTTAGCATTTTTGGCTATAAAAATAGCAAAAACTGGCTTGTTTGAAAGTTAGAGGGCAATGAGACAGAAGTATGATGAATAAAACGTTCCATAAGGTGTGACTTTTTATGCTTTTTTAAAGAAATATTTTTCTGTATTCACTGATAAATGTCCAAGTTGACTTGATAATTCAAGGTTATACAAGTAATTATTCTAACACTTTAATTATATGTGTGCATATATATATAAAAAATATTAATTAGACTTTTAATCCCTGAAAGACACAGCTGACATTACAAGCAGCATCCAAGTATGACAGATTAATATTTCTGATTAAATGCTTGTGACCATTAAAAAGTACTCATAACTAGTGAATGTAATTAGATCTAGAGAGTGCAAAGAGAAATATTCAAAGTCAAACAGTCATCAAAAAGAAGAGGACATGGATAAATTGCAGCGGTGAGACAGCAACGTCTCACAACGAACTGATGCATTAATAATGCAAATGGTTCAGATGGATCAGCTTCTTTAAAAATATAGTTCCCTCATTCTCGCTTGGTTCCACACGTAGCTTGTATTTTTTCCTCAATGTCACATTCCTGCAGTGAAGAGGAGTGTTTATATTTTGACCATGATCTTGTGTTTTGGCCAAAAACAATCAGTCACAATTTACTTACAATCCTCTCTTTGGCCTTCCTAAAGGTCTCAAGCTGTTTTCATGCTAAATAGAAACAGACAAACAGTTCTCACTGTGAGACGGAGGAAAGGTTGTAGCTTTTGAGTTGAGGTCAGCTGGAACTATCATGTTTTCTAGGTTCTGGTTGCCATCTCTTCATTCTTGGGGATGAATAAAGTAGTATTTGTTTTTCCATTGCACTCAGTCAGTTTAATGAATTTTGGTGCTTACAGAAAAAGAAATCAAGAAAAACACTTTTTGCATCGGTTGAACAAAAATGGAACTTTTTAACCTCTGACTGCACAACCAATACAACACTGATGACTGCAGGGCACAGAGTAAATGTCCCCTGCTCTAATGTGTGTTCCCTTTAACAGTCAAGTCAGCATTGTTTAAAGAACTGATGGATACAAATTATAATGAATATATACATCAAAGGTGCATTTTGTTGAGAGACCTCTACTTCAATTGCCTTCGCTGTACATGTAGATGCAGAGCTATGGAGCCAGCAAAACACACGGCCAATAAATGTTGGATGTTAATTGCTGGAGAGCTGATTGCCTTTTACATTTTTACTGGAAGCAACTGTGAAAAATATTGGACAACAAGTTCATTGACAGTGATTACAAATCAGAAAACAATGAAACATTAAAGGTATTAGTACAGATTCACAAAATTATAGACACATTTTGTCATTGTGCTTCATGCCTGAAAGCATCAGTCCAGTGAAAGATTGACATTCAAGCATGTTCCCATTGGAAGTACAGCGTGTCTACAGGAGTCATAGCACTTAGCCCAAAGGCAATTCATCAGTAACTTAGGAATGTTGCATTAGCAACTCAAAATACCTTCCTTTAAAGAGTATGATATGAACACTAGTGTTTGTGTGTGTGAGGGTATGTGTATGGTATGAAGGTGACAGGGGAGAGAAGGAGGAGGGGTTGGTGAAGTCACTGAGGTAGAGACATTGATGAAGGACATACTGACATTCATCAACCGGCAGAGAATTAAGTTTACGTAAATCGTCTGATGAATTGTGTCATAGAGAGATCAATGACGAGAAATGCATAAAATGTAAACATGCATGATTTTTTTCATTAATTTTCAGTGATCCTTCTGTTGTGTGCCTTGGAGACTTGGTCACAAACTAAAAAAATACATGCTCACCCAGTTCAGAAATATAACACCAGTCACACATTCTCATGATCCAATTCATCCCAAACCATCAGAATTTTTGCTGCATCTTGTCCCTTCTCTCTCTCTCTCTCTCTCTCTCTGTCTCTCTCTCTCTCTAGTATCGTGTCTATTTTCAGATGTAAAGTACAGCATCTCTTCCTGGAAGGGAAGGCTCACTATGCTGGCACATCACTGTAGGAATGTTATTGTTGGAGCACAGTCTGCCTGTGTTTGTCAGCTCTTTGTACTGTTTCAGCAATGATTCATTTTTTGGTCAGAATGTCGTCATTTAGAAAAAAAAGCAACAAAACATGAGATATTACAGGTCACCTGCTTCATGTGAAACACTCAATCTGTCACACTGACATGCACACACATCAAATACACATGCTGACCCCCTCAACACACACACACACACGCGCACACACATACAGCAGCACCAAGTCTGATTAGGAAAACCTGTGGTGACTTTGTCGATAAGCCTCTCCCCACATATAAATCTGCTCACTAGCCTACATCACAGTGCTACCATGGTGAAGTAACCTGAAACCAGCACACATGTGTGTCTGTGGTACCACTGTGGTAAACAGGGCTGGAGTCTAAATTTGTTTTACAAATACAGTATGGAAAGTAAAGTAGGCTACCACTACTACTGTAATTTATAACATGAGTGTTCATAATTCAATGCGTTTCTGTGTCTGTTTAATGCTTCTATTTCTCTGAAATAGGCCAGGTACATATTATAACACTGAATGAAACAAAAACTAATCACAAACCATTTATAAATGTCATAAACAGCATCTATATATACAGACTAAAGTAAAATGTGTAAATCTCATAACCCATCTTCTGCCTTCATGTTCACTGTCAGGTGTAGGGTAAACAAGGTGACACTATATCCAGAAATATGTTAATGTCAAACAGTTTCAGTGCAAACAGTTTTTTCAAGATTTATTAAACCCCATACTAGTTTTCTATTAACTTTATGGATTTTTCTGACAGTGGACCAAACAGAGTGGAGCATCAATCTTTAACCAGCACAAGAGTTAATGGTTTCCTCAAGGAAAATTACAAGCCGGTAAGCTCCTTTCAAAAAACAACAAATTTTTACCCTCAAAACAGAATTATTAGTCATTTTATTTTGGTCTTAACCAATGACATCAGTGTCCTACAGGCTAGTATTGACAACAGCTGGCTTAGGTGCAGTTTTGTCATCCAATATTAGCATAAGTTAGCATGTGCAGTTAGCTAACACATTTGGCTGTTCAAGACTACAGTTATGAAGAAACATAGGCTACATTAATAGTTCATATATCATTTACTAAGATTGTTAATGCTGATAGTAAAACAGTTTTAAAAAAACTGTCAGGCCTTAATATTGGTTGCAAGTAGCTGCAGCTAGCATAGCTCATGATACAGATTAGCCACAAAGCTAAGTCTTAATTTAGACAGCAGCATGAAATAGTAGGGTCAACACAGGTGTTTCCAATTATACTAATTAAGGTTCCACCTCACCAACCTGACTCTTCCCTGAATGGAACTTTAATTAGTATCATTGGTCACACCTGTGTTAACCTACTATTTCATGTTAAAATGGCTGCTGTGAAAAAGGCCTACACATTTATTGCAAATAATTTTAATGAACATTACAAATATTACGAAGATTATTAAACACATTTTATACGTTATTAGCTAATTAGCTAGCTTACATACTTTACAGAACATGGAAATTACAAGCAGGTAAGCAAATTTTTAAACAACTAGAATTTTAAGCTAACAGTTTTCATATTTTATTTCTGTCCAAGTACAAAATATATTTTTTCTTTTCTTTTCTTTTCTTTTCTTTTCTTTCTGAATGTGTATTATGTTTAAGAATGTGCTTTGCATATAGACCAACACTTCTGTCTACAGAGGCTGTAGGTAAATATGTGGTGGGAGCTCACATGCTACACGCACTAGAGGAAGAGAGCACACATAATGGAACATTTCCTGACCTTGCTCAATGTCATGATTTTTGACAAATAATAGAAACCTTGGTTTGACTTGACAGAGCAGATGTTCCATGCTGGAGCTTGTTTATGACGTTTCTGTTCAACTGTAAAAAGCAAGTATTTTCAAACATGCAGACTTTGCGTTTTCTTCTGTACTCTTATGTAAGATAAACATCCACAAGTCAGCTTCCTCAAGGCCATGGGAAGTGAGACTTACTGATGAAATCTGTCCAATTTTTTGACCTTGAGTTATTTCACAAGTATTTTTTGTGATTGTCTCTTTTTTGTGTTCTTTTTGTCTCATAACTAACCAGGCTGAATTTAAACCTGCTCAGGGACACTTTGAGGACGTTATGTTCCCTTGCATGCAAATGCACAGCTATGTACGCACACACAGTGTGCACGCCTTCTATCAGAAGACGTAGGTGGGTTGTCAGAAAATCAACTGTAATTATGGTAGACGTTCCTTCAGTGGGATAAGGTCAGGGAAATGTTTTGAGAAAGGGTTGTATGGGAAGAGATAAAGTTTTTTCCCATAATACTCTAGTACATGTGTGCGTTCTTGTTTTGTATTGTGTGTGTGAGTGTGTGTGAATTGGTGGGTGCTGCCTACATGTAGGCGAGTGGGTTTACGTAAAGAGGAGAGAAAGAGACAAAATGATTGTCAACCAGACAGAGGAAGAGAGACGCAGTGTATTTATTGTGTAATACACTCATTTGTACTGCATGTCCTCCCACCCTCCTCCCCTCTTCTTCTAAACTTTTGCTTCATTCTCTCAAATCCCTTATCACTCTCCATCATCTCTAATTTCATTATTTATGGCCCATTTCTTTATTGTAGTGACTATTGGCCAGTTTGTACATGATATCCCACTGTTCTTCTCTCCCTTTATTTCTACAGAAACTACACATGCATGCATGCTAGGATGGGAAAAAAGGAAGGAAGACACGGAAAGGAGATGTTTGTGGCAGAGAGCAAAAAGTGAAGCGACATCAGCAACAAGGGTAAGAAGGATACGAAGGCCAAAGAACGGGAACGGTAAAACACTGATGGAGGGGTGAATTAAGTGGAGTAATAGAAAGTATCAGACAGTTCGGCAGAGTTTTCTCTTCTCTTTATACTCTTGCCTAATGTGTTTGGGCAGACAGATCGACAGACAGTTATAGGCAGTTGCCACAGTTTGATTAGTCCACTTAGCAGTCTAAAGAGGCAATGCTGTCATTGCCCACATAGAAAAAGTCTTATGACTGACCCAAATTCCCCTACAAGGATACAAATGTGACAGTTGCCTCGGTTCTGCAAATCACTGTTATACTACCATGATTGTGTCTGTATGATTATATGTGACAGTTAAACTGAACTCACCTGATGTTTTTGTGAAACCAAGAGTTCATTTGCAAAAACAGATTAATGGTATTAATACAAATAAATAAAAACATCACTGGTATGACTGATATTCCCTTGAGTGCACAATAAAAAACATAAATAAATAAATGTTTATTTTTGCAAATGGACTCTTCATACATCTCCAGTTTTAATGTTTTTATCAAAATGATGAGGAACATCTGGTAGTTAAACAGAGCCCACTCTCTTTACATTTCAGAAACAGATAATATAAAATTAATGAACCACCAGTAAGGGAAGAGCCATGTCAAACATGTCTGTTATTGGGAAAGATGTTCTTATAATCTTAATAATATTAATAATCTTAAGTAATGAAGTATGTGGAATATTTCAATTGCATTGCATTATTAAGCACATTAAAGTTGTGACTGAACTTATCAATGTAGGTCATGCTGTTCTGCTCAGTTTATTGGGGGTGTTTATAATTATGTTAAATGGCTTAATCATGCTGTTATCCTACTCGTCCTGTTTGCAACATTCCTATAAATGTGGCCATGGCAACCACAGCAGTGGCAGCACCTGTTTGAATTGGGACAAGCCTTTAGAAGGTTACAAGTCACATCCTTGCTAAGCTACTGTTTTCCCTGACTCTTTCACACCTTAAAGCTCTTCTCTCATTGCCTGAATCTCTCTTTCACTTTCTGACATACCCATACACTCACATGCGCACAGACACGTACACACAACAACACAACACTGTTGCAGTGTCCGTGTTCCTGGTTGGTGAAAAACAAAGCCTGAGTGAGCACTTAATTATGTGATCAGCATTCACAGTAGCCTTAAACAGAGGAATGTGCTGAATAAATAGCACCAGAGGACAGAGTGAAGAGGGTGACAGAGAAAGGTGTTCACACAGCCAGTTAGATCTGAATCCGACAGACAGACAGAGAAGCACCTTGTTACCTCATCTGTGATTCTCATTATCACCCCATCACAATGAGTGAAAAGTGACTGCAGTCTCTCTTAACTTTTCAAAAGTCACATGTCTTCATTTCTTATTGTGTAAGGTCTGCAGTAATTTTAGAAGTCCAACATTTGCAGAGGATTAAATGTCACACATCATTTTATACTTTTTCCTTGATGTCTGTTCTCTCCTCCGTTCTTTCACTCCCCTTTTCATTATTTACAAAAAAACTCTCGACAAAAATAGCCAAGGAACAAAGAAACGTTTTCATCGCTGCTTATGTATGACTGATGTCTGAGTGGGTGAGAGAGTAAGAGAATGGGGACATTTGTTTGTGCACACAAATGCTGATGTTCATGTGGTTGCCCATGCCTGTACTGTACAGTGTGTGTTTATAAAAGCGAGAGACCCAGAGTGGGAGAGAGTGAGAGAATGGAGAGAGATTACAAAGGGGTATACTGGTGTGCACAACCAGTGAGCCTCATTGGCCAGATGAGTTGTGTTCACTACAAAAGAGGGACTTTGGTGAGATGAGAGGCAGTAAGCTCAGGGATTAGGTCTGTTGGGCAACAGAGCAACAGGCCTCAGGCGGGCTTTCTGGTTGGCTTACTGGTGGGATGGAGCCCATGTGTCATGTGGATCTTGTTTGGGAGACAGAGGGCCTGGTGTTTGTCTGGTACAGTCATGTCTGTCCTGTGAGTCTGCAGCCAGTCATTTGCACTACTGGCTCTAGAAAACTACAACACAGACGGAAACACATATGCACACAGGAAAAGAAACATCTACATGTGGTTAAAGTGGCTTGTAAAAATGGCACATGCAGAGGGATTACCTAACAAATGATCATGAACAAATACAACACAGCTAAAAGCACAATCACCTTTTCTAGCACTTTCTTGTTTACCATCCTGGGTGGTTTTTTAAATAATCGAGAGCGTTTTTTAAATAATCGAGAGCGAGAGAGAGGGCAGGCGATGAAAAATGAAGATGTGACAGACTGCTTGAAGCTGACAGCAGTGCAGGCGAGAGAATGTTACGAGTGTGAAACTGAAGTGTGGCCTGAGTTTCGTTCCTGTCTTCACCCCAACTCTCTTCATTCTGAGAGGCTTTTGTACAAATCGCTCTATTTACTACTTTGAAATATAACACAGCATTTATTTGACTAAATACCCTGCCACAGCTGTTTTAGTACGTAAAAATGATCTCTCTTGAGATCTCCACCCTTCCATGATGGGCTTGGCTGGCTGGTATTAATCTCCTGAAAAATAATGAAATCCTCAGGGAAGGTGAATTGCCTACTGTTCCTTAGAAAAAACAAGCTTCTTTCCTCTCCTCTCCGTTTCACTATTTGTATCAGTGTAGAGACTGACATCTCGAAACTGCAGGTTATCTTTGCATGTTCAAGTCTGTGCCATACTTCAGTGTCAGTCACTGAAAAACATATCTTCCTACCATCTTTATGGAAGTTGCACTGTAGGATTTTTAAAACATTTTATTCCAGAGTTGTGTAACAACTCAGCAACAGTGCAGTGAGCATGTATGGTAGTAGGGTTACAATTGCGACTATATTTTTCTTCCTCACCTTCTCGCTGTATTATCCAAAAACTAATGGTAGATGATGGAGAAAGTTTTTCTAATGTCAGTTTGTGAAAGCTTGAGCAATGGAAAAGGAAGTTACGCAACTCTAATGTTGAGTCCACTGGATTATTTGTTTTTTCAGGTTTTTTCAATCTTGCCTCAGGCGAGTGCATTCACTCAAACCACCATGCCTTGCCAGAACATCCAAACAACCAAAACCAGTCACTGTTGTTTTTGGTCTAAAAAATTAAACCAGTAAGTGACGCTGTGTTTTACACCAGTTCCTGCATTAACAGCCACAGGAGGACAAGGTCTTAAAACCTAAACAAAAGTATATACAATTTGTAATAAGATAGGAAAGTATTATATATGTACATTTCCAGAATGGGAAACCAAAACCAGTCAAACAAGACTGTAATCTGTTGTGTCATTGGGTGAGAACTCGTGGAGCCGGTACAGTGCACATGTTGAAATCCTTTCCTGTTTGACAACTAAATAAATCATTGATTCATTGTCTTTGGATAAAACTGTGGTAACCTTGGTGGCTGAATTGGGACAGTCAGCGAACAAATATCCTAAAAATAGTAAAAAATAACAAGTACAGTACAGTACAGTACAGTAATTTAGGGGAAAATGATGCCAAATAAAAACTTAATTTTCTGAATACTTTGCTGTAATGATGAAGGGGTTGATTATAATATATTTTTTGTCTTTATTGTAAGGTTATGAAGGTTTATTTAAATGTTTACCCACTGACCACTGGGTTGTGATGTAGAAACCAACTTCCACTGAACTAACTCTGTTTGCTTACCCTTGATAATGAATCTCTTCACTTTCGGTCAGTTATCTTAAACAGAGTATACCATGTATGAGTGGGTGCCTCTGTATCAGAGAAAAATATTCTGTTTTTGACAGTAGACACATTTTTATACACTTCTTCTACAGTGTTTCCTTCTCTCTGTCTCAGATTACATTTACGGTACACTCCCCAGGTATTTCCAGGGAAGGAGTGTGAATTCAGTGTTTCAACATATCTGCAAATTGTTTTTGGATTAGTCAATTATATTATGAGCTTGCCAGCGTAGTAGAAAGGACTGACAATTATAATAGAATGGTGTGAAATTAGTATGTAAGTAAGTGCGTTAACAATCCCTTTATTTTCCTGTATGAACTTGTTCAGAACAGGATGTCTCCAAGCTGTTATTTCAACGTGGAAAAGATCTGATTTATTTATGTTGAGAAACATGTTATATAATCACTGCCTGCTGTTAGATTTGCCATGCATTTTGAAAAAGGAGCTTTAGCCTCCCTATTTGTTTGCCATGCAAAATTGGCAGCAGCAGATGTCTTTTTCCTACATCATTTGAGTGAGTTCATCTTGGTTAGTCAGGTTTGGATTTATTTAAATGTTTCCGTCTAACTTTCCACTCACATCCTCCTGTTGAGACCTGGTGAAATTTCCTTAGAAAAAAGCCAGTCCTAATCCCTCTGCAAAGCCATGTATTGCGAAACTATGCAAATGACTTTCATATCCTCTATCTTTTGACCTTTACATGAGTCTTATTTTAAAATCTATCTTTTTATGCTGTAATTCATCCTCAATGGCCCTGCACACTTACTCAGTTTTTTTAAGCCCTACAACAATAGCTGTATGAGACATCAGTGGTGTACTAGCGCCACCTAGTGCCAAAATATGATAATCGCTTACAGTTCAGTTTGCAGTCTTTTGTTTTTCTTAAACATATTTAGTTATAGACTTATGAGATACATTTGTTTTTCCACACAGTACTTAAATTACATAAGATGACTAGAGGTTAAGAATTCACATACATGTTATTCTAATGGCCTAGCACATAGAAACTGAAAGCAAAAACTAAATAATATGAATGAACATGGTGATGCCTCACAGCCACTGTCCAAAAACAGCAAAACCAAAAATCTATCTGACTGACCAAGAAAGTATTCTTTGATTGTATCTTTGTATCTTTTTGTTTATCTATTCATTCAGAGTTTTGGCCTATGATGTTGATGGCATATTTTAAAATACAGATCAGTTTTAGTTTTTAAAATGATAGAACACGGTTGAACACTTAATTATTGTCCATCATAATTCTGATATCTATTAGCAGTTGTACTGGTGTTTAAACTTTTGCTTAAGCAGATATTGATTGAAGTAAGATGTTAAATTATGAAAACAACTTCAAAGCCAAAGAGGCCTTTTTCATTTTGACATTTTGACATGAAAATAAAAAAGAATTCTTATAGCTGATCAAATTTAGCTGCTTTGATTTCAGAGTGTTGGTATGGACCTGTTTTACATTTTGATTTATAACACACAAGCGCAGGTGTTTCCCATAATTGTGGCTACACTCCACTTAAGTGCCACAGTAATTCATGCCACTGAGCTAGCATGCATGATTGAGTGGAGCTATTGTTAATCTTGCTAATAAGCCCTGCGGTTTTCCTACTGTCACAAGTCAAAATATCTGCTGTAAAAAGGGGCTGTGGTTTATGCTCTCAAAAAGACTATGGGTGATCAAATTAAAATACTCAATCAAATTAAAATACTCAATCAAATTAAAATACTCAGTCAATTAAAATACTCCATAATTAAAGGTTTGCATTCAAAAATCGGTCGATCAGCAATCGGTCACTGGATTGCTGATCACTGACTGATTTTGGCTGGCTGTCTCACTCGCTAGACGCAACAGGTAGCAAACGCAGAAGCCTCTACAGAGTCAGCAACAACAACCACAGGTTAATAGCCACAGGAGGACAAGAAATAAGTGTTTCCTTGTTTGTAGACTAATGATCAACTGGGAAATACATTATACTGCAGATACATTGAGTGTGACCATTTAGGGCACTATTCTGAGGGCATACAGACAAGTCAGAGGACAGCTTCTTCAGAATTGAGGCTGCATCATGTCATGACAAGTGTATTTATAAATCTCCATTCTCCTCAAGCTGCTATAAACCCTGCAGCATATGACATCTTGGACTCCTGTGCACTTTCTCTCCACTGACTGAACTGTGTGTGATACGTCATAATGTCAAACAGGTCTATACCAACACCCTGAAACCAAAGCAGCTAAATAAGATTCTCTGCAACAATAATAGAAGTAGTAATAATATAAAATATTACTCATAACTGTATTTAAGTACAGTACTTGAACAAATACTCTCAGTTACGATCAACCACTGCTTTTTCATGGACATTACAAAAATATTTTCATATCCAAACATCTGCAGCCAAATTAGGCAAGATTTTGGGGTTGCAGTCTTTTGTTTGCTGATAATGACAAACTGAAAACTGATTTGACATTTTGAAACTGGGGGCAATTTAAAAAGTAGCAGTAGTTTTTGCCTCACAGCTATTCCTATTAAATGTTGGTTGCTGATTAATTATTTTAAAATCTGGTAACGATCAGATGAGTTTTAATTTCTATTCTTTGGCGCAAAACAAAAATCAAAATCATCTGAAAACATTTGGAATATAGGACTCTATCTGTGGAAAACAATGTATAATGAAAGCAAGAAACCTGTTTATTTGCCCACAATGTCCAGAAACACAATCTATCTCTACAACTTAAATGCAGCTGAACACAATTGCTACTAATTCCTATTCTATATATTATAATATCAAAAAGCATACTGAATTTAAAAAAAATCCTGTGTAGGAAGTTTAGTGTGAGGTCACACTACAACCACTAGATGGCAATACAGAGCTCAGGATCACTGAGGGGCTGCTGCGTGATTGTCTATGTCTCATGCACAGATTAAACATTACAAACTATCGTTTCCTCTGTCTGAATTTTATGAGTCACAACAGTTCGACAATAATTGCTCATATAATAATTAAACATGGTGCAAAATCCTTACTGTTTTTACTTACTGACCAATCAGAAAGAAGTTTCAGGCCTGTAAATTCATCAGAATTACGCGTTTATGACCCTAGGTATTTGATCAAGAAGGACGTAACGATGATAGCGCCGCAGCTTTTTGTGTAACGTGACTGAAGTTAAGTAAATTACGCACACGGTCCCTCGAAATCACCCAAAACATCTCGTCCAATCAGAACACCGCTATTCTGCATGGGTAGTTTGCGCCATGGAGACTTTCTGCCCATCTGAGAGGTGGTCTTTGTATGACAGAGCTAAACAAGGGCTCCTGACTCCGCAGATAACAGGCACTGCTGCAGCTGCTGGGACCGCAGAAGTTTAGTTCACAGAGAGGTGAGAGGCTGCGACTTATGCGCACAGCAACTGCAGTAGACACCAAAGACGCGCACGGAAACGAGGGATTCCTTTATCCCGTTTTCTTTGGCTGATGTTGTGCCGTTTGTAAATTGTTCTAAATACTTTAAAGTACATTTTTGAGAGCCCGATGTCTCTACCCTCATCACCCTGAGAGTTCTGCCTGGCGAGAACATAGTACCCAAGAACTTTGCTTGAGAAGCATCTTGGCTCTGAAATGGGCAGCGCATTGGTGTGGCTGTCCCTTGCGCTGTCAGTGGCGTTTTCCGCCGGACAAGACTCAGGGACCGGGGCCACAAAGGAGGACATCCCGGAGGGAGCGTCCACCCTGGCATTCGTTTTTGATGTGACCGGCTCCATGTACGACGACCTGGTCCAGGTCATCGAGGGCGCCTCCAAGATTTTGGAAACATCCTTGAGCAGACCGAAGAGACCTTTATATAACTTTGCTTTGGTCCCCTTCCATGATCCAGGTAATATAATGAAAATATGTGGAGTGATATTCTAATTATGTGGTGGTCACTTTTTATTTACGCATGACATTTCTGCAATTTTTTGCAAAACTTTCTTCTGCACACTTTTCACATTATTTGGAGTTTACTCTGCTGTGACTACAAAAGCACACAGAAAAGTGAGAAATGTGATAGTTTGCTCACAGTCCGCCCTTTGAATGCCTAATGTTCCTCACACCTCCAGAGGAGGGGACTCTGGGGGATTCTGTCTCCGCACGCAGATGTTCAGCCTGGCGGTCACTATCATTAGCATTCCGCCAGGGTTGGTTTGCAATGCGGCTTGATGATTATCATCACTCCTTGGTGCTCTCTCATTCGGAACAGCTAATGCCTAGACAATTCATCGCTGAGCTATTTAACATAATCCTGGCTTGTAGGTCAAAGGTTCATGTAAAAATCAGTTTGAAATAATCAGCTTGAAAGTTTTGGTGATGGAGAGACTTTGTGTAAGGATGTTTAAGTCCCTGTAATTACTATTTACTGAGAGGGAGGAGAGGTCACTTACCTGCTTGCAAAAACACCATCAAAGGCTGCTGTCATGAGATGTCATGGGGGTTTGTGTGACTGATTTGGAGGTGAGAAGTGTTAGATGGCCACCTGTGAATAAGCTCCATCAACAGGAAGAACAAGGGGACATGCTGGAGAGTGCTTGTTGCAGAACTCTTTCCAGAAACACCGCTGTAGACAAACAGTACAAAATTCAACAGAGAAAGGCAGAAATTAGAGACAACTGAGGGAAATTATGAAAATAGTGGCCTTTAAACATTTAACAACAGTAGGGTACTCCAGTCATTTCTTACCACAGTTTTTACCACATTACTTCATGATATATACAGTTGTAATGTACTCAGTTTAACCTGAATACACTTAGCAACTGCAGAAAGGAACTGATCCAAGAGATCTGAGAGAGGAGGAACAAGATGAATTGACAGAAGTGATCTGTGTGGTGAAGAGACAGATTCCTATTCCAGATGTTTGTCTTCCTCTGCTAAACTTCAGCATATCACAAATTCTTAAGAAGCACAATTCCTCAATCATAGATTCAAGCTGCAGCTCTGTGCCTAGAATAATATTATATCCTGGGAAGAAATATGCTCAGTATACACAAGTGTAACAAATGATGAATTCATTACTATATGATTCAAGAGGAAAATAAATCTTAGATCAGTAGCAGATGATAAAAATGCTTTGACGCATTGTATCTTGGATAAAGAATAGTGGGATTACAACCTTTACCTAACTTTCAGGCTTGATTCATAGCATGCGTTACCCTCACTAGGAAGTAATTATAAGATTCTCCTCTCACAGTCAACTGAGGCTGCAACAGCTTGATTCAGAAATTTGGTGTTGACTTCTCTTTCTGAACTCTTTGTGTTTGTCCCTCACCACCAAGTGACGTTCGTTTGCTTCTTAAAATGTTTACGAGGATGTCAGAATGTGTTCTCCAAAACCCCCAGGGGAGTAGAGGAATGATTAGCACAGCACACTGCAAGCAGGGGTAGCTGAACATTTCCCCAAATGTTGTTCTGCCCCTGTCTCCCTTGTCTCACTTTCGTCCTTCTTCGCCAATAACCTAGACCCTCAGAGAGGATCAGTTTTGTTTTCAGAAGAACTTTTATTTAGGGTTTGTTTCATTCTGACACAGATCCATTTTCTCTGCTTTCCATCCGACCCAGCGCGATAACGCAGTCTCTTTTGTTTGATTTGGCTTCTTTTAAATCAGAGGCCGAAGCTCCCCCTTTATTTACACTGCAATCTGACACGGTAAACATTAAAGTGTGTGTTTTTGTATATCTGTGTTTCTCTCAGTCTGTGTGTGTGTGTGTGTGTGTGTGTGTGTGTGTGTGAAAGCGAGAGTGTCAGGAGGATGCCTGGATATTGGGGTCAGGCTTGTGTGGGAAGATCAGTCAGGAAGCCTCCCCCCTTTCCTCCATCCTGCAGGGAGAGAAAGAAAGAAAGCAAGAGGTTACTTCACAAGTCATTTTACTGAGGCACAGGGGTTGTGTATTTAACACTACAGTCTGAAAACACTCCAATGAAACAGTGGTAGGGTTGAATTTTGGCTACCCTGTTATCATTTCACGCCCTGGTTACATTTGGAAATGGCATTCACTTAATGAGAGAATCCACTGTAAAATACCCTCCTTGACTGTTAAAATAACAGCTGTCAACATGAACATCTCTTTTCTGTAGCTACAGTCCAGAGAACAATGAGTAGTCATTCAGGGATCCAGACTAGGCTGAGAAGTCAAAGGTGTACTGCAAGCAGACTTTCTGGACTCATTTATTTGAGAGTTTACAGCCAAATAAACTTTATTTCACAGCACTCCTACCGCTCCCAAAACAGGAAATGTGGCATTTACCCCAGAATTAATGTAAAATTGTGCAGATTTCCAATTAAGCATGTATTAAGCAACTCTATAATGTGTTAAGAATGTGCTCTAAGGTGCATGTGCATGTGTCCACAAATTTGTTTCCAGTGCCCTCTGAGATTCTACGTTCTTCATGGCTCTGCTGACGTTCAAACACACACATGCTCGTCCTTGTAAATACTATCTTGCTGTGAGAGGGTGTGTTTGTGTGTATCTTGTACGTGCTTGTGTGAGTGTTTAATTAGCTGAGTTGAGATGGGTCAGAGCCCAGTGCCTTGGGTCAGTGGGTGACCCAGCACTCTCACCATAGTCGTACACGTTCAGTGCAGTCAGAAAATATTAAGACAGTGAAACTTTTTTGTTATGTTAGCTGTGCACCCCAGCAGTGTTTGCATCTAGAAATCATCAGAAATGTCAGAATTTGAAGATTTTTTTTTCTAGTGTTTAGCTGCAAAAGTCAGAAACCAAAGCAAAGTTAACATAAACTTAAATAAAGTCATTATATTTAATATTTGGTTGCAAAACAGTTCCAGTCAAAGAAGTTTTGGCCTCTTTCCAGGGTGCAATCTTCCTCAATCACAGATGTCTTGAAATTATACCATCTTTAATTACTAGTTCTGTCTTGCATGATCGTCTTGTCTTTATGTTTATGTTTTAGGATTTTTGTTGTCCTAAAGGGCTCCATGTCCCATATTGTTCTCCCAGTATGGATGTAAACACCATCAAACACCCTTAAAGCTAATGACAAAAGTATGTTAGATTGTAAAACAATAATTGTTCGAATGGGGTTTACAATGAACACTTTTGGACAGTCTTTCCTGGGAGGCGTTCAAGTGCTGCAAACATTTGTACATGCCAAAAGTGATGTAGTGGTTGGTGTGCACCGTGAAAAATTATAAAGAGAGCAAAAGTTACAAAAATAGTCAGATGCAGACCCACAATACCATCACTACTTTCAGGCACTGTTTAACAATTCAACAAGCACTTTGTTTGATGTATACTGATCTTTTAAAAGTCAGCATGAGTAATTGTAAAAGTAATTGTTTAATTTCATTATCAAATCCAGTGTACTGGACAAGAAAGCCAAACCCTTCTCTGTCCTAATACCTTCTGACTGCACTGGATGTGTCAAGCCACACAGAAAGAGTCTGAGTCATAAATCAAGCAGTTCAGATTCAGATTTTGACATTACAAAATGAAATCCATCCCTGACATCAACGAGTTTTGCTTCTGTTTAATTGGTATCTAGTGTTTGTTTCAACTATGTGCTGTGTAGATTGGTTACACTGAGATGATGGCCTGTCTTCCTACCCATTTCCAGTCAACTTTAGTTAGAAGGAGATGGACCAAAGCCCTGGGAGTTGAGTGATGAGAGGAGATGACGGGATAGCTTCTACCTCCTCTGCATGATCAAAGGCACTCATCTCAGAACTCCCTTTGTTGGTGTTCGTCGTCCATTTCCACCATCCCCTTCTTCCTTTGTTTCCTTCTTTCCAGAGCAGCAGTTTTTTGTCTGAACCGCCCCGCCTGTGTGAGATTACAAGGAGCCTGCGTTTAGCTGGACAGAGTCAATAATGATGCTATTAGGCAGGAATGCCAAAAGAGAGAGGTGGAGGTTTTTGGAGAATTAGAGGAGGAGAGAGGAGTGTGGCAGACTACATATGTGTGTCTGTGTGTTTCATGTTTTAATAGACCTGCCCTAGAATATTGAAATGGCCTTTAATTTTTAGGACTGTACATGCACCTTGTGAAATGCCCCGAGGTGCTCTAGTGCAATAGTTTCAACTCCATTTAGCTTTGTCATCTGTGCTCAAAGGTTATCCCCCTTTCATCTTGGAAGGCAGCACATACCTGAGGGCGGCTACAGGCAAAATTTAAATGTTGTTCATTCTGTTCCCTGTTTACAAATTTATCTGTGGCAGCTTTAAAGATTCTGAAGTTATTATGTCTAAAGGATGTAGCTAGTGTTTCAAAAGGTCACAGGTTGTTGGCCTCTGGATGGTCCGGTTGACATGAACGACCCATTTAAGAGGCATTTGTCAAACGTAATGTGTGAATGGTACGTGCTGAACGTGAATTCCGAGCTCCCCCTGCCCTGGTTTTTACCTTCAGGGCTCTTTGACATCACTGTCTATGCTCTCATTAATATCCTCTTGACCTTTTGTGGCTTGTTTTTTGTTGTGTTTCAGTATCTCTTGGGTTACTCTCTGAGCATGGAAGCATGAACGTTGGAAAGACTGCAGTAGTGAAAAAGGGGAGAATCAGATTGGGAACTTCAGATGACAGCTGTAGGTGTATAAAACATTATGATTGGAAGTGAGTTGGAGAAAGAGAGGAACAATAGGAGAAATTGTGCAATAAAACTAGATATTTTTTCATCTCCCCAGAGTTAGAAAGTTGATTTTGTGACAGAAGGATCATATAATGATGGAAGCCTTGGAAATACCTTGGGCATTCATTTGACAAGCTGCACAGCGTTGGTGCCAATGCAAAGGGCACCAGGAAAAAACCTGGTTCAGCTTTTGCCACAATGCAATCAGACTTCATCATTGGTAGGTGAAGCATTGGCCAACCAAATATGGGCAAGCTTACAGTCGATTACTTTATAACATGAAGGCTGCATTTCTACTGTTTACCTTGTGACCAAAGATGGAGTGATTGTTACTGTGCAGTATTTTGATATCTGAAGATCATATTTCATTATCTCACTGGTACCCGAAACAACATGCCACAGCCAACTCAGCATTTTTTTCTGAACACGCAAGTAATAGTTACTATATAAACATATTCAAATTATTTAAATATAAAATGAGTCAACAATGTATGTCTTTCAATGTGACCTCTATTGACCTCACATTACCAGTTATCCAGACTATAATTTTTATTTTCAAATGTATTATATCTACACAAAAAGAATAAAATCATTGTTTTTTTTGTTTTCTTTTAGATATGACAAGTTAAAACGAACTGTGTTTTAAAGACAGCTTACTTTACAAAGGAATCTGACCATTTCCCTCTGTATGTTTATAGAACTTGCACTGTGTTTGCGGCATGTCTTAAGATGTGTTTTTCCTGTTCTGGGGCAGAAATGTTTACCTGACCTATCCCTAACTCTTACCATGTGTCCACAGCATAAGCAGCCAGTCACTCCAAGTCCATTTATCTAGGAGAGCTGAGCACCCGAAGCAAGTCAGGTGATTTTGATAACAGCTGCAAATGCTTGCCTTTTGTTGGTGCGGAGTGTGCTTTTAAACCCTGTTCATGCTGTTTGTTTCATCAATTGCTGTAATAGTGTCATGATTAGAGATGGCCTGAGTCACATAACACATTCAGAAGTTTCACATATAGTTATGAATAGCATACTGACCCATTTTATGCCTCCACAACAAAAGTTTGGGTCCAAAGCCACTCTTTCAAAATCACTACCCTGCAATCCAAGTGGATTGTTTCCAGCTGCTCTTTGCCAGCTATACCAGCTGCAGACATACGTACACCATGTTGTATATTAGTATTTGCCAGTCAGCATTTTTAGCGCTTTATTACTCATAATAATAAGCAGCAACCTCAGCACTTTTACTGTTGCCCCTTCAATGAGGGCTTTCCTCAAATCAGCATTTTTATAGTTAATTTAGACTCCACAGATCGACGTCTAGACATTATTATGAAGGAAACATTTTCCCAAAAGGCTTTTTTAGCATAGATTCATTTGATTTCATTGTTTTACATCATACTTTCAGGGTCTGGAGGACTCATTTGGAACAGATTTACGTCCATATAGATCTGGTTCCAAAGCGGAACATTTCCATGGTTTGGTATGGCATGACCTCATTTTCTCTGTGTATGACGTTTATGTACATTTCTGCCGAAACATATGTTAGGTTTCAACAGCTGGGCTGGTGTGTTCAGAGTAAGATTTACTCTCAAACCATAATCTGAGAGTGATGGGCCTCTTCTCATAGAAGTAGATCGTTATTCTATCATCGCCACATTATTTGAACTGGATGATCCTCCAACACATGTCATGCACAGAAGTAATAGTGCCAGACAGCAGGGGTACAGCCCAGCTCTTGTCTTTGTAATCATCACTTGATTTATCTTTGATTTCTTTGCTTTTCTTTTCCTTTTTTTGGAATAGATTTAAATCCTTAAAGCTAACTTAATGAATGTCTTTTCTATGAACGGTGAATAAAATGTGTTCAGTCGCTCATTATGACAAACCCACAGAAAATTATCTCCTGACTCAGCAGTTCCCAGCTTTTTAGCATCTTTCAGCTCTTTCTTGTGGTTTTAGATAGATAGATAGATAGATAGATAGATAGGACCAAAACAGAGGTAAAAGTAGAGTAGATATTGGATTTGTTTATGTCCGTTGGCCAAAGAGACAACTGAATACTCATGTTGTTCAGTGTTGTGCTGGATATGTAAATAGGAAACTGTTTGCTACCATGTTCACCAGTACAACTTTATAAGGTGATAATATGTCAGTGCTGCTGCCAAAAAAGTCAATTATTGTTGCATCCATTAAATTCTGCCTACTGGGCCAGCTTTACTATACTGGAAAAGACCGATCAGGGCATTATAACCTTGTTTAATGAGAGAAAAGTTTAATGATCTTATTATCGCAGGACCACAGGTTTACAGCCATACATGAACAGGAAGTTTTCAGTCACAGTATGTACATTACGTTATGATGTTTACAAAAATAGATGAGCTTGTGTATAGAATAAGATTCGCCAGTTTCTTAGGAGTTCTGTTGTCCTGTTAGAAAGATATTTTGATTATTTTATTTTACTGCAGACTCTTCAGCTGTGAGCCAAATCTCAGTTATGCATCCTGTAATCACAATTATAGTAATGGTTCTCTGGGTGTGCAAGAAAGCATTGCACCTGTGTGCAATGTGTTGTGTTTTATGCACTTTGCTCGCTCACTATTGCTTTTTGCAGGTATATTCTTTTCCTCTTTTAAGTCTGCTCATCCTCTCATCTCTCTCTTTCCGCATCGATGCTTCTGTCAGACAAACTTGATGTGTAGTGCTGAAGCTTTTACTAAAGGGCTTGACAACTGGTGACATGTCCATGTGTTGGCACCAGAGGAAAGGGCATAAAGATAGCAACAACGTGCTATCTAAGAATTTTGATTGACATGGAGGCCTGTGTGGTTGTTAAATGTGTCTGAACCAGACAAGTGTTTTGGGGAATCTGAATTACAGGCTGCCAGGCTGAAGGTCAGGCTGTTAGTGCCCTCTCCCCCTTACCTCTGATTGGTATGTTTTGGGGGAAGTCATTTATCATGAAGACCACCTTAGACCAGTGTTCCCAAGATTTTCTATGCTATAGCACACTATGTTCCAAAAATCACTGAGAACACCACAAAACACTCAAACATAAAATAACACACATTAGACTCTGTTTATTTCCTACAAATATACCATCATTCAGTGTGAAACCTGAGCTTGTTTTGATGAACCTGGTATTCTGTGTCAAACTGATGACAAGCACATGCTGAGCTCATGGTCAACTGTCTTGGAAACCTCAAAAGGCTAAAATAATCAACTTTTCCATATGAGCATTTTTGAATTTTTGGTTTTCTCAACACACCTGAGCAATTCCTACGGTGCACTTGTGTGCAGTGGCACATCGGTTGGAAATCACTGCCTCAGACATCTGTGTGTGGTCGGCAGTGCTGATCTGGTTTCTCCGTCTGCTTCAGCATGCACAATTAGAATTTCCTCAGTAAAACAAAAGAGGCACACTAAACAGAAAACACCACCCAGTCACTTTTGAGGGCGCTGGGATTACACCATCACTCATAAAATACTTGGTCATGAGCTCTGCAATTTTGTGGTTCTAATAAGGAGGTTGTTACCATTTATTTTTAAGCCCTCTACTTAATTTTTGAGGCAAATTAATGCAATTAAAAGGCCACATTTAATTGTAAAGTTCATTTTTTTCTGAGAGTGAATCATAGAATAAGCCTCAGCCAAGTCTCAGGGTTTTGGCCTTTATTTCTACAATGGATACCATATGTTGAAATGTCACAACAATTCTCTGTGTGTTTGCTGTCTGTGCCAGTTTTTGCCCTTTCAAATGAGCAGCATTTAGAGACTTAACTGAGACAACACTACCTGATCCCTCTTTAAGCCACAGCTTTCTCTTTTTCATCCTCTTATCCGACCCTGCTCTCATCCTTAATATGTTGTCAAGGCGATAAAATGAGCATCTGTCTTACCTATTTGTCGTGATGCACTATGGGTAAGAGAGATGTTGCACAACACAACACATTACAGGTGGGGTCAGTTAGGTCAGCAGGACTTATGGCCGTGATGTGTTTGTTTTTTAAGTTGATCATCAGGTTGTGAAGATTTATCACAGCTTGACCCAGATGCCCCCACTATCAATCAATATTGATGGAAGCCGGAAAATCTTTCACAACATTGTTTGCACATATGTCATTTGCTTTTAGACGTCTCAGTCGATGTTACTTGCAAGAGTTTATGTTTGAAATAATTGACATAAGCCACCTAATCGGTAGCTGCAAATAAGTGAAGCCTGTGTGGGATAATGTTAATACAAACCAGACTGTGTTAGTTTCTTTGAAGAAGAGGGAAAAAAGAAAAAATCTAAATTCCAGGTTATCTGAAACACATTGGCTACATATGTTGTATTCAAATAGAGATAGACAGAGAGACAATATCTGATCTAGCATGTTAATACATTGTAAACACCACAGACACGAACTGTCAGGCTTCGGTAAAGCTTCTATGGTCAGAAAAGTGTAGAGAGGCTGCAACATGATTTGTTGAAGTGGAGATGTCTGTTATGTAAAACATCTGCTTTTGAAAAGTGCTGTGGCATACTTGGCTCAAAATTCAGAATCCTGAGTGCAATTTTTTACAGCACAGTGAGCTAAAACTAAAACTAAACTTAAACAGCGCTAAGTAATAAAAATGTAGCAAAATAAATCAGGACAAATAAAAAAAGTACTCAACTGTTTAGAAAAAACAAAGAAAAACAAAGGATACTAATTCTGAAATAGTATATAAAGGCACACTAATGTGCTCCACAATGATTTATGGATTGTTTACCAAGCCCATACCATTTACAGATCATAGAGTTCAAGACCACGGTTGACAACCTGTAAAGGTCAAAAGTCAACCTTGAAGACAGGGTCAGACAGGGTCTCAGAAAATTATAACTCATTCCTCCTTGTGGAGCTTTTCTTTGAATCCTGTGCAGGACCACATATATCTACCCAAGTTGGTTTTATTTATGTAGCCCAAAATAACAAATTTGCCTCAAATAACTTTAATCAGTGCATTTATTCTAAGTATTCTTACGATACATGCAGCCAGGACAAATAATGCATGAATTTTATGTTCCAACATACAAACATCTTTCCCATCATTTCTCTTGTTACATGCAGACATTACGTATTGATGACAAACACTAAACGTCGTCTTCATGAAGTCAGTAAAGTACAAAGAGACACCAAATAGTAGTTTCTAGGCAATGAATTATTCGCATAGTTTTGCCTTCTTCTTCTTTTCATATTTATTTGTCTGCATTCTTCTCTTGTGGCTGGTATTCAGACACAAAGTCTAGGCGGTCACCCAACCACAGATTACATTCAACTCTCTCTTTCATGTTTTTCTTTGTAGAAGTCAGCAAATCCACACATCATATAGAGTTTGTGGTAAGAATTAGATTAAAGGCTTTCAATGCCAACATATGATAATGCTTATATGGATCCTCAAGAGAAGACATCTTTGTTGGGTCCACTATGCCTCTGACCCCACCATCTCCCAGACCAGATATAAATGGAGCATTAAAAGGAATTCAGTAACAAGTTGAAATCATCATTCAGTTCCTTAGCTGTACTGACAATTATGCCTTTATGACTTCCAAATAATGTTTATGAAGATTATGAGTGATAAAAGGACACAGATGGCCCGTGTTGACAGATATTTTGCATGTAGTTGACCACAACAGTTATTTATTCAGATCATTGTAGTGAGTCACTGCTGTCGAGGACATTAAAAAGTATGTTGGAGGTTTGCATCTGCACAGACAGAAACTGTTCACCCACAGTAGAATATAATTTTGTAAGTTTGAACCTAAACAGACCGAGTACACCTAATCAAGAACATGCCTCAGCATTTTATATTCAACTTTCATCATTAAACACTATTTGGCAATGAAATGAACAGTATCATGTTGAATTGTCTTTAAAAACTGATTGAAACCATTAACACACGTACATAATGACTTTAATGATATTCTTATTTCCTAAAAAGAGGATAGTGAGCAGCAAACTCTGTGGCTGTGAAGTGAAGCCAATGTGGAGGTGCCAAAAACTGCAGTTCCTTAAACATCCACTTGAGGCTGGCTATAGAACAAGTCAATATCCATAAGCCCCCATATTAAAATGTCCTACTTCACAGCAGAAATAAACATGTTTACAGCCTGGTACAAAAAACTGTTTTGATCTCTATAGCTAATTTCCCCATTCATGACAACTGTACAGAGGCTGAATTTTCATAATATTAAAGCTTAAAGTTATGCATAACAGCACGGTTTGTTTGACTGACGGGTGCCTTTACAGATGGCTTGTTTGAGCAACCATGCTTCATTCAGCCTGCCTCAGGTCCATGGACGACCCACGTCTTTGCTAATTTTTAGATTAGAGGAAGAACTGCCAAGATGCTGGCGGCCAGAGCCACCACATTCTGAGCTTCAAAACGGCTCTTCAAAAATCTATGGGTCATTGATCATCACGACCATATTTATACTATCTACGATAGTGACATGAGACTACTTTTGCATTGTTGATACAGCAGCATTCCTTTATTTAGCATTTTATTATCTTATTACTTTTAACACACCCACAGATTAATATGCACGTATTAAGTATTTACAGACTTAAATATATACATACATACATACATACGTACATACACACCAGGAGATTTTAATTTGCTGCAAAGTTGCCTTATTTCTTTGTTTGGCCACACCACAAAGCCACACATCCCCATGAATGACAATGATAAATTTACATAAGCGCGGCACAAACTTAATAAAAACTTGTGTTTTGTCTCTGACACCAGTTATCAAGTCAGATTGATGACTGGCGGAGGGTTTGGAGCTGTCATCTGTCTCTGGAGCACACTCCCATCAGGCCATGCATCTGGAAGGGGTTACATACCTGTGGCATGTGCAACACTTGGGTTTTGCTATACATTTGAGTGTGAATGTTTTTGTGTAAATGTGCTGTGTGTGACTACTTGAATGCATGAGTGCCATTAATAGAGATATGTGGTTTTGTGGCCCATCGTCTACAGACACATCCAATTGCGTTGGGTGAAATGAAACAGTAGAGTGTTGTGAGTGCAATGCTGCAACTCGCAGAGTTTGGCTGCGTGGTGGTCCTGCTCTCTCTCACTGTTGGTTGTGGGGAGAATTTTCCATCACAAATTCAGTTTGTGGTGGTTTGAAATCAAGCCTGTTGTCAGCTCTGTGGCTCTGGGCTAAACCCCATTCATTAGATGGCAGCTGGTGAAGTCAAACAGGGTAAAAGATGCAGTTTAAAAGAACAAGGGGGAGAGAGGGAGACACATGGGGATGCGCTGTAGAAAGGGACAGAAAGAAACATATAGTGAAGAAATAAAGGGGCAAAACGGGAAGAGAGAAAAGCAGAGGCAAAACTGAGTATGAATTTTGCAGCCTGGTGATTGATAAGCTTTGAATCCAATCCAGAAGAAAGAGTAAAAGCAGAGATTCTTAACACAGTCAGTTTGCATCAAGCCAAAATATAATCTTTTTATGTTGACAGTTAACGAGACCTTATTTGAAATAAATGGAGATAATTATCCCGTGAGAGTCTAAGCACTTCCTCTCCACCCTGCTTTCCCATTTTAAATAGGCAAAACATATGAACTTGGTAAAAAGCAGGAATTAATCTTTCACAAGGCTGCAATTTCCTGTTTGGGAAAATCTTTCTGGGTGATTTCACCACTGGTGTCTGAGTAAAGCTGGCCAATTTGAGATAATTTAATTAGGCATTTAGATCTCTGTGAAAAAGGAAACAAAAAAGGAGGAAATAAAGTTAATAGTTAAAAAGTAAGGGAAGAAAATAAGCATTAGCAATTAAGAGAAAAAGACAGAATGTTAACAGTTAAGTAATGCACAGTGTTTTTGTACACAGTGTACTCAGAGCTTTTTAGTTTTGTTGCATAGCATATGTGTTCAGAGCGATGGCTGCTCATACTGAGGTGATTACAGAGCACTATGAACTTTTTTCTACACTATATTTGTTTGGGTTTGTGTGTGCATTTGTATATCAAGAGTGTAGATAGACTTGCGTGCCTCACCTCACATATATCTGCAAACACGCTTGCTCCAATGCATGTAGTATGTATAGGACTGGACGCTTTCCCTCACTGAGGCACACTAATTGCACCGTGTGCTGTTTCACATGTGTTTTCTCAGTGGGGCCGATTAAGTGAATTATGCCCCATAGCTGACGGTCAGGATGACAGCCACTCTCATTTTGGCAGATTTTACCCTGAGTCAGCAGAATGACAGAGAGCCGTGTGTGTTTACAGCCTCTGCTGCTGTTAAGTGCTGTAGCAGCTACGTGTTGTGTAACCTGTCAGATTTTGTTGGACAGGGGAAAACCATAGAATCTCTTTTACCTGATTTGAGTGAAGAACTTATACTAGTAACACGCAGTGGCTCCTTAAATTGAAAAGTGTGAAAAATTGGGCACATTTCATCAATAAAAATCTTGAACCATGAATGAACCAGTGCGTGTAAAACTAGAAAAAGAACACAGCTTTTGTGTCGCTGCTGGTATTGATGAACAGAAGGTTCAGAGTTCCTTTGGTCTCTGTTGGTCTGTATTGTTCCTGCATTGGTTTTCTGGAGCTTTGTGAATCGGCTTTTGTAATGAGTAATTGTCATCTGCTCTTGACTTCAGGAATGAAAAAAAGAAAACTGCTGAAAAATGTTGAAATAAGTAAATGTGATTGCTGCCACTGCTGTATAAATTCTCCCCACTGTAGCAGAAGGTGTTGCCGGCAGCAAACATAGAGCACATAAAGAGCATAACTTTCCCAAACTGCCGCATCGTATCATCACAACTTTGAAGAAATGTCAGCAGTACGTAGAACAATTGTCTCTTTCAATTGTCTGTAGCAGCTTGTGAAGCTCTCATGTCTTCTGCATTGCTGCCAAAATAACGGCTGTGACCTTTCAACGCATTGGCCTTGGAATTCCTTGTTGCTGATTTTGAAAGGAAAGAGAAACTCGCTCCATGCTGAATGCGTGAGTGTTCCCAGCAAATTACTTTAAGCATGAACGTTAGCGGAGGTGAAACTAAGTTTGCCATTGGACAGTTGCCCAGTTTGTTCCATACCATTACACTTTCTGTGAGTGTTTAAGTCTGCACGTGATTTGCAGATGCATGCTTTTACAGCCAACATCATGGATGAATGCTGTAGGAATATCAAGGTGGAGGCGGAAGTCATTAGCTTTGTTCATTTATTTCAAGTCCACTTTTGTCAGCAATTCACACAACAGATTAAAGAAACAGGATGAAGATGCAGATCTTCATTTTATTTTGGTAATTTTCTCTCCTTTGTTGTTCCTTTGTCAGACTTTAGAGCATTCTTTCACTCTGAGTTCATTCACTTGGCCATGTCAGTGTCATTTATGTGTTTCTTGTCATCACAGAAAAAAAACATTAAAACTATTTCCTGTAGTGCAGCCAGAAGACTGTGTTAAGATTTCCTTTACATATGTAGTCATGTAAGGTGTGTTAGCGTCCCATGTCCTCAAACATGTTTTATTTATAACATTCTTGTGGTAATTTAGTTATTCAAAATTAATTTGTCAATTTGCCTAAAAATGTACAATATTTTGTGCAAGCAATTATTGGTTTGACTCTCCAGACCTGCAGGAAGAATGTGTTTGATGATTTCCCTTTCCTTAACCACAAATTCATGAGGTGCTCTTGGGCAACACACTTTACCCCAATCTGTGGTAGTGGACTGGTGGAACTGGGAAATCTCCATGCATGAATATTTGTAACGTTTAGACTTTAGAACTGGCACTGAAAAGGAGCATTCTTGCTCTGATTTCTAAATGTCGATAGATGCAAATTTGAAGAAAATAACAATAGACAGCAGTGCTCTATTTATCATGATATGTCAGACTCAAAGATCATTACACAAGGAGTTTGAAGAGTTGGTTTTATGGCATCTCATACTGTTTAGAGGTCATGAGCATTAGCTATGGTTTTCCACAGTGCTGGTGCAAAGAAGGTGGCTATGGTTAGGGGCACCGTAGCCAAAACAGACTAAAGAATACTTACAACAGCCATGGGAACTTCTCCCATAATGAAAGAGATGTCAGCTTTTCCATCCCTGAAAACTTTGGCTCGAGATTTATGTTCCGTTCAGTGCAGCCAGACACATTTCCATGTTAGTTTTAAAAAGTGTCTCTGATCGCCGCAAATGTTCCTTCACTCCACCTTGAGGATTTACAACAAAAACAAAATCTGGGTCATTAGGAAAAAGGCTTCTTGCTTCTTTGTGTATGTTTTCATAGAAGTTGAAAGTGCTTGTGGAGTGCTTTTCAATAAGTAATGGGTTAAAAGGTGATGCTGGTTTCAAAGAAAATGTGATTCCTCATTGCATGTGGTGAAAAGTTATGTCAAATTCAAGAAGAAGAATCGAACGTTTTCAATGATAATCATAAGTAGTCTCAGCACTCCACTAAAAATTTCTCATTTAGGCTCTGGCCTTTCTGACAAAGTTGAAGACTGTAAAACAGTTCAAACTGTATCCTTTTTCAAAAGTCGTGGATCCTTTGAAATTGCCCTCTCTTAAACAAGGGGAACCTTGTTTTCCAATCTGCTTGCATATGCAGAACTGCAGTGTGTGTGTGTGTGTGTGTGTGGACTTTTTGCAGCCCCTCATCAGGCTCATTCCACAGCACAGCTGCAGTAGCTGAAGTCACACAGTTTGACTCAAGAAGGGGCTTAGCATCTCATTAACAGACAGAACAAAGTAAGCTGAGAAACAGCAGTGACTACCAACACTGGCTGAGGTACAGAGCACAGGGCTTGTTGTCACTATGTGGCGGCTGTGCTCTACTTTTATGGTACAATGAAAGATGGCCTCACTTGATGGCCAAGCGGACAAGAACATTACAATAACTGAACTGAAGAGCCTTTTGTCTGTAATCACAGAGGAGCCTTAAAACAAGGAATGCATTGAGGGCTTCACCTTAACTTTTCCTGTATATACAATTGGATTTTCTGACATTTTACAGATAAACCTATGAATCAATTATCTGAGAAAATAATCAGTGGATTAATCGATGTTGTTCACTTGGATTGGATTTGGACAATATAAATATACCTGACTTGATTTGATTTAACTTAACAGGGGAAAACGATGGAGGAAATTTGATGCTGCTTTTGTGCAACAGTGTTCTGAGAGGATAGTCGATGCAAACAAGTTCAAAAGATACAGAGAAAACAAAACAGGGTAATGCACTCTGTTGTTTTTTAGATGTAGATATACTCTATAACCACAAACATCCAGTGGAAGGTCTGTCATACTTCATATTTACTGTGTTTGAGTTTATTCTGTTTGTTTGCAAAGATCATTTTACCACAGATGGGAGTTGAATTGTAACAGTGTCAGTCATGTTAGACTGCTTTCAATAAATCTGGGAATGTTCTGACATCTCAACTGATGTTGAGATGTCACATGATCTGTATTTTAACAGAACTCACTGCTCTTAACTCTTTATTCTTTAACAGTACGGACTTCATCATTTGCACCTTTTCTGCTCTTTCAGTATACCTAGTCTAAATCCATGACATGTAGATGATACCAGCTTTGGTAAATCAGTGACATAATAAATTGGATGTCCTTTAAGAGCTCACGTCTTATCAGCACAGACCTTTAAATTTTCAGCATCATTATACCTGTCCTGTTTTGTGAAACATTTTCAGACTATAGTTTGAATCTTCTTTGTCATTCCTTGTGTGTCAATTTTCTCAATCTTTCTCACATTTCCTTCCTTCTCTTTCTCTGTTAGTTAAATATATCTCCTTTCCTGAAGTTTTTCCTCACGGCAGTCCATATTGTGACATTTTAATCTGCACATCCGTGCACATCTGCCAAAACTAATATTTGGCTAAACAGAGGGGTTCAAGAAACAAAAATTCTTTCAGTTATTCATCTGATGCAGACATCAGCCTGTGGCCCTATTAATCACAGAGCCTCTATCTGTTGTTTTTTGCAGAGATTGGACCCGTAACGATCACAACGGACCCCAAGAAGTTCCAGTATGAGCTAAGAGAGCTGTACGTTCAGGTGGGTTCAGAGTTCACATTCATCAGACTAAGGAAACAGCAGCAGTAGCCTGGATGCTATAGTGGAAGCATAAGGTCATCTGGCCTTGATAATACTGTGGTCATACCAGACGTCTGGGTAGGAACATTTGTTAGCTGATTAAGATCAAGACTGGTCAGTCATTGTAGATTGGATGATGAACAAAGTTCGACCATTTATTTTTCTTTACTTTTACAAGAGACTTGCAGTTACTGTTCCAATTTTAAATGAATTTTCATCTTCCACATAATGTAGCTATGTGCTTCAACACATCTAACATTGGTCATATCTTGATCTTGCCTTTGTAAATCAAAAAATCCCTCTTCATCACATGTTTATTTGCCTTCCTGCCCCATTACAAACAAATGTATAAACAAAAACATACAATGGCTAGAAAGTTAAACAGACTTCTGCCAAGTTTGAATTTTTGTTTAATCACTTGGAGAGAGAAGGGAAGTTGTGCAGAGATCCTGTTTGTATTTGAACAAAGCAGAAAAAATCCAAACTGGCACTTTTCATGTCTAAGGACGACAGAGATGGACAGACATAGACGTACAGAAAGCAGTATTCAGAGGTCTGTCCTTTGAAGAAAACTTTTTTGGCACGTGTCTGTGCATCCTTGGCATGTGCTACTGTTAATCTACTGTGCGAGCGTGTTGTGTGTAGCATGGAAGAGATCCAGTTTCCTCTCAATGTTTAATTCCTGACTGTTTTTCCTCCCCTCACCTCTTCACCTACACAACCCCTGAAGAGGTTTTGGCCCAAAAACATGGAAAATATACTCTTTGGAATTAACATTTTTCTTGAAATTGTCATTCTTCTGACATGTCATTATGTCTAAGGGTGAAGATGTTAGGCAACATTAAAAGTGCACAGAGGGGTTATCAGGCCTAGTGTTGGGGGCAGTCAGGGAATGGGGGAGTAGACTTTTGGCCAAAGGGGTTCAGGAGAGACAGAGGATTCATCTTCCGCCCCCTCTGGCCTAAAATCATGGGTCACTCCATTCCAGATGTTACTCTTGGGGGTGATGCATCATAGCCAGCTATTGAACCCCTCAGACACACAGAAATATGTCTGTTGGAAAGCTACAGAGGATATTTGCCTTTGACCCCACCAACAAAACAGAAAGAATAGCGGATGACAAAGACAGACTGAACACTAACATTTATACATACTGTCACACATTTTTGAACTGTTGCTCCTGTCAGTTTAGTTGGAATGAGATTGTTTTCGCCCCCCTTTGTCTACTTTTAGTTGCATATCTTAAAAGCTACAAAGTTTATTAGATATTGACAATTTCTCATAAAGATTACATAATAATGTTAGTGCTATATATGTCCTTCTGATAAGAATGACTGGTATCAAGGACTTTCTCGGGTGCTGCTTGAAAATTGTTCTGCCATAAAATCTGTATAGTTTTTGTTGACACTGTCATAGTTGTTAATTCAGATATATGTGTTATCATTGTGTTCATATTTTTTCATTATAATTTTATTGACAAAAAAAATGGAAACACCTTTCAGCATAGTGTAGTCCAGTAGAACACTATCTTTAAATGGTCCAATGTGTCAGATTTAGTGGGATCTATTTAGGGAATATGGCAGAAATGGAATATAATATGCATTACTATGTTTTAATTAGAATATAATTACCTGTCAATAAGAATGTTATGTTTTTGTTACCTTAGAATGAGCCTTTTACATCTACAGAGGCTGCAGGTCCTCTTCCAGGGAGTTGACCATGTTAAACCGCCTAGTTATGTTCAGTTTATCCCAGAAGAGACAAACTAAACACCGACTCTAGATGGGGCCTTTCGCATTTTTTGCATGTTTCGTGGCTGTTTCTTCTTCATGCTAGGAAAGAAAGGGTGAGATAAGAGGGTTACAATCAGCAGCTACACAGCTAATATGGCACTACATGCTACACACGGGTCCTAACTCTGACTTCAACATTTATTTATTCATTTTTCATAACTGCTTATCCTCATCAGGGTTGGTGGGGGCTAGAGCCAACCCCAGCTGATATTGGGCAAGAGGCGAGGAACACCCTGGACAAGTCGCCAGCTCATCACAGGGCTAAGACATAGAGACAAACAACCATTCACACCCACATTCACACCTATGGGCAAGTTAGAGTCATCCATTAAACTGCATGTCCTTGGACTGTGGGAGTTAACTGGAGTACCCAGAGAGAACCCATGCAGACACAGGGAGAACGTGCAAACAACTCCACACAAGAAGGTCCCAGCCGAGTTTGAACCGAAAACCTCCTTGCTGTGAGGCAACAGGGCTGAACCACAGTGCTGCCTCAACAGTAGATACATAATTGAATTTACACATTTTCAACGTCACCAAAAACTGAACATCATGAGCATCATTGCAGCAGGGATGTTGTATTGAATTACATTAGATTGTACAGGTCTATGTAATAAAGTGTCAATGTATTACATTAGACTCCATACTATAACCAACATATTTGCTGTGTTGGTGGCTCACAAACTCACACATATGCGTGTACACGCTCACCATTTGCTGATTATATCCTTCTGTTTCTCAGGGAGGTGGCGATTGTCCAGAGATGAGCATTGGTGCCATTAAAATTGCCTTGGAGATTTCCTTGCCGGGATCCTTTATCTATGTCTTCACAGACGCCCGTTCCAAGGATTACAAGCTAACTCATGAAGTCCTGCAGCTCATTCAGCAGAAACAGTCACAGGTTTGGATATTAGTGTAATATACAGTATATTATATACAGGTTTAGACGTAAACAGATCACATTTTCATGTGTGTGTGTGTGTGTAGGTGGTGTTTGTGCTGACAGGGGACTGTGATGATAGGACTCATATTGGCTATAAGGCTTACGAAGAGATCGCCTCCACGAGCTCTGGGCAGGTCTTCCACCTAGACAAGAAACAGGTCAATGAGGTAAGTGCATTCCTGAACAGAAATTTAGAGCTGCACCTCTGTTTTTCTTTGCAAAAACAAGTTTAATTTTCGTTTTAAAAAAATTGTTTTTTTTTTCAAAAGACATGCTTTGGTCACAGTATTCAAATAATTTCAGCTTGGCCATGGTTGTACCGTGGTGCTGTATAAATTCAGTGACAGTAGAAGGTTTTACAGCCTCTCTCATGTCTTGCTGTGCCCACATTTAAGTCTGGACTCCAGATCAAATGTGCAGGAAACATTTCATTGATTGATGCATACTGTAGGGCTTTTTTAACTTTTCCAAGAAATATAAATCAACAATTTTGGACTGGGCAGTGAGTCAAAGCTTCAAGTTTGAAAGTATTGCTGTTTTATTGCTGCAAGATAAGAGTCCTTGCCTTGGGAGGAATGGATTCTGGATTTTAAACCATTTTCGAAGAGGACTGCACGAGAGCCCTTCGCTCTTTGTCCTTCTTTTTTAGTAAGATGGATCACATGCAACACTCCTTTTACAGCCTGTACCACAAGGGAATATTTCAAAGGAAGCAATGAAGTAAATTAGAAATGTAGTTTTGTAACTAGTTTTGAGAAACACTGGTATCAAATAACTTGGCCATCGTTTGGTCTGTTTTTTGCAGTGCTTAAACTAAAGAAACAGATTTTAATTGACTATGACATATTGTTGTACACATTTTTTTGTGGCTTTCAGGAACAGAAGGAGAATAAAATCAAGAATTGTACAATTTGTTGCATTTCAAATGATTTATTTTCTCTGTGCACCCAGCCTGAGATTTTTTTAAAACAAATGCACTATATCACTCTCACATTTCAAATGCTTGCTCGTTTACACATTCTTAGTTAAATAGTGTCAGGGTTGGGGTCTCACACAGTAGCTGCTGACTTCTCCATAGGGATGGGGAATGGGGGCAGGAAACTTCCTAATGAAAGCTTGCACATGTTAAGGGAATGACCTTGTATGCAGCTGAGGGGGTAAATATGTTAGTTGGTAAATTTCATGTTTAAATTAATAACTTAACTTACTTTATCAATATTATTTTATCAAAGTACCTTATCTAGGTTGTATTCCATCATAGAGACATTCTTCCCATTACCTTCCGATCGCTGTAGGTTCTAAAATGGGTGGAGGAAGCCGTGCAGTCATCCAAAGTCCACCTGCTGTCCACTGATCACTTCAGTGGGGTCAGCAACACTTGGCAAATGCCCTTTGACCCCAGCCTCAAGGAAGTCACTGTGGCCCTCAGTGGCCCAGCACCCAACATTGAGATAAGAAACCCACAGGGTAAGTGTTACCATACATAAACAAACATATACAATGGTTTGATAAGTATGAAAATGATTTGAATCACATGTTAGTGTCTTCATAGACATCAGGTCTCAACCCATCTGAACATCTATGGGAGATTTTAAACTGACATGTAATACAGTTCTCTCAACCACATACAAAACACCAAATGAGGGAATAAATATCTTTTGGAAAAATGATCTTCCATTGTTCCAGCCGTTCAGACTAAAATAGTCTACGATAAGGAGCATGAAAACTGTTCCAGCTGCTTGTGGTCGCCCAACACCTTACTAAGCCACGTGATTTTCTTTAAACTTTCGTTTTAACTTTACGTTTTGGTGTCACTCTCTCTAAATCAAAGAGCAGGAGCTTTTTCTAGATGTTGGATTAGAGTTCCACAATCATATAGGAAAAGTTTGAAGAAGAGGAGGAATTTTTACTTTTTAGCTGCTATACAGTGCAGAGACCAGGTAGAGAACAGCAAAAAACTTTTTTCAGTCCATCATTGGACTGGGTTGGACGGTGTCCTACACCTTTATATTTTGACAACTAACTAACTTGCAGCCATGTGCCAAGAATTCATTTATATTCATCAAAGCTGCAGAAAAGATGAATAATTGCCTCTGTGTTCATGTTTGGCCTCCAGGGAAACTTGTGGGAAAGAATGATGGCCTCACCGAGCTCCTGCACATTCCCAACTCTGCCAAAGTTGTCAACATCAAGGACCCACAGCCTGGGATGTGGTCTATCAAGGTAAACAATTCATTCTTTACCTGGGAATGTGTGTAAAATTACAGGCTTCTCCTAACAATTCCCAGAGCTGTGTTCTCTTTTAAAAAGACTTAGTGCAAATAGTTCAGTAGTGTAACCTTGGAATGAGGTCACAACTCACACCCCAGGAGGGAGCACTGCCCTTGAGGAATGTTCTTAAGTTGAATTACTGCAGTAATATATCAGCATTTTGAGGTACAGTGATCTGTAATCAATTTAACATGCATGACGTCTGGTGAAAGCATCTCTGAGCAAACAAAACATGATCAGAAAGACACATTAGGGCATTGAGATGATTTTTAAGACAGTCCTGGTAGATGAAGATAAAGCATGTTCAAGGCCACTGCTGTCAACGCAACCTGCTACATTTTTGTTTGGGGTACCACTGCTGTTGTGTTTTTCCTCAAAGAGTTGGAACTGTTAGCACCCTACCGTTGAAGTAATGCAAAGAGGTCACACATTTGACTGCCCGTACTGTCAATGCCAGATGTTGGGAAATGACAAGCATTTTTACCTGACTGATTTGTTGAAGGGGCCTCGATGGCCCCTGTATTCTCTGTAGACTCCTGCTGGGACACTTTCCCTCATCTCTGCATAGCTGTGTTATGTGTTAGCGCTTATTTGATTTACTGGGGAAAAGATCCGATGAAAAACTGTGTCATCTCTGTGTTTCCTTTCAAGGAAATGTGCAGTGGATGAGGATGCATGTATGGAGGATTGGATTTCCCATGATCTGTTTTGGCACTTCTATGCTCTTTTTATTCTTTGACAACATATGGCATTTGGTTCTCATCACATACAATGAAATGTCTGTCAGTCTGACTATAGTGTCCTTTTCTTATTGTGCCTCTTCTTGTCATGCTTTTTAATGTCTCTCTCAGTAGGCAGTGGTGATATTTTGGACATTATAGGAAAACTATTGTATTCAGAGATTAGATTGCATGCATTAATTTGTATAGATGTAGAGTTACCTCAAAAAAGGAACATGGAAGTGGAGTGAACCTTCAGCGAGTAATGCATTTTTGCTTTTGGACTGATGTTGATTTACTGTATAAGATAAAACATGGCCTTTCCAGCTGTGTCTGCACTTAACCTACAGGTTAATCTCATGTTGTGGTCTGTCACTAAACACCAGTGTAAGGAGTCCTTTTTCTGCTCACACAGAAAAACTGGCAGGAGCTGAACATTTCTAACTGTAGTATTGCTGGCTGTCTTTTTCCTCCTGTGTGATAGAGACTCTAAAACACTCTCCAATATGTTGCATTACCTCTGGCAGACCTTTTTCAACTTTTGATTGATTGTTTACATTGGATTTTTGGCTTCATTACAATCAGTTATTAAATGAAACTTTAGGATTAAAAGATGCTCATCGATGAATAGTTCTGTGTTCTGTTTAACATCAACTTAACATCATATCAGAAGGCTTTGATTAAAATCTTTACTTTCTTTGCCAGCTAATATGGTGACCTGTTTTATGGACAGTGCTCTTAGAAGTGATGAGGGAAATCAAACAGACATAAAAAAGAGAAATTGCATCCTCCTGTCTTATTTCTGTCCTGTGTGTGCCTCTCGTTCTGCTTTCCTGCCCTGTCTTCATCTTTCTTCATGAATCTCTTTTTTCATCTCGTTTCCTCGTGCATCTTCATCTAAACACATTTACTCCTTTAATTCTCTCCTGCAGAGAAGCACAGGAGGATCTTCTGTTCTCTCGCTTTAGTCCAAGTATATTTTGGACACAGCCTTTTCCAATCTCAGTCCCCCAGACCACTCTATCTAACTTGCAGGCTAAAAATATCTCCCTCTCATCTGTAGATGTGTTTCCCAGGACATCGAAAGAAATGTGGATAAATACTTTTGGGGGATTTCACTGTTCAGCCATGCTGGGTTTCAGTAAGGCTAATGGCCCGTGACACCACAGTGTAAAACCCAGGCCATAGATTGTGTGTGAAAAGGAATTTGGTCCATTTTAATCTGCCTTTAATTGGATCTTGTGGTGTCGAGTAGATGGTAGGCTTGCCCCACTATCACCCCCTGCTTCTTCAGCTTTGCCTATAATTTCGCTACCTTACATTCACTTTGCACTAAATGTAATCCTTTTGCAAATACTGTATTGGCGATTAGTATAGAAGAAATAATGTCAAAGATGTCAATCAAATGGTAACACCATAATAATACTTCACCAGTAACTGATTGCTCTTTATCTTTGGTCAAGATGCAACTGAAGCCTTTGCACATCTGTCAGAATTTAAAAAGAAATGTTGATTACATTAGTGAGCAGCTCCTCCATTTGTGCACTCTAAAATGTTGAGTTGAGTTTTAATAACGCTATATGTATAATTGTGTTACAGTAATATCCTGTCACACTCTGTATGCATGTGTGTGTAGAAAGGTAAGATTTAACGATTCTCATCACTAGAGGGTTTTTGAGCAATCTGTTAATGTCACTTCATAACAGCGCGTATAGTTCAATTTTCTTTGCAAATCAAGCCATCAATAATGAGATGTTAAACACGTTTCTCTTTGCATGTGTCCTAAATAATCACATCAAGAGGTCTTAAGAGTATACATCTGTCTCAGTTATCTCACTCCAGCCACACAAGAGCTGATTCAGCTGAGTGAGGGTGTATCTGGGTGGGTGTGAAATTGGGAAATGAATAGCTTTAATGACAGGGACTATCTTTGGTAAGAGCATGACCTTTAAAGGACCTCTCTCCGAATTATGGCCTCATTTACAACCAGCTAAAGACCCGGGATAATTCCATGGTGGCCGTTTGGGCAGGTTTGATGACCATGGCACGTATTGTTTTTCATGATGGCAGGAATTAGCATTTAAGACTGTCGTATTCCCTTTGTCTTGATGTTCCTCTTTGTTGGAGCCATTTCACCTCGAGGTTTGTCATCTGTCTGCTGATGTGCACTGCACTGTCCTGGTTTCTTTTCACTGGGAATTTAAGTTTGCGTCATGTAGAACTCAGTAATTGTAAAATACAGTAGACTCACAGATTCTCTTTCATTTCAGGCAATTGCAAATGACAGTTTAGGTTTGCATGCCTCACTCTGCATCGTGAGTCAGTGTCTGTGACACCTTCAGTGTGTTTTACCTAAGGTGAGGAGTTTCCACCTCTCACCAACCTATGTTTCATTGTAATTACTCTGTCTCTGTGTCTCTCAAAGCTTCAAAAGACCTCCACATGATGAAGACCACATGAGCCATTAGCCACTCTTTGATTATAGTGGTCGTGTTTCTGTAATTAAAGTGTGAATGTCAGACTGATTGGGTCATCTCTGAATTGTGGATGTTTTATAAGCTCTGGTGTGAGATAGTCGACAGTCAGCCGTGAATGACTTAGAGAGGCTTGTCTATACATGCAGGGATGGTTGGCATACAAAAGGATGTTACACAACAGTCCCAGTGTGTCTGTGTCTGTCATTTAGGCCACTCAGTACTGCCTTTGACAACTATTCTTTTGTTTTCCTGAATTATACAAAACTTTTCACCTTTGAGTGTCAGTCACGGTTTTTTGACCAAATCAGTTTGGACCAAACTTCTAATGCTGATCAGAAAAAAAATAAATAAAGATGTGGTTGTGAAAAGTGCTTGTTTTATATAAATTCTGATTGCACAGCATATATCACATTACCAGACCAGAGTCCTGGACATTCATATCTGAATGTCCCCTTTCTTTGATACAGACCTCCAGTGAAGGAAGACACTCAGTCCGTATCTCAGGTCTCAGTACTATTGATTTCCGAGCTGGATTTTCCAGAAAGCCCACCCTGGACTTCAAAAAGGCCTCCAGTCGGCCAGTTCAAGGTCAGTGAGGTCAACCATACCAAATTGTAAAAAAAAAAAAAAGAATACCACAGCTGTTGTCTGTCTTTGCTTTCACCTGTTGTGTTCACTTACATCTTGTAGCTTTGGGACAGCAAAATATATAGTATGTGCTTTCCAGGTATTCCCACCCACATCCTTCTGAACACCACTGGGCTTTCACCTCCTGCTCGTGCTGACAGGCTAGAACTTCTGTCAATCACGGGCGAAGTGATCAAAACTTTGCCCATCCGGTACTACCCTGAGCGCAAACCATACGGCCTCTGGAACATCACAGAGTTCATTCCACCCAGCGAGGCCTTTTTCCTGAGGGTGACAGGATATGACCTGGACGGTTTCCTGTTCCAGAGAGTCTCCAGCGTTTCGTTCTCCAGCATTATACCTGGTCAGTGATGCACGTTGTCACAAATATTTAGATGGCGATCTGAGGGATTGATGAGTAATTTGATTAGCTGCTGAGTAATGAACTTTGTTTTCTGATTTCATTCATCTCACTTTTAGATGCCCCGAAGGTGCTGATGCCAGCCACAACTCATGGTTACTACCTCCAGAGAGGGGCTGTCAGATGCCAGGTAGACAGCCTGATACCCTTCACTCTGCGCTTCAGCAGGGATGGGAGACGACTTGGGGTGGATCAACTCTTCAGGTGAGCAGAGTTGTTTACAGTCTGTACAGCATGCACAACACCATCTTTCCTTAGAACCTGAAGTCCCAAAGTTAGATATCAAAAGGAAAACATGTTATAAAGTGTATACATCTGCCAACATTGTCTGTATATGCCTGTTCCACATGATATACTTTCACCATAAGGGCATTTTATCCATGTCCCATTTCCAACCTTTTAAGCATTTCAGATTGTGGTTTGTCAGAACTGTATTTGTTCAGCAGCTTTATGTGTTGCCTTTCTACTACCTTACCAGGGTTTGGAAAAAATCAGCCACATAGTCATGTTTAAACTGAAAATAAGCTCCACAGATGCACTATGCTGTTGGGCCAATGATAAAGGATTTGCCTCTTCTTTCTCACAGATCTACAAAGTTTGATGGTTCTGAGAATACCATACCATACCAATTACCTCTTTGGCCACTGACTATTGGTTCCACATTTAATGAAAATCTACTGATACCTTCTGAGAGATCTCTGTCCAGCAGGCAGAAAGACAAACGGAATGGATAAAAACCATTCGATACTTCTGACTCTTTTGAAGGAGGTTAATACTCCCATATTCTATTTCCATCTCTATACAAAATCCAGTTGGATTTTCACCAGATCAAGGGATGAGCTAGTAGCAGATCGAGTGGACTCAGCATTATTTTTAACAAATAGTGAAGATAAAGGTATTGAACACTCTTTCTTTTGATCTTAGTGAGTCTGACAATGCATCATGGGAAATACCTGAGGTAACACTGAAGGATGAGGGCTACTACGAGTGTATTGCTATCAACAGCGCTGGGACAGGAAGAGCTCGCACCTTCCTGGATGTATCAGGTAAGCACACATACTAAGACTCATTCACCCTGTCACAGGAACAGGTAACTTATTTTGTGGTTTCCTTATAATGCAATAGACCATTAAAGTCATAACTGCAAACAGACATAAAAAATACATATGTCTTTAAAACATCTAAACTCTGTCAGGACAAATCAACTCTATTGCATAGTGTGAAATTGGTAACCATATTCTTAACATAAATTAACTGAGGCAAAGGGACTTTGCAGAAATTGAGACAAATTATGTATCAAAAAAAGAGCACTTTACTAATACCTTACCAGGAAAACTTTTCATTACACACACAAACACATGGGCCAATTACAACATGTTAGAAAGACTCGCCACATAGACAGCATCCACTTTTGTCAGTGGACTGTAATGCTGTAGTTTATCTCGTGGTGAGCTACCCTCCATCACTGCGTGTAATGAGTCAGGGCTGTCAGACAGGAATGCTTATGGGCTGGCAAGCATTACACTGTCATCAAGTGTAATTGGTGTGTGATGGGTCTACTTGCAGGGCAGCAACCAATTTAAAGTCCAACTGAAATTAAATTGCATTTTTTTTACACAGTCTACATATTAGCTCTGTAAATCATTTGCCCTCCATTCAGAGAACAAAAAAACATATTAGAAATATTTTAAATTTTTGATTTCATGGTGTTGCTAGTTTTACATGACTTCGATAGAATTCCAGTATTCTGTCGAATACCGGCATCTGTCTGCGTAGATCATGACTTTTTTTTAGATAAAGCCAGTCAAATCTTGCATAAAGCAGTAAATTCAGTCTTTCATCATAAGCAGAGCAAGTGGTCCTGCTGAGCCAGACAGCAGCCTGCTACAACACAAGAACCATAGACTTTGAATTTCAACCACATCAGCTTTCCTGCTAAAGTTTCCGTCTTATCTTACTTTAAAAAATGAACACGTCTTGTCCTGGGCCTTGGTATGTTGAATAAGCAACCAAACACACATTCTTCATGGAAAAGTGCACTGCTAACGTCAGTTTGCAGGCTAGCCAATTAGCTGCTCTGCACGCACATTAAACAGCATGTAAACATACCAACAAATGTCACCTTGGTCCGATTAGATGCTGGTGTGGCCCTACTCTTCAAAACTGCACGGTCTGCCCATTGACATGTACACTACAGCACAAGTTATTTTACTTTGTTTCTTGTTCCTAAGCTCACTCACCGATCACACGGCATAAAAAGAACATTTCTCATGTTTACCCAAAGACCTTTTTTGTTTATTTCATTAATTAAAAACTATTAACCACACATTATTGACATTATTTTAGACAAGAAAAACTAAATCCAGACTGCGTCTAGTAGTGAGGCTGTAGATTGAAAACACATGAGAAGCTCAAAATCCAACTCAAACTGATGTAAAATGTAAAAGGCCCTATCTAGTTTGCCAGTTCTGGGCTACTATAGAAACATGGCAGGACCCCCTCCCTCTGTAGATATAAAATGCTCATTCTAAGGTAACTAAAACACAACGATTCTCATTTTCAGGTGATTATATATAAAAAACATACTATTAAGTATTATATACTATTTCTGCCAATAGATCTTCCTAAATGGTATCTTTAAAGAACACATTCATATTGTATAAAGACAAAAACTACCCTGATGCAGCAACATGGATTAGTTTATGTCATGCTCAGTAGGTTTACACACACACTTTCACTACTTATGAACATAGGGTTGGTGTCAGTGGATGTGGGTTGAATTTTATAGGTTTCGCTTGCTGTGGATCCCATGCAGAGAACCTGCATGATGGCAGAATTAATGTAGCTTTATGGAAAATTTGACCCTAACAGATGTTGTAATACATGCTTCACAGCAATCATGTCATGAGGTTTATGGTATGGTTCTTTTGCCTGACTAGTAAACCAATGGACTGTAAATATGATGTAAGAGAGAATATATATAAGGTTTAAATAAGTGTCAGGCTGTGTCAGAGACAAAACAGTATAGTGATAGTTTCGGTGACTCAGGTGCACAGTCAGCACTAACAATAAGTGGATAATAAATATGACCTCACACTGAAATTTACAGTATAATATAAGTAATAAATTACTCAGATGATGATTTTGTGATCATCATGACTATCAGAGCTCTGAGCACAGATAAAACAAATGGGATAGTATAATGATTTATACCTTTAGTCTCACCATTGGCCAAAACAAGAACTCATTTTTGCCTATTCCAAAATCCTCTGTAGTGCACTTATTTTTCAGTCTGAACCCTTTCCATTATGAGACACCAGAGCTGACACCACATGAGTCCCAATGCAGTCAGTAAATGTCTCCTTGTCCAAATCTTGCTTTCCAAAAAACGTCCTGCTTCGTGAAATTCACTGGAGCCTCATCAACATGATGAATGCCAAGCAGAAAGTAAGAAGGCGGAGTGCAGAGAGTGAGAGGTAGCTGAAAGGCGCTTTGTGAAACAAAAGAAGGAGAGAGGGAGCCAGGCAGGGTTCTGTGTAATGTATGTAATGTGAGTGCAACTCTTTACTATAATTCACCCACTATGTTCATGGTCCAAGGGTGCAGAGGTTACTTAGTTTGTCCAACTTCTACCTCTTATGACGTCTCTAAAATTAAGTGAAATGAATCCTCCACATCCACTTTACTTTGTTCCTGAGCCAGTGATATTCTTAACAGGATGGCAGGCCACCACATTTTACACTTATACACACAGAAACTCACATAATACCAACTCAGCTGCCAAATCTATGTCATCCTAATCCCAATGAGCTGTGCTGAAATCCCCAGTATCCTCTTTCTATCAGAGCCAAAGCCTCTGCTGCATCTCATCGCCCTCATATTCTCTTCCTCTTGTTTTTTCCCTCCCTTTCTCTTTTCACTGCTTGGCTCTGGCTTACTCCTGAAAAAAACTGACAACACAACGAGGTTCATGGAATGAGTGTTTTTGACGTGATGATGAGAGAAAAGACAGAGATAGTGGAAGAGAGAGAAATAAGAAATAAGGACAAATAATAGACATCATTTTAATAGAAGCTGTTTCAAAAATCTGATTTATCTCACACACAACAAATATAAACTACATGAAATACCTTTATACATAGCTAAGAAACAAATACATCTAAACACACTGTGGGTAACATCAGTGCATTATACGAGGGTTTGACAGGCATCAATATGCTGGTTGTGGTGGTAAGATATGGATTACTTAAACTGCTGATGTAGATAAAGGAGCTCTCTCCCAGATGACGGCTACACACCTGTTGTCTCTAAAGTGAACAATAACATTTTATTTCATTACTCTTTTGGTAAATAGACACTCCAGCAATTTAGTATGAACTTTTATAAAGTTGGATGACTTGAGACAGATTAAATGAAAATTTGTTAAAAATCGAAGCAGCAGAGGCAGCGATATCCTGACTGTTAGCCCCAGATGGGTCCATCTCCAGAATCACTAGATCCTACATTTCCCATAATGCAATTGGGAAAAAAAAATAAAATAAAAATAATAATAATAATAATAATTTTGGTTTGGTAAACACCCACATTTTCAAACTCTGGTTTGTAACGCAGGGTTTCTGTTATAAATCTACAGTCCAAGTTGAATCTGAACTGACCTTGGTGATATTAGAAGTGAAATTGGTTAAATTGTAATGTTTGAAAGTTGAGTTGAGTTGGGTAAGAGTAAACCAATGGCAACAAAGCAGGAAAAGGAGCATTACATCATTTAATTTAACTCTCACGCCACTCAAGGGCATAACACCTGCATGTTTAGCCATGGTTTTACGAAAACTCCCAGAAAACAAAAACAAAAAAGGCTTATGTGATTTTATACATCTGTAGTGTTGTGAAATAAGTTAGTCCTAATGATTGTAAGCTCACCTTTATGTATAAAATCAGAGGAGTGGGGTTAGGGTTAGGGGGTTTATGTAAGATTCACCTGCAATTGAAAATTGCATCATTTTAGGTGAGGTTTAGTGTCCATAGTCTAAATTATCCTTGCTGGCTTGTAACCCTTTAAAGTGAAGCATTGTCTACTAGCGAACCCTTGTTTAAACCAATTCCATGAATTGTAAGCAATTCAACCAAAGATGTTCCCTTCGCAGTTTATTTAGAATTGTTTTAGGTTGAAGTGGTTAGGGTTGAACTATCAGGACTTCACAATAAAAGAGAAATTAAGAAAAAAAAAAAAGATTTGTGTAAAAGAAATGTGCTCTCACAACCCTCAAATCAAATCTACCTGCTGGGGCTTTTCCACTTTGACTCAAGCAGAAAGTCACATTTAGGGTTAAAAATTTTAGACTTCCAAAAATTACTATGGCCTGCAGCACTGACTGGAAAATACTACATTTCCTTACATACGTAAGCATCAGCAAGAAAGTAACCACTTTAGCTTTCTTTATAATGTGAAGTTCCTGGCAGCTGCTAACATTATACCCTCATCCTGCAGAGCCGCCTCCAGCAATCACAGTCGAGGGTAATGTAACCACGTCTCCTGGTTCCCATGCTGTCCTCACCTGCCATGTCGTCAGTACGGTCAACTTCAACCTCACCTGGCTGAGGGGAGGTCATGATGCCCGTCTGGACCCACGGGTGCATGTCTTGACCAACCTCTCGCTTCAGGTGTCCTCTGTGACCCCAGATCAGTCTGGCTGGTATGAGTGCATCGCTATTAATGAAGGAGGGGTGACGGCAGAGCGGATCTACCTCACTGTACAAGGTGAGGAGTGTGTGTTATATCTGCATGTGTTTAATATGATGCTGTGGTGATCAGAAATGTGCGAGGAGTTGGAAACAATTTGTTGCTTGTGTACAAAAACGTTAAAGCGCACATCAGCTTCCAAAAGCTGGGGATACCAGGCCACAGTTGAATGTGACGTATGTGTGTGTGTGTGTTTGTTAGACTTTGTCTTTGGTATGTGTGAATGTTTCGTCTGTGTGATTTACACCGTGGGGGAACAAGACTCTTGGCAAAACACACTCCTTCCCAAATACGTGATCGTATCCCAAGTGCCCCCGCCCTTCTTACCTCCCCAGCTCCCTATAATTCACTCTCTTGCTTTATGGGACGTGCGAAAATTATTTATGCCTTACTCTTACGTAGAGCTAAAGTAGAGTTTTCCATCTCTAGACAGCTCTTATAGTTTTGTTTCTAACACTTCACTGACACTGAATTAGATGTAAGAGAATATCATTGGCTATCTGGCCAGCACCACAGAGCATCGGCCCGCGCCTGGCCAGGAAATGGCGATGTATGTAACTGAGCCATTAAAGCCTGTCATTAGCAGATGATTTCAGCCAGAATCCATTGAGGAGAATCCAGGAGGTGTAGAGAGTTGAGAACAGCAAAGGATTTTGTTGTACATAATCCAATCTGTTCAAATGAACATCCTGTATTTACTTTGTTATACAACCATAGGTCCCAGAAGAAGTTAATTCAAAGGCCATATGCAGTTTACTGTAGCCTAAATTCCTCCTTGTATGCGTCCTGCCAGGTCTTGATGTTTTGAAGCAGCTCTTTAAAAATGAAAAAGAATTTGTTCCACTTCACTTAAGATGACTTTTTTCTAACCTAAATTTTAATAATTGTCAAGTTCACTGTGATTTTAACTTGTTCACAGTTGTCTCAATGACACTGATTGAAAAAGTTTAGCAGGTTGAAGACCACTGCTGCAGACAGGTTTGGAGGGACACTCTGTCATTTAACTCATCTCACTGAGTGATAAGTTGCTCAGTTGACTTGTCTTTTTCACATTTTTCCTGGTTAAACTGGATATTTTTCTTATTTATCTCCTCCACCTGTATGTCATTTTCATTGTTTTTTTTATAACCAATTTCTTACTGCCTCTTTTTTTTTTTTTTTTGAATCTCTTTCTCTCTCTAAAACAGCTGTCAGCAAGCCCTGGGGGTTACCTAATTACCCCATGATCAGCCCCCTCCTAGTTATTAGTCTTACTTTGAAGTGAGTCAAGTTTGCTGACATCTTACATCACTCGGGCCAAACACAGTGGAACTGAGTGCATGTCTGTATGTCATTGGTTGACACTAAGACAACAACATTTTTCCTGTTTTAACCTTAATCCACATTAATCACTCATTTCAAATGCAAATATATCACACACTGCAGATATTTCAAGCTGTATTTAGGTGTATTTTGCCAGACAACTTTGCAATAACAAAATTGTGATTTGATTGACAGCACAGCAGGTCACGTGCGTCAATCAAATCACCATTTTCTGCTTGTTGGATGTGATCAGTTTAGTTTCAGTTTCAGTTTGTTATCCACAGTTTTGGTGTTTACAAATTGTAATAGCTTAAAGAAGTGGATTTTTGTGGCTGCTTTAATGTGGTATTCTTAAGATATGTTGTGGATGCACATTGTTGAAGAGATGAAGGGAGAGAGGATGAGGGGGAAGAGTTAGAGAACCTGGGAGTTGAGATAGGAGGAGGATGCATTGTGAGTGGGAGTGAATGCAGATGGGTGAGGGAGGAGGAAAGAGGGAAAGATGGAACAGGTGATGAAGGGAGTGTTAAAGACAGGCTTCATCCTGATGCGCTGAGCCTGCTGCTGACTCAGGTTAGAAGAATGTGTCTTCCCTTTCAGGAACCTCCTTATTTCTGAACTCAGAGGTGTCCCTGCCCCCCTCAGGGCACGGTGACCGCGTGACTTAAAAGAAGCAAGTGAGGTTAGAGCCTGTCTGACCCAGAAAGGGGCCCAACGGTTGCCCTTACTTTGGACCATATCTGGGCCATACAGTCAGAACAGTACAGCCCTAGGCGCCGCTAAGATTAACATCAATACAGTGGCAAGTTGAGGCATTTCAATTTGTTTCAAGTCAAGGTTGTAATATATCAAAAGTATTGCCTGTAAATGTATTGTCAGTTACTGGTAAATGTGCTGTATTTCTTTCAAAATGGGACGTCACTGATGATTGAAGTTGAAGAATAATAAAACTCTATACATTTCTTCACACCTACTGTACTCGTGTCTATTCAACCCTTTAAACTTACGACTGCTGGCCTTCTATCACCCCAGTGTTTACCCTCAGTCAACCCAAAGACACTGTCATATTTTGGTTTGTACAGATGGCATGCAAGGAATAACAAGTTTGTCTAACTGTCTTTCCTCTGGTCATAGGAAACAGTAAAATAAATCCCTCTCTGGCATCTTAGGTAGAGACAAATTAGAATTTTGTAGTGTTGGAAATCTTCCGTCTCTCCATTGTGGCTACTAGTTCTCACACTGTATTTTTATACACATTGGAAAGGTCAGAGACTCTGGAGATGATTCGAGCAGTGGGATTAGAATAGAGAAAACACACCCTTGACGGTTGAGTTACACATCATGAATCAATTGGAAAATCTTTTGAGATTCTGCAGCTTCTCTGGGTCTGGATTCAATATTCCTCCCTGTTTTACCAATAAAGGAAATGATGGTGAAAGATATGCTGTGAAACATTATTGGTTGTAGTAACAGCCATCACTCTTCCTGCTATAGTGACAATAAAAGTTTATGCTCTGTTACATGTTGTGGCTGAGGCTGAATTCATTCAAAATGTTTGATGTATCAAGATTTTTGTGACATTTCCCAAAGCCAAACACACTAAATCTTAAATCCTATCCTCAGTGATGAAAATCATATTTTACAAAACATTTTCACATCAAGAAAAGAAGACCCAAATCAACTTTTTACAAATTTTAAACTACAGCTTTGATTTTTACTTCTTACCATGACCTTTTCAAAGATAGATTATTGATTAATTGATCAAATCTAGCCAATATATTTAGTGAATTGCATGACTGAATTAGATCAAATATTAATTTATTGATTGATTTGTGCATTTGTACTTTTCCCCTCTCTTTTCTCTAGAGGTGCCCAGAGTTTCAGTACAGCCTCGGAATCAAACCTTCACAACAGGAGAAGAAGTGAGGATCAGATGCTCGGCCAGTGGCTACCCTCCACCGCGTCTGGTCTGGACCCACAATGACATGTTCATCATGGCATCCAGCAGGTACATTCCTCTCCTTTAACATGAATAGATTTGAAGACTTTTATGTATCTTCATTTTAGAATTGACAGTTTAAAATGTTTTAATTGATCTAAAGAACGGTTTCTTAAACAGAGCTGGTGTTTGTATTTTATGGGGTCAGTCAGTCAGAATTGCTAGTTTTACTTCTCTCAGTCATTCTCCTTGTGTGTCTTGTGTGTTCAGACACAGGATGACTCCTGATGGCACACTGGTTATAAGAAACATGGAGAAAAAGGATGGAGGAGTGTATGGCTGCCTGGCCAGCAATCAGGCTGGGACAGACACAATGACCTCCACCCTCACTTACATTGGTAAGTGCCACAGAACACATGCATCCAACCATTTCCATTTGTTCTCTCTATTATACTGATGTTTTGTTTATTATTTGATGATTCTCCTCCCCTAGAATCTCCTGTGGTGACAGTGGCTTTAAGTGAAATTCTCATTGGCATTGGAGAAACCACAGTGATGGCCTGTTCTGCGTCTGGAACCCCACAGCCTGAGATCTGGTGGTACAAAGGTAACATTAGAAGCAGAGCATAATAACAAAATTTGCACGCAAAACGTACAAACCAAAACCATGAAAGAATTAAAAGCTAAAACATATTCAAATTACAGAAATATTTATTGCAGAGAATGATTAAATGTTTTTTTTCCTACTTTAAATCAAACTGACTATACTCCACTGATGCTTTTGTTCAAATGTCTAGGTGATGTCCAGCTGCATTCATCATCACTTTTGGTTGTGGACACATTTGGAGGTACACTGACAATTAAGGAGACTCAGGATGCTGATGCTGGAGATTACACCTGCGTAGCTGTCAATTCTGCTGGCACCTCGTCAGGAAAGATCTCTCTCGATGTAGGAGGTGAGAGTGGCACAAAGTTGGTTAACCTTGTAAAACAGAATAAGAACAGAATAAACAGAAAACCATGGCTTACCATGGCTTTGTGTAGACTGCAACTTTATTCAATTTGACAAGAGTTTGGTAGTGATGATATGAATTTTGGACCCCTAAACCGTAAGTGGAATTTCAACTCTCTGTAGTGGCTTTTAAGCCTCTGGTAGGAACTTTATTCCAAATACACCCATACATAGCTGTGAAACCTGGTTCTGAGGCCAAATATTTAATGATACAGAGTATTTGTACCTCTACACATACTTCACACTATGCATACACTTTAGTGAGCTAAACTGAGTGTGTATCTGTGGCAAAGAAAAGATAGGAGCAAAGAGTGACAGCACTTTATTTGGAGCCTTAAACCCTAAACCATCAATGGATTAATTCACAGTATATACTAGTGTGTGATGTCTGTGTTAAGTGATACAAAGGCTGCTTTGGCGCTGTTAATGAATGATGCCTTTGCCAGGCCAAGGACAGAACGTGCCTGGTTTACCCCCAAACAAGTTTACACAGGGGTGTGTCAGTATCCACGCATGGTTAACTGTGCAAGTCAGTTTTTTTCATGACTGACATACAACACAGACACACAGAATGCATGCTCAACGGTCTATAAATCTGTTGTCAATACTGCATTTTCATATTTCTGTGTTGTGTAAATCCAGACTAGCTAACAGGTTTAGCTTACACTTTTGAGTTCCATGTAGTTCAGTACATCTGGTCCTAAAATAAATAGTGAACAGCCCAAACTTACATGATGGACAGCTTGATGGTCTGTAGAATGCAATACAGATGGATGAAAATCCCCTGAATTCTTTGACTTTCTCCATCTTCAATCTTGATTGCTCCAGCCACTCCCAAGTTCACCCGAGAACCGTCAGATGTGGCGGTGGACATCGGCTCCAATGTGACCCTTCCGTGCCTTGCTGAAGGTTACCCCGAACCACAGGTCACCTGGAGGAGAGAGGATGGACTTCCACTTTCCCAGAGGCCCCGTGCACATGGCACTATTACACAGAACAGGGGAAGTCTACATATCACCAGTGAGTTTTTTTAGTGGGATATGTGCATACACATTACACATGTGAAAACTTGAGGTTCACGCCTAAATGTCCTATTTTCTCTCAGGTCTGTGGGTGGAGGATGAGGCAGTATATATCTGTGAGGCTCACAATCACTTTGGCAAGATCCAGGCCCAGGCCAGAATCACTGTGACTGGACTGGGTACGTGCAACATTTGAAAAAACAGTTTGCCTCTCTGACTTTGACTCTACTTCTGTCACTCTGTCTCTGTCTCTTTACCTTTAAATAAGTACTAGTATTCACTGGGCAGCAGGCATTGTAATTTCTTTGCATTGATTGATTCATTCATTAACTTTAATCTTCAAGAGGAAGTTGATAACAATTTGAATGCAATATATTAAGTGGAAAATGCAGTAATACAGAAGTGTAGCTGAAGTGGAAAAGTGCTCAGTGCTCACAGCTTTTGCACAAGAGCACAAAATGCCTACACACACTCACATGCTTATATTCTCTTTTGCTGAATTAGCATTTTTCTGAGTATGTCGAATCAAAGATCATATATACTTTCCATGTCCAGTACATTTTCCTTTGAGTACCTACATCTGTCTGTGTGTCTTTGTGGATGTGTGCGTGTTCCTGTTTCAGTCTTTACATGTGAATGCGAGTTCATTAGCACATTTCAGTGGGTGTGTTTGAACACATGTGCCTTGTTAACCACTGTTTCTGTTTCACTGTTTTTCTACAGTGGAAACACACTGAGCTCTTATATGTAGGCCAAAGGTTAGAAAACACAGATCAACCCAGCTGACATATATTACTGCCCTACTGCCCCATTTCTCGACAATGCTGTCTCATGAGACACACACACACACCCAGTGCAGAAACATATAAAGGTTGCTTCAACAATGGTTGAAGAAGAGAGCAATGAAGCTGGCATATCCAACCACCCACGCAGATGACATCAGCATTGTCTGTTTGACCACAGTCAAACCATTTAGACAAATGTGATGTCACATGTCATTAAATGTGTGTGTATGTGTTGTGTAGAGGTATGAATATGTGAGAGAAGAAAGGAAGGGGTGTGTTGATACTTTTAGCAGCTGTGGAAAGTTTATACTGTATATGCTGTATTGTTAATGTGTTTATAGCAACCAAACATTCCCTTTTTGTTGTACTGTACACACACAAACACTTACACATGTGTTTCCTTTGAGTTTTGCCAGTGGTAAAGACTTTTGATCGTTTATTATTTCTGCCTGAAAATATTTAAGAAAATAAATACAACCACACTTATCTGTCCATTTTGTTGACACACCAAATTTGAAACATTTGTCATATTTTATGCATTTTATGACTGTGAGATTTTTTTCAAGGATGAACTGGATTGCAGTATTTCGTTGGGTTCTTTTGGTTGTATGCTTTCAGACACACACAAAGTTAGTTGACCTGTGTGTATGTGTGTGTTTTTGGAGTCTCTGCACAGAAGATGCTGCTACCCACATATCATGCATGTCAGCAACATCAAATAGCTTCACAGGATTTTTACAGCTCCCTGCTGACCTGAATCTACTTAATCATTGTCTTTTATTCTTTCCTGTCATTCTCTCACCCTTCTTGATTTTTTTTTTTTTTTTTTTTACATAACCCCTGTATAATTGCAGTCTCGCCTGTCATTGCGATGAGTCCGACTGTGCTCAATGTGATTGAGGACCAGCAGGTGACCTTGCCATGCGTGCTGTTGGCTGGGAATCCACTGCCTGAGAGGCAGTGGCTACACAACTATGGCTTGGTGAGGACACAGAGAGGAAATTCACAGTTCGTCTTTATTTTTTCACCTAACCTAAATAACCATGATTTAATTTCAATCTATTTAACCTACAAATATTACAGGTGACTTCAGACCAGTATGTGACAGTGAGGAAGGATGGTAGTCTGCATATTGAGAGAGTTCAGCTGGATGATGCGGGTGACTACACCTGTTTGGCTGAAAGCGTTGTTGGGGCCACCAACCATACCACCACTGTCAACGTCTATGGTAGTGTACAAAAACATTTACAAACCAACTATAAATATACACGCATAACTGAATTGTTTGTGCTCTATCAGCACAATCACCAGGACAAACGAGTATATGCAACATGAACTGGAGAAATGCATTGTAACTCCTCCTTTGGGCATTCAAACATAGATACTGGCGTATGAACAGAATAATGAACGATAATATAGTAAAACACAATCCATTTATAAATCCTTAGAAATGTCCTTGTAGCTGCGTCCAACTACATTATGTACATTACAAACCACATATATTTTGTCTTTGAATTCTGCTTATAAATCCTAAAAAAGGGGACTTACTGTAAAGTTAAGTGTTGTCACTGAAACAATTAAAAGTTTCTGGTACTGTGCATACTGGGACACGTAATAGAAATGAGCCATGGTTAATGTTACTAATCACACGTGCTTCTCTGCTATGACAAGTGAAAAGGGACTATTGTGTAAATGTTTTATGAGATATGAAATGCCCCTCTGTGTTTTCTTTCTCTTTCATTCTGGTACCTCCTCCATTTCTTGTTGCCCCTCTTAAATGTCTCGTTTACACTGCAGAAGGCTCTTAACCGCATGAATAGGATTATCTTTGAGGGTGCATTAAAACCAGGAGCAGCTGACGGTAATAGAAGAGTTTGGAGCACAGTGAGAGGGGGAAATGTGTTTTCCATTTATACTAAAATCAGTCATTGCCAGATTATACCAACTTAAATAGGAATCGTTTGCAGTGTGTACATAAAAGCACTGACTCCCTCGGTGCTTGAAATTAGGTCAGTCCTTTTCAGATGTACTGTACATACACAAAGCACTGGACATTTACACTATGTAGGTCAGTGTATTGTTAATTGGCCATAACCTATGAGAAATACTTTCTGTAGAGCCTATATCTGCAGAGTACATTCAGATAGAAGATTACCACCTTGCATTGTGTACACTGTGTGTAATTTCTTTGTTTAGTTATATCACATTTTTTCATTTCCAAGAAGATGCTCCAAGACTCCAAGGGATGATCTTTTCTGCAGATTCCCAGGATCGTAACAAACAACAAAAACAAAAAAAAAATGGAAAGGAGGGAGGGAAAGGACAAGAAAGGGAAGAGGGAAGGGAAGGGAAGAACCACATGAGTGGAACAAGCATACTGAATGCTGTATGTTCAGTTAGGTACATGCTTTCTCCAGATGGGTTTGAGACAAACACAATAAAAGAGTGGTGGCAGTGTATACTTAGTGTATGACAACCACACACACACAGTATGTGCAAAGCACAGAATACATCTTTCTTACCACTTTGTAAACACTTGATAATTATATGTATGTATGCATTAAAAACATATTAGACCAACTATGTCTTGATTTTGTTCTTATGTTTCCAGTTATTCCTACCATTCAGTATGGCCCTCAGGTGTTCAACACAATTGAGGGTACATCCATCACTCTGCCCTGCCGTGCCAGTGGAATACCTACCCCTGACATTACCTGGACAAAGGTATGTATTGGTATTACTGGCATCAGTATAAAGTACGTCAAAGTAAGAGCAGTACTCTGCTTGCAGTTGTGTAGTGTTTTCCTGCCACTGAAGACCTTCATTTTCTCTCCATTAATGGCAAAATAATGAAAGGGAGATAGAGGGAAACCGCATGAAATGAGTATTTCAGTATTAGGAAAGCTCTATCGCCAAAATAAGCAATGTGATGCCATCCCAAAGTCATAATTTCTTACTGACTGCTTCAAACGTTCAAGAGGCATTTTATGAGGTCTTGACTCAGAAACTTCCACTCATGCACAGATACTGTACACCTCTTGACTCTTTACTTGTAACTTAATGCTGTTACCCATTATGTATACTATTTTTATTTTTGTAGTCTGGCTGTGCAGTTTTGTGCAGTAATAAGCTTAACTTGAAAGTGTATTTTCATTTACAAGGGAATGGGTCCTTGTGTTGTTCCATGTCAAAGGGTTGCAATATATTTTTAGTACAAAACTTACTCTGTTAGTGGCTCTGGCAAGACAATAGCATATGATAGGAAGGGTACATGTGTGTGCCTCATGTGCTGATCAGCTCTACCTGTGACCATTGGCCTGTACAGTGGCTTTACATGTGCACTTTTGTGTGTTAGTGTGTACTATAATCCAGTGTGTGTATGTGGAGAGTCCCTCCCTCTTTTCCATCTTTTACACTAGTTTCTCGGAGTTGTAAAAGCGATGCTGTTAAAGTGAACAGGGCTACGGGGACATATGAAACTAGACCCTGCTAAGTTTTACACCAGCTGTTTAGATGTGATTCTCTCTGATTCCATTGCTTTTCTCTATAACATCAGTCAAGTCAGGTTAGTCATGTCTGATCCAAAAGGACAGTCCAGAGAAAACACAATCCTGATACACTGACATCACATTTGCTTTGTGTTTTGATTCTTCATTTAATTCTATAACTATTAATGTTTTATTCACAGCCTTTCCTTTTAACAGCAGGGAAGGAAATCAAATCATAAATTTAAGAAACCTTAGTAGGTCAAACCACACATCGTACTTCTTTCTTGGATACCACGTCAAGTGTAAATAAAGCTGAGTTAATGAAACTATGGCCCCTGCCCTTTCCCTGCTGTGATTTGTTTTGTAGGGTGGGGAGCTGCTGTATTTGGGTGGTCCAGCCTTCTCTCTTGATTCTGACGGCAGCCTCCTCATCACCTCCCCCTCTGGAAATGAGACTGGAGAGTTCATCTGCACAGCTACCAATGCTGCTGGCTATGCCTCAAGAAAGGTCCAGCTCACTGTCTACGGTAAACCTCATGACCAACTAAAGGCTGGATGAAGTCTGTATAAAAATAAAGGAGCTATATGTAACATTTAACATTAACAATTAATTCTGAGACATTAATATAATTACTATCATCATTGCCAAGAAGTCTAGAGCCTCTACCAGCAGGAGAACTACATTACAGATCATGTCACTGTGTTGGGTTTTGCAAGAAAATGACTTCACAGCACAAAGATTGATACTTAACACTGCAGAACAGTATCTAATATCCATATTTTGGCTTAATGGTTTTAACTTATGACAGTTATTGGTTTTTAAAGCCAATTTTAAGGCCAAACGTCTAAACTTTACTCACTTATGAGTAATTGACCTTTTTTTTTTCTCACAGTTCTACGTGCTACAAGTAGAAACATGTTCAGTGCTCGACCACTCCAATTACCTCTGTGTTTACAGTGATGGAGGAGATGAATGTGTTGTATTTAGAAAATAGATATGTGCCAATCTGCTTTCCACTTTTTAAATTTAACTCTCACAGCTGGCACATTAGAAGATTGATATTTCTAAGTTTGCCTGTCCATGTACTGTATGTATGTCCAGTCCGTCCTAGATCCAATGGTGGCGGTGGCGGAGGCTCAGCAGAGCCAACGAAAATGTCAGTGATTGAGGGCGAGGACGCCATTTTACCATGTGAGGTCCGCAGTGTCCCACCTCCTACCATCAGCTGGGCCAAGGAGAAGCAGCTCATCTCTCCTTTCTCTCCAAGGTAACACACATAGAACCTCACACAATACTGATGCTGTTCATTGATAATCCAACAAACGCATTGTACACTGCCAGGGTATAGTGTTTGAGCCATGTTTCACTAAAATTACAATCAATAAAAAACATTGATTACCACAATCAGAGTTAGATTTGTAGTTCTATAAGACTAAGAAAACCACCATGCTGTCTACATTTCTGCGCTCTGTCTCTGGACTGTTCATAGCCTCAGGGTATAGTTTGTGGTTTTATTGGATGACTTAGTAATCATACTCCTCCCTGTGATCTGTTCTACCTACTGTGCGCCTGCCACAGCGACTGTAATTGTGGTTGATTGTGGATTAGTAAGAATTACTGGAGTATCTGTTTACAGAAATGACAGGTAAAGTCACTGAGTGGAAAAAATCTGCGGCGTGTGTCTGTGTGTGTGTGTGTGTGTGTTTTGTATTTGGAAGCTTTGCAAGAATAATTGTTACCAAGACTTTCACTTCACAGTTATGTTTATTGCAGTTTGTGTGTGTGTATGTGTTCCTCACAGGCACACTCAGCTTCCCTCAGGCTCTATGAAGATCTTAGAGACCAGAGTATCAGACAGTGGACTTTATGTGTGTGTTGCCGCTAATATTGCTGGTAACCTAACACAATCCATTGAGCTGAGGGTTTTGGGTAAGTTCAAAGAGACACAAATACTAAGAGCATAACAGCATGATAACTTTGTTCTATCATGAATGTAAGAATTCCTGTTTGTCTAAGTACAGGTTGAGATGCTATCAAAAAAACACAAGATAGAACGTGCAATCATTTGGATCAAAGTTGCTGACTGAATACATAAAAACTGTGATTTTCATCCCTTAGTTGTCATGTAATTGATTCTGTCTGATACAGCTGAACAGCGTTTTAAATTCAGACAGTGAGAACTACCCATTCAATACACATTCATAAATCAAATGAGGGCAGTCTAGACATACTGTCATTTGGCAGCAGCACATCCACTATAGAAACTTCAAGGTCACCATACCAATGTGATAATAATAATGATAGTGATAATTATTATGGAGGTTCACACAAGACACTAAAGCTTATTAAATCTGGTTGTCTGTCCTGCAGTGCCTCCCAGTATCCAGGCTGGCCCAAGAGTAATGAAGGTACAAGTGGGTCACCCTGTGGAGCTGCCCTGTGTGGTGAGAGGGATCCCAGAGCCCACCCTCACTTGGACAAAAGAGGGTAAGAGGTACCCGGTATCTCCTGATGGCAGCCTGGCTTTGAGAAATGTGGGGCTGCATGACGAAGGAACCTACATCTGCACAGCTACCAACGCTGCAGGCAAAGACGAGGCTCAAGTTCAGCTTCTGGTGCAAGGTTAGTTCCAGTTAATTTCATGATTCACAGACTTGCACTGTGTTCATTATACTTAAGTTCACTGAAATGTTTTCAGAGTTGTATATTTCTGTTTAAGTTGGATTAAAGCAAAGGAATCTCTAGATTGTGAAAAAAACACGTCAAATAATATTTGTATTTAACTTGTATTATGTATTCCTTCTCATGGCAGTGTTTATTAAGCAACTCTGACATTAAGTTTTTAGAAACCATTACAGTATGGACCAGGCATCTGCAGCACAGATGATGACTGATTGAATGCAATAAAATGTTTTAAAGATGCATACTAAAACTGTTACAGGTGCTTTATAGTGTGTATTTATAGTGTTTCGCAGTGTGTATTTGTCATTGATTATGTGCTTGTGTGTTTTCAGTGCCCCCTGTGGTTGAGGTATTGGAGCCCCCCTTTAATAGTCCTCTGCAGGAGAGAGTTGCAAACCAGCGTATTGCATTCCCCTGCCCTGCCAAAGGTAAAGAAAGAAAGAAAGAAAGAAAGAAAGAAAGAAAGAAAGAAAGAAAGAAAGAAAGAAAGAAAGAAAGAAAGAAAGAAAAAAGATGATTGAACATTTTGTTTCCCTGAACAGGATAACAAGACTTACAATCAACAGTGAAGTTTAATGATACAGTTCTGAGTTCTGATAAGCATACACTTGTATTTCGTATATATAATTACGACTCTATTAAGTACACCATATAATTTTACCCAGTTTCCAGTAGGTTTGGGTTTCATTTTTCTCCTTTCCCTGTCTTCTTTTCTCTTGTAGGTCTTCCTAAACCAGTGATTCGGTGGTTGCGCAATGGCCAGGAACTGACGGGTAATGAGCCCGGTGTGTCCATCCTGGAGGATGGTACACTGCTGATTCTTGCCTCTGTGTCACCGCTGGATAATGGAGAGTATGTCTGTGCTGCCGTCAATGATGCGGGATCCACTGAGAGGAAGTACCAGCTCAAAGTCAATGGTAATTGACCTGTTCTCTATGGTTATGAATGGTGACTTTGGAATAGATTTACCAGCTCAATTCCTCAATTTTCTGGCACACCTGTGCATCACTACATTACTTTTTTATAAATTTACATTCATATCATTGGTTGAAAGTAACACTTAAAACTTGATAATGAGACCTCTTTGTCACCTCCACAGTGCCCCCAAATTTCCGAGACAATGAAACACCAGAAAATGTGTCACTGGTCCTGAGCCAGTCCACCAGCTTGGTGTGTGACGTCGTAGGAAGTCCAACCCCTGTCATCACTTGGTACAAGGATGGGACTCCTGTAGGTGAAATCCCATGTTAACACATATTTCATACAGAAATGTTGATAGTTGTCATTCATGTTTACAATCAAATATTACTAATTTTAAAGATAAATACACAAATCAAAGACAGTCAGAAAGAGTTACATGCTGCCTTATAATTTGCCTAACCTATACTTAAACTGTGGTTTAGTACGTCCTCCACTAGGATTGGATCACAAAACTTTACACACATGAAAGTAATGAGAAATCATAATGACCTTTCCTTTCATTTATTAATAAAAGTGCTCATAAAGACCAAATGAGCTCTGATCACAGGGTACACTGTCCAAGAGAACAGACCTTAAACCACCGTGGATCCTGTGTGTAGTCATGTGTGTGTATCAAAGACCAGTCAGGCCAGCCAGGGTGGCAGCATGGTCAAAGCTGTAATGACAGAATAAGTATGATAAATTGATTTTAAAACAGAGAGTTAGCACATGCTTTGCTGTAACATCTCAGTTAGCTGGCGGCCTTTTGCTCCCTTGGCTGCCTTACTAATCTTTCCTGCAAGGCACAAATGGCAAATCAGAGAGCTTACTGCCATCTGCTAATTATGAGCAATCTCAATAAAGATGCTCTGCTCTCTGAATGTTTTTGGCTCTAAGCAACAATTTGAAATGTTTCATGTTTTGCACACTTAAATTATATTCCACAGCTAAATAGATCTTTGGCTCTCAGACAGCGTCTGTTTTTTCAATACTGCCTGAATTGTAAGCTACAGCTTTTTCAGTTTAGATCCTTTTATCATGATGTCTCACAATTCGCTCCATAATTACTGTCAGACAGTATTTCCTAAACTCCTACATGTGTTGTTATTTTTGCATTTGTGTTTGATTTCATGTATTTATGTTGATCGACAGGTACTTGCTAGTAACAGCATCCAGATTCTTGATATGGGAAAAACCCTGAGACTACTGAAGGCAGCCACAGCAGACGCTGGCAGCTACAGCTGTAAAGCCATCAACATTGCTGGCAGCACAGAAAAAGACTTCTTCCTCGATATACTGGGTGAGTAAAGACAGTTGTATATGGAAACTCCATAAATTACAGGGGAAGAGCTGAGTGTAGACTTGTGAACATTCAAAACTTGAAATGAATTCCACATTAATGGAAAATCCTTTTAACATTTTTAATACATAAAAGCAGCCAGCAGCTTAACTCTTTTTTACTTTTAACTTTCTCATTTAATCAGTTTATTGACGAGTCAACTAATAATGATACTCTCACATTGTGTTGCAGTCCCGCCGACAATTGAAGGGTCAGGCTCTTCTCAAGATGTTTCAGCAATTGTCAAACAGGAGATCAGTCTGGAATGCAAGGTACAAGGGGTGCCCTTTCCCACAATCCAGTGGTACAAGGACAGGAAGTAAGTGCCCTCTAATATTAAGAGTACTGTATGTATTATCTACATTATAATAAGAATGATCAAACAAATTGAAATAAAATGGGTTAAACTTGTTTGTAGGTTGGTGTTTCTCGGTGATCCTAACCTAGAGGTCACCAACAGAGGTCAGGTTTTGAGGATAAAAAGTGCACGTCTTGGGGACAAGGCTCGCTACCAGTGTAGCGTCATGAATACAGCAGGCAAACAGTCCAAGGACTTCAACCTCAGTGTCTATGGTGAGTGTGGATTTTGACAGATCCTACGCAGACATTTACTCTGTGCAAAGGTTTCACACATCTAACATGACCAAATACAGCTGAATTACAGATTTCAGATTTTATCATTTTTGTGCCATTGTTCCAGTACCCCCCTCCATCAAAGGTGGTAACATAACCACAGAGGTCACAGCCCTGCTGGACACAGTGGTATCACTTGAGTGTGAGGCACGTGGAGTGCCGCTTCCCACCATCACCTGGTACCGAAACGGAGAGGCCATCCTATCCAACCGGCAGGCTCAGTATGTCGAGCGAGGTCACTACCTGAAGATTCCTCGGGCGCAGGCGTCAGATGCTGGCCAGTACACGTGCAAAGTGACCAGTGTGGCTGGAAGCACTGAGAAGAGCTATGAACTGGATGTCTACTGTAAGAACCTGACATTGATAATCTACACACATTTCCTTTTTCACTGTGCTGTATGTCAGCTTGAAACTAAAACTTATCTTATCTTCTCATATGTGCTGAGCTCTTATCGTATTAATCAGAGCTTCAAGGCATTTGGTTTCACTCAAGAATAATTTAAAACAGCTGTGGGTAGTCGGTGAACAATTTAATAAAAGAAAATCAATTCAGAGTGGAGGACTTGAAGGAGAAAGTAATTTTACATGTTGTAGGCCGATGAAAACCCTGAGTGTGAGATGTAAATAAGATATCAATCATGCAAAAAGGCCTTGAAGCTTTAACCCCCTTTTTGTTCTGTTCATTTCTTACACATCTTTCCCCCGCAGTGCCTCCTACCATTGCAGGGGGTGATGACTGGCCCACTGAGAGGAAAGTGGTCCTCAGTAAGCCTCTGATCCTGGAATGTGAGGCTGGTGGACACCCTCCCCCCTCCCTCACCTGGCTGAAGGATGGCGTTCCTGTGCGTGATGGTGAAAGTGTCCGTGTTCTCGAACAAGGGAGTAAAATAGAAATCATCTCAGCCACAGTGTCAGACTCGGGACGTTACGTCTGCGTGGCTACGAGTATCGCTGGAGAGAAGGAAGTCAAATACGACGTCAGAGTTTTAGGTACAGAAATGCACAAAAACAACAGTTTGAATCAAAATAGTCATACACTACACTATACTGACACTAACATGCACAGCACATACACACACTCATGTCAGGTTGTTTTTATTGTTACATTGTCACCATCAGACAGATCCAAATGAACAAGAATTGATGGGAAAATTAATAAGTGAGCTATATCCATGCATCCAAATTCATTCATTACCTTTTTAAATTTTATGAAATATAGCTTTTCTAGGAGGGTGGCCGACCTCACACTTCTTTCTGAGATTTCTTTGGTGGCCCTCAGTTCTAGTTCTCATCACTCAAAATAAAGAATGATTTGTTCCCCTGCATGGTTTATGAACAGCACTTCAGTATTTAATTCACAAGTGCTCACAAAGACAGCAAGTTCAAAAGAAATCAAAGGCAAATATTTGATTCAGCCTATGCCAAGAGGACTTGCCAGGGACTTCAAAGAAGGTTGTTACCACAAGTGGCCACCCAGTTATACATTTTATATCTGTGAAGAGAAAGAGCATTTGTTGAAGATGTATAGAGCAATGTGGCACCATACATCAAAAACTATGCTGAAACCAAACCAGTTGTAGTCATTTAAATTCACCTTCATTGGCACAGGGCAGCACTTCTTCAACAACTACACTGTAGATACACACTGTGCCCTTGCTGGTATAGCCTATCATGTTCAGTTTATTATTGAACAGTTTGTGACAACTGAAAAAGCACTGTGCCGTTGTCAGCAGGATTCAAACCTGCGCGGGGAGACCCCAATGGATTTCTAGTCCATCGCCTTAACCACTCGGCCACGACAACATGCTGCATGCAATCTGAGCTGATACCAATGCTTCCTGCTGAGGCCGTCGTTATCTACAGTGTGTGCATTCCATATGGGAATCAGACACCTGCCATTTCACTGTGGCTTTGGATGTCAGACTGATATACTCACAAGAATTCTCCACAAATACAACAGAAAATTCAGTTCAGTACATTCCAAAATATGAGACCCCAGGCAGAAGATTTTATCTTTACATGCCTCATCACGTTTTTACTGATATTTACTATCTGCAGCATAAATTGAGGAATAATAGAAAACATAAATAAAGGTAAAGAAAAAACACAAAGTTGTGATATGACTTAAAAATACACCCTTTCAATTCACTATGACATGTTTAAATGACATATGGAAAGGCTAATTTACATTAAGAAATTACTTCACAGAGATTAATTTTTTCAATCCTAGTTCCTCCTTTCATTGACGGAGCTGATGACGTGACAGACAGCACAGTGATAATCAACAGCGCTTTGGAGCTGGAGTGTCAGGCCACTGGAACACCTGCACCTGTCATCACGTAAGATCTTCATCTCATATGTACAAATAAACAGAAGTAAATACACATATTCACTGTAAAATCGATTCTTTTCCAGGTGGTATAAAGATGGAAAACCAGTCAGACAGAGTGAGGGGTTGCGAGTGGCAGCCAGCGGTCGACGGCTGGTTGTTTCCCGCGCTCAGGTCTCTGACACAGCTCGTTTTCAGTGTGTGGCCACTAATGAAGCAGGAGACCACGAGAGGGACTTCAATGTGGTTGTCCATGGTAAAATATTAAAATGCTCTAAAATAATATGATTTACAATAAAATGAACAGTTTTCTGAAACAAATGAATATGATGGATAGTTTTGCACATACTACAACTGCAATAAATATAATCTATGCTTTAAATGCAAAACACAGGGACACTCCTGCTTTGGGTAAATACTATTCTCTGCCTTTTTGTACATTCCTTTTTTTCCAAATTTGCTGTTGTGAAGTGATTTTAATGATAATAACTCTATCCTCTTCATCCCTTCAGTTCCTCCATCTATTCGTACCACTGGGCCTGCTGAACGTGCAGTGGTTCTTCATAAGTCCATCAGTCTGGAGTGCATCTCCAATGGCATCCCTCCACCCAGCATTACCTGGCTTAAAGATGGCCGACCTGTCGACACAACCCAGGGGCACCTTAAGGTTGGTTCCCCTTATTGACTAAACAGTCGCACGGAAACACAGAGACTGTTAGATACAGGAATGAAGCAGAACATTAGTTCAGGCAGAACACTGAAGTCACACTTGTATTGGTTGATTAGCATCAGATGCCATATGCTTAATAGTGACTGGCTTATTCACAACTGTGTGGCTAGTAACTACTCTGATGATTAGGCTCATGCCAGTACTGTTGCTGCCACAGCTGCCACACCCCAACCTCCTCCAGTGTGGTATTTCCTATAGTTGATTTAATTAATTTTTAACATTCATGTTTGTGTTTATTAACAGGGATTAACCAAATCCTGCTGCTCAGATTCATTGCTCCATTAAACAGGAACCTTTTCTAACTGTATAACCATTTTCATTTAATGTTCATTTCCTTAAATTGTCTCTGACTGAAGTGAAAATATTTTCTTGAAATTGAAATTTTAAAAAAATTCAACTTACTGACATATTCCTCCGACATGTGGAGTACACTATTACGCTCACATTTTAACATGAAAAGTAGCTAACGGTCTGATTTATCCTCTGTGTGTCCTTTGTGCTTGGATCTGTCACAGCTGGAGTCTGCAGGCAGACTGCTGAAGATCACAGAGGCAAGACTGGAGGATTCTGGGAGATACACCTGCCTGGCCACCAATGCAGCTGGTGAAGCTCAACAGCACATACGGCTCAGTGTCCATGGTAACTTAAAGATACACACAGCACACTCTCTTCATGTTTTTGCCCCTTGTCTCACTTATCGCCTAGTTTCTGTCATACTTCTCTTACTTTTTGTGTCAAGGGACTAGGCTGATAAATTGTTGTTCTTATGTGTAATACTCTGTGTGTCTATCAGAGCCTCCCAGTATCCCCCACTCTGGTGAGATCATCAACCAGACCATCCTGTCAGGCTTTCCCACTGAGCTTGAGTGCAAGGCCACAGGCAGCCCATTACCTGGTAAGATGGCTTACAAACTTCTTCCTCCATCGTGCTGTACTCACTCACAGGCTTCACGGCGTAGTTCCTTCTGACTGCTGAGTTGGAATTGGCTGTGCTGCTGCTGTCCTTATCTTTCACCATTAATGGAGCAACAGAAAATTGATCTCAGATAATTCCCTACAGGCAGCTCCACTCTCTTCCCACTGCCTTCTTTACAGTTTAGTCCAGATAAGCAGTAACATCCCAGTATACAGTAATTGAACACTTAGGTTGTTCCTGCATTTCACACCAGGTGTTTCATTCTAACAATATGATATTGATTTCACAGATATCAATAAAAATACAACAGTTCAGATGTTATCTGTCTTTTGATAATTCAACAATTAAAACAAACACAAGCATAATTATTTCTTAATGTTTTAATGCCATTACTGTGTGCTTACATATTTCACAATGTAGTAAATGAATAAACTCTCTCTGTTGTCTTTTAAAAGTCATTTCCATGTATTTTATTTGCTTTATGTAAAGCACCTTGAATTACCTTTGTGCTTCAGCTATCACTTGGTACAAAGATGGCAGACCACTGACAAGTGCAGCTGGGGTGACTATGCTGAAGCGTGGCCAGGCGCTGGAGATTGAACGGGCTCAGCTGTCTGATGCTGGGATATACAGATGTGTAGCGGTCAACCTGGCTGGAGTTGCTGAGATATCTCACAGTCTGCAGGTGTATGGTAAAGAAACTTTTATATTGCATGCATTAAATAGAGATTGGCTAATCCTATATGAAATCAAATTAGTAGACATCATATCAATGTTTCTGTATAATTAAGCCCTTGTCCAACCTCTTAAAACTCCAGCAGTATTGTAGATTGCAGTGTAGATGACTATTTGTCACATATCTATGCAATTTTTTTTTTCTTGCAGTGCCTCCGGTCATATCCAGCCAAGGTGGTACAGTAACAGTTGTGGTAAATGAAGCTGCCAGGCTGGAGTGTGAGGCCACCGGAGTTCCTGTGCCCAGCCTCACATGGCTCAAAGATGGCAGTCCTGTGGCAAGTGAATCACATGGCATGCAGGTACCCATACTATAAATCAATATATTGAATGAATCTATTCATTTGTTACAGAGGTAATGACATATTTTTGTGTCATTCAGCTTTGATGTGCTTTAGACCAAAAACATGTGGATGTATACACATTATATCACATATATAATTTGTATCCCTATCATCATTTAGGTTTGTTAAAAGGTAAACGGTGACATTCAACAAATGTCAAAAACAAATAAATGCATTTAATTCAGCTTTATGGTACATGACAGAGAGTCATGTTGTTGGTGTTTTGATCTATGATCTGGTTTCTGACCTGTTTCTGTCTCCCTCTTAGGTGTTGTCTGGCGGCAGAGTGCTGTCTTTGAACAGTGCACTGGTTAGTGATACAGGGAGGTACACGTGTGTCGCTGTCAACGCTGGAGGAGAGCAACACAGAGAGTATGACCTGAGGGTTTATGGTGAGTAAATCACTAGTTCTTACATACATGTACTATATATATATATATATATATATATATATATATATATATATATACACACACACACACAATGAGTCTGTACATGTACCATATAGGAAGCAGATGTTACCTTCAGCTCAGGGGTTATTCTCTGGCATTTTACTGACCAAACAATTAATCAATTAACTGAAATAATAACCAAATATCAAAATGAGTTGCAGTCAGAAGATCAGTCCTATTTTCCTTACTTTTGATGGTGAGTTTTGCTTGTTGCTGGTGCACAGATTGAGCCTTCCATCTGCCAACAATGACATAACCTTCATCGTCATCATTACCCAGACTTAAAAAATGCTGCATAGCATTACAAATAAAGTCAGACCTTGGATGAAAAGTGTTTTTTAGTTGTAAAACGTTAAACAACTGTTGGCAGGCACTGTTGAAAGAACAGTACTTATGTCCAACTCTTCCCCTTCAGACACAGACTTCCTGTTCATGACTTTAATGCCTTTTTAATGTCTTTCAACAGAGCACCAGATCCAGCATGACACAGGAATTGACATAATGAAACAATATTTGAAAAAGGCCTTGACCAAGTACATGTGCATTTAGAGGAAGCAGGATTTGACTATGTTTAGCCTTCCAGTAAACCTTGTCAGGTTCCTGCACAGAGTTGAGCTTGATGGTAAATCAGATGTTATACAGGTCTAATCAAAGCTAATGTCACCGTGGTAATTGGAGACAAGTAGTTTACATATATGGGATTGTAAAGGCTGTGCTTGTGTGTGTGTGTCCTTGTATGTCTGTCTGAACATATGTATGCAGAATACAAACATCCACGTGACGTGTGTTTCCTTGGAAAGATCAAAAAGAGCCTGTCCAGGGAAATAAAGGCAGATTTGTTGTGATAATTGTTACCATTCTTTGGCAGCTTCCTGTGTCTGGCCGAATACTGAGCTACTGAGCCTGTTTCTGTCCTTCCCCAATGACTTGTGCTCTGTCTGTCCAAAAACCATAATGCCTTCACCAAAAAAGGGGGACTGTCTCATGAAAAACAGAAGCTTAGATGAATGTAATTTTCTCTTGAAGTAGAAGTTATGTTCAAGTAGTCCAGTCTGTTGTCAGATACAAAGGGCGGAGGCCTCCAGACATTTTTCCTTTGGCTCAGAGGTGTGTGTTCTGGTGTTTGCACCACATGCAAATCACATCCAGCACTGATTCAAATTATGAGAAATCTAGTTATCCAGTCTCAGCAACACCCAATGTCAGTTGTGATGATACTTAAATAGTCACAGGGGAACAAAAACATTCTTGTGGGAATTTCTTTGCTCCTGATGCATCTCATTATCCATCTCAGAGCATGTTAGCAATTTCCATGGAGATTAGGTTTCATGAACTTCTTGGAAATGAAGGTACTCTGATTGTTAATACCACAACCAAACATTGAATTGATTTAATGGTGCTGTCATAGCCCAAGATAGAATTAGTACTTAAAGAACACCAGATGCACAACCTAAGAGAGCATATGCATCTCAGGAAGCAATTACTCTGTTTGCATATGAGGTAATATGAAAGGTTTACAGCATTTAGAAAGGCTTAGCAGACTAACCTCCAAGGTCATTTAATGTGAAAGAGCATGTAAATAGTGTCTATGGGTACAACAACAACATTGAGTGTCTGATTTTGTATATATAGTTCTCTTTTCAGAGGCGATTGATTGATTGATTTGATGATATGATCTGTAGCTTGCCTTCATGTCTGCCACAGTGCCACCTAACATCAAGGGTGAGGAGGTGAATGCCACAGTGATGCTCAGTCGTCCAGTGGAGCTACACTGCCAGAGCGATGCAATCCCTCCACCTACCCTCTCCTGGCGCAAAGATGGTCGCCCACTTTTCAGGAAGCCTGGTCTGACAGTCTCAGTGGATGGCAGTGTGCTCAAGGTACAGATAGCAGAGATTGTAAAACAGTTTTGTAAATGTTATTAAGAGGTAAAAGTATAAAAATCCTCTTTATTGGCTTTATAATTTTTTGTTTAAAGTGTCAGTGTCCTGTTACTATATCTCATAATTTCTATGAATCTGAATGTTAGATCGATAGTGCCCAGGTGCAGGACTCAGGCAGGTATTCCTGTGAAGCCACCAATGTTGCTGGCAAAACAGAGAAGAACTATAACCTGAATGTTTGGGGTGAGTTGATCTAATATTTAACTAACATTTTTGGCTCCATTTGTCTGTTATTGTGTCCATAATAGTAGGTTTTGTTTGCTAAAAAGCTGATTCTGAAGTTAATTTTGAAAATTCAGAGTAGTTACTAGCCACACAATTCTATAATCACCTGTATTTAAACTGTTCTTATATGTTTTTGTATTAAAGAATGAAGAATACATTTTGTTATTAACATTTTTAGGATGTGTTTTTTTTTTGGTTTTTTTGTCTTTATGTGACATTTTATTTTCCTCTCACATTTTTACAGATATATCACAGCAGTGTTTTGGCTTTGTTCGGTTTTTCTTTTAACATCAGTGAAATGCAGCATGTACCATGAATGAGATGTGAGCGCCTCCTCTTGGTGTCCCTGTCATTATTGCAGTTTCTCCAAGTATCCGTGGATCAGAGGACGTGTCTCTGCTGACTGTGATTGAAGGAAGTCTCATCACATTGGTGTGTGAGTCCAGTGGCATACCGCCCCCAAGCCTTACCTGGAGGAAGGACGGTAAGTGTATGAGTATTTGTCAGAGACAGAAAGATGCAGAGTGACAACAAAAGCAAAATAAATTTGAATATACTGAATACTGTGTGGGTGACATGTTTGAACACATTTGTGTGTGTCCCAGGTTCTGAGCTCAAATTAGACCAAAGGCTCAGGGCTTTGTCAGGAGGTCGCCAGCTGCAGATCTCTAGTGCTGAGAGGACAGATACAGCCTCCTATACCTGCACAGCCTCCAGCGCAGCTGGCACCACTTCCAAGGAGTACAGCCTGCAAGTTTATGGTATGTGTGTGCCACCATATGTGTGAAATCTAGTGATCAGAGATATTTCTGTTGTTATTTTGCCTTTTATTATCGGAAATGAAGGTTACTGTAACAGAACAGGGATGGTACTGTACTGTCATAGATGTTACAGTGAGGAAGTTATACATTTACATATCAGGAGGCAACAGAAGTGTGTTGAAGATGGTAAAAGAGCAGCAACAGTCCACAAAAAATGTGCTTAGCATCTCTTGAGGGAGCATATGCATCAACTCACTCGCTTTTCTCACTTCAGTCCGCCCTTCCATCAGACGCAGCGAAGGTGACAGCGATGACGTTGCGGTGACAAAAGGAGGTGATGTGACACTACAGTGTGCAGCAGAAGGTGTGCCACGACCAGCAGTCACATGGCTGAAAGATGGGCGGCCTATCACGGGCCAGCATGGTGCCAAGGTCCTAAACGAGGGGAGGCTGTTGCAGATTAAAGATGCTAAGGTGTCAGACACAGGACGCTATACTTGTATCGCTGTTAATGTGGCAGGACAGGCTGACAGCAAGCATGACATCAGTGTACATGGTATGAATTTTTTGTTGTAATCACTAATCTTCATTTTGGAGAGTTACAGCCCATCCCAAGAGCTTACATATTCTTTCTGTCCCTTTCCCTCATTCCCTCTCTGTTCAGTACCACCTAGTATAATTGGTCAGATAAAGGTGCCAGAAAATGTGAGTGTTGTAGTGAAGAACCCAGTCGCTCTGAGTTGCGAGGCTTCTGGCATCCCTCTTCCTACCATCACCTGGCTGAAGGATGGTCGGCCAATAAAAGCTTCCAGCTCAGTGCGCGTCCTCTCGGGTGAGTTCCTGTTTGACTTTCTGGGCTTTCTCTGATGTGGAGGAGAAATTACAAAATACACAAAATATGCAGTATTTCAAATTGTTTTCGAAGTTTGGCCTTTTTGTGTTGTATGTCATGACTGACTCAAGGAAAGCAAGCCACCAAGAATACAGTTTGAATGATGGACTAAATCTTTGGAGGGAAGGAATTGAAGGAGTAATTGGACCTATTTTGCTTCCTAGCTGGGTCCTAAAGGCCAAGCAGTTGCAATATATCACCAGTAATAAGATGTAATAGGATCATTGCAACTGGGGCCAAACTCAACAGACAGATATTTGTAAAAGAAGACAAACCGTTACAATTGCTTTGAATGGTGTTTTTAAACATTTAACAAGATGTATGGGGTGCTTCTAAAATAAACCATGAACCCTGAAGTTAGCATACCATCTAAATCAATTGTGCAGAACTGAACGTACCATGCTCTCCCAAGTTGACCCATTTGGTTTTTGACTTATCTACATTTTGAACACAAGTTCAGGACAATGTGAATTATTGGGGAAACCAAATAAATACCATTGTGTAGAAAAAGTTGACAATATAACTCTGACAAACTGCATGTGATGTGATGACACTCCTGTGGTCAGAGGGGTAGGCTCGTGTTGAGGTTTATCAAATAGGTGTGCTGCAGTATTGTAGGTTCTTCAGTCACTTGTTTTCTCAGGAGAGACCCTGTTGTTTTGATAGATAGATTAGTCTTTAATGTCATTAAAGTGGTTTGTAAGTGTTTTAACAGCTGTGAGCCTCAGAGTCTGAATTCTTTCTGTTAATTGATGCCACTTTTCAAAGAGGAGTGATTTACTTTCAACAGGTTTGAAATGTTGTTTACACATCTTTGGGATACTTTCTTTTCATGAAAAAGCAGCAAGTTTATGCTGACATAGCCTTTCCATGATGACAATAGATAAATGATAATAATTAACCCAATTAATCTCTAGGAGGCCGGAGCCTGCGTCTAATGCATGCTGCAGTAGAGGATGCTGGGAGGTATACCTGCATTGTATCTAACAGCGCTGGAGAGGAAAGGAAGAACTTTGACCTCGATATTCTCGGTAAAGATACAATAAATGTCTTGTATTTTAGTATTATTATCTAGATCAACAGCACAGGATTAACACAGATGAAACACAATTTTTAATGAGTTGGGAGACAGTGAGAACCATGTAACTGATTTTCAGTCTAATTCGACAGTTCCACCAAGCATCGTGGACGAGGGAACAGTGGTGGATACTAAAGTCAAGGAGAAACATAACATTACTCTCACCTGCGAGGCGTCAGGTAATGTCCATAATATATACATCACTTCATTGACATCATAGGTCAATGAAAATGCTGATGAAAATCCTTTTGATCAATCTTTAATGTAAATGACATTAAAAAGACACAGTACTATCTATAAATTGCCACTTTCTTAACCTCACCTAATAATTTTCCAGGTAACCCTGTACCTGACATCAAATGGCTGAAGGATGGACAGCTGTTGGTGCCCGACAGACGCCACCAAGTTTTGTCTCACGGCCGTTTCCTCCAGATTTCTGGGGCCCAAGTTGCAGACACTGGCAGGTACAGCTGCTTGGCCTCTAACAGTGCAGGGGATCGCAGCCGACACTTCAACCTCAACGTCCTGGGTATAAACAAACACGACCCTATTTAATCCGATGAGTATCATTTTCAGAAACAATCAAACTATTTGAGATGAAAGTCATGTGCTCATGTTATATTCTCTTTTTTTTGCCAGTTTCTCCGACCATTGGTGGGTCAGGTCCTGACGGTTCTTCAGAGGAGGTGACAGTAACTCTGAGCAGCCCCACTTCTCTCTTGTGTGAAGTCCAATCCTATCCTCCTGCTCTCATCACCTGGCTCAAGGATGGCACTCCGTTTGAGTCTAGTCGCAATGTCCGAGTCCTTCCAGGTTTGAGATCACATGCACATAACAATAGTCGAGCTGAAGAGAATACTGTCCTACAGCAGGTACATCTTTGTAACATTCATCAACCATGTGTTCACAGGTGGGCGAACACTGCAGATTCTCAATGCTAAAGAAGAGGATGCTGGGAGATATACATGTGTGGCCACTAATGAGGCTGGAGAGAAACTGAAGCACTATGAGGTCAAGGTTTATGGTGAGTTTCTTTGAAAAAATGCTGTATCTTTCTTTACCAGAATAGAAGAGGAGATGACAATAAAAAGCTTTCTATGTGGCTCAGTTCTACCTCATGTGGTTACATAAACATATAAATAATATAATATAATAATATTTTAACAATACTTTATTCAACACACAATTTGTAAAATTTTGAAAAAAATATATATAGACAGACCTATAGACAGGTGGCAAATTAAAGGAAAAAAGAGTCACGGATCTCCTCTCTCTAGGGGTCAAGCATTCAGGTTTATTCTGTTCTTTTGGTGTACACCAAGCATGCACTTGAACACTTCTTGAGAACATAGTGAAGGATGAGTCTAACTCTGAACTCTAAAATGTGTATTCATCTTTGTAATGAGGGATTTTTGCTCTTCACCCCTACTATAACATCCTCTCTAATTAATTGTTGACAAACTGTTCTTGGTGACAGTCTGCAATGATATCCTCAGTCACCAGAGGAAGAGTTGCTCTTCTGTTTTCCTCACATATCACACAAATGGAAGAACATCACAGTCACCAAATATACACTGTTGACCACAATGTCTGGTTGTTAACTGCTTAATTGTACCACAGTGCATCTGTGTGGAAGCATCTGCATTCATTATGTTTCTCCAGTCATTTATTCAGGTTCTTCCAATCATTTGTCACCTGTCTGTATGTCAATTTGTCAGTGTAATCTAAAATGTGTGCTTTGACTCCAGTTCCCCCTCAGATCAATAAGAATGATATCCCAGGGGAAGGACTCTCCCCCAAAGAGGTCAAGATCAAGGTCAACAGCACACTGACACTGGAGTGTGCAGCTCAGGCCTTTCCTACCCCAGCACTGGAGTGGTACAAGGATGGACAGGTAGAAATCCGATATGATTCTGTGGGAGAATATGGGTGAAAATAAAGAAGTAAATGTATATACTGTATAATAGTTGAAAAAAACCTACACTGATTCTCCTTTCTCGTGACATTTTTCCTCCACAGATCCTGCGGGCCGATGACCATGTGTCCATAACAGCCAACGGTCGCATTGTTCAGATCAAACACGCTCAGGTGTCAGACACTGGCCGCTACACCTGCGTAGCCACAAATATAGCTGGAGAGGATGAGAAGGACTTTGATGTAAATATACAAGGTGAACTGGGTTGACTGATGCCAATGTGTTAACTGAGACTATTTGTGAATTTCATGGGCTCAAAGAGTATCCTCATTCTGTTGTTTGTTTGTTTATAATATTAATATTATAAGATTAACTCTGCATATTGAAAATGGTTATGCTTTTAAAACAATACCATTAATTTTAGACCTTTATTCTCTTTTTCTTTTCCATTATTCAGTTCCACCTAATTTCAACAGGCCTGGTGGAGTTGGTGATACTACGTCCTCCACAGGCTTTGCAGGGGATGTTCGAGATGTGATACTCAACAATCCCATCTCTCTGTACTGTGAGACCAATGCTGTCCCCCCTCCAACACTGACCTGGTACAAAGATGGACAACTGCTGAACTCCAATGACAAAGTTCTGATCCTTCCAGGTGATACAGACAAAGTAAACAGAAACAAAGAGAGAGACCAAGAGGGAGAAAGAGTTCCTACTAATGAGTTTTATTTTCAGGTGGGCGAGTATTACAGATTCCCAGATCCCAGGCTGAAGACTCAGGCAGGTACACATGTGTGGCTGTCAACGAGGCAGGAGAAGACTCCATTCAGTATGATGTTAGAGTATTATGTGAGTAACAACACTTTTTTGTGGTTCAAGTATCACTCACTTAAACAAAGAGAACTGTTTCTAATGGCGTATTTCAATCCTGCAACAGTGCCCCCGATCATACGTGGAACAGACAGCGATTTGCCTGATGAGGTCACAGTCATAGTCAACAAAACTACCCAACTGGAGTGTCACGTGGACGGAAACCCTGCCCCCAAGATCACCTGGTTTAAGGACAGCCAGCCTGTCAGCTCTGATGGGCCACATAGAATCCTGTCCAATGGGCGAACACTTCAGGTAACAACCAGACAGCACAGATACTACAAATGTTTTCAACAATGACATTTTTGTATTCAAACCTTTTCCAGGTTAAGTTGTCTGTAAAATCCACAGAAAATCGTCACACTGAAAGTACAAATAGGTGATCTGTATATTTATAAAGTGACTAACTCACATATTCATGCATTCATTCATTCATTCATTCATTCTATATAGTGAGTGATGAGAAAAATAGAAACCTTTTAACCCTTACATACAATGTAATGCAATCCAACAGAAGGGTCATGAGTTACTACTGTTCTTACTGGATTCTATATTTCTAATTTCCATCGTTCCCACCATCAGGTGTTGACTGCTCAGGTGTCTGACACAGGCCGCTATGTGTGTGTGGCTGACAACGTGGCTGGAAGTGCAGAAAAATCTTTTAATCTTAATGTTCATGGTAAGTCACATATAAAATGCTAAATTACATGCAAATTGCCTTATTTTATCAATCTATGAAAAGACAAACTAGATGAGACAAAGATAAGAAACGTCTACATAAATTGTCAAATGCAAAAAGTAGAAAGAAACAGTTTGCTATACTGAATATTTCTCTTTTTCTTTTCAGTGCCTCCCACCATTATCGGCCTGAATCCTGAGACTGTGACTGTGGTGGTGAACAACTTTGTGTCTCTCTCCTGTGAAGCCACTGGTTTCCCCCCTCCTACCCTGAGCTGGCTAAATGACAAGGGCCCAATTCAGGGCAACACCAATGCACTCATCATGCCAGGTACTGCACGCTTTGTTCAGATTTAATACGATGAACATTTAGCAGTAAATCACAATTTAAGCCATTCACATATTAATTAGAATATCTGGATATGAGCATTCCATAAACGTGATCAATCAACAGCAAACTACATAATTCCAGAAGATTCTGAATGTTTGTGTCCATTTGTGCCTTCAGGTGGTCGTACGCTACAGATTCTGAAAGCAAAAGTATCTGATGGAGGAAAGTACAGCTGTGTGGCCATGAACGCAGCAGGAGAGGCTTACAAACACATCTACCTCACAGTTTTCGGTCAGTCTACATCCATATTGTTTGTACTGTAAAATTAGTCCTCTAGTTGTTCTGACAGTAAATGTTTCCTTCCCCCCTTGACCTTTCAGTTCCTCCGAGTATCCGGGACAATAGTGGGGACTCTCCCGTGGTGGTGAACGTGCTCGTTGGGAAATCAGTAACACTGGAGTGTGAGTCCAACGCTGTACCTCCTCCCACCATCACCTGGTACAAGAATGGCAGGGTGGTGACAGAATCAGCCAACCTGCGCATCCTGGCAGAAGGACAGATGCTTGAGATCAAAGGCTCAGAGGTTAGAAATGAATGGATGCCGTGCTGTTTGTTCTTGTTCTCCAACGTTTTTATTTTTTCAGCAACATCTTTCAGTGACTGTATGTCAAGTTAAATGTGTGGCCATTATTCTGTTCTCTTTTTTCTTTGTTTTTGATGAAAGTTTGAGTTTATACCGAAGTCTTTCATGTCCTTGTCACTTCAGCCGTAGTCGTTACCATTTACCAAGTAAAATGAGTGAATGCATCATGTCTCCATGCAAGGATTTTTCAAAAAATGCTCCACTTTCAGATTAAGATGCCTAATCAAGCTAGTAGGGCCAGCCACAACAGTTTAGTCTAAGCAAACACATTGTAGAAATAATCATCTATAGACATATATAGCCATGATGAACTGTTGTATTGCTACATTAGCCCAGATGGACAAACTAGATATGGCCTTTCACATTGCCACTGTAGGTTCTCCTTCATGTTGGGAAGGAGGGGCAAGGGGGTTGCAATCAGCAACTGTACCACTAGATGCCACTAAATCCTACACACATGACTGCCGGGGTTCTATAGGAATGCTCCTCCTACTTTTGGCACATTTTACTGTTTATTGATGAATTTTGTTTTGAATGTTTTTGTTTTTCTTATATGCCTGCTCTGTTTTCAGGTGTCTGATACTGGGCAATATGTTTGCAAGGCCACCAATGTTGCTGGACAAGTGGACAAGAATTTTCACTTGAACATTTATGGTAGCTCATTACAGATATTCATTGATTAATGAAGAATGAAAAATTATTAAAGACATTGTATTTATAAATGAAGCTTGAGACACTATAGTAATAAAGATTTTTTTATTTTTTTTTTCAGTACCTCCCAGTATCGATGGCCCAGCAGAGGAGAGTGTTGTGGAAACCATCAGTAACCCAGTCACCTTTGCTTGTGATGCTACTGGAATCCCTCCTCCCAGCCTCGCTTGGCTGAAGAATGGACGACTCATAGGTACTTCATTATTCATCTGTACATTTATTATTATGTAATTAAATTACATGTTGTTTACCCAGGAAAAAAGACTCAAGAGAACAGTCCAAAATTACATAACTAGGAACAGTAGCTTTGTCATTGCAATTCCTTTTTTTTTTACCAAACATATGAACTTCATATTTCTTTAGAGAACTCAGAGTCTCTGGAGATGCACATCTTCTCAGGAGGAAGTAAGCTGCAGATTGCACGGTCACAGCTTTCTGACAGTGGTACTTACACATGTGTGGCTTCCAACGTAGAGGGCAAGGCGCGCAAGAGCTACCACCTCACCATACAAGGTACAACGTGCACACACACACCTCAATCACTATAAAAAAAAGCGTTAAAACCGTTGTCTATAAACCAAATTAAAGAAATGCAAAATACATATTCTTGTCAGTATTTATGTGCTAACTGTATGTTGTCAAGCATGTTTTTAACAAATACTATATTTATGAATTCATGGTTTCTCATAGTATTCATAGGACTGTGCTAAAACCACGAATTCTCTCTTAGTCCCTCCCAGTATTTCTGGATCAGAGCTTCCCAGTGAAATGGGAGTCCTGCTAAATGAAAGCATCCAACTAGTCTGTCGAGCCAGGGGAACCCCGACTCCAACCATCCAGTGGTTGAAGGATGGTGAAGTCATCAACAATACAAGGAGCATGGGGTTCAGGTAATGCTTGCCACAACAAAAGAACAAAACAGACAAAAATTGTGAAATTGACCACATGCCTTTACAGTGATAAGTGAGGTTGTATTAATGGTATGATGCTGTCTTTGTGTGTTCAGGATCAGTCCAGATGGCAGCACACTTACTGTGACTAAAGCTCACACCACTGAGAGTGGCAAGTACACCTGTGTAGCTACCAACACTGCAGGAGAAGAGGACAGGATATTCAATCTGAATGTGTATGGTGGGTTTCAATTAGTATTTTTTTCACGTATCGTCCAGTGCAAACAGTTTGACTTGTCCTGAATTGGGGCATGAGGAGTTCGTTGTCACCTTTTGCTTTCCATTTACCTTTTCAGTGCCTCCTGTGATAGACGGCAACAGTGAGACAGTTGAGCAGCTGACCACAGTTCTGGACAGTTCTGTCAACATTGAGTGTGTTGCTACAGGATCTCCTCCGCCACAGCTCAACTGGTTGAGAAATGGCCTGCCTCTGCCAGTGTCCTCCCACATACGGCTTCTTTCTGCTGGACAGGTGCTCCGGTAGGTCAGTGGACAGGGCTCAAGAAGAGTTTGTAACACATGTTGCTGCAATAAAAACAGCTGGTCAGCCACATATAAGGTGAAATGACTGAAAAACAGTGTGTTATATTAGGGTAAGATACTGTTGTAATTCATTATCTGTAAAATTTGGTATTTAACTTATTTGTGCAATTATGTTTTCCATTAATCAATTCACTATTTAAAAGTCTGCCATTTTCCTACTATTAAATGGATATTCACCTTACCTAAAACAATTTCTTAAACATTTTACCACTCCACCAACTATAGAAAGTCTAAGAATTAGTCTAATAATTGGTTTCAAAAAACAACTTTGGTTGAAAATCTAAAAACAGGATACTTATATGTTTTACCTTTTGCATGTTTCAGGATTACACGAACCCAGGTGTCTGACAGTGGAACCTACACCTGCGTTGCATCAAACAGAGCAGGAGTGGACAACAGACATTATAATCTACAAGTGCATGGTGAGTCTGAAAACATCACTCACTCATCACATGTGAGAAATAAATCACCACCATTGCATAAAAACACTGTTCAGCAATGAATATATCTTTTATTACTCTCCTCAGTCCCTCCCAGTCTGGATGGAGCAGGTAGCACAGATGATGTGACTGTAGTCAGAGGAAACGTGGCTTCTCTGCTCTGTATTGCTGATGGGACCCCGACCCCGACTATGTCCTGGCTCAAAGCAGGGGTCACTCTAATTCCTGACCCCCACCTTAAATTCCTCAACCTGAATACCACTGTGCAGTTTATCCGGGCCCAGGTCAACGATACAGGACACTACACCTGCGTGGCTAACAACACCGCTGGTCAAACTAGCCGCCACTTCAATCTGAAAGTGCTGGGTGAGTAGGTAGATTACTACTCTTATTCTCCAGTTTCAGCTTTTGATTTGAGGATGTAAAAAGAAGTTTGCTTTCTTTGTCAGACCCTCCACGCATCAAGGGCTCTGGTGTACCAGCAGAAGTATCTGTTGTGGTTAATAATGTCCTGGAGCTTCAGTGTGAGGCCTCAGGTATCCCTACACCCTCTTTGACCTGGCTGAAGGATGGACGCCCACTTCCACAGACAAACAGCCTGCGCCTCCTCCGGGGAGGAGAGGTGCTCCGTGTGGCCTCAGCACAGGTCAGTGACCAGGGATTGTTACAGTGAAATCCCATTTCTCATATAACAAATTTAAATGTGATCTCTTTTCTATAAAAATATTAAAAGCATATTTTGATTACTGTTTATTTGGGATCTGTTTCTATTGTTTTCATGCTTTGTCACACTGTTTTTTGTGCTTAGTTGGAGGACACAGGCAGATACAGCTGTTTGGCCAACAGCCCCGCAGGAGACGATGACAAGGAGTTCCTGGTGCGAGTGCATGGTGGGTAACACAGATGTGTAATACAGATTTTAGTGTGTTACATAACATTATGGAAATAATCTAACTTTAACTCACATGTACAAAAAAATGATGATTTAGTCAAATTGCACTTAATTAATATTACTTAATATTTTTTACTAATAATTATTCTGCCTTGCTTGTCAACACAAAATTAATATTAACAAGATTGGGCTATTAAATCCATGTAATTCGTTTTTTCTGTTATAGTTCCCCCTAACATTGCGGGCGAGAGCGCAATTCAGGACCTGTCTGTGCTGCAGAACAGACAAGTCACTCTGGAGTGCAAGTCTGATGCTGTTCCACCACCGACTCTGACCTGGCTCAAAGATGGCCAACCATTCCAGGTCAGAAATCAAACAAACAAACAAACAAAATAACAACTATCCACATAATGCTATCACTTCTCTCAAAATGTTTTCACAAATAACTTTGTATCTTTGTCCAGGCATCAGCTCGTGTGCGCATTCTGTCTGGTGGCCGCTACTTACAAATCAACATGGCTGAGCTCAGCGACAGAGCTCAGTATACCTGTGTGGCCAGCAACATTGCTGGCAAGACCACAAGACAGTTTAACCTGGCTGTCAATGGTAGATTTACATCTTTTATCTATAACTGTATATAGTGTAACTTGTATAAAGCTGATCCAAAGAATTTGTATTTTCAGGATTCCCTCCGCAATTAGTTATAAAGCTGAATTCAGTAACCTACAAATGAGTAAAAAACTATGTATCTGTCACTTGTCCTGTCAGTGGCCCCAACTATCAAGGAAGGCTCCCAGACAGTGTCAGTGCACATCAACAAGCCAGCAGTGCTTGAGTGTATTGTAAGTGGAGTGCCACCGCCTCGCGTGACCTGGAGGAAACATGGTGCCATATTGGCAGGAAACAACCCCAGGTAAATCCACATCTTATAACAATGTGTGTGTGCTTCTTCTGTTATTTTCATGATGATGTAGCAATGGCATATTCAGTTCTCTGTGATGAATATCATGTATCATTAGTTTCCAGGAGACTAAATCTGCAAATAATAGAAGTAGATTATTTTTTTTAATGCTATACCTTACCCTACTTGTACAAACGTGTGCAGGTACACATTTGCAGAGGATGGATCATTACACATTCAGTCTGCTCAGGTGACCGACACTGGTCGCTACCTGTGCATGGCAACAAATCAGGCAGGGACACAACGCAAGAGAGTGGATCTGCAAATATATGGTGGGTGGTACGATAGATATGTGCATGCAAAACACATAAATAATTTCCCAATCACTGACAAACACAGTCACCCAGTAATTTCATGATTCTCGGGTCTCATCTTTTAGTCCCTCCTTCCATCGCTGATGGACGCACCAATGTGACAGTTACAGTCAACGTTCAGACCACCTTGTCCTGTGAGGCCACCGGCATACCCAAACCCACCGTCAGTTGGATGAAAAATGGTCGAGCCATCAATACTGACCAGAACCAGAATATGTACAGGTTGATCCAGGTTTCCTCCCTCTCTGTTTTCTAATTCAAGATTCAAACAAGTCGACAAAACTGAACCTCAAGAGACCTTTTATAGTTACTCAACTATATCCATTACTCACTATAATATCTTATTTGTTTGGACAGTTTTAAAAAGCAGGCATCATAGTGACGTATTGATACTCTCAGATACTAACTTTTTTGTTTTTTCCAGATTGCTATCATCAGGCTCCCTGGTAGTTATAGCACCCACAGTGGAGGACACAGCATTGTATGAATGTGTGGTCTCTAATGAGGCAGGGGAAGACTCCAGATTCATCAACCTCACTGTCCACGGTATGAAACAGCATTCATTGATAAATTTATCATTCTTATCATGCTGTGTTTATTAATATTGATCTTCATGTTGTGAACAACATTACTATTTCCATCAACATCAGATATTTCCCTTACATATTCTTATTAATTTATGTCTCCTTCTAGTTCCTCCATCTATAGCAGATGAATCCACAGAGCTTGTTGTAACCAGACTGTCGCCAGTGGTCATTGCCTGTACTGCATCTGGCGTCCCAGAGCCCACAATCCACTGGAGCAAAGATGGCATGAAACTTCCCAAAGAGGGACAGGGCTACAGCATCCTGCCAACAGGTCAGAATTATATTAATGCAAATAGCCTCAAGGAGTATACATCTTTTATTTAGTACAACTGTCCAAACTGTGTCCAAAAATACATATAGTTATACAAAGTGATAAATGTGTAAGGTTACCATTTTATTCAATAAGTGTCAACACTGGTAAGCTTTATAAATGATGTCGATTTGGTGTGTGATGATCTGTGTTTAGGTCCAGTCGAAATCACCTCAGCTGAGCTCAGTCATGCAGGACGCTACTCATGCACAGCCAAGAATGCTGCAGGCTCCACCCACCGCCACGTGCAGCTCACAGTGCAGGGTAAGAACATCCTGAGAAACAATAGATAAAGACATACTGCTGTTTGGACGCTGTGCAGAGTGCAAAATCATTATTTTTACATTAAGCTGTATGACTCTGAACACTTTATTCTTTTTGAGCATCACTCTTTTTCCATCCCTCTCCTCAGAGCTCCCAGTGATCCAGTCTCATCCGGCCATCCTGGATGTGATCCTGAATAACCCCATCACTCTGCCCTGCAGAGCCACAGGCTCGCCCAGACCCACCATCACCTGGCAGAAGGAGGGCATCAATATACCCACCACAGGTAATGAATGCTGTCTATGTGCATGTGTGTTTCAGTCATAAGTATTTAGTCATAACATCGTCACATATGCTTCATGCCAGGTGGAAGTTTCACAGTGCTGCCTAATGGAAGTCTGCAGATCTCTAAGGCCTCAGTGTCGGACTCTGGAACATACATATGTGTGGCTCAAAACCCTGCAGGCACTGCACTGGGCAAGACCAAACTCAGAGTGCAAGGTAGGGTACACGCTCAAGTCAAAGTAACTTTACATCAACGTGATACTCAGGAGTTCTGTACAGGGATGCAACATCTTACAATCTAGTGTATTCTGATAACCTTACATTAAATGCTACAGTTTAATTAAGTTTAATTCAGTCTAAGTACTTATTTTGCTAATGATGTCAATAAATATTCTTATTGTTTTAACTGCATGTGGTGTTTTTATTTGCTGTGTCCTGCAGTACCTCCAGTGATCAGCTCAGAGACTCTAAAGTATCTGGCACCTGTGGACTCCTCTGTGACACTACAGTGCCAAGCTGACGGCTCGCCTCCCCCCTCTGTCACTTGGCATAAAGACGGGCAGCCGCTCAGTGAATCTGTACGCCAGCGGGTGCTCAGTTCAGGATCCCTGCAGATCGCCTTCATCCAGCCAAGTGATACTGGACGATACACTTGCACTGCTGCCAATGCAGCAGGAACTGTCAACATCGAGATGAGCCTCACTGTACAGAGTATGTTACAGTCAATACAGTATTTAAAATCACATCACTTGTGCTGCTGTTACACAAATGTTATAACAACCAATGTTCAACAAACATTTTTATGTTGTTAAATGGATTTAACTTAGGAGCTAACAGTTCCCTCTGTGATTGTATATTTTTATAAAACTATAATTAACAATGAACCTACCTTTGCAGTTCCACCTTCAATACGTGGTGCAGAGCAGGAGGTAGCAGTGGTGGAAAACAGCCAGGCTCAGCTGGTGTGTGTGGCAGAGGGGGTTCCTCAGCCTAGCCTGTCATGGGAGAAGGATGGTAATCCTCTCACTGAAAGCACAGGGGAGTACACAATCCTGCCCTCTGGAGAGCTGGTAATAGACATTGCTCAGGTAAGGGAATATCTTTCTAACTGTAGCTTAGGTGGTTATGGTTCCATCCAAGTTTTATAGATCATCTGTTATCTTTAATGCATGTAGCGTGACACTTGCTAAGGTTTTTCTGCATGCTCCCACTCTTCTCATCTTCTTCTTTATCTTCCTTCTGTACCAGCCTGACGATGCAGGCAGTTATACCTGTGTTGCCACAAATACAGTCGGACAGGACAGTCGGACAGTGACCTTGTCTGTCCACACTCACCCTGTCTTCACTGAGCTGCTCGGAGACGTGGCCCTCAACAAAGGAGAGCGCCTCCTGCTGGCTTGTGGTGTCAGTGGCAACCCCCCACCCAGAATCACATGGGCCTTTAACAACAACATCATACCAGGTATATAACGTTATCTCCATTGATTAGAAACATGTTTCACTGTACATAAAAATTATTTACTGAAAAATCAAATATTATGGTTATTTTTTATGTAGCTCTGTGTACATACACTGAAATAAAGACTTCTCCTATTGTCTTCTACTGTCTTTTGTTAATGCTTTAGTTCACTACGATCATATGAACGGCCACAGTGAGCTGGTGATAGACAGAGTGAGCAAAGACGACTCTGGCACTTACACCTGTGTGGCAGAAAACAACGTAGGAACCATCAAGTCACTGGGCTTTGTCTATGTTAAAGGTAAAAGCCTCACTGTGTGCTGCTTATAAATGCTAAGTATAAGGATTTAAAGTGTCACCATGTCAAGTGATGTGTCCATAATGTCGAACCAAGTACTTGTGTCTGCCTCCAGAGCCTCCTATCATTGATGGGGACCTTCATTCTAACCGTATTGAACCTCTGGGTGGTAATGCCATCCTGAACTGTGAAGTTAGGGGAGATCCCCTACCCACCATCCGGTGGAGCAAAAATGGAATAAACATCAAGATCAGCAACCGCATCCGTCAGCTGGACAACGGTTCTCTGGCCATCTATGGCACAGTGGTAGGAAAACACATGAGACTGGAAATAAAAAGTTTGTTCTGGTGGTCTAAGATGGATATCATATAAACATAATTTCCTTAATTTTCATATCTTTACACAAATGTAGTCATCAAGTAGGAAATTATTTGCATAATATGCAGCTTATACTTTTTGAAGATTGTGATAATGAACTGTGTTTTTATTGAATTTTATACAGGGTGAAGATGCAGGCAACTACATGTGTGTCGCAACAAATGATGCTGGGGTGGTGGAAAGGAGTGTCACACTTACCTTGCAGAGTAAGTGTCTATCGTCTCAGTGTTAGCATCAAATCTAGCATTTGCTAGCGTGAGTAACAAATGTTTTCCATATCTAGTAAATTGATTTTGATTTGTGAAATCAGATAGATCATATGGATCTGCCCTTCTTACAGGTGCACCCACCATCATTGTGGAGCCAGTGGAGACGGTGGTGGATGCCGGTACCACAGTTGTGCTCAACTGTCAGGCAGAGGGTGAGCCTACCCCCATGATAGAGTGGTCCCGTCAGGGGCGTCCTATGCTGGGCAATGACCGCTTCTCCGCCCTGTCCAACGGTTCCCTCAGAATCAGCAGTGCCCAGAAGGAGGACACGGCTGAATATGAATGTGTCGCCAGAAACCTGCTAGGATCCGTCCTGGTCAGGGTCACTCTTACTGTACGAGGTGAGCTGGACATTTTGGGGATTTTTCTGATATACCGTATTTTTAAGTGGACTTTAACCCCTAATAAATATAGTTAAAATGAACAAGAGTGCATTGTTTCTTTCACTGCAAATGGATTTTTCTCACAATAAAAGATAAAAATGATCCTCTATATCCTCCTCAGTGAAGAAAGCAAAACAGAAAAATGACCAAATGGCAAAAGACATGTTGTGTTAATGTGTATTTATTTGTTTTCCAGTTCATGGTGGTTACTCAGAGTGGGCAGAGTGGGATCCTTGTAGTGTGTCCTGTGGTGTCGGGTCCCAGAAGAGGCTGAGACAGTGTAACAATCCTCTACCTGCCAATGGAGGGCGTCACTGCGCAGGATCAGACACAGAGACACGCAGTTGTCAGGGAAAGCCGTGTCCAGGTGAGAGAGCTTTGAAAAATTAGATGCAGAGGATTTGACCTGTTCTCTCAGTACATGTAAAGGAGACTGTGTGCAAACTGCATATGTGGTAACAAAATCTGTACGTTTGTCCGTCTACAGTGGATGGTAACTGGTCTGAGTGGTCTCTCTGGGAGGAGTGCTCTCGTACCTGTGGTCAGGGCAACAGAACCAGGGTCCGGACCTGCAGTAGCCCTCCAGCTCAGCACGGAGGCAGACCTTGTGAGGGGAAGGCAGTGGAGGTCATCATGTGCAGTGTCAGACCTTGTCCAGGTGAGCAACCGAATATGTTTTCTGTAAATGCCGCTTTTTATTATATTATGTAAGTACTGTATTTATTGCACCGATTTCACAATAATGTATGATACACTTGCACTGATGCCAATGCAATGGTGCCATCAATATTAATGTAGTTTAATCTATAACAATGAATCATATATTATAAGATTTAACATATTTTTGTGGATAAAAATATCGTCAGTAATTGAACTTGTAAGTCTAGCTGTGATGTAGACAATATTTCTTTAATAAATGTAGTGGAGTAAAAGTATAATGTGGCATCAAGTGGAAATAAATCAAGCACACTACTTGATTAAATGTACCAGTTATTTTCTGCCACTCAATATGTGACTATAGGCCTGTATTGATCTATTTATACTCCTGCAGTGGCAGGTAACTGGGGGTCTTGGCTACCATGGAGTCCGTGCAGTGAGACCTGTGGTAAAGGAATGCAGTCTAGAATCCGACTGTGCAACAACCCTCCTCCTGCATTTGATGGGCTGCAGTGTGAAGGCTCAGACACTCAAACACAAGTGTGCAAGGAGAGACCTTGTCCAGGTGAGGACTGAGGGACGTTACTTTAAAATAAAATGAGTCTGTACCAACAGTGTATTAAAGTCTAAATAACTGATACTCCTGCTTGTTCTTTTATTGTGTCCTCCAGTGGATGGGAAGTGGTCATCCTGGGTGAGCTGGGGAGCCTGCAGTGTTTCATGTGGTGGTGGGACCAGACAGAGGACACGCTTATGTGCCAGCCCTGCCCCTCAGCATGGTGGCAGGCAGTGTGAAGGCAATGATGTGCACATTGACTTCTGTAACAGCGACCCCTGCCCAAGTGAGTCATGTTAACTTTAATTTGCTTTTACTGGTTAGATTTTACAAATGCAGCATCTTAACAAACATATCCTCTATATCTGTATATCTGGCTGTAAAAATGTATTTCAGTTTCTTCACGTATTCTTTTGGCTTATCTTTCTTCCTTACCTGATCTTGATGTTTTGATGTTTCTTTCAGTCAGCGGTAACTGGGGTCCATGGAGTAGCTGGGGCAGCTGCAGCAAGACATGTAATGGAGGTCAGATGAGGCGCTACAGAACATGTGACAACCCCAGACCTGCCAATGGTGGGAGAGCGTGTGCAGGTGCAGACACACAGATACAGCGATGCAGCACAGCCAACTGTCCTGGTGAGTCAGCACGTTTAAGACTAAGACAGTAAGACTGTGTCAGTGGTCAACAAGGCTATGGGTAGAGAGGCTCTTTCATGAGCTTAAAATGCTCTTGAAGTGTAAAATGACGTGGCTGTAAAGGCCCTGAATAAACAGAATTGACCTGTTTCTACATTCCACATTGAATTGAGTGTTTAGTGTGAGTAACATGAGACAAGTGAGGGGAAGAAAAACACACAAACCACTCTGAAGACTGAAAGATGACAGCGTCTTTTCTTTCTGTTTCAGGAGAGGGGAAACATGTTGAATATGTTTTTATTTTTCAATTAAAAATAAAAACACAAACTGTTTGTATTTTAGTTGCACCTAAAACTAGAGACATTGTCTGTGTGATGATTTGTGTGTACTTTACAGTATGTTTTGTGTGTGTGTGTACTTTACTGTATGTTTTCGGGGTGTATCATTGCAGTTGATGGTAACTGGGGTTCATGGCAGCCATGGGGAGAATGCTCTGCTTCCTGTGGGGGCGGTGAGAGGACACGTGTCCGACTCTGTAATAGTCCATCTCCTAGCAACGGAGGCCGGCCTTGTCCAGGAGACTCGTCTCAGCTGTCCAGGTGTCACACTGAGGCCTGCCCAGGTAAGGGATTTTTGTAAATATATATTATGAATATGTACAGTTGAGCGCAGCAATCTTAAATACCTTCTCTTTTTGTCAGGTGGGCCCCAAAAGGCAAGAGGAAGCATCATAGGGAACATTAACGATATTGATTTTGGCATCGCCATCCTCAATGCTACCATCACAGACAGCAAGTCTGGTGGCAGAATCATCAAGGCCACGATTACTAATATACCAAGAACGTTAGGTCAGTTTTATGTTTAAATCTTCTACTTTTAGATGTTCTCTTGAACTTTCACAATAAATTTCATAATGAATGAAATATGCTTTTCTTCTGCCTTTAATTTCAGGTCCTGCAATGAGAAAACTCATCTCAATCCTAAACCCGGTCTACTGGACTACTGCACAGGAAGTAGGAGAGGCAGTCAATGGCTACACACTGACAGGAGGCATCTTCAGACGAGAGACACAGGTGGAGTTTGCCACAGGTAAGGATGAACAGGCGTTGGTGGTGTGTTCTTTATACAAATACACATGGTGAGTTAAAACTAATGCCTGTGAGCAGTTAATAAAATAGAGAAAATATTGTCTTGATGATTTTAGATGTGAATAATGTTAGTGTGTTGAAACAGACATCTGTGGTGTGATTTGATCTTGGTAGGTGAGATCCTGAGGATGACCCACATTGCCAGGGGCCTGGACTCAGATGGAGCAATGTTACTGGACATTGTAGTGAACGGACACATCTTACAGCTGCCCTCACATGCTGACATCAGCATCAAGGTAAATAAATGAGATATGTAGATTCTTAGTGTGGAATATTGGTGGGTAGTTTTCAACAAGAGTGCATCTCCTAACAGTAATAACCAAACATTATGACCTTAACAAAATGTGACACACTGTGATTTCATGTGTAATCACATGTACATGATTTCTTGTAAATTAGCTAAAATGTGTCTCACATGTTGAACTCAGGACTACACAGAAGATTACATCCAGACAGGCCCAGGCCAGCTGTACGCTCTGTCCACCCGCATGTTCAGCATCGACAGGGAGAGTGTGCCCTACTCCTGGAACCACACCATCCTCTACGACCTGTCCAAGGGCAAGATGCCCTACCTCGTAGAAATGCTGCACGCCACAGCCATCAGTGCTCACTACCACCCCCTGGAGGAGATGTTGGAGTACAGCATCCAAGCCAGTATCTCCAAGGGTGAGATGATGACCTGTAAACAGACTGAATGTAGAAATAAAGTTTTAAATATGGGTGATGGACTGAACAAGGTTACTAACTTAATATTAGATTCTGTATTCTTCCTCTGTTGTTGCTTAGTCCTCCCAGTCAACATTTTACATCTGATCTTTTGCTGTTGTTTCAAATGTAATTTAAATTTAATGACGAAATATTTGCATGATTTCAGGAGATCGCAGTAACCAGTGTCCTCAGGGATTCACCTTGGTGTCCGCTGGGCCCTACTGTGCAGGTAATATTCATCACAACATATTAGGCTGTTAAACAACATTGTAATCAATGGCTAGTTAATAATAGTCGCTTTAAAAAAGCACCTTTAAATTAACTTTATAGAATTAAATCTGTTCTGTTGTTTATTATTATTGTTGCAATATTGTATTTTCATGTATTATTATCATTTATGCTCTGCAGACGAGAATGAGTGCGAGGTCGGGAACCCTTGTTCTCATGCCTGCCACAACGCCATGGGCACCTACTACTGCTCTTGTCCCCGAGGCCTCACCATCTCAGCTGATGGCAGGACCTGTCAAGGTACACAACTCACAGTCATGCACCAGTCAGAATCAGTGCTGTTAGCAATATAATTACACTAACAGGTCATTTATATAATTCAATGCTCTTTGATCTTGTAGACATTGATGAGTGTTCACTGGGTGGGAACGTGTGCCATGATGGACAGGACTGTGAGAACACGATTGGCTCTTACCGATGTGTCATGCGCTGTGGGCGCGGCTTCAGGAGAACAGCTGATGGTCTCAGCTGCACAGGTACATCAACAAGCTTCATTGATCAACTGAACATTTTGTTGTAACATTTGCTGATATGAAGCTTATGACAGTTGTCTTCTTTGTTGCTCAGATGTGAACGAGTGCCAGGAGTCCAATCCATGCAATCAACACTGTCTGAACACGATTGGTAGCTACCGATGCGCCTGCGAGCCGGGCTTTCAACTCAGGAACCGACGCTGTATAGGTGAGGCAACTACACCTGTCTACATCCTAAAATAATTTCCTTGGCATTCTGGATTTGACCTCTCTCACTTTCTCATCACCTCAGATATAAACGAGTGCAGACAAAGAGTTTGTCGATCAGATCAGCAGTGCAAAAACACACGGGGTGGTTACACCTGTATTGATCTGTGCCCCAATGGTATGACCAAAGGTGCTAATGGGACATGTATAGGTGAGTATTTCTAATATTTCTTGATAAGCCAGAGAGCTTTTGCTGAAGTCCAAATTTTGTATGGACCGTGATCAACTTCTCCCTCCTATGTGGCCTGCTGTAGACATCGACGAGTGCAGAGATGGAACTCATCAATGCCGATACAATCAGATCTGTGAGAATACCAGAGGCAGCTACCACTGCACCTGTCCACGTGGCTACAGGTCTCAAGGAGTGGGGCGGCCTTGTGTCGGTATGTGCATCCTTCATATCGCTCATATTTTATCAATCCCTCATCAGGCATAAACAACATAAATTTAACACCATCCAATAATTTTATGACAATCAAAGGGCTTCATTTGCAATGATGTACTGTGTATTTCTGTTCAGCTGAGGATATTTGCCAAGGAGTACTGCATGTTAGGCTTTGAAGTGTGAAACATTTTTGCACTGCTCTGCCCTTAAGCCTTCCATCAGCTTGCTTGCTTCTGCCAGCATACTTCTCTCTTTTTGTCAGTGACTCACTCCTGTTTAAAGTCTAAAATAACTCTGCTGTCATCTGCAATATAGTTCAGACATTTATATTCTGCCAGTGCTTGCTCCCTTCTCTAAAATGCTGCTGTAAAGACCGCTGATTAACCGCTCTTCAAATGCAAAAACCCTGCAAAGATTCAGTGCATGGTATCAGGTGATCTAAAGCTCTAGGTTGATGTCTACTTACCTACACTGTCAGATAGGAGTAAGAGAAAGGGTAAGAAAGCACTACAGAAGAAGGGAATCTGACATGTGACCTTCTTTGACACATCAACCATAAAAAGACCAGCACCACGACTTCACTGCTCTGTCTGTCACTCTGTTTCCTTTCACTCTCTTCCATTTCTGACTTTTCAAACTGTTACCTTTATGTTTGGATCTGGCTATTTCCTGGAGTTGCTTTGTAATGGCATACACTCACCGTTCCCCTCGTGACATCATTAACATTGTATGCTGATGTCTGTCTTTGTGACATGGATTGGATTTTGTACCTGATATCAAATGTGAATTATATTTGATATCATTTCTCATCATAAAATCTTGTCTAGATTCAGAATTGAAGTTATTATCTTCAAAGCATTACTTTTATTTGATATGAGGAGAGATGCTCTCTCATTCAAACTAGACAAATATATTTATAGTCTCAATACATTTCTGTCTTAGGGACAGGAAAATGTATTGTTGTACAGTGGGGTAATTGACATATACCCTTTTTCCCCCCTCATCCTCATCTCCCTCCTCTATTTTCATGGCCCGCACCACTTCATTTGTTGTTTTCATCCATCACCTTTTTCCTGTTTCTCCTGCATTATTTCTGCACCTTTATCTCCTTCTTTTCTGTCACTGTATCCTCTTGTCTTTTCCTGGTGCTGGTCTTTCTTTGTGCTGAGGGCAGACATAAATGAGTGTGAGCGGCTACCACAGCCCTGTGCCTACCAGTGCATCAACACACCTGGCAGCTTCAAGTGCACCTGCCCGCCGGGGCGCCACCTGCTGGGGGATGGCAAATCCTGCGCTGGTCTGGAGCGTCTGCCCAGCTATGAAAGTTACTCATACGGCTACCGAACGTCACAGTCCTCTCCTGAGCGCAGCTCCTATCAGCGACTGTACCACAACTTGGCCTCTCAGAGCTTCCACTCTTACACAGCCAACACAAGGGAGCGAAACAGGAGCCGGAGTCGCAGAGAGACTCCTGTACATTCCTCACAGCAGGGCTTCCTCGCTTGTCAGCAGGGGTTTGAATCCAGGGGTGGCTCCTGCTTAGGTAACTATGGAGGACAGGCAGGGTTGAGATGAGGGAGAGGAAAGTTAAAGAGAGACTGTTCCTTTGCCTCTCTGCTGCTTGCTGGTTTGCAGTAAACATGCGATTGTGAGCTTTAAAAGCATCATTTATGTTCTCTGATTTTCTCTCTGTCATTACGTGGCTGTTTGTATGTGTGTGTGCATGTGTGTGACACCAACAGACATCAATGAGTGTGAGGTGAGGGATGCCTGTCAGCATGAGTGTATGAACACACCAGGGAGCCACAGGTGCATCTGTCCTGCTGGTTACCGCCTCATGACCAACGGCAAGACATGTCAAGGTGAGAACCACCTGCTACTTCATATTTCCTCTCATCATCCACGCCTCATTATAACGTGTACTGTAATAATCTTTGCTGTATGTACAGATATAGACGAGTGCCTGGAGCAGAACATCCAGTGTGGAACGAACAGGATGTGCTTTAACATGAGAGGAAGTTACCAGTGTATCGACACACCCTGTCCACCAAACTACCAGAGGGATCCAGCCACAGGGTAAACCTTACCCATAACACTCTCCACACAACACTATCGAAGGGATTTAATAAAAATAAGACAATATAAGCATACAACTATAACATGTAAGAACATGATTATAAGGAATACCACTCAGAGTCTGACAAAGAGTGAAAGAAATGTAACATACATTTAGACAGTTCCTGCCGTGCACCTGGCATGACCAGGGGGACTCCAACTTTGAAGTTCAGTTATTTTTCTTCCCATAATCAAGAATTTGACCCTTATCTTAGCCATTAATGCCTGTCTTTCATTAAAAAGACAGAGAAACCTTTCGAAGAAACTCAAACTCTTGGCTAACCTTTGTAACAGATCACAGCTGTGATATAATACAAGGACAATAAATCAAAATACAATATAGTTAAAAGTTTAACAGTGTAATGGATACATTTTCCATGTTGTTTGGATTAGTTCAAACTTGAACTGTACCATGCAGATAATGTTGGTTTTATTTTCAGAAGTTTTGAGACAAATGGTGCTCAGACTTTTGTTGCCACCTCGGCAGAAAATCATCAAAATCAAGCTCGTTGTGTCAGGGGTCTCAGGGGGAAATAGTCCCAATGAAAACAGTTTAGAACCAGGTGTCTGATTTACCTGGACCTGGATAATTTCTGTCATAAACTGAAATCTATTCACCTCAACTGTGGTGGTGTAGTTGCAGAAATACAATCAGAAGTTATCTTAAAACTTAAAAAACTAAAAAGCCATGCATGTTTACTGTACCACGTTATTCTCTTAATTAGCATTCAGCAATATACATTCATGATTACAACACCTGATTTAGACATATCTTGTAAACTGCTCTTTTGTTTGTATTTAGTTTAGTTATACTTAACTGAAATCTACTGTCTGTGTTTTAGGTTTTGCCTGAAGAACTGCCCACCAAATGACCTGGAGTGTGCACTGAGCCCTTACGCCCTGGAGTACAAGCTGCTGTCGCTCCCCTTTGGCATTGCAGCAAACCAGGACCTCATCAGACTGGTGGCCTACACACAGGACGGAGTGATGCACCCCAGAACCACCTTCCTTGTGGTGGATGAGGACGTCACGTTACCTTTTGCCCTGAGAGACGAGAACCTGAAGGGAGTGCTGTTCACCACGAAGGCCTTACGAGAACCCCACACGTACCGCATGAAGGTCCGGGCCCTCTCCTACAGCGAAGACGGAGGCATCGAGTACCAGACGACCTTCATCGTGTATATCGCCGTCTCTGCCTACCCCTACTGAGAGCACTTTAAATGACGCGGGACAAAGGTGCAGTGATGAATTGCGTCCTCCACATGCAGCACCATTGAGATAAATGAGTGAGTGTGTGCGGTTTTGAGGAAAAAAACTGAGGAAAAAACAGACAGGCCAGTGAGAGCATACAGCCCTGAAGACGTAAAGAAGTAGATTTAAAGTGGATACAATACAAGTGACTGGAGGTTAACAGGAGGCTTGAATGAAACTGGCTATTTTTTGGCTCTAATCCCTGGAATCCTCACCTCAATCTGTCAGGACTTTTGCAGTGAAATGTTTGTTATTTTGCCTTGTTATTTTCCCCTGCCCCTTCAGATTTATTTATATCAGTAAGATTTTGCTCCTCAAAGCCAAAGTGCCACTGGCTCAGAAAGTAGGCTTTAACCCTGCTCAAGAAATCTTAGCTAGCCTTTTATTTACATCTAACTATTGTTAACTTATTGGGAAGTGCTTGAACGTGAAAAATGGGCAGTCCCACCTTTGTTTAGTCTTTGTGTCATCAGTCACCGTCAAGTGGGGTTGTGACTGTTCAGATATGGTGCTCATTTTGGCGACAGAAAACTTGACTGTCACATATTCTACATCCTCAGGTAGCAGCCTATCATACACACAAGTGCATCCAATAGAAACCTAACCAAACATTACACTGATTACATCATCAATGTGCCATACTGCTCCATCCAATAGTTGATACCAAGATGTATTTTATTTTTATGACCTGTACATATGTTTTTTTTTGCATAATGTATTGCCATACTGTACTTATTGTATCCATTTTGTAATAAAAATGTAATAAATGAATATACACTGAAATTAAGCATACTTTATGTCTGCAGTACTACTGCATATTAAGCATGTCACATCTGGGCCCAATTTATCAAACTAATAAGAATAACAAGAATGCTAGAGCCTGCTGGTAGACAATATACACTGTTGCCCATAAAGTTGGAGTAAAATATTTTTACCTCTTCTCATGAAGTGATTGTGACAATGTGATTTATTCTTGATAGATAAAGTGTATCGTCTCAAAACTTTACTGATCAATCTCTTCCAAATATATCACAGTGAAAATGAAATCACAGTTAGCCTAAAATTGTAATGAATAATAGGAATAAAGAGAAACAAAATTATTCCAACTTAATGGGCAACAGTGTATATTAAAGTTGTACTATAATTCAGAATCTGAAGATGCATGGAAAATGATCGCAAACAAAAATAACAAACTTTATTCTTGTTTGCACCTTTCATAAATGCAAAAAAAGAGAAGTTGTGTTATGTTTTGTACAATTTTAAATCAAATGCAAATAAGACTACCCCGCTGTGAGTGACACATTTAGCTTCAGCTAATTAGTTATGACCAATGACATTTTGTACAGTCATAACTCTGTAAGGCTGCCATCTAGGATTAACTTATTCTGAAGTTTGTAGGCATTTATACCTAAAACTTTTTAAAATGTATATTCACACTACGTGTGTGTGTGTTTGTGTGTGTGTAAAACATCAAAAGGCATGACAAAGTTAAGATCAGCATTCATACCTTTTATTTTTTTGTCAAAAAAGCACAAACATAAAAAAGGAATATTGAGTAAGGCAGTTTGTACATCAGTTTGGTATGCTCCCTCTTCTTCTCGCCCTCGGCTAGAAGAGCATCTCTGACTAGAATACATGAAGCAGAAGAAGAAAGCAGACCGTTCTCCTTCCTCTTTCCATGTAAAACTAGACGTTACTGCATTAGAAGAAGGGATCTAATGTCTGGATGCATCATCACTGATGACAGTATTCAAACATGAAAAGCCATGTCTGAATATCAACTGATGATAACTCGTGAGTAAAACACAACTGTGATGATACTTTTGTGTTTTAGGAAAAGCAACATCCATCGAGAAATTCACTTCACTTCCACTCAAGTGTTTGACTGGTAATGAGTTACAAAACATTACACTGGAACCAAATTCCTCTTATCACTATGTCTATGTGAAGAGCAAGGTTGGTCATCTTCTTGAACCGTAACACACTTTTGCTTTTATGTTCATGTATACTGTTTATCATTAGAACTCCACCACTTTATCATTAAAATTCTTTTCTAACACACAATGGCAATTAAATCATCAATGTAAGCTACATTATTTCCATGAAAGCAAAATAAATCATTTGGCAACAGACGTAATCTACCTGATAAGGCAGATAAAACTTTTACATTTCCAGTTTTCCTCCTCATTTTAGAAATGTGTGGAAATTAAAAGTTTATGCGGTAGCAACATAATGACTTACGATACCATGTGAGGAGGATTTGTTTGAATCCACGAGCGTAAATTTAAACTCTGATTCAATACAAAATATAAAAGAAAATCACTTAATTTTTCCAGAAGAGACACAAACGTGTACAAAAGACAGGTATGAAATGCTTGAGAAAATACTTAAAGTCTCAAAGGTGGGATCATGCAAAGGACATATATCTTTAAATCACATAAAATTCACTCTCCTTTTTCAGAGAGGCAAAATATTAATGTTTTTATCTAGGTCACTCCTGATAGTCAACCCTTTGAAGCAGTGTTTTTATTATTTTGATCAAGTAGGGATTTGGCCTTGAGGCAAATCATTATTATAAAACAGCAACAAAACCAAGAGGAAACTGTTTAATCCTAGATTATTCTTTTGTTAAATACCAAAATAAAAAAAGCAATCTGAGAAAGGATTCTCAGGGTTATTTTCCTGAAAGTACAGACAAAATGCAGCTCCTATAAACAGTACCAGCAGAGCCACATAATGTACAGTGAGCAGAGACACACACACACACACACATGGGATGTGAGGAACAGTAAAATGGGATTAATGAGAGAGGTGGTGGTGGAGATGCATCGTGGGTAATAATCCTTAACTGGGGCAGCAGACTGCGTGAAAGGATGGATGGATGACACCAGCCCCCACTCCTCCGGGTGCATGGCGACCCCCAGTGAGCAAATCCACCATCCTCCATCTGTGACTGTGCTTTTCAGGAGACTCCTGCTGCTAAAGTGTTAAAGCCAGAGGCGATGAGAGGATTTACTGACAGAGAATCAGGCTTTTATTCCACCAGGAAGTCTCTACTGCAGAGATAACACAAGAGGAAGATGGAGAAACAAACACTCAGAGAGTTTCCTGAGAGAAACAAAGCTGAAACTGTCTGTGTGGAATTCAGTGGAGGATACATTGCTAGGAGTCATGTGTATGTTTATATTAGTGAGTAGGTACTGTGTATAGCAGTGGCTCCCAACCTTTTTGGCATATGTCTATTAGTTTTTAGAGGTAAGAAGACCCAGTATTTCACAAGACTAAAGATTAGTGGGAGGTCTCAAAAATAAACATCATTTTGTGAAGCAGGAATATGTGTTTTCTGCGTTGTAGGTTGGGAACCTCTGGTGTGCAGAATGAGCGTATACTGTACAGGAATAACATGGAGAGGGAGGGGGGTTACTGTTAATAGATCAGGGACGCAGCACAGACACATGGGGTGTGAAGTTATCTGTAGCACCCTGTGAGGAATACAATTTAGTAGGCTGTGATCACGCATAGGAAGAAAAAGGAAAACCTTTTTTTTTAACCCTGATGTGACCCGGATTTGATTTTCTTTTTTAGTCGAGCCTTGAACCCAACAGGTTAAAAAAAACAGCTGTTCCTTTTAGTCCCTATGCTATCTGTTAGATTACATGAACAGTCCTCCTGTATCTGTCAGTGATGTAGAATGAACTGATCCTCCGCTCTCCTTTTAGACTGTCTTCCTCGCTGTTAGTACCCTGACGATGCTGCCCACTCCTCCAGCTGCCAGAGCCTGGAGACACAGGAAGAAAAATACAGTCAGGATGTTCTTATAAGTACTGAAACTGAGTCTGTACACTCTCACTGCAGCCTCAAACTACAGACCACCAACATGATGCTTTATGTTAGTGATTACTGCCGATGACCATCGTTAATGTGTCACCATTTCTAAATCACTTTTCTTTGTTAGAGTAAAATTATTTCTACAGATAAATAGAAGAGAAAACAACACAGCATACATTTTAAACACGTCCTTGATTATCCAGCTGTACTGTAATGTCATCACACCTAAAGCTTGGAACATCCTGAAGGTTTTCATTTAAATCTTGCTCATCACATCATTATAAATAACAGCCTCTCACTCAAGTCAAACCAGTTTTATCTGTATAGCCTCAAAATGAATAAGGATGCACCAATCTGGTTGGTATCAGAGCTGACTCACATTTTTTTTTCTTTCTGGGCTGTCATTATTGATACTAAGATACTCAGAGTTTGGTTGGTGGATCCATGAATTCAACAGTTTGTCTCTGAGATTTTTTGGAAGCATTCCTCCTGTCACTTTATGATTATGTCAGACAATCGCGTGTAAATATTTACCTTTTCATGCCACTGCAGTAGGACTGCGCTGCTGTTTTCTGACGGCCTCTCGAAGCCTTTGTAGATGTATTTCATCAGCAGGTCCACGCCGTTCTTGTCGAGGGACTGCACCCCTTTCTCAATGTCACTGCTCTTGAAGGCGCTGAGCACCTTCAGCACCAAACCCTCTGCGCGATCCTGAAAAGTAAAGACGTGTAAAACACAAATTTGCTACAGAGTGACTACAAGTTAATTACAAGCCAGACCTCTGAATCACTGCCTATTTGGGAGGATGCTTATCATTTTGATAATGTAAAACAAACTGGCAGCTCAGCTGATGGAAAAACTTATTCCTGGCCTAAATTAGCACAAGATTTTAAGCTGTATTTCAAAATGTTCTGCTGCTATAATATGTGCATCAAAAAAACATATATACTGCATATGTCAAAGACAGCTCTGCTCACAAATGTCAGGAGTGATTTCATCAATCAAGGGTGTAAAAGCCAAGAAAACCAAACCCACCTTGACGTTCTGGTTCTTTGTGTTGATTGGCGGGTTCTTCAGCACTGCTTGTAAAGCCTCCATGAGATTTCCTGTGCAGGCAGGGCTAAGGATGCAACACAGCACAACAGGGGCCAAACAATCCTAAATATGACACATAAGCTCCGCTCTGAACTCTCAGATCATCAGTTGGTGCTTTTTTTTTTAAACTATATATAGAATAAGATCTAGATCTGGTAATGGGGCTTTCAAACTGACCTGAGATCTGTCACAACGGTCTCCTGAAAACATTTCAGTCTTCTCAGGGTTATGATTAGATAATATAGGCATGTCTGTGTGATTTATGTCTGCAGGGGTAGCTGTGGATTCCTTGCTGTCTTTGGGTGGATGTTTGCACATGCATTTTAATGTAAAGTACATTTCCTTGTAATGAAATGTGCAATATACACATATGTCCATGAGCCCTTTTTATGTAGATTTAAAGATGATTTCTATACCCGCTATATCATTCCTCCTGTCCATACTGGCTGTGATACAGTCATAGGTGGAGTGTTTCGAACTCTTTACAGTCAGTATACACAGGAGGGATGATTACGCATTACATAAGAACATGTCAGTGTTGATTTTATGCGTATTGTATTGCCAGACTTGAACAGATGTGATCCTGTGCTGTGATTCTCCTGCACTATAACATGTGGTGGGTGGTCACAGGCTTATTCAATGAGGAAGTGGAGCACTTTCATGCCTTATAAGGCCTATAAAAAAAGAAAGAGGCTCAGCTGACTTTACAGAAACACTTCCAACACAACAAACACTCTGTCAGCCTCTCCATGGACACCAAACCCAAAATGTAACTGTTGGATTTTAAGCACATGAGCCAAACCTCTGCAGCACTCATCTGACCGAGCTGAAGTGCAGAAACACAGTGAAGTTGCACGACTATATAAAGACACTGCGGTTAATAACATCAAATGGTGAACTTGTAGATACATGATGTAGTTAATGTACACATACGCAGAGAGCCTGACTGCCTGTGGGCAGAAATCCCTGGAATGTGACTGCCAGGCAAGTCTGGACAGTAACTGGCCTACATGCAAAACGCCCATTCTTACATGCAGCAACAGCCAACATTAACATACATGCAGATAAATCACTGCCCTGAAAACAAACACACGTATCGACTGTTGTTTTCCTTAACACGCCGTGGATGCTCACAGACAGGCTGGCTAATCACGTAAAGGATATTGTCTGATGAGGGAGTCCACCTCTGCCTCGTCAGGACCCAGCTGGTTTTCTCCTCCGTCCTCCTCGTCCACAAATTTGTTCTCGTCGTACTCGTCCACGTCCACTCGCCTGAAGCGGGCGGACACGGTGTTCTTCGACATGTCGGCGACGGTTTGGGCGTCTTAATGTTAACCGAAAAGGGCAAGAGTTGGAGCTCAAGTCCCGGCCTTTTCTTCCACACAGTGCTTTTCTTTGATACGGCTGTCACTAGCAGGCAGCTCCCTGACTTCCTCCTCTTTTTTTTCTCTCTGTGTGGTTTTTGCTTCCGCGTACGCGACATCGCCACCTAGTGGACACAATGCAACACTGCAGGTCGCTGTCTGTAATTTCCAGTGTTGGCCACTAGATGGCGATCAAACATTAGAGATTAAACAGAGCAGCACACTGACGTCATACCGAGTTCACTCAGCGTAGTCCCCACGTTTTAAAGTCCCGTACGCTTGTACGTTTATATGTATGTATTATTAACTCACAACATTTACAATTTATTGATTTATTTATATTTTCTGTACATTTTATGTCAATAGTTTATGGTCTAAATGTTGTTTCAGAGCTTTCACTACACTACCAGATATGAAAACTATCACTTTCATTTCAGTGCATCTAGTTTTTGCATAAAATAGTTTCACTTTTATATGTTTAGTCAAAAAGTGTCTGTTGGCCTTAAAACATAATACATGCATAAGTTTCCCCATAAAATCCCAGAAATATTACAGTTGACATGACCTTAGTGCATACCCCTGCTTTAATTTTGTTTATAGATAGAATTTGAAATAAAGTAAACAAACAAATAATTAGAATTTGAAATAAAGTATAAAAATGGATTGATAAAATATGTATATATATATATATATATATATATATATATATATATATATACTGAGGCAGTCAGCCTCATAAGGTTTAAGGAATAAGGTTTTTGTTACAGACTAAACATTGCACAGACACACACATAGCAGTGCTCTAAGTGTGTGATATCCCTGCAAAGCACCATATAATTCACTGACTGCATGGGCATTTAGTCTGATAGGACCCTGACGCAACCCGCTCCAGTGATTAAATCTTTTTTGGTTGAATTCAAACATATAATCTACACAACTAGCACTTGTGCGTGTGCGTGTGTGTGTGTGTGTGTTGAGTCATAATGTCTTCTGATCATTCCACCGCAGTGTAAGTATTTATTTAACTGGCCCGTGATCCCACAGACCACCACGTCAGAGTTTTCCTGCGTCACTTAGAAGTGCAATTTTTTGCAGGAAATCAGACACACTTTCCATGTTGCTAATTCACATACTCATTCTTATTTGAAGCAGAGAGCCAAGTTGGAAAAAACACAAGTAGACAAGTCTGCTTGTCAAGCTGAAAGACAAATGGGTAGTTTTGGTGCTTGGATGGATTCTGACCAAAAGAAACTAGCTCACTCAGGCCTCTTCTGTGAAGTTAGGAAAGTAGGACACACCTCACTTTATTGACGCCTTTGGAATTTTTAATTTCCTTATCTGCACTGTCTAGACTGCTGGCCCTTTGCCTCAGCAGGAGAAAGGAAAACCTATAGGCCATTCCCATTCCCATTCCCTCCAACACACGCACACACCCACACACATTATATCTGACCCAGAAAAGCAACTGGAAATGTGAGAAAGTGTTACTCACTGCACGAGAAATGTCCACGTATGTGGGGGTGAACAACACAACCAGAATAGCAGGATTCTACGATTGTGAAACAGAGTCTCATTCACCCCCCCCCCCCCAATCCCCACCCGCCCCCGTATACACAAAAACATACCCACACACACAGGCTTGCGTGCATTGGTCATGAGTCCTCGTTTGCGGGCTTTATGGAGTGCCCCAACCCGTCTGTGCTATGTGAATGACTCAGCACATCAAGAGGTGAGGATACAGGCACATACATGATCTTCACGTGAATGTGCAAATTAGCGTGCCCTGGAAAATTTCAATATTTTAGTTTCAACCCTCCTACTGTATGGCGGGCACAGAGACAGACACACAGCACTGCTGAGGAAACTTGAAACAGCTTCTGAGAAGTTTGTCAGTGTACTCCAACTTTCAATGTCAGAGCAAATCCACAGGGCACCGGGCCAGGTGCTTCCGTGCCAGGGAAAAGGACTAACACCAAAGCAAAGTATCCTAAGCACATAATTAGTACTTTCACGTGAGGAAATATTGCTCTTGGATGATGATTTAATTGGGGAATGTAATGAATTAGCGGGTGTTGCGTTGGAGCAGGTCTTCAGGCTGTGACAGACTGTGGGTGGCTTCCTCTTTCCTGGAGGAGAAAGTGGTTCTGGTGTGTTGTTTTGTAACATCACACTGAGCATGTAGAGATTATTATAACGGTGATGCCCATGTTTTTTTTTTACTTTGAGAACAACAAATGATCAGATATATGATGATATTACTCAAAATTTGGTGACATTGTGGGTGCAGTGGTTAGCACTATTGCCTCCCAGAAGGAAACCCCATGTCTGCATGGGTTCTCTCTGAGTATTCCAACTTCCTCCCAAAGTCCAAAAACATGCAGTTGGCGACTCTAAATTGCCCGTAGGTGTGAACGTGAGAGTGAATCGTTGCTTGTTTCGATGTGTCAGCTCTCTGATGAACCGAAGACTTGTCCAGGATGTACCCCGCCTCTCGTCCAATGCCAGCTGGGATTGGCTCCAGCCCTCTGAGATAAGTGGTTATGGAAAATGGATGGATGGGTGGTTCCTCAAAATTTAAATAAACAAAACAAAAATGATTTCAATGGCTATAGATACCAACAAAGGAAATTTAAAAACTTTTTTTTTTTTTGCAATATTTGAATTCACCCTTTAAATTGATCATTTTAAAGCGTGTTTTGAATTGTACACAACCTCGTATAATGAAATGACGATGAAACAGTTCAGGCCAGTTCAGAACGGTCTGATTGCTTGGCTCCTGCTCATATAATCAACTTTGACATTGCACTGCACTACATTCCTCAGCAATACATCCGGCAAGTGCTCCTGAGATATGTGAGGTCATACACATGTACAGACAGACAGACGGTGTTCCTTCCTTTGGCTCAGGAAGCAGGTTCAAACAATGTACAATAACAGGGCTATGTGGTGGTCAAGTGCCGAAGGAGATGCAGCCTGACTGAATGCAGCCAAGCGTCCCTCAGCCCACTTTAAAAACTCTGAGATAGCTTGGTTTCATCTCTCCACCACTTTTGAATATGTATACAAGTGAAGTGCTTTCAATTTGCAATAAAACATACAGTTTTTATAATAATACATATTATCAACACTACAAATCATGAAATCATAAAAGTCACCCTGCATTTTGCCAATTGAATGCTTTAATGTGAAGGAGCTTCAGTGAAAAATGTGGGTTTGCGTTCATTGTAATTTGATACAGCTCTGACGTAGCATTGAGTCAACAGTATACAGTGAGGCTGATATCATTGTGACGAGGGATTACGTGTGTGAATTCCAGCAACGTGTGAAGGACATCTGAATCCAGTCCATGAATGGCGCACTGACACAAATGATAAGGGCTATTATATAGAGGCGAGCGTAAATACATTAAGTGTCCAGTGTCTTATAGTAGATTTTTTTTTTGTTCATACATAAAAATTACAAAACATTACTGTCAGAAATTAAATATTTTTGAATAATCCCACACATCCCAGCATGTAAAACGGCCTTTCTATTCTTAACCTGTTGGCGCATCAGTTTACGCCATCAGCAACATTTGTAGCCATGGCATGCCAAGTTCAATAACACAACCTTCAGTCAGAAATTTGTCAAAAAGTGGGTTCAATCAATCAAATATCTCTTAAAACACTGCAGTGACACATTCATCATTCATTTCACTGGCAGTTAATCTCTCCTTCAGTCCTGATATTGTAGCAGTTACTTTAGAGTCATGAAAGAACTGATGAGATCAACACATTTAACCCAAGTAACAACCTCTGCAGCCGTAAAGTGAAGCCAGTGTTGAACTGACAAAAACTTCAGTTTCAGTTTCCATAAATAGTAATAGTAATTTTTTTTTTGGTTTGTTTTTCGCAGTAATTATTTTTCTGTTTTTCGTGGTAATTTCTTTTTTCTGAATTATCGAGATAAAGCCAATATAATGAAAGAGATTTCTTTCATTATATTAGCCATTCGTCATAACGTTAGGTTATATGCTAATAGTATACGCTAACACTATAGAGACATAACATGAGAATACTAACATAGAAGTTGTTTGTTGTTGAAAGGCGATTCATTTTTGATGAGCAACAATGTCCAGCATGATGGAAACAAAACTGTTAGCTTACCTGAAAACTGAAATCATGTGCCTATGTAGACATGTTCGTCTATTCCTTACCTGCTACATTGAGCAATAGGCTTTCAATAGAAGGATAAAGTCTAAAACATAACAAGAGTATCATACCCTGTGTGTAACTAATTACATGCCCTACGTTTATTGACCCGGTACGGTAGAAAGTTGAAGATGGGGCATGTATGTGCGGGGCAGGAGTCACCATAGAGCCACGGGAGTCACTTGCAGGTTGGATGTTCTCGCGGGACTTCGAAGTATCTCGATAATTCAGGAAAAAAATTACCCCGAAAAAAACAGAAAAATAATTACTCCGAAAAACAGGAAAAAATTTGTCAGAAAAACAGGGGGAAAAAAATTACCACGAAAAACAGAAAAATAATTACTCCGTAAAACAAACCAAAAAATAAATTACATAAAAATTTTTATAATTAAATTTTGAGGTTTTTTTTTTCTTTTTTCAAGTGAATGCATTACACTTCCGTAGTCTACAGCCTGCTACAAAAAACAGTTTTGGTTTCTATAACTTATTTCCCTGTTCATGACAACTGTGCTGTGGGTGAACTTTTATGTAACTCACCACACTCTGAGTTTTGCAACAGTTCTTCAGAAACCTATGGGTTACGTGACAGAGACTATGTCTATGTTTTATACAGTCTATGATTTAATCCTGATGTTTCTTGCTGCTGACACCAGTGTGCCAGTAGTACAAGTGTCAAAGGTCTAATTCTTGTCATTCTGTAACTTTTTGCAGGCTTTTTTGTAACTGTTGCAGGTAATATTTCAAAATAATAATTAAACAAATTCTAAATCCACACTTAAAAAACTTATTACACACATCACTGCAACAACTACGTCCAAAAAACTCACACCAGCTCAGCTCCAGCTACTGTGACTTAATCATCATGCTCACAGGAGCAAGAGCGGCGTGCTTATCTCAGCAGTGCTGCATGTAATTAAAAGTTTCCCCATCTTAGTTTACAGATTTTTGGAAGTTTGCCAGCTCTGCTGTGTGTATGGTGAGACTATACGTGAGGAAAACATCACTAATGAGGAAACTTCCTGATTTCAAAGACGCTCTACACTTTCAGAGTAGGCTTCAAATAGTAGCTGCAAACAAAACATGGCCTGTGATGAAAAAGACAGATTAAATAGGGCCTGGTATTTATACACACTTGATGCCATTTGATGATAACACTTGATGATAAGACCAGCTTATTTGAGGAAATTAAATGTAGAACAAACAAGAAAATTCACTTCTCAGAAAATTGCAAAAACATACAGCAGAAAATACCCTAAAAATGGCAAATGAAATCAAAGCTAAGTTCAATTTAAGGGAAACACAGACAGAGACAAAAACAGAGACATCATAAGGAAAACATGACAAGTTTTGAGACAATATGTGGACAGCACACGTCGCTTGAGGTTCTTTTGTTTGCCACGTATACTGCTCTTCAGATGCAGAGCTTACTAAATGCTAAAGGTGATGAGTCATAGTTCACAACACAGTTCTTTGCTGTCAACCTGTTATTCTGTGAGAGTATGTCTGTGAGAATCATTTCAAAAGAATGTTTTTGCACGAAATTATACTTAGATCTAACTGCTTCTTGTAAGAACACATTCTGCTTGTATACAATGGCACACAAGACTTAAATTGCACAATTGCTCCAATCCATTGTTCCTAGAAAAAAGGATGGACAAAGTGTCCTTTCTCTTGAATTGAGAACTGTTTGTGAGGAAGTGAATAATACTGCGATATTTTTACCTAGACAGGCGGGAAATGATTAGCCTGCTATCGGAAGACTATTTCAGAAACTGAGCAACCATGCAACCAACACCATGAGCTCAGTACGTTTCCTGGCTCACAGATGAGGAAATGATTATTGAGGTGATAACAGACGAAGAGCACGGTTGTATCGGTCGCGTTTCAGTCCACATCAACATCTGTAAGGCCTTTTTTGACCTTAGAAACAAAAAGCATGATGCAAAAGTGTCGATTTGAAGGTCCACTGTGTAATAATCAGTGGCATCTAGCAGTGTTGGCAGTGTCGAGAATCATTATAATACCAGATTGTCTTATGGCCTGTTGGGACACCCTCAGCACATGAATGTTGACCCCAAGCAGTCTGCATGAGATTTGATCAACACAGCCCTGAAGCAGCTCAGTGTCGGTGTGTCTGAACAGAGTGTGTAACTTCTAAAAAAAGGGAAACACTGTAACATGTAGCTCTACCCTACACACGTGTTACTCCTGACAAAAGTATATCTGTCTTCTGGCCTTTATATGTTGAATCTGAAGCACAATATGGATGTCTGGATGACAGGAATTAGTCCTATTTAATTTTCATTTTATTGTAATGTTTTCTATTTATATTTCTGGCAGTAAAAGTCTTCTTTTTGTGCAATATGTTTACTTAAATATGCAGCCAATCAATAGCACTCAATAGAGATAATATATTGTATGAGAACAATGTTAATAGTGGTGTGTAAATCCAATGGTGCTATGCCTCGGTGTTAAATGGAGAAGGATATGAAGTGTGGGAAAGGACTCTAAGTAGTATGATACATTTAATAAAACCCACAATGTATTAATGATGTGGAACAGTTTTAAGGTTTGAATCAGTAACTCAAAGGATGATTGAGTAGATATTAGTCGAAAAAGAGTAGAGTTCTGCAGAAGGTGGGAAGGAAAAGACACTAGAGCTACTGAGAGCTAAACTGCATAGCTCACTTAACTTTGTATGAAGAAGCAGCTGAAGGAATAAGCATAGTTTTAAAGGAGGTTAAAGGTGTAATTAGTATTAATGTGATATAAGGCCACACAAAACTCATAATGTATGAAAGATGTTGGATATTATAAGGTTTAAATGGAGTATCTAGCTGATGAGCAGATAAGCTGAAAAGAGTATAAATGAAACTGGAACAACTGGAAAAGTGGGAAAAGGATAAAGGATGTAAAATACTGCGTAAGCTGGTAGCTAAACTGCATTGCTGGCTATAAGTTGTATGACGAAGCAGCTGAAGGAGTATCGATAGATGACTTGAAAAAGTGGGAAAAAGTCTGATTGCTTTGAATGGAACTGAAAAGTTGAATAAATCTGATAATGTATTAAAGACGTGGAACATCATGATGTTTAAATTGAGTTGAAAAATGCTTGAAAATTATCTGATAAGTTCTGTATGTGTTTGTGTGTATCAAACTGCGGTAATTCATCTTAATCACTCATCTTAATCAATTTTTGTTGTCCCCACCTCAGTTATGGGCTGCTTTGCTGATGGTGTCCACTGTGTGCCATTCAGGTGGTTCATTTCATAGAGAATTTAGCTAAGATGCACTCCTCATACTCCTGCTTCTACCTCAAAGACAGTAACTACTGTCACCTGAATGGAGATTTTATACTTCCCTCCTGAAATTTGCTATCTTTTAATATGGGAGTCAGTGCAGCAGTTGGTTGGTACTCCTGTCGCTTGGAAGCTCATAGAGCCTAAAGTGTAAATCTGTTGGCATCAGTAGTTCCATGTCTGTAACCAGCATAACATTTTCTACATTTGTATATGTGGATAATGTATGTGTATGTACTTTTTAAACCATTTTATAGCTCCTTTCCACTCTGTTACATCTCCCACTCTAGTTCTGCACCACAACAAATTGCCTCACACACGTCAGTAAAAACATCTCAGAAGGGCTGAAAATGGCATTTGAACTGCAACTGTGAAAAAATATGAAATACATGAAATACTTAAATTAATGTGAGAAACCAAAGGGTCGTGAATGTTTGAAAGTTTGGATGGAGTTTCTTTGTGAATATATGAATGAGCAAGAAGAAGTGAATGGGTTTGGATGGTTGTCTAATTGACTTCACTTGTAACTAAGCTTAAACGAGATGAAGTTTGAATCAGATGTAAAAGTGGAATGATATCAAACATATATGAAAGATGTGGAACACTTGAAAGTTTGTAGGGTGTCACAGTCTGTCTCCCTGTCCCATCTCCAGCCACATTTCAGTTTCCCCAGACCTCTTCATTGCCTTCATTCCTTCCATGCACTAGGTGCCCTCCATTCCCTCATCATCTGACTTCCCATCTCCTCACCTATACATACCATCCCAGATCCTTTGTCTGTTTGTCCTAATTGTGTTCCTGTCTTGCCTTGTGTTTTCTTCTCAATGCTCTGGACACTACAAGAAGTAGTTCTTATGGAAATGTCAGAGACGGACATGAAACAAAAGTATTTGCACTGCGAGATACAACTGGAGGAAAGTGAGAAAATATGTTAGAATTAATATAATATATAATTAATATAATTAATTAATCCATTTCAAATACACATTTAACAGTACATACAACATGGCATTTTTTTCCATGTCCTTTCACTATTAGAAATTATGTTCATAATCAATTTCTTGCTTGCCACATCTTCAGTAGTCTTAAAACGGTACTCCAGTGATTTAGTATTGCACTTCAGATTTACAGATTTAAAACAGAACAGTGAAAATTCATAGATAAAGATAGAGATAATAATGTGCATTATTGGGACATGCAATATCGTGATATAGCATGAACATTTTGAATGAATCATCTGACTCTTGTGTAACTGTATGCAACTCACCATGAAGCAACCTTGTTTATAAATGTGTCTATTTGGATTTTGTGGATATCTGTTTATTGATATTTTTATACTTGCACCTTTATTGACATTTTATACCTGTAATCTTCATATATGCACTCTTTCCCAATTTGTAGAGCAACTGCTTGACATTCTTTCTCTTGGAATTTCTCTTGAAATAAATCAAGTTTTATGTTATTTTGATAATATGAAAGTCATTTAATTTGCATCAAAGTTAAACTAATCTCAAGATGCTCTAAACAGGTATTACAGCTTTAATAGGATACAAAAGAATAAGTAAGAAACTGCTTTTCTTATTCCTTTTCTTAAAAGGTTTGTTTTTTAAGGCATTCATCTGTGGATGTTATAAGATAACATCACTTGGGGGCAAAATAAATCCCCTGATTGTGAAATGTAGCCAGGAAGGACAAACACTGAAATTTCAGATCTTTGCCGTGGAGGCTGCCTTTAGTTACAGTCCAACCCACACTAAAACCTACATTTCATATGTTCTAAAAATCCACCTAAAAAGTGCAATGGATATCTGCAAAGACAAATCCTGTCACTCGACATTTTTTACATATCTAAGCCAAACAGGAGGAAACAGGATAGGTTGGAAATGTGACCCTACATGTCCTCAGCTGCTTTGTTATTTCAGGATGGGTTTAACACATAAAGAAAAATATTTTATCTGAAAACAGTACACACATGATTTATTCTCTCTTTTATGGTGCACATAAACATTATGTATGACATGTTTTACCAGTTATGATCACAGGAGTATTTATGTATATGCTTGATTCCCTAAAACTGACCGTTTAGCATCTTGCACATTTGTAAACATTATCAAATATCATAAAAATGTAATATGACAAAAAGAAAATGAAAATAAAATTGCTACAGCTCGTATGATTTCTAAATTAACTAACTTTACGATACAAAGAAAAATAAAAGTGTAACAAGACAGCTATAAACTTTGTACTGAAGGAATTTCAACATTTTGGGATACATGCTTGCATGCTTTTTTGCAAGTGAAACTCAATGGAAAGATTATCACTCTCATATCTGTCCGTTACAGCCAGCAGCCAGTTAGCTTAGCTTAGCTTAAAGACTGAAAACAAGTGGAAACACAAAAAATAAGCCTACGTGTGCCTCTACGGCTCATAAGATGTAATATTGTTGGGGTTTTGTGTGTTTTTGTTTTTTTAATTACGTTTTATTTTTTGCGCATTTAGACATAGCTAGCTAACTAGCTACTGGCTGCAGCCTTAGAGAGCTGACATGAAAACTTGTATGTAAGAAAACCTCATTCAACCACTGACATTTGTAACAGACATACAGAAGAGTGGCATCAGATAAACAAAAGCAAATAAACGTATACCCCAAACTATTTCTATGAAGAGAACTTAAGAGAATGCTACAGGAAACATAAAAATTAACACAAATGATCTGCCAAAAAAAAAAATCGAGATAAAGTAAAGTTGCAAAGGTTTGCTGGTCATAAATCCCTGCAGCAAGAACACTATTTTTTTTTTTTTCCCAGTTTCTTCCAAACCAGTGGGGCTGAAACATGAGGGGTCGGAAGTGCTTCGGTGTAAAATTCCACTGCTCTGTGTGCAGCCTTCAGGCCCCCGCAGGTATAGGTGTAGTGTGTCAGATTCCAAGCCTCCAGTGCTGCAGGTGTAGGTGTAGTGTGTAAAATTCCACTGAGTGCCGCCGAGAGCCACTGTTTTCAGCTGTGAGTGGGGCTCGTGAACGCACTAACCACTCCACCCAGCCTTCCCTCGCTCTGACCTAAGCTCCACTTTAACGTGCGGGGGCCGATCAAGGGGACCTCCAGCAAGTTGAGTTTGCCGGGGGAGGGAAAAACTAACTGTGCTTGTATCTAAAAGACAGCTTGAAACAACATGGTCAGGAAAATAAACACACCTTTATCCTGAAAGAAAGTGAAAGAGAGAGGGGGAGAAGATGTGGTGCGGTTTCTATGGTATCATGTTTTGTTTTTCCAAAATGGGGGCTTTAATATGAGACACTCCCTACAACGGGAGCAGGGAGTGCTCCTTCCCTGTAGGTGGAAAAGCATCATTGAGATGTTTGAGGTATCCAGAGGGGGTGCACTTTGCGTGTTTAGAAGCCGTCATCAAACAAAACCACTGGTTACAAGCTCCTCTTCCATGTTTTCAAACAGGATTACATGTTTAGACGAGCCATCCGGTGAAAAAAAAAACCATGATGATTTGCATGCTTTGCAGTCGCGGTTTCAATATGGAAAGAGTTCAGCTGACAAAATAGTCCAGTACAGGAGAGGCCTCTGAGAGTCCATTCATATAGCTCAAAGCAAAATTTAAAACTGGCATGGCTGCATAACAAGTCATAGAAAAGATGCAAATGCAGCTTTGCTGCAGGCAGCATGAACTAGAGCCAAGAGGAAATGTTGCAACTGGAGTAGAAAATTCACATGATGAATGAAAGTGAAGTGAATGAGCACATTCAAACATGAAGAACTAAGAGATAACATAAATTCTCAGTAAATATCAATCACAAACAATCCCCTGTTGTTTGTGATAAAACCAGATGTTAGCTGTAACAATCCAGTGACATTGCAGTGTTCCTTAACATAACTTATCTTAACTTAACAGGGAAAAGCGGACATCAGCTGTGTGTGGTCAATAAACACCACCAGTTTTCTCAGCAGCCATATTCGTGCAAATAAAGCCAGATGAAAATTCTCACTCTGTTGTATATGGATTCAAAGGTCTTGTACTGTACTAGTAAACGTTAAGGTTCTTTACAAAAGTCTGATTAAAAGTATCCAGAAAAGAGATCAACTCAATAGCATTTTCCAAAAAGAAAATGCTTATTTAAGACAGAATCTACAAAAAAATCCCTAAAGTCCACTTTATGTAAAGTCTTAGATCAGGCTACTGGTTATTGTTTTCCAGGTGATTCCAGGGTTTTACCCGAGGATCTCTTTTCAGAAACTTCTTTCTCGGGATCTCGCTGAGAGAGAAGGGAAGGGTGAGGCCTGAGGGATTCTCCTTCCGAGACACGATGCAGTCCTTGATGGCTTCTTTGATCACCTACAGGAGACAAATACAGGGATTCAATCCAAAATGCTATATTGTAAGAGAACTGCACAGAGGGCTTTTCTTGATGGAAAAGATGTTCTCGTTCTTTGGTAAGAGTTTGACTATGTTATATGGTTTGTTGATCTGATTGGTTGAAGTTCTTAAATGATAGACAGGGATGGTTCATCCAATTTCCTGCCATGTATTTTTTTTTTTTTTGTCCATGTAAGTAAGAATAAATATGTGTTCTGAGTTTGTCAGACCAAAGAAGAAAGTGTTATTAACCACCCAGCCAAATTTGAATGATTAAAAATATCGTCAAGTTTATGAAATTAGGTGTCAAAATCAGTAAAAATGAGCAGTATTCTGTGGGGGCGTGTCCTTTGAATGTGCTGAAGTCACACACACTCGTGGGAATAAGCGACTGAAACGTGTCAGATGAGTTCAGAAAATGACATAACTAACTTTGAAACACTCTGAGAGAGATGAATTCATCTCTATCACTCTGCTAGGGGTGCAGGGGTATTCTCAGGGTGGCCTCAGCGTGTCATCTAGCCCCCCTTTAGGACCACCCACAAAATCCTGGACTGAAAACTGGTGAAAAACTGTTTTAACCTCTAACTCCACATTTCAGTAATATATCGTTCAAAGTCTTTTCACATGAAAGGGTTCACCTCAAACTCATTGCATCACATTTTAACTCTTAATCAGCAGGGAAGTGACTCAGATAGTCAGTGAAAGTCAGTGTGACCTCTCACAGTGACACACCTAATGTGATCTAGACAAGACTTGTAGTATCCGGTCATAGGGATTTAAAATGTTTAATGTTGCACAACAGCAACAACTGGAATTTGTTTAGTGACAACACAGAAATGCACTTCTTCCTCATTGAAAAAATCCACCCCATTGACAGCACGAAATGAAGGTAGATTAAGAATGATGACTGATGGAGTTAACGAAAATCAGTTGACCTACGTACAGTCCTGAGTCCTGAATCACTCTTTAATCCCTTGATGAAACTGTAACGCACACTGCAGTCATCGCTATTGCTTCCTGTTTTTTTTTATCTTATCTGTAGTGAGACCACAGGGGCAGAACTGACCTCCAGGTTGTTGAGAGTGTTGAACTCCATCAGGTCATGGAGTCTGGTGAAGGCCTCGTTGGAGTACTGGAAGTTGAAAGTGGAGAATGGTGACTCGGGGTCGTCAAAGATGTCAAAATCAGCCAACTCCTTCTCCTTCTCAGTCTCTCTGAGAACACCTGTAAGACAATGAGGAAAATAAGAAAGTAAGTAAAGAAATAAAAATTCAATTTCACAAAACTCCACTGGGAAAACAGAGTTGATACAAGGGACTAAAAAATATGACACTGAGTTGATCTTGGAAACAGCAGTTGATAGAATAGTCTGACTTCAAGGTCTATTATATATTTTTTTATTTGACTGATTGCTGAGATTATTTTGTCAAGAGGGTCAAGAATGAACTTCCATTAAGTCATGAGAGGAAAATGGAAATTTGGAGTTTTCTCTGTATTATTTTGTAGACCTTTATCTAAAGTCAAGAAACAACTTTACCACTTATCTACTTTGTGAAAAAAAGTTTTTATATTGATCCTGAATTTGTTTTTATTATATTATTATAGGGGTAAAGATGATGCAGGCTGCAAACCTACAATAGTGAGCCCACGGGAACAGGAAGCCCATTTATGGTATGATTTCCTTCAGATGTGTTTTGGATTTGAGTGTAAAAAGCTGTAACATCCATAAACAGACTGCGGAAGTATGTAGGCTGATGACCTACTGAATGCAAAGAGGCCGCAGTGGAGATGTGATGTTAGTGTGTCTTTGTATGGCTCATGATATATGGCCTGTTTACACACAGGGCTCTCCCACTGGAATGAGAGATTCCTTATCGGCACCTGGCTCCTTAAGGAACCATAATTCACTCGAGCAGCTTATAAAACACTGAACACACTCTGGTTCACATCTGCACGTGTGCACACACACTCACACCCAGTAGGCTGCAGGTATGCAGACACAACATTTCCACCATGAAACCACTGCAACTTTTTCCTAGTGTCACACACAGGTGGGGCCCAACTTTTGGTAAAAAATCTGCCTGCTTACCAAATATGGTGTTAATAGTAGGCAATTTCAAGGAAGAGATGCCTCATGTGCCATGATGGTAAAACAGTATTATTATTATTATAATAATGCAACCTTGGCATATTTTCCTTCTCACACATGCTGCGGAAACACATGCGCATACTTACCAGGTGCCTTGTATTTCCTGAAGTTGATGTTGACCAGGACAAAGTGGATGATGGTAGGGCAGTTCTTTTCGCCTTTTTTTGGCTTGAAGACGTAGCATTCCTTCAGGCCCTCACGGTCGAACACTTTGGGGTCGATCTTAGGGAATGGAAGCTTGTTCATTCGAGCCCACTTTTCTGCCAACAGGAGCTCCTGTGGCATTTAAAAATGAGAAAAAAAATGTGTTTATGATTCCCTGCTTGCACACATGATGTTTAGCAAATTGGGACTGTAAAACTGTACTGACTTTGAACGGGGGGCTGGAGTCGCTGGGTCGAGCAGAAAAGTCAAAGGAGATGATAAGGTTGACACCACGCTGCGGCCGCAGGATGAGAGGGTAGGGAAGGTTGTAGGTCAAGCCGCTGTCCACTATGTGAATCTTCTTACTCTTCACATCCAGAGGCTCGTAAATACGATCAAACTCATCTGGGTCTGAGAAAATCATACTAAATTAAATTAATGATGCTGGAACATGATGTCTGAATATTGTTCCACATGACCTGACCCAACCAATAGAACTGTGAATTGACTCACTAGAACTGCAACAGCATGACATTTTCACGATATGATTTTGCTTGAAAGTTGATTGAAAATTTAATTATAATTTCAGAAAACATTATGTTCTACATGTTTTTTTAATTAGACTAATATGATAGATTCCAATACTGTAGAAAACAAAATGTTATGGTAAGTCCATGGTATGCAACTCTATGATTCAGCTACACAGTGTTCATTGAAAGTAGGGTTGGGTATCATTTCAAAATTGTTCAAACCACACCTTTCATACCAGAACAGCTATCTTACTCTGCCAAATATACACAATGGGTTAAAAAGAGATTAGGTTTGATAATTAGCCCCAACTGTGTTAAATTCTCATGCATCTACTTGCAAATTAAGAAATGCGGTATTAAACATCACCAGACAAGATTATCAAAATCTAGAGAATCAAACCTGCATTACATAGAATTATCGTGTCCTGTCTTGTTTTTCATTCCCTTGACTGCCTTGAAAGCAGTGAATTCGTTTAACCTTTATACCTGTGACAGCGTCCACTTCCTCTTCAGGTGTCTGAGCATGGCACGTGACCTCACTGACTGGAGAGAATGGGATGTTGGTGTTCAGGTTCAGGCCCAGCATGAAATTATGAACCTGGTAACAGGGTGGGGCGGATTATTGAGAGATAAAGAGGCAGGTTGTTGTGAATTTGAATATAGGAAAAAGTGAACGCAGTGTGCACATGCAATGTGTAATTTCATGTTTGGTGGTGAATGAACATATACAGGTACCTTCCCAGCTCGGCCCTCTCTTGTGTTGAATAAGGCAGAGTCACTGAAGAGCGAGGTGAACATTCGCTGAACCCAGCTAGCCTGAGCGGTGCGATGGTACTCGTCTTCTGCCTCTTGGTTCTCTGTCCCAGCTAATAATGGAGAAAATATTGTCACATGTTGTGTGACAAAGAAGTTAACTGGCTCAGAAAATGAATCTTTTTCTGTGATAAAACTTGGAGAATTTGTAATTAAAGTGCAACTAAAGCAAATGAGGTTACTTCAATGCTAAAAATACACAAACAACATATAGATTACAAGAATCAAAATTAAAAAAAGATCAATTATTAGTTTACCTTCCAAAATGTAATGCAATCTACCTTTCAACACTTTTGTTGTCTTTCATAACCAAAAAAGAATTTAAACTATTTTCCAATCGTGTGAGCAAACAGTTAAAATTGGCATCACATCAGGTCTAATTACTGTCTCAAGTGACGGAAACATCAGAAATGTCTTGGATGTTACTTGTTACTTGTAAAAGGATGCTTTGAGGGTTTTTTTTAAACTTTGGACTTGGACTTTGAACTTGAATTTGGATTGTTACTGTTAATTCTAAACTGTAGATCAAATGTGTCAAAAACCAAAAAATCAGATGAGAATATTTTCATTTTCAGAGCATTATTATAAAGGTGCATATCGTGGCACTGTTTTTGGTCTCATCTTAGAAGCAACCACATATTTATTATTTTATTAAGACTCAGGATTTTGTGCCTGTGCATTTTCTGATTTTTTTGTTATCACTACTGTGATTGTATGTAAAGGTTCCTGCAACCAATGACTTGACTCATTTCTAATTAGAATTTTTTTGTCATTGTTAATAGCTGTCCCTCTCTCAAGAAAGTGAATTATGAAGACAGGAGAAGAAGCTGTGGCTGTCTGGGAAGAAGTGTCAGCCAAACCTTACAGAATTTGGCTACATAAACCACCATCTGCAAAACAGCGTCCAAAGAAAACACACAGCAGTATCAAAATTCTACAATGCTCGGATTCCCACACCTCCACAATAAACTGTTTGGTTATGGTCTGGACACTGTCTCGTCCTGCCTTAGTCTTGGTCTTGACTTTGTCTTGGTCTTGACTTTGTCTTGGTCTTGACTTTGTCTTGACCTCTCAATGTCTTGGTCTCATCTTAGTCTAAATATACTCTGGTTTTGGTCATGACTCATCAGTTTTAGTCTACCAAGTAAGCTTTGCCGCCAAGCTGCCAAGCACTGTGACTATATTTTTTTCACCTTCATTTATTCCATTTTCAGAAACACCCTGATCACACGTTAGGCACGATTTTCACATTTCCAGTAAAACCACAGAGCAGCTCCACCCGAGCAGCTGGCCATATTGGCTTTTAGCCAATTTTCTCAATCAGCATTTTACTGATGGCATTTTACTGATGGTGTTGTACATGAACACTGACAGTTTTTGCCATTTATGCCTTTCCAAACTTTAACATTCAAGTGGTTATCATTGATATTTTTAGAATAACAATGCATCAAATGAAAACAAAGTGACAATATGTAAGGTGTCACTCATAGTTTCGACTCTACAAAAATTGTACACTGAATCTGCAGCTTTGGCTTTATTTTTTAGTTGTTCAGCTGCAACTTTAATGTTTTGGTTCACGCTTACTGCTCTCATAGCATCGTTTTCAGTGAAAAAGCTCTAAAAAACCCTGTATGCTACCTGTCCGGCACTAAGCGTCAGGCACGATTAGTGTGAACATAGTGGAGTATTTAGTGGCTAAATATCCAGATATTTCCTTCAGGAGCAGGTAGAGACCAAAAACAGAGCTAAAAGAGAGTGAATATTCGACTTGCATTCACCAGATGGACACAAACACGACTCCAAAGGAATTCCCTGTTACTGCTAGATGTACAAATATGCATTATTATAATATGAAACTGTTTGCTAACAGTTTGCTAAAAGGTGACGATACCTCAATGTCATCTTCATAGGTTTTGAGGGGCTTTAGAAATGCAATATGAAGTTATAACAAAAAAGAGCCAGAAGTGATTTTATAAATGTGCAACTAGTACCATTGCTGTACAAACTATACAGCTGCACTGTATTATTCACATGATCTTATGATTCACAACTAAAGCTCACACTTGCAAAGAAAAATGGTTTACTTCTTAAAATTCATATTGGTCATTAAACCAAAGAGTTAGAACTGATGGCTCGATGTATCAGCACTTTCTCATAACCAGAAAGTAACCACAGTGGCTGTTCTGATCTTGCTGTGTCATGCTAACAGACACAAATAGCAACATTACCGCAAAAATTAAAATAATGTGTGAAGGGGTTGACTTACCCTCTAACCCAAGAATATGTCAGAATGTTTAATGACACAACAGGTCGCAAGTCACACACATCTCTATTGCACAGTAACAAATTTAATTATACTGCAGAATGAGGTGTCAATCACACGTATCTTAGCTCACCTTTGCGTGGCTCATCATCATTGTCCAGACTGTCTTCCCCGACGATGTGCTGTGGTTTGATCTGCTCTGTAAGACACAAGAGAGCTTCACTAATCAGGTTACAATTTCAAAAGAAAAGGGTGTTAAGCTCATTTACACCACATATAAGCACTTTACCTGGCAGAGAGTTTGGTTTAGTTATGTGACATTATCAAATTCACTGTCTATTGTTTATCTCAACAAAATAAGCTCTTGGAGAAATACTAAACTAATGCATACTTAAACTGGGTGGAGGTGTTCTTTGTACAACCAGTGCATTGTCAGTCTGTGTCTGAATGTTTAAAGGTCACCCCAAACAAATGCGTTCAACCAAAACAAACATCCGATGAGCTGTCACATAATCACAAGGTGATACCTTTCTACTTTCCACTGTTATGGTAACAAACATACACACACGCGCGCACACACACACACACACGCACTTACACTCTATGCTACACTATTTTAAATCCGGTGTGATAATTTTAGGTTGGCTGTTTTTAAAGGAGTGAGGATAGTGTTCTAAGTGTGTGAAAATAATTCTGGCACAGGACGAAGAGAAAAGAAAAGATAGACAACAACAGGATCTCAGTCATAACTGGATGTAAGGAATTTCCAAGGAAGGGTGTACCAACTTATTTTACCAGTAGATACGCACCAAAAACAATGGCTTTATCTACTCATTCATTTAACTACTCCAGTATAAATTACTATTAAGCTGAAACTGAAAGAAACTATTTTATTTACCTGAGTAAATAAATAGTGAATAGTAGTGGACAAAATAATCTAACAGTCCATTTAGTGGTTATTCTGGGGTTTTCAATCAAAACACATGATCTTCTTCAGTAGGCCAAGAATGAAATTTGCATCTCAAGTTTCAAGCCAAGGTTTGTGACAAGTCCTTAAAGTGCTCGGACAAATGGAAATTTGAACATCTCCAAATGACAACTGAGGAAACTCAAACTTATTGATGAAGATTGTGTGATATGATCAAAAGCCAATGAACACTTACTGAATAGACCTTGTGATTACATCATTCTTCCAATTATTTAAAGTCAATCAATTAAATGAATTTAAATCTGCACTGTGCAGCCCAGTATAAAACAAATGTAGAAAGAGAAAGATTACCTAACTCCTCCTCCATGGTGCTGCCACCAAATGTGTCTTTGACTCCCAACACTCTGTTGAACAGAATGGAGAAGGCGCTGCCCCACACACCTACACAAAACAAAACACACATTCATGTAAAATGATCTGACTGTTGTGTTAAGTGGCGTTGATGAAAACATCTTTCTCACCCATCAGAAAATGAAGAGGGTTTTCCTCGTATTTTTTGACAGCCGTTCCCATGAAGAACTTGCTTCCAAACAAGTCGGGGGTCATGAAGGTGCCATACTTTGCCATTCCAATTTCATAGGGGCTGAACTCCACCCAGTCTGCAGGTTGAAATCTCAGCATTAATATAACAGATTATAACACAGCTTTTAAACCAACATGCTTACTATAGTCATAACTAATACATAGGGGTCAAAGGGCCAAAAGCTTAATTTTGTCCCAGGGCTCACAGGGTGGTTTTTCTGGCCCAGGCTACAATTTCTCTTCATGTCACCTATTTATAATGCATTTACAACAGCTTTTACAACAACAAGCTGTCACATTCACACGTACACTAACACTCAAGCATGCAAGCACAAAGAGCCACATGAATGCACACAAACATATGTACAGACACATGCACAGACAATAGAAATACTTAAATCTCAAGACGACATTTGGCTCTTAAATATGAATATATAAATTTCACAGCTTAACTTTACGTAAGCTGTATTTTGGCAATACACTATTTTCCATTGAGCTGGGTCATAAAAAGTCTATTTTTGTCACACTTTTATGATTTATAACTTCAGTGTCTACTTTCTGAAGGTCAGGTTTTCAAGTTTAGCTGTGACGGTGAGAACTAACAACAGACAATAAATCATGAAGGACTGTGGCCTCACCCTGATGAATATCAAAGTGACACTGAATAATATGACATTTAATCAATCAGAAATCAGAAATAGCATGCTTGTGAGCAATTTTCTATTGTTATAGTTTCTCTACACGTCTACAGCCTTACACACCGCACACTACACCCTGAGAGAGATATTGTCAATAAGGAATTCTAAGTGCAGTATTGTTATCACTGTTTTCTTTGGCTTCATGAGCTTTTGTCAGTGTGTTTCCTTAAGTGTGTGCCCTATCTGTCCATGAAGTGAAACAGACAGCTTAAAACACAGTGTTTTGTCCGTCCATAAAATTAACTTCCATACTGCAACAGCAAAACATAATCAAAAAACAATAATTCCATTTTGATATATGAGCACAAACATTTCCTGGAACAAGTCAAGTGTGTTAGGTCACCCAGGTAGAAAGATTGGAATTGGAGCTTGAAACTAAACTTGGTCAGGGTGAGTTTCCTGTTTATTGTTTACAGAACACCTCCAGAGAGTGTCTCGAAAGGAAATCACCTGGTTTGGTTTGGTTAGTTGAAGCCAGCAGATAGCTTATGTTCACTGATCTGTCCATGATCACTGGAGATTTTTGGCATTCCTTTATTATTTATCAGTTCCAATGTCTGTTCCAGTGAACGGTTGTGTGCAGTTTTGTGCAGCTACATCAGAAATGAGGAAGTACTGTACAACAGGGGATTAACCCAGAGTCTATCATGATCTTGTGCAGACTACTCAGTTCCTTGATTCCTTGTTGCTATCACAGAGCTGTCATTAGATGACAAGCCCACCCCGTCATGACACATCCTCTCTGTGGTACAGAGCGGTTATAAGGAAATGAGTAGGGCTGGGTTACTTTGCATGTGGCCAATCTCTCTAGTTATTCATTACATATGCAAAATAATTCTCCGAAGGACATGGGGTAGCTTCAACACACAATTTAACATAAATGCACATGGCAATACTCACAAAAAGACAGATATTTACCTGCAAACATGAGCTCAGAAACATCTGGCTTGACATGCAGACATGTGAAGAGAGGAAGAGGACTCTGGGCTTGGTTTATTTTCTCCTGGATGCTGCTTAGCTTAATGTCCATCCTCTGGTAGGAGAGAATTCAGTCAGTGAATGATTTATAATCACACTCTGCAGGTAGTAGAAATGTAATCTCATTGTGACTGCCATGCTTATGTTGAAATAAAATAAAAAAGGAGAAATAAAAATGGAGGGGAGTGGGATGTCACTTCAAAAGAAAAGAGAAGAAATGAAACATGACGTTAAGGGAATAAGAGGACTGACGCACTGCTGAGCAATAAGGAGATGAAGAAATAAGGAATCCACTCAAAAGGAAAACAAACAACAGCCATCAGGCGGCTCTTACCGCAGGTATAAGTGTCTCTCCTATGAGCATACCGAAGATATCAGTAAAGGTAACAGGCTGCCCAGTGGCCTTTTTGGTCCAGAGGGCCTGGATGTAGTTGGTGATGTGTTGGGGCAGCAACAGCCTCAGTGGGTTACTGCTAACTCTGTTCATAAGCTCTGGGTTGATGTCTTTTGGGCCCTTATCTGGGAAGTCTGGGTGGGAGTAGAGAGTGGACATGTACCTACAGGAATAAAGAGAAAAATACAGTGTAAAATGTTGTCACATCAGTCAATATATGCTTAAGAAAGATCACTCTGCTCTTTACAAGGTTTATGCAGGAGGTACTGCACTTGTAAGGTAATTAAATCCAATAAGTCACTCCATAAACATGAAGACTGAAATAAGCCAGAGATGCCCTCTTGATGACAGCTTCATACCAACAGAGGAAGGCAGGAAAGTTTGCCAGAGGAAGGGAGGAGGCAGCACCAAGGGAGAGTCAGAAAGAAAGAAAGAAAAAGTAAGAAAGAAAGGACAAAAGAAACATAGTAATCGTAATAACAAAGAGTAATATAAAAACAAAGAAAGTGTCAGGGTCAGTGAAAGAGAAGGTGCAAAAAGGGAGAAGAAATAAAATCTGACCATGTGGATCCGGAGAGGCCGGCGATATATGTGGCACAATCCAGGACCCCAGACTCAAACAGGGCTTTCATCACACCTGAGAAGCCGACCATGGCACGGAAACCGCCACCTGAACCCGCTATGGCAATCACCGGCACCTATAATACACACACACACACACACACACACACACACACACACACAAAAAGGAGAGAGTCATACTTTGAAGGAGAGGAGCATGCTTAATCAGATAATTACATACTACACAGCTTAAAAGTATGAGTCTCACATTCATGTATTCTTATTCAGGTTGAGTAACTTCCCTCCTGTGGCTTTCTACAGCGAGAGTGCCATGCCAGTTGCGTCACACCTTTGTGCCATTGGATTTTCAACTATTTCATAATTCACATTGTGCAAGAAGCTTCCTTTCTGCAGACTGTGTATCTCTGGTCAGTTCTGACTATTCTGATATATTTCCACAATAGTCATCCTCCACAGTGTGTTGAGGGATGCTGAAAGCAATAGCTGGTTATCTCATTCCTTTGGAGCTTCCGGCACATGTTGAAGACATGAACAGGCCTGGCTGGAGATTACAGCCAGCCCGCAAGGCTTCTAGCCAAGACCACACTAGGGAGAAAATGAAACTTAGCTTAGCTCATAGCAGAGGAGCAGAAGTTGGTGCCTTTGTCAGACTTGCTGTATGATATATTTCAAGTATGAGAAATGTGAAGTGTTCAAAAGGTCACTCGGCCCATAGACTGCACCTTCTAACTGTGGCTTTGTGCATGCAGTCCCCATGTCCAGGCACTGTCCAGGTTACTCTGGACCAATCACATTGTATTATGTGCCTCTTAATTGACGAAACAGTTTTCAGGCTCCGCTTTCCAGTTGCGGCCGTTCTTTGGCAGACTGCTGCCAAATCTTTCGTTTGTTTCTAGCTCAGTGGAGATTCGTTGGACATCTGGATTTTATTCTTAATCATTTCATCTTCTGGACTGGGTTTTCTTTACATTTTCTGTGTGCGTCCTTGAGAAGTGAGTACAGTATTTAGTTTCAGTTTGACATGTGCGTGTGCGTTTTATCACGTTGTAACACTTCATATCATATATTGTGTGTATATATATATATATATATATATATATATATATATATATATATATATATATATATATATATATATATACACATTGATGTGCTTTGTTTCCATTTTTTAATCATTATATAGTTAATTTCGGGCTTTTCCCGTTTATTAGTAGTGTGAGCGCTGACGGGTCATTAGGGGACGTCGCGCAATGACAGTGTTTGTGTGGCGTAGATCATTAATCAGCCTATGCAGAGGAGCCTTTTCAGTTCAGAGTGTGTAAATTATTGACGCTCCCTTATTAAGTTATTAATCTTTGTTTATTTTAATCATCGTATATGTCATTATTCTTACTTGTTTATATCATATCGTTAATGTTAATTATGTATATTAAATATTCATATTTTGTTTATTCTCTTTTACAGTAACCACACACGCACACGCACACACACACACACACCCAAAGAACACACAGGATTTCAAGCTCTAACAATAAAACATGTAAGGCAAGAAACAAAGAGTGTGAGTGTTATTGAACTGGATAGATTACCACCATAACATTATTGTTCTTACCGGACAAACTGTAGAGGTGTGCAGCCACATAACAAGCATGTAGGTAAATTGCATTCAGTCATTCTCATAGAGGTCTCAAGTTTGGTGATCGGAAGCTAACACCTCTTTTATGTTAAGTGTTAAAATAAGCTGAGAACAAAATGTGTGATTTCTGAATCTAGCAAGTCAACAAGTCTGAGCCTGCTTGCATTACCTAAAGAAACAGGCTGCAGGGTTTTTTTTTCTTTTTCTTTTTTTTCATCTTCACACTTTAAGTTCACAGGCATAATGGAAAAACAGGTGTTAGATACACAATAAGCTGCAGTGAGAGAAAGTCTGTGCCATGTGAGAGTGTAGCTGTGGACTACAGATGACTGTCTGAATGAGCTCACAGGCATCAATTCATTATTACAGTTTAAAATTTTGGGAAATTCACTTTCTTGCTAAAAGCTAGATTAGAGGAGATAGCACACTGTGTGCTAAATATGAAGCTAAAGCCAGGAAACAGTTAGAATAGCTAGTATTAAGGTGGATTCACAGTATTCTCAGTACAGTATTAAGCAAATTAACTATAACATGCTCAATCCGCTCCTCCCTTTGGAAGAGACCCTGACTAATGGTTAGCTGGCAGGCCAAAAAGAAAGTCAGTCTTTGCTAAAGCGCTCCAGGAGGCAAACTTTCATAGAATATGTGGCAATGAAATGTTTCTTGTGTGCACAAGCGCACGTGTGTTCAGGCAGAAATGTGGGGTATACTTTAAGGTCCTGGTTTGGGGGTTTGAACAAATAGTCACTTTATTCATGTCAGCCCACAGCATGTTAAAATGTCTGATAGTCAAGCGTTACATGTAAAGATGTACAAATGGATGGTGAAATTAGTGTTTAGATAAATAAAGCTATCACAGCTCTGTTTCTACCTCTTCTGGAGAGCTGGGGAGGAAACAAGGCTTCTCCATGTCAAGCAGCTTCTTGATGCCCAACATCACTCTTTCTCTGCGGGTCTGTCTGAACTGCTTCTCTTTGTCACACAGGGCCAGGCTAAACCGCAGGTCCAGGTTGGTACTGCAGAAACAAATCACAGAAATAAGGTTTCCTAAAATCTGAGGGTGCGCCGACAAACAGAACTACATTTTCTGCTCAGAGGCAGATAGAGAATACGATCTCTGTGTGACACTACTGATGACGAAACTACTCTGAAAGTCAAATATCTGGATCTGCATCTAGGTGGTCTGACACAGCCTCTAACCGCTTTACTACTCACCTTCTCATAATTACTAACCCTTCAGACATGTGTGACATTTCCAAACACTCCCTTTAACCCTTACACAGGAACTCCATGGGAGTTATAAATATATTAGCTCACACATGTATCCTGATGTTGTTACTGAGTCATGCACATTTAACTTCTAATTTTACAACTCTGATTATTATGATTGATTTCCAGCAAATTCTTGCAGCTGGGTGGATTTGGCCAGAAGCATTCATTCATATATAACTGGTATTCCCAAAAACTAAATTTAAATAGGCTAAACTTACTGAGGCATTATTTTGGCATTTGATGAGAATACATACCAGATCTCCAGCGTCATCTCTAAGTACACTTTGGTGGCCTGTCAAAACAATGAAATATGTGGTTATTGTCCAGCAAAGAAGAAGCTGATAATGGCTGATAATTCTGTCAACAGGCAAATACAAAGTGTCACAAACAAAATCTGTGAGGCGTTAAAAGAAAATAAGAAAAAAAGATACAGAATTGTATCCTTTAATTAATCTGTTATTAGCCACCAAAGTCTTCGACACATCACAAGTTAATAATGATGAAACTGCCAATGTGTCTGCTGGGGTTGAATTTCTTACTTTGCCAATGAGGAAAGACTCCATCTTTGTCTGGCCTACAGCAAGCTTGGTAATGTCATAGGACGCAGTCCCAAGTGTCTCATCCATCACGTAATTGGCGTCCATTAACGTTAACTAAGTGGAATAAACATCAAGAGTTTAATGATTAAATACATTTCAAGAGCAAGATGTTAAATGATGATAAATGTATACAAAACTTTCCAAATGCTTCAATTTATTTAGTTTTTCTTAGATGACCCTGGACTGCTGTACTATGTGTCATTCTGATGATGGAGGATGCTATCTATCTCATATCAGGCTAAAAATGTTACACTGTGTTTATTTGGGTTTATGCTCCATTACATCCCTGCATGTCACCCTGCACTGATGTAGACTGTGCTAGACGATCAGATGCAGGTCTTACCTCCAGGACGTTATGCTGGTTGGGGTCTAATATGAAGCTAAAGGTCTCATTCCATTTTGGGTTAATATCATTGTCTATGTGCTTGGTCCTCTTCCTGCTCTCTGGGGCAGTTGGGATGAACAGCTCCACATATGGATCGGGGGTGTCCACTGCACACACATACACACACACACACACACACACAAACACAAACACACAGACATTAAACAGTGTTACTGGACAGCATAATCCCAAAGTGTCCACCCACTCTGCGTAAGTACATATGCAGAGAACATTCTTGGCAGTGGAAATGTTCTTGTTGATCTAAAATGATTGGGGGACATTTTCTCCGCATACAGTGAAAACAAATCCTGTGGAAATAACATTACATGCATGTAGCTATTATGTATATGTAAAATATTAATGAAATATGTTAAAATCAAATGAGTTGGGGCACAAAAAAGATGTATTAAAACTTACACAGGTCACCCAGTGCTCCTTTAGTGACTCTCTCGGCTCGAACCACCGTCACTGTGAATTTGTGAGAAAACTGCTGTTCCACCTGTAATACGACATTCATTCGGTTTAGTTGTGGCTCATTGCCTCGTGTGGGAAAATGCAACAACATACAAATAAAAATCACGTAGCTAAGGAGGCGCAAAACCCATAAACTATGACAAAAATGGTTATATGATGATCAAATACAATGTCAGCAGGTTTGCAGCAAGTTCATGTGTAAGTCAGTGAGAACATTTGGGGTTTTTGGCAAGGTGACAACTACAGTCACGTCCACCATGAAATTCTCCCGTTCAGATTTCACTTCCCAGTTGTTACTTTTTTGTTGCGTTTCAAAACACGCGGTAACACAGTGTGTTTACAGTGTGATTTTGTGGGAATTAACAACTTTAGTTTTTGTCAGATGGACACCAGATTTCCCAACTCCAGATGTTGGGGGAAACCTTGTCTGGTAACTGCTGTGAGAAAAGGACCAAAGCATATGTTTTTCTTGTACTTCATCCCTCACTATAATGAACAATACACTGTAGTAAATCCAAAGAAAATAAACTGGTAGACTAAACTGCCTGTAAGTATATTTCTGTACTCAATAAATAATCCCTCTTTATTCCAAGATTTGAAGATTTTCTTTGAGCTTCTTTCTGCACTCAAGCATTGGTAACTACACCTACAACTACTCAGAATCAGAATCATAATAATAGTAATGAAAATGAAGATGATATATGTTTTCAATAACCATTCCTGGAGGGTTTCAAGGTTTACCTTTCTGAACCCCCACAGTTTTGGCAGAACATCATAACTGTGAAATACGTGAATAACTAATAAATATCAGTCTTGTTAACACAGTTTTTCCCCTAACTCTGCTTTATACTGTACTCTGTAGGTACACACAGACATTAAACAGTGTTACTGAATAGCAGAATCCCAAAGTGTCCACCCACTCTGCATAAGTACATATTGTTCTTTCTTGGAAAAGAGTTCTTGTTGATCTAGTCTAGAAGTCTAGAAGTACCATATGAGCCTAATTAAGTATGTTATCAGTACCTGTTCCATACAGTGTAATTATACTGTAAATCGCAGGCTGTCTTATAAAAAGTTACCAAACATGGTATAGAGGTCACCTGAAAGTTAATGCTCATGTCGTCACTCTCCAATGTTGAAAGATATGCGATAGATAAGTTAGAATACGGGCATCTTTTGACATCATTAATCTCTAAACAATGTTCACTTTGTTGTCAATTTTCCTTGAGAAAGCAGCCTTGACACCTGTTAGTGTTCACTGTGGTTTTAAAGGTGTGACGATTCATGTTCAAGTTATGCAGGAAAGATAACTTAATTTCAACAAACCATGTATAAATATTTAAACAGAAAGTGTTGTGAGACTTTTGACAGATAACAAACAGTCATACAGGCCTGTGAATGCAGCTAACAGATAGATTATCTCATGCTAATCTTTGCCGCTTAAAACAACCCACACCAACCCAGTGTTAATGTAAAAGTAAAAGTAGTAAAATGTAATAGTTATACTTACGATTATATTGGAAGCCATTGTGTGTTTTCAGATGAGTAATTCTCAGAAAAGCCTTTGTCAAGGTGTGAATTTCAACTCAGGAGAGCATCTCAGTCAAGAACTGTAGCATTTGGAGCCTGAAAGATGAAACAAAAAAGTTTAATATCGGTGCAAACGAAGGAGTACGTACTTTAAAAAAAAATGTTTGGCCAAAACGCAGGACTTATGCATTTCAATTACGTACAAAATGTCCATCCATTTGAATTACATAGGTTTAATATGAATTAACTAATAAACCTAATGTGAAGCATGTAATAAGATTGATGTAATAGTACTAATACATTCAATGTGTTTCCACTACACAGTAATGTAGTAGTAGCCAGGTTTATGCATTCAATATTAATTTGTTAATTTGTTTGCCCAAACCCAACAGCGAAAATGAATGCAGTCATTTTGAGTTTATTAGTACTATTACATAAATCTTATTACTTGCTTCACATTAAGTTTGTTAGTTTATTTATATTAAAACCCAATAATTAAAATGGTTGGACATTTTCTATGTAATTGAAGTGGCCTTACAAGGTTTTTGAGTGCAGAACAAGAGACGTGGTGGTGGTTAGACTTACCAAGATAACTGTCAGTCAACAACATCAAAACATCAGACATATAACTCTAACGTCTTGAAGGAGGACACCCTCTTATAAAAACCCAAAGCTGCTTCAGATATATCAGTAAAGGCTTTTGCATCTTGACAGGGGCCAGGGGAAGTGTGCTGAGCCACAAACCCTTGACAGGAGGACTGGGCCAATAGCAACTGTTCACGCGTGCGTGTGAGTGGAAGTACACCATGTGAATATGTAGAGCCAATGAGAGAAAGATGCCAGTAAACGTATGATTAATGGACTGTACTTATATATCGCCTTTCTAGTCTTCCGACCACTCAAAGCGCTTTTACACCCATTCATACACTTTACACCCATTCATACACTGACAGTATTCGCTGCCATGCTCCGACATGCAGACTGGAGGAGCCGGGGATCTGATTAGTGGACGACCCGCTCTACCTCCGAGCCACAGCCGCATCTTTGATGGTAAATGTGACTGATATGGCTCAACCAAGATGAGTGTGTATATACCATACTGTACACTCTGATGTACTGCTGGGTGTGCAATTGCAGAAGAGGTGTTATTTTTAGCAACATTTTTCATTTGCATATGTGTCTGTGTGTATGTGTGGGTGTGTGTGTGTGCGTGCGTGGGTGTGTGTTGTTGATAGCATATCAAGGTCAGCGAGTCTTTTTCTCAGATGTTCACCAAAGCGTATCATGACTGAGGAGCCAGAAAGCACGTAGAGTCTGTGTGTTCACAGGACTGGTCACGTAGTTTGCACAAGTGATCCAACTTTTTGAAAGTTGCCAGTTCATTCTGCCCTTGTTCTGCAGCGTACAAAGAGTGCATGCAGGCTGCTGGCTGGAGTCCTGTTTGTGTGCCAACATAACCCAGATAATTCACAGGAAGTAAATTTTCATATGAGGACACAAAATGTGCAAGCGACACAGCAACTAGGCATGATGCAAAACAGCTGTAGTAGTAATAAGTTTTAAAGTCATAAAGAAAGTCTCTAACAAGTGTGGTCCTGTCTGAGACACAAAAGGCTGGAGGTAAAGCAAACTTACAAGAAAACCTCTGAATAATTCCCCAAAAGAAATATTACATATTACATGGGAAAGGTCATTACAGTGCAACTTTTATCTGGATTATAGGCTTCATTCAAAACGTGTTCTTAGGCCACTATAAACAGGTTTTTCCTGATTCATATTAGCTTGGCAGAATAAGGTCCGATCTGGCCTATTTGTGTGACTTGACAGATAATGTAAGGCAGTAGATGATAGTGTAAGTTATTAGTTTGCAATTATATAAACGTAAAACATGATAGGACTATATAGTATTTCAAGACACGAAGTACAATAAATATTGATGAATATAAAGACTCACTCGCTTAACAGGATATAGCTCACGCTGTTCGCTCTCATCTGCTAAATTTAGTGCTTAATGCAGGTTATTGCTGGTTGGGTTAAAGTATTATTGTTCTGTAAGTGTTGGCAATAGCGCGTTTTCAGTTTCCTTATCCTCCCCTGAGTTGAGTAATGTGAACTGTTCGTGAAGACGCTGCTTAAAATACTGGCACTGACCGTCCTCTCCAAATTCCTGTCCAATCCTGTCTGCCCAAAAAAACCCACTATATCTTAAAAATAAATGGAAATGGAAACATAACCTACCTTAACCGGAAAGCATTATCAACTCACAAATCCTGGAAAAGGTTTCATGCTGATCGACAAGAGTGCATGACTGAACTTGGAGGAGGTGCTTCGCGTCAAATGTACAGTACGCACACCCGGCAGTTAAGGAGGATCGCTTGCTGTGTCAGTCTTCAAGCTGAGGAAAAATACACAGACGACAAAAATGGCTTATGATTAAAATATTAGTTGAAAAACATCATGGGCAACAGTCACGGAACACTTTCTGACACTGACTCAGCGGAGGGCCTTTACGCACACCGATGCGTCCACAGGAGGGCGCAGCAACACTATTTACAGACTAAACAACTGAATGAATTGGAATGATGATTAAGTCATATAAGTCATACATTTGAGTTAAATGCTGATTACAACAGCTTTTGCCATAACTGGATTTGTCACTGTTGTGATTAGAATTTCCTATGCAAGATTATTTTCAAATATTCTCAAGAAGCACTATCAGACTAAGTAATATAGAGATAGAGCTCTGCATTGGCTTCATGCCAACCGAAATCTGGCTCTACAGGTTTCATACATACAATATATTTAGTATTACTTTATCTTTTAGAAAATGCAATTTATTATGATTGGGTTAGGGTTAACAGTTCAAATACTTTACATATTTTCATTTCTTAATGTCCCTTGTTATCTTATATACATATACTACTATCTTTATTGTAGTCGTCCTATTGTGAAAATATATCATCAAAACATGAATTCATATTTAATTTGACAGAACTATGGTATCTTTAATAGTCCCCATTTTTACTGTATTTTAGAAGCATAAATTAAAATGTAAAAAAATGATAAAAATCCATTTATATAAAGCCCCATACTTTAAACTTACCGTCTCCATGGGAATAAATATAGCTTTATGTCCAAGATGGAACTTTTTAGATTTACTGTTAAAATAATAAGAATAAATGAATTTCAATACTTTCCGAGGAAATACTTGGAGTAAAGGGGCAAAACTTCTCAGTGCCAAATATTCTACAATCATCCAGGGGTTGTGAAACACAAAACACTCCTGATTAGTCATTTTATTGAGCTCTTTGGTCCTGAAAATCTGACGTCACCTCCGAGCGGCTTCATAAGGTTGTTCCGCGGCAGGTTTAGCCATTCAGACTTTGAACCTCGAAGCGACACAACTGCGGAGGAGAGGAGAAACAGAGAGAGAGAGAGAGAAGGAGGACAAAAAGAACTTCTGACAAAGTCTTTGGAGTATGAACAAACTCACATTTGTGGTTTTCCTCTTGGCACTGGGTTTTCTTGTCTGCGAAGCTGGTGAGTAAAGAAAACAGAAAATGATATAGTACAGAAAACAGAAGTCCGGATTTATGTGTCTAAAGTTGTATTATTTTTGTCTCTCTTATGGCAGGAGACATTGCAGAAATTACAAGCCACTCATAACATGCTGAAATTGATTTTATAATAATACAAAAACACTGAAATGTGAAAAGAACTTTATTAGCGCTGATATTTACTCTAGTGTGGCGAATATTGTAGTGTTTTGGGTGGATTCGATGAAATTTTGAGGCTTGTCTAACAGATTTGTGTTGATATCTGAGGTGAAGTGATTTCTCAATAACCGCTCAACATTACCTGTTACAGGCAACCCATGTTGCGCCGAACCATGCCAGAACAGGGGCGTTTGCACAGCGCTTGGGGCAGTTAATTATGAGTGTGATTGCACACGCACAGGATATTTTGGACAAAACTGCACAACACGTAAGTATGAATGGTGCACACAAGGTGAATCTAAAATTAGGATGTATTTGTGATTTGTTTAATAATTAACCAACCCTCTTGACCGTTACAGCTGAGTTCCTCACCTGGCTCAAAATTACCCTGAAGCCGTCCCCCAACACGGTCCACTACCTTCTCACCCACTTCAAGGGCTTCTGGAACATCGTCAACAACATCTCATTTCTCAGGGATGCTATCATGAGATATGTGCTGACATGTAAGTGTCTCTACCTGAAGGCAAAATAACAAGATGGATTGGAAACTGCTTCAAATTAAAACATTAAATAATTTGTACAGCAGGTTGTAGAGAAGTAGTTGGAGCATTTATACTAATAATGTAATGTTTCTCCCCCCCCTCTCTCTCTCTCTCTCTCTCTCTCTCTCTCTCTCTCTAGCCCGATCCCACATGATTGATAGTCCTCCCACTTTCAATGCTGATTACGATTACTTGAACTGGGAAGCTTATTCCAACCTTTCCTACTATGCACGCACCCTCCCCCCTGTGCCTGAAGATTGTCCAACCCCTATGGGAGTAGTAGGTAAGTTCTTTGGAGAACCAGTTTTCTCAGATTCTTAAATACTGAGTAAGACTGGCTTGGCCCCATTACATCACATAAAGTGAACACATTGAAATTATCCACTCTGCTGCACTGACAGAGTGGAAATGTGCTGAGAGAAAACCAGCCCCAGCACTCCAAAACTAAAGAACATGAAACCACTTTTTTTTTTTTTAGATTTGACACTGAACACGTCTCAGGAAGTTATCCTCAGTTATAGCCTTTCTTACAAGTAAAAGTGCATCATCACTGTTCAGTCACATTAATGTGTTTTTCCATATTAAACTGGCTTGGTTCTGGATTATAATCCTGTATGCCTATTTTAATGCTCTTCATTTTTTCCTCTAGGTAAAAAGGAGCTGCCTGATGCTAAGGTACTGGCTGAGAAGCTTCTGGTGAGAAGACAGTTTATCCCGGACCCACAGGGAACCAGCCTGATGTTCGCATTCTTCGCACAACATTTCACCCACCAGTTCTTCAAATCTGACATGAAGAAAGGACCTGCTTTTACCCTATCTAAAGGTCACGGGGTAAGCACAGCAGATATCGAGCCACATCCATTTTATTTAGGACAGTGAGACCACATTTTTGAAGGAATCATTTATTAAAATGTATTAATGGTGTTGTTTCTGCTTTCAGGTGGATCTCAGCCACATTTATGGTGACAACCTGGAAAGGCAACACAAGCTTCGACTCTTCAAGGATGGCAAGCTTAAATATAAGGTATGTGAAGAGACAGCTGCACTTTAGTTCAGCTCAATTCTTCTTCTTCACTTCACACAAGTGTCTAAAAGTGGCTTCCTCTCTTGTGTAACTCTGCAGATCGTAGATGGAGAAGTGTACCCCCCAACAGTACAGGAAGTTGGTGTTGACATGCACTACCCTCCTCATGTCCCTGACTCTCACCGCTTCGCTGTGGGTCACGAGGCTTTCGGCCTGGTCCCCGGTCTGATGATGTACGCCACCATCTGGCTGCGGGAACACAACCGGGTGTGTGATGTGTTGAAGGAGGTTCACCCTGACTGGGATGACGAAAGGCTCTTCCAGACCACACGGCTCATCCTGATTGGTGAGTTTATAAGATTATGACAACTGCACAAAAGAGTGCAAATGACATGGTATTGGTACCATGATATTTGCATTCCACACTTTTTCTTGCTGTTATTATTTTGTATTTTCCATATTACCATGGACGTTGAAAAGAGGAAGATGTACTTTTTATTTGGTTATCATCCACTAGCATCCTTGTTCCACACAGTGGTGGAAACTACTGTGAGAACAAAGAAATGTTGTTGTAGTTTTTTGTAGTTGATTTGGATTTTCCTCAAAACAGTAAATTTCCACACTAAGCTTGCACAATAATATCTGCATGACATAAAAATATATTATTATATTGTCCTGCAGGAGAGACCATCAAGATTGTGATTGAGGACTACGTGCAGCACCTGAGTGGCTATAACTTCAAGCTCAAGTTTGACCCAGAACTGCTGTTCAACCAGCGCTTCCAATACCAGAACCGCATCTCATCCGAGTTCAACACCCTTTACCACTGGCACCCACTGATGCCTGATTCTTTCCACATTGAGGAGAAAGATTACAGCTATAAGCAGTTTGTTTTCAACACCTCTGTAGTGACTGAGCATGGCATCAGCAACCTTGTCGAGTCGTTTTCCAAGCAAGTTGCTGGACGGGTAAGAACTGTTTGAGTTGTAGTAGCAGCATTTTGATGTAGATTGTACCACAACTTGAACTGTGACTCATTCAAGGCTGATTAACTGACTTCACATTCATTTTGTAGGTTGCTGGTGGTCGAAATGTCCCGGGACCTATCTTGCATGTGGCCATTAAGTCCATTGAAAACAGCCGCAAAATGCGCTACCAGTCCCTGAACGCCTACAGGAAACGATTCTCCATGAAGCCCTACACCTCTTTTGAAGACATGACAGGTGAGACAAAGTCAAGATCACTTAGAAAGCCGAATACTTGCGAGTGGAAAGATTCACGTCAGAAGAGGTTATTATCAACATTAAGTGAAAGGAACTGTTGCCTGAAGCCAAAATGTTCTATTATTATTAATAGCATTGTTATGAACTGATTGCAGGAATTAAATGATGAGAAACACACCCAGATGTCAAAGACTACTTATTATTAAAGAAATTGTTTGGACGCAGCTTTGGTCCCTAGTTGCTTTGTAGGTTAGGAATTTATTTGCGTGACTCTAAAAAACAGATGTTCAATCATTTAAAGATAGTGTAAGCAGATTGTCATCACAAGAGGGCAAGATATAAACAGACAAGAAAGGCCTCCTGGTTCAGAGGAATAGATTTAAAGGCTCACAAGCGATGAGGATTTAATGTCAATTAAAAACTAACTGTGATGCATGAGGGCAGAAAAATATCAGTACATGTATGCATGTAAGAAAGACAAGAATAAGTAATAAGACAAGAAGAGAGACCATGTTTATCTGCTGTTTGCTTAATTGAAGTTAGTCAAAACACAGAGCTCATATTTAGACTAGCACAGAGCTTCACAGCTGCTGTGAGAGAAGGCAGACTGAGGCGCCAACTAAAACTATTCCTTCCTTTGTTTTACTCAGGAGAGAAAGAGATGGCCGCAGTGCTCGAGGAGATGTACGGACACATTGACGCTGTGGAGCTCTACCCAGGTCTGTTGGTAGAGAAACCCAGGTCTAACGCCATCTTTGGGGAAACCATGGTGGAGATGGGGGCCCCTTATTCCCTCAAAGGCTTAATGGGAAACCCCATCTGCTCCCCGGAGTACTGGAAGCCCAGCACATTCGGAGGCAGCGTCGGCTTCAACATTGTCAACACCGCCTCCCTGCAGAAGCTCGTCTGCAATAATGTCCAGGGCCCCTGTCCTGTGGCATCTTTTCACGTGCCTGATGCCCCGACGACAGGGTCCATGATCATCAACTCAAGCACATCTCACTCACGCAGCAGTGATATCAACCCCACGGTCATTCTGAAAGAAAGGACTACTGAGCTCTAATTTGTATTCATTTTTCTAACTTTATTAGGCTATTTTTAAATATATGTATTTATTTATTTATTTATGTTTTATTTATGATCTCATATTTATAACATTTATTTTTTTATTTTTTACTTTTATTATTTTATTTTTTGTGTGTATTTTTAGACTATGTGGTTGTGTTTATTTATTGAAACATTGCATTGCATTCTAGGTTTTTGTTACAGTAGTGACCTCGGTCACTGCAACTTGATACTTGAAAGTTAGTTTACAGTTTTACATGGTACATTATTCTTCTAATGTAAATTTATGTTCATTCGTCTGTATGAGATTAGCAGTTACAGAATATAGTAGTGATATTCACAGTGAATAGTTGATCTTGACTCCCTTGATCTCACCTAACATACAGTAAAATGCATTCATACTGATGTGTTTTACTGCTGTTTTACTTCAGTCTCTGTAACGGCTTGGGTAATTTAGAGTTGTACTGTTGTTTCCCGTCCCTTACCGCCGACAATACCGCCATCCTGGTCCATTCCCTTGTCACCTCCCGCCTGGATTACTGCAACTCACTTCTCACTGGTCTCCCCCTCAAGTCCCTCCGTAAACTACAGCTTGTGCAAAATGCTGCTGCCCGGATTATCACCAGGACCCCTTCTTCTCATCACATCACCCCTGTTCTCCAGCAGCTTCACTGGCTTCCCATCACCCACCGCATCACCTATAAAATCCTGCTCTTAACATTCAAAGCCCTTCACAACCTCGCCCCTCCTTATCTGACAGAACTTCTCCACGTCAACACACCCAGCCGGACTCTTAGATCATCTTCATCCATCAGCCTCACCATCCCTCCTGCCCGCATGACCACCATGGGGTCCAGAGCCTTCAGCCGTTCCGCCCCCCGCCTCTGGAATTCCCTTCCACCCAACATCCGCAACATTGACACTTTGGCAATTTTCAAATCCCATCTCAAAACCCACCTTTTTCTCCAATCATTGACTTGACCTTGACTGTCACTCTCTCCAGATTTTTTAATTTTTAAACCGAATCTTTTTTCTTTTTATTGTATCTTTTAGTGTATTACAGTTTGTTAAATGTTTTGATGTCTGTTATGTATTTTAAACCTTGTTTTACCTGTACGGTGACCTTGGGTGTTTTGAAAGGCGCCTATAAATAAAATGTATTATTATTATTATTATTGTTTAATTGTATTGTTCCCATGCTATTTGTTAGTTTTGTTCTCAATGCCTATTCACAAGATTGACACTAATAAATGTTACAAGGAAATGGAGCACATTTCTCAGAAAACACCTCATGTTTTTATTTTCACTTTTGTTTATTCTCTTATATGAACTCCCAGTTCGGCACTGCAGGAGGAAATACCCTTTTCCTTGCTAAGAAACAATGTAGTCCAAGTACTGGATGAGTGTAAAGTATATAGCAGTTCAGATGGTGTCAACAGCTTCCTAGATTGGTGGTATGGCAACAGCAAGAAACAAATCCAAAATGAGTTTCAGAAATTCATAAAGGCAGACTGTTAGAGTACAGTATGCTGCTCTTCTGACAGTCAATAACACACAGCCGTTAAGAGTTTGCTAACCTTTCACATCCCACAGATATTTCAATGTAGGTGTGATATCAGACGACTGTGTGAATGAGTTTCACCTCTATGTCTTTCCAAATCTGTTTTCTGTATTTGTTGTGGTAACAAAAATGGGAATGGCAAGACAACCTATTCTAAGGCAGAAGACATTATCCATCCATTATCTGTGACCACTTATCCTCATCAAGGTCACAGTGGGGCTGGAGACTATCCCAGCTGACTTAGGGTGAGAGGCAGGATACACCCTGGACAAGTTGCCAGCTCATCGCAGGGCACATAGAGACACTCACAGTAACACCTACGGGCAATTTAGAGTTACCAATTAACCTATTAAGTGCATGTCTTTGGACTGTAGGAGGAAGCCAGAGTACCTGGAGAGAACCCATGCAGACGCGGGGAGAACATGCAAACTCCACGCAGAAAGGCCCCAACCGAGCTTTGAACCAGGAACCTAGGCAGAAGACAGATTTTTTTGTTAGATGACATAAACACAAAATTCAATGACTGAATTAGTGAATAATATTAATAACTGCCTCTAATTGTTCTGGTTGCACACTTCGGCCTCAATGTGTAAGAAGACTCCTAATGTTGTGTAAAATGTCTTTGACATATTGCAGAATTATTGTGTTAAGACATGGTGAAATACGTTCAGATACATAGTGGCAGCACTTTGTTGGATTCTGGATACAGTTTGCTGACCATCTTTTTTGTGTGGAGTTTGCATGTTTCTTTCTATCCTTCTGTCCAGTCTGGTCCAGTTCCCAGCCGCAGTCCAAAGACATGCAGGTTAATTGGTGATCTCTAAATTGCTCATAAGTGTGAATATGAGAGGTGAATGGTGTTTAAACATATTCTTACCTACAGGATTAAAGTGCAGCAGACGATAAACAACAAATACATAATTTTTATAATAAGATTAAAGTGATTAAGAAAGTCCGTTTGAGGTCCGAGTTTGAGGAGTCGTTGTTTTAATCTTAACCTACATTGCACCCTCAACACACACACACACATGCTTGATCATGTAACAGAAAAGCTTTCACTCTCAGCACATCACATAAAACTTGTAGAAACCTGTCAGGCTTGAAGAGGTCTGTATGCTATGAGGCAATATGGCCTGCTCTCCTGGTTCACAGATAAGCTGAGGTGAGATAAATCATTTAAAACAGGAATTTCTCACTAAAACCTCCCCTTTCCCTTACAGAGTGTATCTGTTAAAACAGGTCATATTCCTGTGTCAAAGTACAAGTATCCTTAGAATAATACTACTACAGAACATTCCCAGCAACAGTTTCTGTGTACCTCTTGTTTTGATATTACTTTGTTTGGATTTTAGATAACTAACATAACACACACGATACGGCATGCAGTAGAGGAAACTATCTATGTGGCTGTGGTATTATGCACATTCCGATAAGTTCCCATTAGATCATTTAAGCACTGCCGGGAAAAGATTAAAAAAAGAGCTTTTTTTTACTGTATATGAGGTGTGAAGGAGCACCCAGTCCCAAAGCATATAGGAAATGTTGCCTCAGCTGTATATTCTGGCAGCACAACAATGGCATGTAATTTTTCTAGTGTATCCCCTCCAAGGAAAACATGATGGAATGCTAGACGTGACTAGCAGCACAGAGTCGAGAGTCAAGTCACCAGGCATCACCCTTCTAAACACAGACAATGACAAAATAAATTTTCCCATCCATTCACACATTTCTCACAACTGATACAGAGAGCACATTTACACATTTAGTTCCTCCATCTCATAGTCTTTGTCCTGTACTTCAAAGGACCAGGCGTAGGATTTCCCATTAGAGCGACTTGGCCCATCATGGCACGAAAACGACCTAATTGTGCGTGCACATTATTTGTTTTCCACCCTGTCAGTTACCCCAGGATAAGTATTATTCTTCCATTGTGCATCAGTGTGTAGCATGCTCTGGTCCTGGTCTATGAGATCGGGCAGGGGAGCCTATCTTCCTTTGTTTGGGTGTAATGAGCATGAGCAGGCCGTGGGCCCTGGTGTGGGAGAAGATCAGGAGACTTCAGTGTGTGTTTTCTCTCTGACCGCTTCTGGACCTCTCTGGAACCAGACCAGGTGTGGAGGCTGTGATCTGAGTTACGTGACGCCTTGCAGATGGCAGGAACTATCTATCTATCTATCTATCTATCTATCTATCTATCTATCTATCTATCTATCTATTGATTGATTGATTGAAGTGTTTATTTCGAATATGCAAACCAAAATAAAAAAGAAAAGTAAGGCAAAACATTTAAACATAGAAATACATATTCGAAAAGGAGTGAGAAGAAGATCTATCCATCTATCTATCTATCTATCTATCTATCTATCTATCTATCTATCTATCTATCTATCTATCTATCTATCTATCTATCTATCTATCTATCTATCTATCTATCTATCTATCTATCTATCTATCTATCTATATCATTTGCTCGACTGGCCACTTTAAAGAAATTGAAGGTATTAATAAAGAGTATACCTGCTTATCCAGGCACCACTACAGCACTAGTACACACTTAGACAGAATAAGAGAAATCTATCTAAATTGCCCTTTAAAGGCCTTTTAAATACTTTTATTTAATTGCAGCTAAACAGGAGCAGATGTTTTGTTATTATGACAATGTTTCCTGTAGTATAGTGAATATAGCTGAAAAGCTATAGAGAAAAGAACTGATGTCTTTGTTAAGCCACAAATTATACACTGTACTACAGTTTGTGCAGGCCACACCATTAAATTATGGCCCTATCTATCTAGCTTAAAAAATGATCAAAATCGAGATGATAAGTGTATGCAGGAACTGTCATTTTTCTGTGGTAGCTATGCTGAACTGGGTCAATTTCTAACCCAGCAATTTGTGTGTTGAAACTAGCATTAAGTTTTGATGATTCAGCTGAGTATCAACAACAAATAAAATAACAATTTTAGGATGCATTTATTTTGATTAATCAAATTATTTGGTGAAAAAAATATTGCAACTCCCCACAACCCTGGGTGAAATCTTTAAAAGACTTGTTTTGCAGGACAAATTAAGCTTTGTGCTGCATTGTATAAAATGATGTGCTGATTAGTGCACTGAGAAATCCAACAGAGTTTCAATGAATGAGCTTAAAGGTCCAGTGTGTAGGATTTAGCGGCACCTAGCACTGAAGTTGCAGATTGCAACCAAATGAGTACTCTCCCACATCCCACCCTCTCCTTCCAAGCATGTAGGAAAAACTCTGGCTGCAAAATTTACATACAGTAAAAAGCAAAAGGCCATATCTAGATCAGAGTTTGATTTGTCTGTTCTCGGCTACTGTAGAAGTGTGGCAGTTCAACATGGCAGACTCTGTGGAAGAGGACCCGCTCTCACTGTAGATATAAAAGGCTCATTTTAAGATAACAAAACCACAATGATTCTTATTTTCAGGTGATTATACACTAATGAAACCATACTAATGAATATTATATTGAATTCCTGCCAATAGATACTTAAATCTTACACACTGGACCTTTAGGCAATTGAGAAAAACATAATTACAGCCCACATAAGAGTGGCTCCAGTTTAATCCTTCTGTATCCACCCATAAGGGGTTGGGAGTTTTTTTTAAACTTTCATCCTGACATCTAACATTGAGTCTCTCTCAAGGTGTATCGCTATTGTTGGGGCAACTCAACTGCCACAATCATTTCGAAACAATGACATCATGACATCATGACAACTCAACTGCCAGAGGGAAGATCTCCATGCCATCGTCATGATGGGAAGGAAGATAAGTCACTATACACAGTGAATATGCGTTATTCATAAGGTATAATAGAATCCCGAAAAGGAGGCCGGGACTGGTTAGAGATCCACACACACAATGAAACATTGTGCAAGTAAGAGGAAGAGAAAACCTGATGATTCATTTCACCTGCCCGTCTTTACACACATTTGCTTGAGGCTTGCATAGGTGACATTCATGGCAGGAGAAAAATAAATTGATCAATCAGAAGTAAATAGTGGAAATGTACCACCGATTCTAACTTCAAATATCATCTCAAATTTCAGAAAATGGTTAAGGACAGTCAAGGTTAATCCTTTTTACTACTCTTGATGAATGAGGAAGAATTGATAGTTTTTAAAGTTTCATTTATTAACATGAAATCAGGAAGAAATGGATCCATGTGTCACCTAACCAAATATACACAAACTGAAAGCAAACAGTGAAGATACGGTGTCTGTGCCAATAAAAAGTAAATAAAAACATGAAAGGATAAGATAAACAAAGAAGACAGAAAGAGAAAGACAGCATATTGAGTGTAGTGTAAAGAAAGCAGGAAGGACAGAAAGATAAAAATATACATAAAAAGAGAGAACAAATTTAGCTCTATTGCCTTTACTCTTGCCAAGGTCTAACCCACATGCTGTGTATGTCTCTGTGACTTTCAGCGAGGAGCAATGCCTGGCGCCTGTTGACATGTTCATTATGAGGGCATCCTTAGACAGAAACTACCTACAGTCTCTCTAACAGAGCCTTTTAAGGTCACACAGGGGTGAAGAGGCTTTCTTCATCTACAACACTACATCACATGAAACAGCTGTTACTGTCATGCATCTCATGAACATTTAGTCACATTATATCAATGACACATACTCACCCACTTACTCATCTGTCAGACATACACACACATCACTTTTATACAGAACCATTTGAGGTTCTGAGGAAACAGACGCAGAGACACGATGTTAGAGGTGATCTTTTTTCATCTAACACAACACACAGATCTGTACTCCATCATTTTATGAAACCTATGATGATATCATACATATTATTTTTTATTACATATTAAATGGTTCTTTTTTAAAACTCTATTATCCTCAGTAGGTACATCTGAGGGGTTATTGGTCGCTGTGATTGTTCTTTCTGTCCATGCTGGCAGAAATGGATCCCTTGTAGTGTGTCAGATTTAGATTTAGAATATGGCAGAAATTGAATGTAATATTCAGAACTATGTTTTCATTAGTGAATAATCACCTGAAAATCTGAATCGTTATGTTTTTGTTACCTTAGAATGACACTTTTATATCGACAAATGCCGCAGGTGCTCTTCCAAGAGTCCACCATCTACAGTAGCCGAGAGTGGACCAGCTAAATACTGGCTCTATGTAGGGCCTTTTCTGTTTTTCATGGGTCTCATGGCCACCATAGTTTCTCCTTCACACTAGGAAAGATAGGGTGAGACGAGGGGGTTGCAATCAGCAACTACACTGCTAGATGCCACTAAATCCTACACACTGGTCCTTTAATAAAATTGTCCAGGTTCTGTGTAAATAGACTTCTTTAGTTAAGCTGCAGTCTAAATCAGACAAATCAAGTAGGTATCTTTTAAAGGGACAGTGTTTTTAGCATGAAATTCATCTCTTTTTGCTCCAACATGCTGAACCATGGCAAAGTGACAAAGAGGAGAGTTGCTGCTACTGTATGTATGTACTTTGGACAGAGTACCTGCATACAGTCTTTCATGCAAAGCTAAGCTAATCACCTCTTGGTCAATACTTCCTAAACTCACGGACATGAGAGTGAGATCAGTCTTCTCATCTTATTGTCAGTATGCGTATTTCCAAAAATGCTGAACTCCTTTTAGTCTATCTAGTTAATGAATACTTTGCATACAAAAGTTGATATATACAGTAATTTACAAGATACAGTGTTCCCATAATGATATTGCATCTTCCCACTGAAAACACTTGCATTTGATCATTAATTAAGTATTAGTTACACAAACAATAAATATGCAGACAGATACATGTGTCATTCATTTCACAGAGAGAGTCATGAGAGTGTCATTGTCGTTATTCGATAAGGTGTCTTTCCCATGTTAGTAATAGGGTGTTTCAAGCTCATACCTTGACACACCTTGCATAACTGTCATATCTGTTCAGTGTCCCACAGTGGTAAACTAATTATTCTCAACCTTCCATATCAAATCCAAATTTTTATAATAGCAAAAAAATATTGAGTAATGTTTTTTTTTTTTTTTAGGGCAGCTAACACAGTTGGAAGCAAACGATACAGGCGCAAGTGGAGCAGCTTTTGATAAAAACGCTACCACTGTAACATAACATATGACAACAGCCATGTAATTCACATTTCTAACAATTCATTAGATTTATTACTGATTGGAAAATCTTTCAGTACTTTTCCCTTTCAATGAATAAAACATGTTTCTCATTTCATCTCTCCCAGGCCTTCTAAAGGAAATGATGTGTCTGTGTTTGCTGAAAAGCTCTCTCTGTGAATAAGACTCCACAGGCATCCAGAATTTGGCAGGACAGCCGCAGGACATCCAAAGACTGATTGGGCACATTCAGTAAAGCAATGCTTAATTGCCGTCCAAAACCAGCACGTAATTTTGATGTCAGCTGCTGATGATGTGTGTGTATGTGTGTGTGTTAGATTTGTGGACATCCAGCTGCCCTGCCCTTCACATTCAGACTGGCTCTTCAAGCCAGTCTTCAAGTTCTTGATTGAAAGTTTATAAAAAAAAGTGTGGATGCTGGTGATGAGAAAATATGTAAATGTGTTTCTGGAGAATTTAGGTGTGTGGGGTTGTGTACACATTCGCGTCCTTTCAGACAACAAGAATTTAGACAAACATGAGCTGATTATAGGGTGACATGATTATTGGTTTCAGCAGCAGTATGTGTCATTCATTGTTTTACACAGTAAAACTCTTTCGCAATTTTATTTACACAAAGATTCTCACTTCAGGAGAATGTAATAATGCCCACGGTTTTTGTCTAGTCTGATTTCTCATAATTCACAGAAGGTGAAGCTTATCAGGGTTCCTAATCAGTTAATTCATGTTTTTACATGAAGCTGTCACGGAGGGTGGTACGGGGAAAAGCTTTCTACTTCTGTTTACCTAATTTTTACACAATAATAATACTCTGTTTAGGCATGATGTTGCATGATTGCCATGATTGTTCTCCAAACCAAACCAAACTTCTTGAGAAAATACTTTCTCTGAAACTGAGGTAACACAATCAAGCAGCAACTGCCCCAACATGACTTGTATTTTCAGCTAGTCAAAGAATTAAAAGTAGAAGTACTTCTTCTAATCCCCATGCTCCCACATTTCAATGTTGTAGTTAGCCAAGCTGGAGCCATTTTACATACTGTATTGTAGTTTTGGTTCAGTAACAATGTATGTACAGTGGTGTTAAAACTACTATTTCCTCCGGGTATGTGGTGGACTAGAAGTATAAAATGAAGTAGCAGAAAATCAGTACTACATTCTCCTAGAAAATACATTTTGAAGGCAATGTAATGTCACTGGGATTTTTTCGTGCCAGGACTTCTGCTTTCCCAAACTGGAAGCAAGTTGACCACGGTCTACCTTAGGTTAAGGTTGGGGAAAGATTGTAGACTGGTACAGAGAAAATCCACTTGAGGCAATAGACACTTTTTATTAACATTTAACTGAACCTCACTTCAGTCAAAAAAACGTTGCCTCTGAACAAAATTCACGTAGCGATTCCATTTTTCATCACAGTGTAATTTCGAGAACAATTCAGTGATATATGAACACAATTTCCAGGCTTCAGTAATTTGCAGATTCAAAGTAGGCTATATCAGCACCTGAACCACTGATATTAGAAGTTGGAACGATGTGCCATTTTTAATGTTTAGATACATCAAAGCATGTCAGAGGTTAATTTTTTAATGATTAACATAAAAAAGACCGCAAAGAGACGTCCTTTGGAGGGTCATGTGAGTCATGACTTCTTTTAGATATAGATAGATAGACTTGTGCAATAACTTGTGCAAAATATGTCCATCAGCTCAACTGTTTTATCTTTTACTTATCTATCTATTAGTATGAAGGAGGGAGCATACTCCACATACTTCACTGCTACCAATCATTCTTAAAAAATTCATCTTGCAGTACTGTAGTTAAGAGTAAAACAAAACTCAAAAGCAGATAGTGTGTTCATCTCTTTCGTTTTTCCACATTGCTTTTCTTTATTTGTCATGCTCACACGCTGACTCTGAGGGCAAGACATTTGACATTTAAACGTTTCATAAACTAGTATAAATTGTTAGTTGTTAGTTTTACATCCATGACTCATATGGCCACTTTAAAACACTCTCTAACAGTTTATACAAGGTGAATTTTCCAGTTGTTGTGAATGGAGCAGTGGTGGAAGATATATTTGGATCCTTTACTTAAGTAAACATAGCAATAACACACTGTAAAATACGCCATTGCGTAAGTATGTACAGTAAGTGTTTTAGCGAAATGTAAAGATCAAAGAAGAAATACTAAATGCAGAACAAATTCCCCTTTGAGTGATTATTATCATATTATTTTTATTTGAAGCATTCATAAGCATTTTTATGTTGTTGTTAGAGCTACTTTGAGCCATACTATATACTGTATATACTGCCGTTTTTAGTTCTACAAATATGTGTCTTATTTCATGATATTATCAAATGTTTTGTCTTACAGTAATTTGTAATGTAACCAGCTGTCAGATAAATGTATAGTGTTGTTAAAACTATAATATTTCCCCCTGGAGTGTGAGGGAGTATAAAGAGTAAATAGCAGAAAGTCAGTGCTAACCAGATTAAACATAAAAAGATAAAATAAAAGAGATTCTGTTGGCAGTATAGATTTAGATTAGCTGTGATTACTACTCAGTCAGTTAGATGTGATGTTTACTGTAACCACAGGTGTTTTGGCTGACATTACAGTATTATACCATTGAAAAAAGATCGTGGTACAAAGGAAAGCTTTCTGTTAATGATAATCTGATGAGTAATAAGTCTTTGTTCAGGCAGGACTGTGTTTCTAAGAAGCTTAAATCATATCAGTAGCATATCGTTCTGAAATTTATGTAGCAACCGAAAGGGTTGGGAAAGGGTGACAACTTAGAAAACTATTTCTTGAGGAAATACTTCATCGAAACTGAGCTCTGACAGCATCATTCCTTTAAGCAAGTGTACCTGAATGACATGTTTACATTCAGGTGAATCTCTCTGGCAACAGGAGCCAGCTGTTTCCATTCCATAAATTAAGAATTAGAAACAATAAATTACTATCATTGTCTTCTTAATGTTGTTTGTTTGTTTTTTATAGGGACGGTTAATCTTGCATTCAAAAAATGCAATTATAAGACACTAAAGTTTTTCCTGAAACGTGTCAACATAACTCCTAGTGTTGCAGAGAAATTGGAGCTGTAACAAAAAGATATTTGATGGGCATGTGGGAGGACAACAATGTTTGTCAGCTCTACAGGTAACTACTGGTTCAATGTCCTTTTCCAGAAATCTGTATATTGTCTCTCAAAGGAACATGTGACCTTCCATAAACAGACGCTACTGCAAAACTTTCCATGGCGTGTCATATTTGTAGTGTGTTGTCACAACATAGCAGGTGACGATGAACTCTCTATTCGTAGTATGTCATTAGCACAAAATAGCCTTCCTCGTGTTACCTTGGATTGTAACAGAGTGATGTGTTCTTGTAGACATACAGGCATTTGAATGTAACTCACACTGGGGTTAACTAACAGGAGTCCATCATTTTCTCAAAGTCTCATCACATGTCCTCAGATCATCATGTCTTGTGAACTTGTTGGGAAAGGGGGTAAATAATGCTCCACTTGTTTTTAACATTTTCCTGCATTCTGGGGTCCCTACACAGTATTGAAATGCATTTATGTGTGATGATTTTACTCTCCATAGTAGCCCAGGATGACCTCACTGTATAAAATGACCTATTGTGACCTCTAGGATAATAAGAGTCATGAAACTTCTCAATCATAAACTATAGACCTAGGGCATTCAGAGGATGTATTTCCAGGCTATATTGACAGTAGAAAGGGTGTGAGGGGGGTTGAGCAGTTTCCAGAAGAGTAGTGTTTGCCACTGCTTGAAGGATTTTTGACCATTCTTATCCATGTGGTGGACAAAATCTGTGCCATAAATGGTATCAACCCAAAGTTGCTGACTTATGAGACACAGTTGAGTATGGCAATGTCTATCACATTCTTTGATCATAATGCCCTTATACACTCTAAACCTTTAATATTTGAAAAGGTGCCTAAATGAAACACAATGCTTGTTATGTATTTATGTCCAGAAAACTTGACGTTTCCATTGTTAAAAGAAAGAACCTTGGAATTAAGATTAAGAAAACTCTCAGATCTGATTTGTTGTGTTTCTCATACTTTGACAGTAAAACAGTGTGAAGCCTAAAGCATAAAGTCGCATGACACCACTACTTTTTGAGCTTGTTAAGCAACTCTGAGGTGCTTCTTTTGTGTATTAGTGTAGGTTGTAGCTAGGGAGCATCCTTTGTCTTTTGTAATTACTGTATTTCAAAAGCACGGAAGTACTTACGTCTAAGTACTAATGATCCAATGACACGAGGCTGTTATTGTATTTGCATTTTGACATTACAGAAACTAACTGCTGAATCAAGAATATAACTGACAGTTTAATCAATAAGGAAAATAATCATTAGCTGCAGCCTACTGTGGATTAATCAGTGGCAGATGGCTGTCTGAGGGACAGGGGTTGAAAAAAAGGGCACTCTAAGAGAAAACTTTATCACGTTTTCTCCATTGACGAGGCACATGAGACGGCACTTCACATGTCTATTTACCATAGGGGCATCCAAGAGGGCACTCTTGCTGCATTCATTTAAACATGGGTCATCGGGAGGTCAATCACCCTTTAATAGTGTTATTTAAGTTATGTCTCTATATATAGAAAACAACTACAGCGATTTCAAAAGACATTCCATATCATTGAGTCGATGACATAATGTGTAAGGAAATCCTCTGCAGATGTATGCACAGTGAATGACTCATTGTGAAGTATAGGTTGCAGGTAAACATATTTTGTCTGAAGGGGGAGTCAGAAGGCGAGAGCGGTGAAGGTGGTGGGTGGTGGGTGTGGACACATAGGAAGACAGAGGTTATCTGAGAAAGGACAACTGGTTTCTATAGTAATTATGTTAAACACACTTACATAGAAGTACATTTGGAAATTTTTCCATTATTAAAAGAAAGTACCATAGATTTAAGATCAGGATTACAATAATAATACGTTTCAAACTGGTTTAAGCCACTCTGATACTTCTTGGTTTAGGTGTAATTGTCAAAGTCACACAGAAAGCATCCTTTGTCTTGTAGTTATATCAGTTATGTTATTACAACAATAAGATAGCAAGTGGTAGTGGTGGTCTACTTTTTATAGGGCTAAAAGTCTGATTACTTAACAATTAACTGAAGTGGAAATGATCAATCGATTAGTCCATCAGCAAAATAATTATTTTTTAACCAAAAATGGCAGCTATCCTCTGGTTCCACCTCTTTAAATGTGATGATTTGCTGAATTGTTTATTTAATCTTGTGTTGCATAGGTTTAAAGGTTATTTCAAGGTGATGCCTTAGTGCTGTAAAAAAAAATTATTAAATTGGGCTTTTTCCCCACTATTTTTAAACTAATCGACAATATCTAACGAATCGGTAATATCTATATTTCATTTATCTTTTTGCCCCTTTTAATCTTAATGTTTTCAACTTCATTTGCTCATTGTGCAACCTTGATTTGTTAGTTAATATTATCCTTTTATTGGTGATTTATAACATCTCCCCCATGCCATATTCAAGTGACACTGTGTCAGTGTCTTTAGGTATGATTAGTATATTTATGATTTATGAGAGATAAAAATATAAATAAAAATCTTAGCACCTGTGGAGAATAAGAATGATTACTGTAGTCCTCCCACCACCACCATTTCCCTCTCCCTTTCACAGACCTGCTGCCCTTTGTTAACTTGGCTCTTGTGTTCCTGCAGCTCCTCCCAGTGGCAGCTTACTAAAGTGCAATGTTTTGTGTGTGCGTCGCTTTTTCCCATCGGAACTTGAAATAGTTGAGAGGCCCTTTCTGTTGAAAACAAAAACACTAACATTATTGTGGGATGACTAATATTATGAATGAGTTGCCAGCAGTGGAGATGAGAGGAGGTGACTGCCGCCTCGTCACTCCCTCCCTCCTTCTCTTACGCACTACTTCCTGGACCGTGACATTAATATTGCGCAATAAACACAATCACACACATGAATCAGGAGTCTCTGCAGAGACATTTAACCACTAAACCACAGATTATTTCTATAATTGAATCCATATGTACTATATTTCAGGGGAAAACTACTGACCAGCAGTGTTGGTTCTTTCCACTAAACATATTAGTAGTTTCAGTTCTGGAGTTCATATAGTCTATATACATTACATTACATATATACATTATATAGGACAGACATTGCAGACAAATATCACACTTTATTAAATTAATTTCAGAAAATGGAATGAAATTAAAACTGAGAAGAGAACTTGTACTCTCTAATTTTGATCCTACTTGAGTGATACACTAACTAACTTGTGAATAAATAATTACAATCCTAACCCAACTTTGTTGCAGATTTTCCCTTTGACCAGATAAGAGAAAAACATTTAGCTTCAGAAGATAGATTATCTTATTATGAAAGGACATTTTTCTGACTGTTTGCAGAAAATTCATTCATTTCATATACACGAAGAGCATTCAGGAAAGAAAAGTGTTCACACACATAATGAATCACGGAAGAAAAACAAAATTCATTTCCTAATTTTCTCCATAACATCAGGAGTGCCCATGCATTTCCAGTGCTCACGTGGAGACACTGAGGCAGACAAACACACATCTAGACGTAACATTCATGCAAAAAACATCCTTTTCTGTGTGAAACCGTATGGGTCTATCATGCTGTTGAGTCATTCTCCATTGCTTGTTTCAGTTTACCCATTTTAGACCAGTCCTCAATACACTCTGTTTCCTTCAGAGTTAACATGCACTCAATGCTTAGGGCATTCACTTATACTGTAAGTGAAGGCAATAAGAATATAATATAACTGTTGGGTGCATCCAGTTCATCAGAACTTCAAAGGATTGTTTTTCTCAAGCAGTAACTAGGCATGCAGATAGTTTTGTTAAACTTGTTCAGGTATTTAATTAAGGAGTGCACATTCCTTGTGAGTTCAACGTCCTTTGTGCTATGTGCTTGTGTCTTTGCCAAAATGTTCTAAATGCAAATTTTAAACGTTACGGGAACCCTAATGAATTTACATTCGCCCCCATTGTATTAGAGTGGGCCAAATAAACCCAAACCAAAAAGATTAGACTAGCATGGTGATGCAGTGGTTAGCATTGTGTCATAGCTCATCTGGGGTTCAAACCCACCAGTAGTTTAGCATCTCTCTGTGTGGAGTTTGCATGCTCTCCCTGTTTCTGCATCTGTAAATGATTCAGCTCCCACCAACAGTTCAAAGACATGCAGCTGACTTGGGCGAGAGGCCAAGCCTCTCACTACTCAACAAAGGATGAGTGGTTATGGGAAATAAATGAATGAATCATTTTATCTGTTCAAAGAAATGGCAAGGTATGGCATCTCCACTCACTTGCCAGAGCCTGCTGAGGGGAAGTGAAAGGGAGGAAAAGAGGCAGAGTTTAAGAGATTTAATGGATTTAACTAGAGATATGTGTGTACCAAAGCAGTAAAGTGAGGAATGTGTAGAAAAGAATTTGCAGAGGCGGACAATTTGGAGTTTCACATTGGTGTGCAGCTCTTGATCCCTTCAGACTGACTAGCAGCTAGCAGCTTTATATGGTGTCAACTTTGTGGTAGTTTGTAATTCACCTTCAGATAGGAAAGGCAAGGCTCTCGAGTGGATAGGTATCGCCTGACAGTCACTTCATAAGCATTTTTGTGTAATATGTTTGATTCCTCAACATGAATTTAGAAAATCATTACTCTGGTGGCAGGTGAGAGATGCCGTGAGAGACAGAGAGAGGTCACTGAAGTGGAAATGAAAACTTCTGAGTCACAACAGCAGAAATGCGTTGACTATGGGCCTCAAATAAAGCAATTCTGGACTTTCAGACAGTCTGTCATAACACTGCCCTGCTGCTGCTAAGGGTGAAATTTCAGAAAGAAAACCACATCTAGGTCAGAGCCCGGCCAGAGGAAAATTACAGAACCATACATGTTTTACTTTTTACAGACCAAAAAGACCAGAGACAAACCCATCAAACATGTCTGTTATTGGTTGTTGTGTAGGTGCAGGCGTGAGAGGAGGTTTTAATAGTTTACCTAGCCCTATAAAGGGATTATATCTTAATTATAGTGAATGGATTTGTAAGGAGTAAACGCTGAAATAAATTAGCTACTCAAGAAGTTTGTTGTTATAAGAAATTACAGTGGTTTCCTTTTTTAGTATTCACATTCTTCACTTTGACAGTTGCTTTCTATCCATGACAGGTTTAAAAATAATCATTTGGTAATAATAATTAATATGAATAAATCATCTGACCCTGGAATGAAACTACTCCCATCAAGAACAAAGTGACATTGTGCCCAACACGGTGTGTGATAAGAATGGTATGTTCAACAAGCCACCTTATCTGTGATTTCCTCCTGTTGGTACTTAGTAAGTCAATGATTAATAGCCTCGGGGAAAGCCATTGCCCAATTTAGCTGCTCCCAACACCATCAGCTTAACTATGGTATGCTTACATGACCGAGTCACCTGAGGAAAATGAGACAAAAAGGACTCGCCTATATGGGAGACACATGGGAAACACACTAAAGATCCCTTAAACACATGAGTTTCTCATGTATGTGATACATACCATGTCTGATGTGTGCTAAAGAAAAACACAATTTTCAGAGACCTCAGTATGAAAAGCTGTGACTGGTCGTAATTACAGGTTATGTAAAATGGGGTAACTCTATACCTTTCATTCCATTTAAAAGACATCATGGAGAGTGTGGTTCATATAAGACAGTTGCTAGGAACCTATCCACACACATTTACTGTAAGTCTCTGTCAGTATGTCATTGGCATACTACCCACAAATTTTTTAGGCATAAATACAGATGCCCTTCAGATCAGTTACCATGGTTTTACGAGTTTATTGTCACTCACTGTATTCTCTCCAGCTCCCACGTAGAGGGGACATGCCGGTAGACGTAAATGTATATTTATAAAGCAAACACAGACATACTGGTGTCTGTGAATCATGAAGAAAAGAGGAATAAGGAGGTCGGAGAGTTCCACATTTCTTTTCTTTCAACTTTTACACACCGTGCCTTTGGTTCAATTCAATAAGTGTTCATATGGTGAAGTGGTAGAGGACATACACAAACCAAAATTCTGGTAAAAAAACAAAATTCAAAAGAGAACCCCCCCCACACACACACACACACAAAAAGTAAGTAGCAAGTAAGTTTCTTCAAGTGAAAAAATTAAATAAAAAACATGTTCACACGTTATACACTATATTTAGGATACAACACAAACAAAACATAGTGACATGACATATTCATGCTGTTCACATGCATGTTCACATGTGGAGATGCAAGAAAATAATAAAAGTTACTGTAGTATATATCAACTTCATAAGATATGTATTTAATAGGATTAATTCCATATGAGTAAATAAAATTAATTTAATACTGTATAATAAGAAGTTATATGTTCTCTATGTGTAAAGATCTATCCATCGCACGTAAATGCCTGTCCCATGTAAGTCTTCAAGCTCAAGGCCAAGTTTTTTTTTATTACCTCACAGCTAGGCTGATGGAATTAACTCCCATTTCCCTTTAAGAAATAATTCTTCTCAGAAAGATTGGTCTGGACCATAATGTAATGGTGTGGCCTGCACATACTGTAGTACAGTGTATAATTTGTGGCTTAACAAGACATCAGTTCTTTTCTGTATGAACATGTCACTATACTACAGGAAACATTGTCATAATAACAAAACATCTGCTCCTGTTTAGCTGCAATTAAATACAAGTATTTAAAAGGCCTTTAAAGGGCAATTTAGATAATTTATAGATTTCTCTATGTCCTAAGTGTGTACTAGTGCTGTAGTGGTGCCTGGATAGATAGATAGATAGATAGATAGATAGATAGATAGATAGATAAATAGATAGATAGATAGATAGATAGATAGATAGATAGATAGATAGATAGATAGATAGATAGATAGATAGATAGATAGATAGATAGATAGATAGATAGATAGATAGATAAATAGATAGATAGATAGATAAATAGATAGATAGATAGATGGATAAGACAAGGCTAATGTTGGACTAAGCTGTGTCGGACAGACATTTTTAGAACAGAGGGTGCTAAATAATCTGCTGAATGCCATTTTAAGTAACCTATGCCGACTGAGGGACTGAGAATAATGAAACCCCACCTGACATGCATACTGTGTGTGCCTGAATAAAAAAGTCTACTAATCCTTTAAGCCAATAAATACAGGACGCAGACACCGAGGGCAGAAGTCAAACACGGTTGCATGAGCTGTCCCCGAAAATACCGTGTGGGTGTGGAGAGCGTTTACCGTCCCTATTGCACCGCAGTGATTCAACACTCAGCTAAAGTAAAGCTTATGAGGCAAGTTAGGAAAAGACAAAGAATTACTAGTGACTGAAGTATTTCTTTTCACACTGCAGCTTTTGCAAATACACCGCCGGAAGCTGGCTGAATGTATGTTGTTTTTTAAGGTGAAACCTGAAAATATGCACTATTCATATATGTGGTTTGTGTAGGTGTTTGTAGTGAGAATAATGGGTTAATTTTCTTTCTACTATAAAAGCAACAGTGTTGGAATGCAAGTACATAAGTACATTTACTTGAGCACTACTATATTAGTAGTAATATTGTTGTATTACAATTTTGATGTACTGTGTTTTGTGTTTATTTGAGTGTTTCCATTCTATGATACAATATACTTCTACCTCTCAGAGGGAAATATTGCATTATTTACTCCACTATATTTATTTATCACTTTTTACAGATCAACATTTTATATAACAGAAGATCAGTTTACATTACATACACAATATGAATTGCTATAGATGAAACTATCCATTTTGACAACATACGATAAATAAAATAAAATGGCGTTTACATGTCAACAATCGCCAATTTGTGATTATTATTATTATTATGAGCACTTTTACCTTTGATACTTTGAGCACATTTTGCTTATAATACCTCTTCTCCTAAAGTAAGATTGTGGATGCAGGACTTTTACTAATAATTGATTATTTTTGCATTGTAATATTTGTACTTTTACTTATGTAAACATCTCAACAACATGCTACACCTTTTTTGGACATGAGCTGGGTGTCAACCTTTTGATGCTTAATCATTTCAATTGAAGAACTTAACCATGAAATATTTACTTTGTCATGTTTGGTCATATTTAAATGTTTCTAACTTATATATTAGATTTCACTGTTACAACATGTATGGATGTTCCTATTTTCCATCTCTTATCTGTCTTTATTGAAATGGGTTGTTTTTATACTCACGAAAACATTTTTCCATATTTGTGAATGCAAGAAAAGTGTGTAAAGCTACTTGTAAGGAGTTATAAAAGGGAAATCATAGTTGATTAGTGGAGAAGAGACTACAGTGTGTTGTTTGTGTTGAAAATAATCAGCACATGATAAAGCATCACTAGACATTCCCCACCCGTAGCTAGAGGTGTTTTGTGTTTTGCAAGACTCCCATCATGTGTTCATTTTCGTGTGAAGGTCTATGCCTTGAAGAACTTTGAATTCCAGACCAGATCACTTTATTTGAGAGTTCATCTCAAGGATATAGCGTCCTTATTTGAGTTAACTCTTTATGTGCTTTTTATAGTAGTGAAAAACAACACAGTAGCTCTTGTGTACTGCTGTGTAGAGACTCTTAACTTTCCAAAGTTTTAAAAGTAAGTCTCTCTCTCTCTCTCTCTCTCTCTCTCTCTCTCTCTCTCTGTCTCTCTCTCTCTCTCTCTCTCTCTCTCTCTCTCTCTCTCTCTCTCTTCATTGTTGTGTGTGTAGTTGGGCCTTTATCAAGTAGAGGCTTCTAATTCCTGAAGTGAAATCCTCTTAGGATCTATGCTCTATTTCGGTCTATAGGGTTTTTTTTGAAATCTCCATTAGACCAAGCTCATTGGCTGGAAAAGACACACGCATGCACACAAAAACACACACCATCCAGCAACAGATAGCTTGGCGAAGTGTTTGAGTGTAGACCAGTGCAAGGTTAGCTACTGACACAAAGGGAGGACTTTACTCTGACTGTGGGAGGTAAGAAAAACGATTGGAGTGTCTTGTTTTTTGAAGATATTGGAGTGAAATCAGCTTACACTTTGTGTAGAAATGGCAAGTTTAGTTTTGAATGCATGTAATAGGAAACAAGCTATTTGTTCTTTATGTTTTTACATACATCTGAGACTTGAGACTTGTGGGAGCCATCTTGATTTTAAATGTATATAATCTGTATTTATATTATGTTATAACATTAGATAATATATGGAGAGCTTTTTATCAATTCTAGTTTCTTTCTTGTTTTAAAGTAAACTCTTCTGCATAGAATAAGAACAAAGGAATCTTTCTTTTAGTGCTGAATTTAGTCATGGGTCTGTGTCTAATTGGAAGTCAGCTGTTTACAACAGTTCATTGTCTTGTCTCTTGCTCACACACATACACACACATACAGAATTAACACATTTAAAAAAAACTTCATTTGCTCATGCTAGAACTAATCAAGGCAAATCTCCACTCGTGGATTTGGGGGTTGGAGAGGTGGCCGCAAAGATCATCAGCCCAGAACAACATCGTGACTTCACGTAGGAAGGACGTCTAAACTAATTGAAACACTGGGGACAGCCCAGAACATATTAGCTCTGCACACGTCACACAGTGACTGACCAAAGACTGACACCACAAACATTACAAAGACATGTAACACCCAGAGTGCATTGAAGAGGGATGCAACTGCATTGAATATTTTCTTTATATGACCAATTACACTTTTGCACACATAAAAACACACATCACGACATAGAAAAATCTATTCATTATTTCTTAACAAATTCTGTTTTCCTTTGTTTAGTATAGAAATATATGCATCAGTTGTGTTATATGCACACATATATTATTATCGTTAAAATTATGACATTATGTATTTTTTTGTTTGTATGTTTTTCTCTATTGGTTCAAGCTGTCACTCCCATCTGTCCCATCTTAAAACAATAGCAAGCAAGAGAGAGATCTGTTGCAGTTCAGTAATCCTCCTAGACTCTTAATTTAATTAATTAATTGTTGAGCTGGTATCCAGTAGCTCTGTCACAGTGCAAAGATTTAAAATCTGTAGCGTTACAATTATCCAGCTAAGAACAATGAGAAAAACAAGTGCTACAGGTCATCAACACCTTAAAGAAATAATTATTAATTTAAACATCAACAGTTCCCATAATGAATATCATAACTATATAATTTGAATGACCTCCTTTAACTCAGATTCTCATTTTGTTGTCTTACAGGTAGCTAACCAGAAAAAAGAAAAAATGTCTGACAGAGTGATTGATTTGGAAGAGACCGCAACCCACACAGGTGAGTTGAAGATCTATTTTCAACCCTCACAAGGTAACAGGTAGCATTTTTACAGTGCAAACATAATTTTCAGTTATTAGTCATTAAGAATTTGATAGGGTAGATAATTTAATGGAAATGTCATTACAGGTAAAGCAAACGCATTGATTATAGAGTAGTTGAAGTTGATGAATTGATGAGAAAACTAACAATCACAACAAACAAATCAAACAGCCATGGTCAGGGTGATTTAAAGTAGAGACAGAGCTGAACTGGAAGACCAAAGCAAAGTACAGATCGTAGAGCTCTAGCAGTTTAACTGACGTCCTAATCTTCTTTTTCTTATGCAACAGCCACGCAATTAGTACACTTCCAGGAGAGTTGGGATGAAGCTTTAATCCCCAAATTAAAACAAGACACAATGCCTACCAATGATTTAGAGCCGAGCTGCATATTGTCATTTTACAAAGCAATAAAAAAGTTGTTGAGATGTCAGTTGAGATGTCTTCTAAAAGTCTTTCAATAACAGAAAAGAAAATGCTACTTGTTCCCTCCATAGGTCCAAAAGGAGTCATCAATGACTGGAGGAGGTTTAAGTTGGAAAGTATGGACCAGGAAAACCTGCCTGCTGCAAAAAAGGAGCTACTGAGACAAATGTCATCTCCAAGTGGGCCAAAAGATGACTCCAGAGCAAACCTTAACCGAAAGGTACAACCAAACAGACCACACAAAACAGCGACATCTGCAGTTAAATGATTTGGCAATTCCAAAGCCAATATAAATTGTAACTATTGTTTTAAATATCACTTTTTTCAGATGAGTGTCCAAGAGTATGAACTGCTTAAGGAGGAGGATGAGGGATGTCTAAAGAAATACAGGAAGCGGTGCATGCAGGAGATGCATGATAAACTCAGCTTTGGGCCCAAGTTTGAAGGTGTACATGACCTGGATAGCGGCGAGGCCTTCCTAGAAGTCATAGAGAAGGAGCATTACAGCACAGTGGTGGTTGTCCACATCTACAAGATTGGGGTCAAAGGTTGTGAGGAGCTCAACAACTGCCTTGACTGCCTGGCCACTGAGTACCCCACCGTAAAGTTCTGCAGGATTGATGCTGTCGCATCCGGTGCTTCCGAGCGGTTCTCAGATGAGGTTTTGCCTACGCTGCTGGTGTACAAGGCCGGAGAACTACTAGGGAACTTCCTGGCCTGCACACAGCACCTAAACGAGGAGTTCTTTGCCACTGATGTGGAGGCCTTCCTCAACAGCTATGGCCTCCTGCCAGAGAAAGAGCTCGCTGCTTTGGAAGATGAAGAAGAAAATGATGTAGAGTGAACAAAGAATTTACTACTGAAGAAGATGGGAAGCTGTCTGAGAGGGCTGAATAGAGAGCTATGAAAGACAATTTATGACATAAGATAAGTTATTCTTTTTGGCTACAGCAAATAGAAACATAACATCTCCACTAGTTCACTAGTGTTCATGAGTATTGTTCTCTAAAGGAGAAATTTTACATCCAGTTGGCGAAGAAACTTCAACAAATATGGGTGAGAGTGATATAATGTTTAAGATATCATAAAACCCTTCACCAACACCTAAACAAAAGCCAAAACCAGCTAACTGTAATTTAAAATAATTGCACTGTTTTATTTTGTAATGATAGAAAATATGTAATTGTAAAAATGTATTAATTCAAAGACTTTGTAGCATTAGATGAGTTCGATCTGTGAACAAGTTATTTATAAATCCAGGGTTTGTACAAGTAACATCCTCAAATGTGATACATTATTTAAACATAGATAAGGTCTCTGTGGTTTTCTTTGCCAAAATTGAAAAAAACTTTAAAGAGATAAACAGAACAGGAACTCTTGAGAGGCCAGAGCACTATGTGGAAACATTTTTGTATAAACATGTTTTCCAAATGTCCAGTGCAAAATTATCTGCCCTTGCTTAGTCAACTAGTGGGGTGGAAGGTGCGTATTGTGTCTGGAAAAAACATCCATAAGCCTCTGGCATTTTACCATCATCAATGAAACATCATGAGTGAGGGGTTAATTCATTTTTGTGCATTTTATGTTGTGAAAGTGGAAGTAAGTCATGGAAATATTCAAAGAGAAAAACGTGATATGAATCATCCAGCAAGTCTTCAACTCAGCATGAGGATCAGAAATAATCATCATCATCGTCGTCATTATCATCATCATCATCACCATCATCATCATCATCATCATCATCGTCATTATCATCATCATCATCATCATCATTATCATCATCATCATCATCATCGTCATGTTTTATTTGACTAAGGATTTGGTTACTATTTTAAACTGTGTACTGGAGTATGATAAAACATAGCCTATAATATACATGTTGTTCAGAATAAGAATAAAATGACATAAAATAGTAAATTTCTGCATTGCATTTTGTTGATTTTCTAAATTAGAAGACTTGGTGGCAACATTATGGCAAACTTTTCTTTTTTTTTTAAATCAGTTTTCACGTTATAATGTGAAACCTTTCACGAAAGGTGTCCTGACAGCAGATAAACTGAGGAATGTGGCTCATTTACATGATTTGATTAAGTTGTATTTCATGCTGGGGTTGAGACATGGTGATATTCTGTTGTTACTGAGCACAGTGGATGATATTGTGATAAGTATGCGCACAGTAAGAAGGATTTTAAAATGCATGGGGCTGTACAGGAGACAAAATCAGCCCGACCCGCAGGAGGCAGCTGGAAGCAGAGGGTCCACGGGCCCGACGTCAAGCTGCGGCTGCCAATCAGACGCTCGGATCCGCCAAACGCCATAGTCAGCCTGAAATGTCTCTGAAACTGAGACTATCCAGGTGAATTCATGGCCTTAACTCTGAAACTCTACTTGTTGTGTTCTGGCTTTGTTTATTTCATGCACCCAGCTTCTACATTTTTGTCTGGCTGTTAAAGATGCAGATCCAAATCAGGCGCCAAGGTAAGAAAACTGCAAAATGCACCCAGGCAGGGTTACATACTTTTGCAGAAGACATCTCTCCTCTCTCCTGTTGAAGCAGGCTGTCGCATGTTAAATAACCTCATCAGTTCTAACTAACTGACTCCCCTGTGACCCCACTGAGCTGCAGGCATGCCAAAACCACAACATAAAAACCGGTTAAGATTTTTAAGTAAAGACTTGCAACACTAACCCACAACTTGATATGTTGTTAATTAAATTAACTTGTCTCATATCTATAGAAACTGCCAAATGTATTACCACACATACACAGCCTACTGCTACTGTAGGAAACAGAGGTTTGTAACAAATTGTTATAGAAGGTATGCATAAGTATCTATAATATCAAAAAAGAGCCCGTTCAACTTCAATTGATTTTTTCTGATTAACTGAATTAATAATGACTACAGTGGTGCAGCCTCGCTTTCACCTTGCTTAACATAGTCATAATATCAGCAAAGAGTATTATTTGATGATGCGTAGTGCAGAGATCTATCCTGAGACAATCAGGCCAATCCTCTTAAAGGATTAAGGTTCTAGCTTTAGTAGTAGTGGTATACTGAGTGTCTTTACACCTGCTTAGGTCCAAAAACAAAAAAGGCTATAGTGATCTCAATCCTGTTGTTAAATTGAATAATATGTGATTATATACAGTATGCCAGCTCAAAAGCACCACCCAACACATTCTTTTATGTGGTTTCTAAAGTCCAATAATCTCTGACATATTGCCTGCAAAGGGGCGCTTGATTTCTAATTACTCAAAATGCAGGAGGTAGTAAACTGTGACACGCTAACACATATTTCTCTGAGGATATACATGTGTCTGTGTTTCCACAATACCACAACTGGCACAGCTTGCATAGCCTCAAGCTGGTTACACATCACTTTCACACAGTAGCGTGTCTAAGATTTATCAAAACCTTTTTGATACCTCCCACAAGAGTTTTCTGAGGTTTTCCTTTGGTGCCCAAACATGTCAGCTAGAGTGGTTGCTGCTGACCTACAGCACTGTATGCAAGCGTGTCAGCCAGCTTGCCAAAACATCCTATGTTGACTCTTTAGATAGTGCATGTGTGATACCCATATCCCACAAAGTAACCAGGTGCTGTCTTACCACCAGAAAATCTGCCTCTGAGCTTCAGCCATGCTTGATCAGTAGAATTGGGATTCTACTAACAGGGACCAGGGTTCATTGGGTGCAACAGAAGCCACTACGAAAGTCCAAGCAAGGGTTGAGAGAAGATTCACCAGAATTCAAGGTGACTCATCTGTAAGCTCAGAATAAACAATAAACCATTAATGAGTGAGAAGGCGTATTTTGCCTCAATATTCTACATATACATCACCAAAGCATGAACCTCTTCGTATGATGTGTACTTTGGGGGTGTTTAAGGTTTTACCCAGTTATCTCAGTGAACCTGATTCTTGAAATAGGCCCCAGAGCATGATTTGTCTCATCACTAACGTCAAACCTCAATGTTTACCCCTGCAATGACCACATGATCCCACCCCCATTTCTGACGTTTTGATTCCATCCCTTTGTTTATACTGCTCCACTAATTGGAAAACTTTTGTGATTTTTTGTGTTTGGACTCTTGGAAAGCTGTCACGCTCTAATTCACCCACATAAAAAAAACAAAAAAAACAATTGCACTGAGGTGATGTCATGACATGGGAGTGGAGATGGCAACTGAGACCAAATATGGAAAGTGGATGCAGATGACATAACTATGAATGTGCTCATTGGCTGTCATCATAAACTAAACTAAACTAATAAATTTCTTTTGAATGAAGTGATGATGTAAAAGTTGTTGTTTGACTCAAAAAAACCCACAACAAACTCTTTGTAATGCTACCACTCCTTTTCACGAGTAAAATTAGTAAATGCAATGCAAACACTACATCAACACAGAATACTACAACAAGGTGGAGACATAAATAATGATGAGAATGAGTAACAAAGCTGTAAATGACAGACATTACCACAGTGGCAGCTATCCCGTGGGGCACCAGTGCACCGAAAGTTCTGATGTATTTATGGTGAAACAGTTACAAACCCTGGATAATAAAATATTTTGGCCCAATATTTTTATGAAGTAAGTATAACTACTGGACCTATAATGGAGAACTATTAACGGTTTAATATGTCAATGAGAATGAACTGTATGTTGACAAACTTAGTCAAGATTACCACCATAAAGGGGAACTTTACCAGAGTTTGTCTACTGAAATAGCACCCTACTGGGCATCATGTTTTATTTTTTGTCATAAGATTATACTCTTGTGACAAGTGCTGGCAATAACCAACATACAGTAGTTAACTCAGATTAAGAAGTTTGCACTGTGGTGTTGCTATAGGTTACTGTACATCTTGGTATCCAGGCGTGACAGCCGAGTGTAAGAAAATAGTTCTGCTGCCTGGAGCAACACAAACATCTGTTTTAACACTTCTCATGTTCGTGCCGTCAGTCTTTTGATTCGTTATGAACCAATAAACCACTGAGGTAGAGTATTTGTCAAAACTGGTCCAGACAGGGTCTAAATACCTACCAGGCATATGTCACCAAAGACACAGTTAATAAATGACTTCAACTGAAACTGTAGAAGTAATTAAAACACGCACACAGTAGTGACTCAAACAGGTAAATTCTATGTAAAACAGTAAAGTTGATGTACACATGAAATAAAACATGTTTGATTCATTTTAAACATTCACCTTTCAAGAAACTTTTTCCCAAAAGGATAGATGTAACTTTGAGTATGAAGCTTTGAAGGGGGTTAAGACAAGGTCACTCATTTTGAGATCCTTCAATGACATCATTAACAGGTCACTGTGAATGCAACGATGCACGTTTTCAAAGCCTAGTCAAAATGTATTTTGAGGTCATTAGTTCAAATCCCAAAAGTCTTAAAAGAACAAGACTTTATTTATTAATTTACATTGTCAGTTTTATCTACCTGAATTATCAGGAAATTGTTGATTCAAAGCCTTCTCTTCCCTGCCAGACATGTATCTCTGTGGAAGAATAAATCCCTTTTAACTTGATTTTTATACCAGACACCTGTAGTGGTCTTTTAACTCTGCACAAATTACACTTTAATAAAAATCATGTACGTAGTACACGTAGATTGTAGTATATGTATGTATAGCATGATATTTTCTCATGACGCCTTCAACTTGTCTCATGAGAATGAACTGAATTATATCATCTGGTATCAAAGTTGTGGTTCCCAACCTGTGATTGTTTGCTGCGTCATCCCCTCTTTCTACTCACTGCCTGTCTACTCCTACCTAATATCAATAAATAATAACTGGAAGTGGCCTGCTTGATCATCCTTGGACTTCCCAGGAGTGCACAACTGAACTTTTCCCAAAAGTCACAATTTATTTACTCCCTTTGAGTGATACACACACACGCTAACTAATAGTAACACTAATACTGTATACATGCACACTGACACGCATGCGTCCATCTTTTAGTAGGCCGATGTGTTGGCGCCATCTGCTGCTGACTAAGGGAGTAAGTGTTCAGCCAACACTAGAGGTCAAATGACATTAATAAATAAATTATTTTAATCCCCAATGCAAGAATTAGAAACCTACAAGTGCTTCCATATATTATCTGATGAAATACATACTGCATAATAATACCTATCTGGATCATTTTAATGTCTTTGTAAATATTTGTCTGGATATTTTAAGGCACATTTGACATTTCGTTGTAAAAGAATGGGTCATGGTCTATGAAAAACAGTCTTTATTCTCTACACACTATGTTGGCTGCATGTTTGCGTCTGAAGCAATGACAGTATAAAGAAGTTTAAACGTAAGAACTACAACTCCCATAATACTCCGGGAGCATGACAAACTCATATCGCAAACTGCGCCTGCTCGTGATTTTGTTGTCGCAAAAATGGCGGCACTGTTGCTGCAGGAGTTTGAAGGCTCCGAGATTTCTAAGCTACCAAAAACAGTTCAAAACAAACTGGAGAGGCTTCTTTCGGATCAACAATATGAAATCGATTCTTTGAAAGCACAACAGGAGCAATTTCGGGTTGACAGCGGTAAGATAGCGCCTGGCATTGTGTTAGCGAGCGGTGCTAAAGTGTTTTGCTTCGCTCACCATGCACGCATGTCGGTTAACGCAACACGCATTTAAAAGTTAATCATTTTGTTTTAGACTTTGTAATCTACTAACCTTACTTTGTTAGCTACCCAAGAGTGTTATATATCTACAAACGGGTTCGTTAATTTGGACTAAACTGGAGAAAACTGCAGGATATCACTAACCACGATTTGACGCTAATGCTAGCAGCTAACGCTGGCTCCTAGCTTTAACATAAACACCATGACATTAAACAGCAGTTTATCTGTGTAATATAATAGTAGCCAACTGATCATTTAATGTGTTAATGTGTTTCTCAACCCTTTTTCTGACAGAGCAACATTTCTTTGAAAAAGTGAAACAACTTGCTCAGTGTCAGGAAGAATTTGTGTCCCAGACTCAAGAACATCTTAAACTCAAAGATGAGTTTACCAAGCTCGGTAAGGGTGAACTTAAAGAAATAATATATATATATATATTTAGTTTGACCCAGCTGGGTTGTATTACATACCATGTATTATTGCATTTCTTCATGTCTTCCCTTTTAGACGAGGAACTTAAAGCTGTGCGTGAAAAGAACAGGGAATATGAATCAACCCAAGAGAAGTTGTCATCAGAGCAGGTAAGACACACAAAATCATACATGGCAATAATCAAACAATGTCAGTCATATTACTGTTTGCTTACTTTATGCGTTACCATGTGCTGCTACGTTTTAGGGAATTTGTAATATCAAACTATGTCAACTGTAGTGATTTTCAGTGTATTACAGATGCTAAGGCTTTCATACATTTGATTTTACCAAACTTCTGTTAACACAATCATCCACACAACACTTTAAACTCACTTTTGTCAACACAATGCATCACCTAAAAAGCATATAAAAGTCTGTCTTTCATGTCATTCTTTGAATTACCTACTGGCATATGTGTAGGGAAGAATATTTTGGAAATACGGGACTAAATATTTGAACTGACTAATAGTTATATTTATATCACCAAAATTTCACATATAATCTGTAAATATTGTTTAATATGAAAGATGAAACAGCGATTACTAATGTTGAAATAATTATTCGTTTAGACTTTGCTGTCAAAAGCCAAAGAGGAACTGGAGGCAGAAAAGCGAGAACTTGTGCGAACACTGGAGAGAAGATCGTTGGAAGTGGAGCATTTAAATGGTAGGAACGGATGAATCAGTCTTTAGATCTTTGTTAAACCTTTAGTTTCTTTTTATAGATACTAACCATCACATGTACGTGGCACTGTTATTTCTGTTCCTCAACCAGATGACTTCAGGCAACTCAATGATAAGTTGGTGGAAGTCAACACCTCCAAGATGGCCCTGCAGATGAAGTTAGATGAACTTGAAGCAGCTGAAGTCAACATTAAAGTGAGCTCTATTGTTTTTGTACTTTGTTTTAATAATAGCTCAACATTTGAGTTGTCTGTAGAGGAGGTGACTTCTGTAACAAACTTTTACTATTTTGTGCATATTGCCATATAAACAAGTAACCGAGTAAAGTTGTTGTGCTTTGTTATTACAGTACAAGGATAAGCGAATGGAACAAGAGAAGGAGCTGCTGAACAGCCAAATATCGTGGCTAAATGAGGAGTTGAAGGCCAAGAGTGAAGAACTGCTGTCCCTGTCACGAGAGAAGGGAAACCAGATCCTGGAACTGAAGTGCAACCTGGAGAACAAGGAAGATGAGGCATGTCTTTTCTGTATTTACATAAAGCTGAATTACATGTAGGAATACAACTATGAGGGCAGTAGCAACAAGTACAGTGATAGCACTTTCTTCAGTTATGAATACCGTCATCTCCCATGGTCATTGCTTAATAAGTTCTTTTTTTATTTTGCTTGTGACTTCAGTTGAACAGACTCCAGGACCAAGTGGACAGTTTAAAGACTTCCAATGAACACCACCAGAAACAGAATGAGGACTTGATCACCAAACTAAAAGAAGTATGTGTGTTGTTTTTCCTACAGCCTTTTCAAAGTTCTCATCCTGTCTTTACACAGAAACAAGAATTGATTATTTTTTATTATGTTCTCAATGTGAAGTTTAATAATTGAAATGTCTGACTGGATCTTTGTTCATTCCAGGCCAAGGAGCAACAAGCCACCATGGAGGAAAAGTTCAGAAATGAGCTGAATGCCAACATTAAACTCACTAATCTATACAAGGTATGTATATGTATAACAGTAAGCCAAACCATGTGTTCCCAGTCATAGCTTCCAATTTAAGTCCATGGAGCATCAATGTTTCACATTTTCAGAATATTTGTTAGAGGAGATGTTTAATGGTTAATCATGATGAATCATTTGTAAAAAAAATAAATGCTACATATTTCTTTCATGCATGGTTTTATCTGCAGTTTATATTTATGACTCACTGTGTGTTTTAGTTAAGTTGATTCGCCGATAATAACATTGTTATCGTGACAGGGAGCAGCAGCAGATTCTGAGGCAAAAAGCGAAGAGCTGAGTCGGGCAGTGGAGGAGCTGCATAAATTGCTGAAGGATGCTGGAGAAGGTGCGAGGCTCTCACAAAATGACCACAGTTATCATTCATATGTAGTGCTTGACTTCCTTCTAGAAGGGGAGAGTCTGAATTCTGAATCAGTTTTTGATATTCCCTGACAATTGCTCTGTTTACTCTTTTCAGCCAACAAGGCCCTTGAAGAGAAGTTGCAGGAGATGAATGGTGTCACAGACAAGAGTGTTGCTGAGCTTAAGGAGAGGATCCAGAGTCTTGAGAAAGAGCTAGAGAATGCCAATGAGCTGCTGTCAAGTTGTAAACTTCGAGGTCTGTTGGATTGATTTGCGTTCATTAATTCATTCATAAATCTATGCAAAAACTTTGAATTTCAAATAAGCCAGCATCAAGCCTCAAGAAAAAGAATATTCTTTAAATTAACATTACCATCTCATCTACCCAGGCCCTGTCGGTACAACATCTGCACTCACAGAGGAGCAAATGACAACAATGTCTCCAACAGCAGCTGCTGTATCCAAGATAAAGCCCGGCATGAAGCTGACAGAGGTATATGCAACTGAATGTCAACACCCATATAACTTTATTATAAACCTTTCTAGAATTTGGAAATAGGTCTGAAGGCAATTAAAAGTCAAGCTTATGTTTGGTTTTGATTTGTTATGTTGAGTAGAGTGTCATTTAATTGGACTGATTTTGTGCACAGTTGTCTTTACTGCTCATTTTTCTTATTTGTCTTATTTGAATATAAAATGTACTTTCAGTTGTATACAGCATATGTGGAGAGCCAGGAGCAGCTGCAGTTGGAGCGACTGGAGAACAAGCGAGTCAACAAGTACCTGGATGACATTGTGCAGGAGGTGGAAGCAAAAGCCCCTATCCTCAAACGGCAAAGGGACGAACATGAGCGCATGCAGAAGTCCGTGGCCAGTCTTTCTGCGAAACTGGAGCAGGCTGTTAAGGTGGGTGACGCAGACAAGTAGTATGTGTGTTTAGTGGAATTATATCTAATTTTTGTTTTTTCTCCATTTAATATTAAAATGATATTGATAATTTGCTTATTCTGAAGTTTTTTTTCTTGTGTACATGTGTTTCAGGAGGTGCACCGTCTGCAAAAGGAGGCTGATGAAGCTAACAAGCGCTCCTCTGTTCTGGAAAGGGATAACCAGAGGTGTGAACTGCAGCTGGGAGACATGGCACAGCAGGTGGGTTCTCAGTCTCTTCCTCCAGTATAAAGGATAATCCTGGTTATTTCAGAAAATATGTTCAATCAGTGTACATCAAATTTCTTCAAACTTATGAAAATTATCCTGCCAGGTGCGTGTGCTCCTGATCGAGCTGGAAGAGGCTCGTGGAAACCATGTGCTTCATGAGGAGGAGGTGAGCTCAGCTGATGTCAGCAGCACATCAGAGGTGATCAGCCAACACTTGGTGACCTTCCGCAGTATAGAAGAGCTACAGAAGCAGAACCAGCGTCTTCTGGTGGCCCTCAGAGAGCTCAGCGATGCCCAGGAGAAAGAAGAGTTTGAGGCCACTGGCAATAAGTATGTTAGAATGTGTGCTGTTTCTCTTTTGTTTTGTTTTTTTGCTATAAACGAACAGATCTGTAAGTCGGTTCATTGGCTTTTTTGTGTAATGTCTCGTTATCCAAGTTCATTAATGTGTAGCAAAATTGGGTGTAAACCATCTCAACCTAAATTTTACATCCATAAATCTGTTACATTAAGTAACCAAAGATGTCAGACTGTCAGTTTGGCTAATAAAGAAACCGTTACAGGCGTGGAGAACTGGAGCAAAGTTTGGAGAAAGCCCAGGTCGAGCTGGAGTCCCTGAAGGAGCAACGCAACCAACAGGTCAAGATGACGGAGTCCATTGTGAGGCAGAGGGACATGTACCGTGTGCTGCTGGCTCAGGCAACTGGAGTCAGCTTCCCACAGCAAGGTAACGGATAAACAAAGTTTTATTGTTCATGCACAACAGTAAAAGTTAGTTTTTTTTTATGTCACGTCGACTGAACTTCTGAGTGTTTTTCTTAAAGGTACACCACCTGAGGAGTTCTCCCTGACCTCCACTCCCCGCCGCTCACCTGCAGCCATTCCCACCGCAGGAACACCCACTGCACTTGTCTCCATGGCTACAGACTCTGCTGAAGCATTGGAGGCCAAGGCAGCTTTGCGACAGGTGAGTGCCACATTTGCCAGACAACATTCAAACTGTGATATGTTCACAATTGTTACTGCGTTTAACTTTAAAGCCCACACCAATGACAACAGATGTAGATATAAGTAGTAGTAGTAGTAGTAGTAGTTGTTGTTGTTACTTCTTACAGATTCATCAGTGGATCACTACTGTATGTATGTTTGTTTCCCATGTTTGCCACTAGATGGTAGTGTGTCTATATTAATGAAGAAAGATTGGTGTGCCAACAGGGAAGGAAGAATTTAGGTTTATTTTATTGAAAACCCTTGACATGGGTCAAAGGCCAGTGTAACGTGTTCATTGTCATCCATGAAAATGGTATTTCTCAGACAACATTAACTAACTATGTAGACATGATATAAAAATGTCTGGTTGCATCTACAGTTGCAGGAGGTGTTCTCCACCTATAAGAAGGAGCGTGTGGAAAGTGACAAGGCACTGGCAGTGCAAAACGAGAAGCTCCAGGAGCAGCTTTCAGACCTCCACTCCCAGAATGCCAAGATATCCACACAGCTGGAGTTTGCCTCCAAGAGGTAAGTCTGAAATACATCAGCAGGAACGGCTTCCCCTTAAAGAAAGTAACTGTAAGTCTAATGTGACTATAAAACAGCACTTGTGCATCACTTCCTGGTTTACTCGACACTTGATGTGTTACAAGAATCCATAGGAGAGTACATAAGGCTCTAAAATGAATGTCTGTGTCAACAATATCAGGTATGAGATGCTGCAGGACAACGTTGAGCGCTACAGGAAAGAAATTGCTTCTCTCAGAGAGAAAGGACAGAGCATGGCTGCTGCCACACAGAAGCATGAGCAGACCATCCACACTTTGAATGAGGATCTGAGAGCTGCTAAAGAGAAACTCGCCATGGCAGAGGTTTGTCTTTGTTCCAGCAACCTTGTCAGAGTTTTTTGTTTGCATTTGATCATTGCTTTATTTGAATTTGTGACTACTTGAGGAATTGTAGTGCCAACTAGACTTCTCTTCTCCCGTCTCTTAGGGCCAGGTGGAGAACCTGCGTAAGGAGAGAGACATGCTGAAGCTGGTGGAGTCCAAACTGAATCAAGAGAAGGAGACAATCCTGAGTCAACAACAGACCCAAAACCTGCTGCTGACCAACCTCCAGACCATTCAGGTAAACCATAAATATGACATTTCTTATTCATTTTCTCACACACACATAAACACAGTTCAAAATGATAACTGCTGCCTTCTTTTAGGCCACTCTTGAGCGCTCAGAGACTGATACACGTCAGCGTCTAAACAGCCAGATGGAAAAGCAGGAACGAGAGATCTCCCAACTGCAGAAGAGACTGGAGAATGAGGTGGAGCAGCGCCACCTGCTCAGCAGAAACCAGGAAGTAAGGAACCACCTCAACTCATGTGCAAATTTGTTGCGGAGTACTGATAAATCAATACTGTTTGTTGTGTTTAAAGAATAACATAACACCTCACTTGATCCTCAAACCCAGACTCGCATGAAAAATAGGTTAAAAAAAAGACTCATTTCTTGTGCACAGATCCAGTTGATGGATGCAAAGAGGAAGCTGGAGACACAGGTTGTTTTACAACAGAAGACCAAAGAACTGCTAAATGCTGCCGAGTTGGAGCTGAACAGCCTCAGGCTGCAGCAGGGCAGCAGCGAATCACGTCACGTGCTGAGCTCCCCCTCCACATCCAGTATCAGAGGTTGGCACAAACACGCACATACACAAACTGGCAGAAGTACGTAATACAACAGCACAGTACAAAGAGGAATACATAGTAGTACACACCTAAATTAATCCAAATCTCAGTACCTTAAATTCCTGGGTTAACATCACTGGAGGTCAAATAATTTATAGCTTCCACTAAAATTACTGCCTATGTATTTTTTGTGCAGTACACTGACCAATTAAATGCTAGTTTATATTTTTGTGGAAGTAATAAGACAAATAAATCACTCAAACTTTATAGGTTCTGTCCTTTTTTCTAGTCAAGTGACACAGTTTTATACTTTCTTTTGTAATAAAATATATATGCTAGGATGTTATGGTCTTACTAGCTTGTGTTCTAAGTGTTTATATTAGACCCATCCAGTAAAAGAGCCAATGAAATGTCTAAGCCACAAATGTTTGTGGTTTTTAAGCACAGACTCAGAAACAATGTAATGGTTTTTTCATGAATTTACAATCTGTTCTCCCCTCCTAAAAGCACATATTAATTCTGTCAAATTGTATCACTCACTTTCAGGCCTGCAGGGTTCAGATCAAGACAGAGAGGACGTACAGGGCCGCCTGCGGCTGGCTGAGACACGGGCAGAGGAGCTGGCAGAGAGCCTCAAAGCTGCGACCTCCAGCATGGAGCAGTACAGAGCCATGGCTCAGAGCCTGGAGGAGTCCCTGGACAAAGAGAAACAGGTGCAAAACAAACTGCCTGTCAGGGTGCCACCTCTCATAAAACTACTGACTGCAACCGCAGAACTATTAAAAATTTGAAATACTTGTGTGAGCAAGTATGTGGGAAGCAGATAAACCTTTATTTCATTTTGTACACCTGAGGTATAGCTCTGACAGTAACGGATTCCTGCACATCCTGCACACAATTTTTCGTGCATGTCTTATCTTTTAGCTTAGAAAAACATTTGGGAAAATAATGCACATTGGGAAATATAGGTAGAGATAATTGTTGTTTTAAAATTTTTATTACATCAGGTAACAGAGCAGGCCCGCTCGTCCATTGAAGATCGTATGAGGGAGGCTGAGAAGCAACACCACATTCTGGAGGAGAAACTTCTGGAAGCAGAAAAAGGGAAACAAGACTTGGAGGAGCAGATGAGGAGAGTCCAAGCCTCTTTGGAGGAACAGGTATATTAAATCCCACATTATTACAAAATGCTGTAGATTTTCCTTAAAGAATAATTCGCTCCCATATGTGACCCTCTGAGCAGTTTTATTCAACATCATACAATTTTCCTTACTTGTGTAATTTTTTTTTTTAGATTAACAATCTAAACAGAAGTCTTAGCAGTGCCCAGGCAGATCACCAGGCGGTGCTACAGCAAGTGGCAGTAGCTGAAGCCCAGCAGCAGCAAGCTCTACAAGACAGCCAGGAACAGGTAAGCTTGAAATTGAACGTAGGAAACTTTATCAGGCTGATACAATAACCTTTTAATGTAATTAAATAAGCATATCTGATACTGATCACCATTTGCTTAGTATGAAATGATATTACTTAAACATGCAAAGATGGTATTAAATCTCCTTTCCCATTTCCAAGGCTAAGCTGGCAGCTGAAGCACAAGATAAGTATGAACGGGAGATGATGCTGCATGCAGCAGATGTGGAGGCCGTGCAGGCTGCTAAAGCTCAGGCCCTGCAGGCTGTCGAGCTCAGACACCAGCTGGAGGAGAGAGCTGGGAGGATCAGTGCTGAGCTACTGGAGGCCAGAGTCTCCTGGGAAGAGCAGGAAAAGATCCTCAAGGTTGGTTGTCAAGAGTGTTTGAGAGATGTGTAGGTGATGACCTATAGTGTTACAAAAACATGGAGTTTAAAAGAATCACAGGAACATCACTTACGCAGTCAATAAGTCTAATAAAGACATTTATTCTAGGGCCATGTGATGAAGTGTTACGGTTCATTTGTCCAACCAATTGCTCATTTCATTTTAATAGAAATTAGCAGTTACATTTTTAATCTTAATTTCTTTGCTCATATCCCAGGAGGAGATGTCCAAGATGGAGAACCGCAATGAGGAGCTGCAGAGGCAGAACACCCTCCTGCATGAGCAGGTCCAGACAATGAGCAGCAAGATGGCTGACAATTTGCAACGTGCTGCCAGTGAGAGTCCAATGAACATCTCCCTGACTGAAGAAGGCAAATCTCAAGACCAAGTCCTTGAGATTCTCAGGTAAAACACATTAATCTCAAATCGCACAATCCTTTCTTGTACTTTGAGTCTTGCAAATAAAATCTATGTTAGTAAATAAAGAAAAACATTTTTACTGCCTACCCATGGTCACATTTCTGCCCGTCCATGTTCTATTTTTGATATCCTGATTTTGCTCTCCATCACAGGTTTGTTCGTCGGGAGAAGGAGATTGCTGAGTCTCGTTTTGAGGTTGCCCAAGGGGAGAGTTTGCGCTATCGTCTGAGGGTGGAGCACCTGGAACAAGAGCTGAAGGAGGTGCAGGACAGCTTGAGTGCCTCAAAGGAAAGGATGCAGGTATGTGTTTTTACCAACTGGTCTTACATTTACCAATAATGTTGTTTACCACAACTGTGATCTTAGCATTGCAGGTGTAGGGACATTTTACTGACAAATATTCAAAGAACAATTCAAACCTGCACATACCAAATCTTCAGTATCATTGTTATCTTACTCAGGTCACAGCAAAGACCCTGGCTCAGCATGATGAACTGATGAAGAAGACAGAAACAATGAGCATCCTGATGGAAACCAACAAGATGCTAAGAGAGGAGAAGGACAAGATGGAGCAAGAACTGCAGCAAACCCAAGCTAAGGTATCAGATGTGTTTTTATAGAAAAATGTAGTGGTTGTGTTGAATTTGATGCGGAGTCCAAATAAATATCATTCTACCATTTGAACCTCCAAATCCGGACATTCCATCTCATCTTCTGTGTGTTTCAGGTTCAAAAGCTGGAATCAGACATCATGCCACTGCAGCAGACCAACTCTGAGCTGAGTGAGAAGAGCGGCATGCTGCAGGCAGAGAAGAAGTTACTGGAAGAGGAGATCAAGCGTTGGAAAGCCCGGACACAGGTCAGTGGAAAGACTAGGAAGAGAATGAAAACCGCAGGGGAAAATACCTCTGTCATTAGAAAAGTAGATTGGTTTACTTCATTTAAGATTCTAATTTCACGCACACAGCCTCTTCTCTTGTTCTTTTAGCATTTGGTGAGCCAGCAAAAAGATTCAGATCCAGAAGAATACAAGCGCCTGCACTCTGAAAAGGAGCTGCACCTCAAACGCATTCAGCAGCTCAACGAGGAGAGCGGCAGACTTAAAGTAGAGGTTGCCAGGTAAGGGATTATAAATTATGTAATTATTGAATTTTTATTCAGCTGGATATCAAGTGTTTCCCTTTTCTCTCTTTGTTTGCCACATTAATTGACATAATTTCTTCATTTCTCTCACAAGGACCAATAGTCTAACGACATCCCTGCAAAGCCAGATACAGAACTTGCGTGACAACTTGAGTAAACTAACTGAGGATAGGAATAGTCTGAAGAAGGAAATGGAGACCAAGAACCAGGAACTCCAGGAGAAGGTGCGGACTATAACCCAGGTCAAGAAAATTGGACGTCGCTACAAGACTCAGTATGATGAACTCAAGGTGGAGCATGACAAGGTGAGAGCTCAGCAGCTATAAACCTCACACCTTTTTAAAACAAAAGTGCATTGTTGTTGTTTGATTCCACTTTGAGCAGTCAACTAAAGCCTTGTGCTTATTTGAGCATAATTAATCTCTCACACTGCGTTTCCTCCAGATGGTTGCTGAGGCTGCAGCAGGCCCATCCCAAGAAGAGGAGGCTCGTCAGGCATCAGTTCAGGAGTTGCAGAGCCTGAGAGATTCTCTGAGCCAGGCTGAAGCCAAGACCAAAGAGCTGGAAGGACAGCTGGAGAACATCAACAAGGTTAAACATCACAAGTTTTACTGAACTGTCTACTTTGCAGTAAAACTGGTGTCCTTCTCAGGTTTGGGAGGGAGGTGATACTTGTGTATATATAGTTTGCAAAATCATAATAGTGGCATAGTCAACAGTTTACATCGCTGCAAAAAAGGCAGTATATAGGCAGTTTTTCTTGTGTTTTCTTCATACATTCATTAGTGTCATGTCTTCCTGGCCTGCGACAGGTGGTTACAGAGCGTGAGACTGAAGGGCGTAATGCTCAGGAACAGTCCACCAGGCTGCAGGTTGAAGTGACCAGGCTGAGGCAGGAGCTGCAGGATAAAGCTTCTCAGGAGGACACACTGAGACAACAGATGACAGAGAAGGAGGAGAAGACCAGGAAGGCCATCGTTTATGCCAAGCAGAAGATCAACCAGCTCATGGGTGAGAGGGTTTACTTTGCCAATGGACTACGATAAATTTTATAGATCCTTCTCTTCTATTTCCCCCTGTTGCAGTGTTGCTTGTTTTATTTGAATCTCAGACCTAAATTTTAAAACGTTAATGTCCAGGCACCAAAGACCAGCTACAGAAGGAAAATGCGGAGCTAAAGCAACAGCGTGAAGAGCTTGAGGTGCGAGTGAGCGCACTCAAGTCTCAATACGAGGGCCGTCTGAGTCGACAGGAGAGAGAACTGAGAGATCTGCGAGGCCAGCAAGAGAGACAAGAGCAGAGAGACGAGCCAGCTGAGGCAGGTCCCAGTAAGGTGAGAGTCTACTTTAAAGTTTTCATAACCAGCGAATGACAAATATCTGATGTCTAAAAGGTGTTTGGTGAAACTACACTACAGGGTCATCTTTCTGTCCTGATTTTCAGACCCAGGAGCAGCAGAGGAGCACGGAACAGAGACAGATCAGTCTAAAGACAACCCCAGCTGCAGACAGGGGCAGGTATGATACACAACCACTAAAAGTGCTTATTGTTTATAGGTTTGCACTGCAGCTCAACATGGATGTATGTTGAGTCATTATTCATGTCGTAATCTTTGTCTCTCAGTGCCAGCACATCTGAGCCACCAACTGCCAACATTAAACCTACACCTGTAGTGGCTACAGCTAGCAAGCAGCCCGTCAATCCAGGGAACAAACCCACTCCAAGAGCAAGCATCAGGCCTATGATCACCCCAGCCACTGTACCCACCCCAACACCCACAGCTACTGTCATGCCCACCACACAGGTGGAGACGCAGGAAGGTAAGTAACTGCAAAGCTTCAGGCCGATGTACCAGCCAAAAGGGTATTGGCCCTAATGATCAGTGTTAAAAGTATATAGAGCGCTGCAGGAATGAGTTAGCATTCCCTCATCTCAAAGTCTATCAGTTTTATTTAAATAGGTTTCTGGTCAGGTGCTAAAATAAGATTCGCTTCAATTAAAATGCATCATCTCTTTAGCACTCTAGTGTTTTTGTATTAAGTCTAATTCATGCAGCTACAGTCTCAATGAAAATCTGAATCTGCTGTCCACTAACCTAAACTCCTCTACAGCCATGCAATCCACTGAAGGCCCACCGGTGGAGCACGTGACTGTGTACGGCAGTGCCAGCGGCTCTGTGCGCTCCGCCAGCCCTAATGTCCAGACGACCTTAGCAAGCCCCATGCTGACAGTGCAGCAGACTCAGACACAGGCCACAGCATTTGTCCAACCAACTCAGCAACAAAGTGTTACCCACGCAGAGCCAGCCAATCAGGAGCCACCACCCGTGGTGATTGAGGCAACACCTAGCACGCAGGTGGAATGGCCTTCAACATCTTCCACTTCCTCTGTGTTTGGGACTGGTAAGAACTTTTAAAGTTGATTATGTTTATGTGGAATAGTAATATAATTTTATAACAGGGTTCTCTCCTCTCCTCCAAATAAAGCAAAATGCCAAATATAAAAATGTCTTGATAAAGTCGTCATTTAGAAATTATGGATCTCATAGTATGATTCTGACAGATCTACTGGTATTAGGGAGAAGTCTAAACAACACCCATTCCCCACCTGTAGTTTCAGCAACACCTGGAACCTCCTCCATGTCCAAGAGGCCTCGTGAGGAGGAAGAGAGTGCCACCATGGTTACCGACACAGAGACCACACAGGACGATAACTCCAGGGCTCCTATATCGAAGAAGCTGCGCATCATCCAGAGAGTTGGTCCAGAGGTGAGGAAGCGACACTACATAGAAATCTTCAAAGATGTTTTCATTCATTTTAATGACCTGAAAACTGCTCCAGTTGTGTTGTGGGTGTCATGTAGGTGTTGTGTGTGTGTTCTCCCCAGGAGGAGGTGTTGGTGGAGGACAGTGCGGAGGCTGAGGGCGTAGTGCCAACAGACAGTGACGGTGCCGAAACAAGCCAGGTTTGATCATTTATTCCAAAGACCTCATTGCCATAATAAGACTACTAATATTTCTCAATGTACCAGTAAATCCAGTGAATTGGTGGGATAGTTAAAGTAGAATTAATGTGTTAATTACTCTACCTCAGTTGTACTACCTGAGTCGCACCTTTTTATGGAAGATATTAGTTTGTAAATGAGTAGAATACATATTGTTGCCCATTGTTTCGCCCTGCAGACGGAGGAGTTTCCAGCACTGGAGGAAGGAGATGAGGCTGCAGCATCCCAGTCAGTCCCAATGGACCAAGAGGTTACCCTGAGTCAAAGTGACACCCCTGGACGTCTGGAGCATGAAGTAATCGTCATAGTAACAGACACAGAGAGTGACGATGACCAGGAAGAAGAAGATGAAGAGGAAGAAGAGCAGGTAGAATGTTCAAGAATTTTAAGAGGAATCATGTTAAGCGGCATTGGAAACAAGTCGCAGAATTTGTCTTGGTTTTCTGCCACTAATGATTTCACCACTGCGCAATGTAGGACTACGATGAGGAGGAGGAAGAGGAAGAAGAGGAGGAGGAGGAAGATGAAGAGGATGAGGAGGAAGATGACGGAGAGATGGGGGAGGAAGGAGAGGACAGTAATGAGGGGAGCGGAGACGGGAACGAGGCTTACGAAGGAGACGACACAGAGGTTTGATTACCTATGACACATACTGTACTCACAGTTACAACCTTGACCTTCACCCACACAGCTTTCACATCCAGTACACCAGTTAACCCTTCCCACTCTTTCAAGGAATTACATAACCTTTCCAGCTCACACACTCAGTTTTTCCACACTGTCTGATTTCACGGTCACTTGCATTTTACCCCTGTGTCGTAACTTTGTGTCTACGTGAAAGCAGCGTTTATGTGTTGACTTTAGTTGTTTACCTTTTTACTCCAGTCTTGGTTGCACATGTTCAGTTGGATGAGTCAGTGTCTGCAAAGCGACAGTAAACCTTCTTTCATTTGAAATCTACAAACTGCAGGTGTCAGCTCTGAGCTTATGAGACATTGTAGACGCATCAGACGGTCATCCCCAGCAGATAACAAGTTTCACATCTGACCTTTCCCTGAATCCACGATCCAGAGATAATAGCAGCAGTGAGTCGGGCTGGGCATTTTGAGGAGAAAGAAGGAACAAAATTTATTATTAAACCTTGAATTCATGTGTCTACACAACCAGTTCAAGGTGAGAATGCTGCACTGTTTTTCTGCCTCATGCATAAAGACAATGGTGGGTTACCGTTACGGCAGCGGCGGTAGTAATGGAGCCGAATCAACATCCATGTAAAAAGGATGAAGCAGTGGGATGGGACATGTGTGCGTAGGCAAGAGAGAACTGCAGAAAGTGACAGTGAATGCAGGCAGCGTAGAGGAAAAGGAGAGCAGTGAAGTTGTCAATCTGGCAGGAAATGTACAGTGAAGGTTACAGTTTGTCAGTGAGTAAAGGCTTCTCAAAACCAAACTGAAGCTCCTTTGTGCTGCTTCCCAACTGCTGGAATAGCTCAGTATGACAATCAGCTCCTTCTGTGTTGAGGGTTTACAGAAGAAGAGGTATCAAAAGTTTCACATTTGGACATTTCTGCTCACGTGTGCAAGTCACAAGTCTTAACCTTAAAGTCTCAGGCTCGAGCCGAGTTCTTTACTAGAAGTCAAACAAATCAAGTCATTGCTCAGGTCAAGCGAAGTCAAATCAGCTGAAATTCTCATGGTCATTTTGTGACAATCACTGACCTGAGCTTTTGGCCTTTTCTGAAAGACGTCTGTTCCATATAGGAAGAAAATGAATTATAATCTGTATGTGGTGATCTGCCAGTATATCCTGGCATGTACAGTGTGTGGGTGAGTGTGCTGGACACATCTTCCTCTGATTCTCTGAACTGTTTTTCTTCACTATTAATCTTCATCTTTTTTCTCACTTTTCTTTTTTTAAAATCCTCTTGAGGTTTTCCTTTTAATAAATAATTATTTTTATTCCTTTGTTTCTCAGGGACCTGATGTAACAGACCCAGGCACAGAGACAGAGGAGAGTTTGGGGGCGTCCGACTCCACCCAGAGGCCAGCAGATTCCCAGACACCCAGCTGTAAGATCCAGGAAACCCTGTCACGCACTCATACGTAGATCCACCTCAGACTCTCCACATGCGCTCACAAACTGTCCCGTCATCCCATTACTTATCTGACACTTCATGATGACTGAGAAAGATGTAATATGTTGTTGTCTGTCTGAAAGTAAGAGTGGTCAAGTTGTAGCCAAAATAAGTCATGTCTAACAAGGGCACAAAGGTTGCTTTACTTTCGAAATTAATCAAATTATTATTACAAGTTATTTTGCTCATGTTGACGTTCTTAAGCGATAAAATCTAATTGAGCATATAAGACTGTAACTGGTGGGGGATAAGAAAACCCAATAACAATTATAATACTGGCTCCATTAGGGGACCAGACAGATTCTCTAATGTAATTTGAATGTTTTTTAAACAAGAAGTACAAGATAGAGATATAAGAAAATTGCACAATAGCTGAACGATTTCTTTCTACACACCAAAAGCTTTAGGCTGAAGACAGATCATTTATAGCACCTATAAGTTTTGTACAAATCGATACTAATTTGACATGAAAAGTAATAAAGTAACATAAGTTTTTATGTTTGTCTGTTCAATTATTTCTTTAAGCATTTCTTAGACTCGTGTGCCAAGTGTTTTCAGTTCCTTTCCTCTCTAACAGAAATGTTTTTTACATTAGTCCCAATTTCTTGAACATGCACATGCCTCTAACAACAAATCCTATCGATTTTCTTGCATCATTTTCAATAACTTGTAGATATTTTCAAGTAGGAGTGTCCAAATATATAGCAGTAATCACATTTAAACTGAATGCATTAATCTTAATGCTTGTTGCCAGTGTTACAATCAAGGGTAATTTGAGACAAAACACACTAAAAGTTAAAGATGACTTTGTAGCTTCATTTCATGAATGATTTATAGATATTGCCATAACATCATCAAACCCATAAATAACTGAATAAAGAAAGGCTTAGTTGGTGTTTCGGGAGTAGTTTTTGTCACAGTTCTTATATGTATGATCCATTGTATTTATTATATATAAATAAAATGGACCTCTGTTTATTTGAGCATTTCCACTACTGTTTCAGTCGAGGGAAGTTCAATGGAGGCCTTCTCGACAGAGCAACCTATCACAAGCTCCGATACAAGGATGCCCCAGTCGCCACGGAGACCAACACATCAGCTGCCCCCTCGCCTGAACATCCACTCTGCCCCGACATCAGAACTGGGACCACCTGCTCAGGTTCAGGTACAAAAACAACATTGTTCTTTTATTGTTTGGTTGTTTTTCTTCTGATGGCCCAATACACCAATTGCTATTGTAACTATAACTTCACAGCGTATCCCTGTTCGTCGAGTCCCTCAGCTCACTCCCGGTGTGTCCGGCAGCACTGTAAGTCCTCTTTGATCGGAAAACATCAGAGAATTTTACTGTCATTATATTATTTATACAAATGTTAGTGTGAAACTTTTACTCCTGTGTCCAACACTTTGTTACATCTCTCCCTCTGCAGCAGCATTTCTTCGATGATGATGACAGGATGGTTCCCAGCACTCCCACTCTCGTGGTGCCACACCGCTCTGATGGTTTTGACCAGGCCATCCAGTAAGTCTCACACACATGAGCACAGATGTTTATGAGTAATAAAACCATGTTTTGGTTTGGTCATATAAAAACATTTTATATTATTTTTCACAGTAATTGCTGCAGAGATGACTGATTTCACTTCTACATTTCGTTTGTTTCTTTTAGTTTTTACTAACATTTCAATTTATAAGTGAAACTTAAAACTTAGTGTCTCTAAGATCATCAAGCTTTAGAGTTTTCATAAAGACCTCTACATTATTGTATAGGTTGTACTGTTTGAGTTTTATCGAGTCAGAGGTTTGAGTGTCTATTTTAATAATAATGTAGAGGAAAGAACCTAAAATACCTGGAAGTACTGTCACTCTGCTGTCTTATCGCACTGGATGACTGTGGGGGGGGGGCGGCTTTTGTGTGTTTGTTTGTCAGTTCTCCCCAAGTCGCTGGTGTGCCTCGCTTCAGGTTTGGTCCTTCAGACGACATGCCACAGACCAGCTCTTCCTCACACTCTGACCTGGGACAGCTCGCATCACAAGGAGGTACTCAACCACCACCACATGTTGTGCAGAGTCACAGTTTATTTAAAAAAGCATTAAACACCTCATCAACTTTTTTAAAATGATTTCTTTTCTTGTCTTCAGGTCTTGGGCTGTATGAAAGCCCCTTGTTCCTAGCAACTCATGAGGAGGAGTCTGGTGGACGCAGTGTTCCCACTACACCGTTACAAGTTGCAGCACCAGGTATCTCTCCGTCTGTCAGTCTGATATGAAGGGATCTGTTCTGTTTTATCTTTACGCCCTCTCTGTTCTTCACCATACTCAACACATTCGTCAGTTTCTGAAAATAATCAGTAAGCTGGGTGGAAATTTAAGAGTGCTGTCAGATAGTACAACTACATCAGCGAGTATATCTTCTGTTCCAGTAAACGTCTTCTCAGAGGTGGCACAGTCTGACACCACTGATCACGCCTCCCAGTCAGTTCCCATGGTGAGCACGTCCACACCAGGACTGGTTGTGCCAGGAGCAGCCGGCACAGGGGAGGAGAGAGACGACGTCTTCTTGGAGCCAGACACTGATAGGTGAGACTCGCTCCTGTCTGCTGTTCATATTTTCATGTGTCTTTTTTTCTTTTTTGGCTGCTGTTGGAATTCAGACCTGTGGTGCTCCAGTCAGCAGGCTTTTCCCTGCCCTTTAACTGCATCATTCATTATTTATCACCATGCAAACATGCCTGATAGAAATATGACCCTTTCTTTATCCGCTGAAAACTGTTTGCTCCCTCCACGATAAGTTAATCAAATGTAAACATCTGACTGTGGAAGTTAGCAGGTTTATAAAAAGTGCATCTTGTGATTTTTATCTTGCATTCATATATAATTGGAACAGATCCCATGCATGTTGTGTGTTGGTCTGTTTATTCTAGGTCCAGTGCAGAAGTGTCAGTGGATCCAGTGGTCTCACAGGGAGATATAGAAGAGCCAAGTCAGCCATCTGACAAAGCCAACCTCCCCTCCACAAGCCAGGAGCCCTCATCCAGCTCTGCAGGTATAGAGTAGATCCCAACTGTGAATGACTATTTCCATCAATAACGTTTCTTAATTAACGTTCTGATTGCTCTGATGTTTTTTTCCCCCTAGATACAAGCAGTGCTCCACCTAAACCCTCTAGACCAGGACCCAGCAGACAGCTGCAGCGCTGGCCAGAAAACCGTGGTGGGCGCATGAAGAGAGGAGGTAACGTATGAAAGCCCACACATAAACTGGGTGGTAGTGTAGCTAATATTGCTTATTAGTATGAAAAGTTTCAGGAGCATGGTGGCTTTATTTAGTCCGTGGCTCATACTTGGATAGATACAAGGAGGTGGCAGAGCTGGGCCAAATAATGAAAAGCATTAAAGTTTGGCTAATTTTGTATCTCCAATAAAAGTATCACAAGTGAATTTTAAATATCTGCACATAAATTATTTTGTGAATGAAGGCAGGAGTAAGATGATGCTCCAAAACCTGTGTATTGCAAGAGATCATAGTCCGTCTGTAAAAGAAAGAAAAGGAAGCACACCGTCAAAATATAAAGCTCCATCAACAGAGAGATCTGACTTCTTCCTGAGAGCACAGTCTGATGCAACGTTCTCACACAGTCCACTCAAATTTCTTCAGTGAGTGATCAACACAACTGTGTGGATGAAGATGCTCTCTGTACTTTGATAAAGAGAAGTTTCATCAGCTTGTCATATCACATCAGTTTTGTTTGACAGTGCCAGTAAAGTCTGCTCAAAACCAGCCAGCATGCTGAAAGTGTTTGTATTTCCACATCAGAATCAGCAGCATGTGGGTTTCCCTGTTGGCTCATGGGTTCAAGACACTGACTCGATCTCTCCCCTCATTTACTTTAGCAATAAATCAGCAGCATAAACCTGGTAGTATCCCCCTTGTCCAGTTGGTTTATTTTTTAGAGGTTTGCAATGTCCAATAAACAGCCTCCACACAGACCTTTGATGAAACAGTACTGCTATATTTATTATAAATCACAATAAAATTATAGATTTCCAGCTTGATGTTTCAGATTTGTAAAAACACGTTACAATATATAGATAAATGAAGGATTCTAAAATAGTATTGCTCTTTAAATAATATCTTTGTTGAAAGTTGTTGCATGCCTGAAAAACAGTACTAATCAACTCAAACAGATCTTTATGTCTATGTAAATCTACTAACATTGCATATTAATTGCAGGGCAACATGTTTTTTTGGCAGCTCTATATGTATCTATGTTCACAACTCACATTTTCTGAATTATCACTGATGCTGACCAACAGTCATGATGTGCACATAACTCCTTGCAAAGCACTGGCTTCATTTGTATTCCAATATATGTTGGCAGATTATAATTCAGCACAGGAAAAAACAGGAAACTTTTACATTACATACATATTTTATACAGCCACTGTACAGGATTTTTACATCAGTATAGCAGGCTTATTTTAAAAACCAAAAAACATTTTTATCTCAACAGGTCAAGGATTTCCTTCTCGAGGTATACATGGAAGACGATTCGCGAGATAAAGCACTAATGAGAAAACTTGACAACCACGACTGAAGAACTCGTCATTCCCGTCAGAAACACATTTTATAATCCGACTGTTCAGATTCTGTTTTCAGCCTCGATAATGTTCACATGTTCTGAAGCCTGTTGTTTTTTGTTTTGCTTTTATTTTTAACGTGCTTGTAAAGTACCTTTTGTAATCAGCTCGTGCTGAAGCAGTGTGTTTTATGAATAATGTAATAAACTATGAGGAAAAAACCCGATTTTCAGACTTTCTTTGGGCATTTGAAGAAGCTGTTGCTCTGAGGTGTTGTGTTGGCTGCAGGAGCAGCAATGACAGGGTGTTCAGCATCCATCCTCACATTGTAGGATTTGGCTGCAAAAGAAACAGAATGTTTTTTTGATGAATTCATTGAGCATTTTAATTCATGCATGGTATTTAGGAGGTAAATTTTATCCATAAACATGCCAGTTTAAATTTTAGTCAACATGAATTTGGCAGAATCTCGTGCATCTTCAAACAGTCCTGTCTTCAACTAACTTGGAAAGCTTGTAGCTACAGCAGCACATGAATTTTAAGCACTGGGGTGACAAATGAAAAGACAGACTCCTGGCGTGACGCATCGACTACGCTTCAGACTGAGTGAAATGTTTTACTCAGACAGGAACTACAGTGTTCCTTTAAGCTATAGGTATCATCAGTAAAATGGAAACTTTTACTGTGGTTATTCCATAATAAACTTGAGTTGTAGGTGAATGGACACCACCCTTAATGACCTTTACATCTGTCCAATCCCCCACCCCACCCTGGCGCACACACCCAGACACACATGGTTCTTGTTAGGCATTTCAGACATGATGTGAATGAGGGTAACACATGTCTTACTGCAAGTGAAGGAAGTTTTGTTAGTATAAATAGTAATTTACTTGGAGATATTTTTTTCACTTCTACAAATTGAGCTGATTCCATTGCTTTTTTTTTTTTTTTTTTTTTTTTTTTTAAATGAGGGTCTATGGGAATCTAAATTAAGTTTTTTCTTCTCTAACTAGTAACTGCTTCTAACTACTCTTGACTACAAATTTGGGTCTTGTGCAGAAAACAGAGCTGTCCTTTGTACTAGAATGATTTTAAACTAAATCCACTCCATAACTCTATTCAGAGTAAATATGACTATAGTACGGGTATGTATTAATGACTTACATCTTGAGAAGACGTAGTATTTGTATCCCTCCGGTTCTCTGTTGCTTGGTACGGACACGGCAGCCGTGATCGTGGATGGGAAACCTCTCCAAGATGTCCGGATGTTGATGGTTGGCCCTAGAGGAGACACTGGAAACATAACAGTTGAGCATAAAATGAGTGGTTTGATATAGTGTATAATGTATTGCTGTGTTGTTTTACATTTTATTTTTATATATTAAAACCACACAACTCTTCAACAGTTGCAGGCCCATAAACTGTACACAGCCAATTTATTTCCCCTTGCCAGTTATTTACAAGATGGATCACAGTGACCCTCTCACCCCATCAAAAGCATGACGCACTTTTGCAGAGAACTACGTTTGTTAAAACTCAAATAAAACATGTTTATATGAGTTTAAGTAAATCTGTTAAAATGCTCAGCAAACACCCAGTACACTCATCACAGTTATATTCAAAAAGGACCACACAGATGAGGAAAAATAAAGAGTTATGCAACACAAGTTAGAAAATTTGTTGTCCTCTATGAATCTTTAGTACCCGCTTGTCGAACGATTCGGTTGCGGACTGTGGAAATGTTGGACTGAGGTTTCCTGCCACATGTCGGACTGGTGCCAAGCTGGTATGAATATTTCTGGACCAATCCACCTGAAAGAAGCAGTATAGAGTCAATTGCATGATGAGTATTTAATTAATAAAAATCTAAATTTTGTTTTACACTGAAAGGAAGAAATACCAAAACACAAATGCAATGAAGACAGCAGTCATCACCTCTCTTGAAGAAGTAAACTGACTCTCCCCTCCTCTGGTTTTGAGGCACAGACAGAGCAGCTGTGATGTGGCCACGAAGCCCAGCGAAGCCTGTTTCAACGACTTTTGGATATCCAGTGTCCAAAACATCATTTCCAAATCTCCAATACTGGCCTCCCTGCAAAGAAAATCAGAACATTAAATCTCAAGCAACTGAAATATATGCAGCACTTTACAGAGGTGGATAAATGGTCAAGAGGACTCGAGAGGAAATGAAAAGGTCAAAGAAGAGCCAAGCAACAAAAAGATATCCTGATACAGTGCAAACATTCTTGAAATCTCATATTCGGATTTGTCAAATGCACTCATTGGTTGAGTTAATTTACCTTGAAAATGTATGTTTTGCCCTGGCAGTTGCAGCGGGTGAACACAGTGTCAATTGGGGAAGGGATGCCCCACACTTCTGTGATTCCACGAGCTGGGCCAGGAACCCTGTTTCTGTCCAGGAGCCAGAAGTAGTGCCCTGAAAAGAAGTATTAATTTCAACGTCTGTGGTTATTTTTAATTTGTGTAATTGGAAGCTTTAGATAAATGTAATATTACAATATTTCCCTCTGAAGTGCAGTGGAGTAGAAGTATAAATTGTTCTACTCTCTGTGTAAATAGAGTTCTAGTAGAGTAAATATACATTGTTATCTTCCACCCACACTCTCTTGAATGTTAATTAACTAGTATTAACACATGATACATTTCTTAGATCTAATGACTGTGAATGCTCTCAGTAGCAGCTGCCTGGTTGGCACTTACCTCTGAAAACCACGATTGTGCCGTTCCTCAGCGTAGTGACTGCACTGACCGGCCGCCCACTACACAGATTTGTATCACTGTTGTCATCTGGGGAAAAGGACATGTTTGTGAGGAAACCATCTGTTTGGATAAACAAGCAATAATACAAAGAAACCATCGAATCATAGACTGTGTAAAATGTAATTCTCCAGGAGCTTCAGGGACTTTTCCTGTGTTGTGAACTTTTTTTTCCATTCTTTAAAGTAGCTAAGCTTTATTTCCATTTTCAAAGGACTGTTTCATTTACAGGGCGGGAAAACAACCACATCTGCCACTTAATATAGTATAGCTACACTTTGAAGGACGGTCTGTTGACCCAGAGGCATAATGAAAAAACAACCAAGCTCATAAAGCAGGGTGCGAGCAGTAATAAATATGTACCAGAAACTAGAGTCCTCCATTTTTGCAATAGTGCTAGACTCATGTAAAATAAGTTAGATATTAGCAGAGCTTACAGGAAGGACAATCCAATACTTGAAGTGAATTTTACCCTCTGAGAGCCACAGAATTAATCTTTGAGGCAATTTGTTTTATATGAATGTTGTGTTGAGAATCTGGTCCAGTGATAAGAACCTGTCTTACCTGCTTGGTAGTCTATAGGGTCATCTCTGTTGAGAGTTTGTTCAGTGTCCAGAGGTTTGATCTCAGGTTTGGGTTTAGCCACAGCTGGTTCAGCTGGAAGTGGCTTGTATGGCTTAGGTTTGAGGTCCTGGGGTTTTGAGGTGGCTTCAGATGTTGTGGGTTTGGTAGGGTCTGTGGTGACATTTGGTGGATCAGCAGTGGTCACTCCTGGTGTAACATCATCCTGCACTGGCTTTGTGGATGTAGGGATGTGGGTCGTCAGGGCATCAGGTTCTGACAAGTTCCCTGCAGGAGAAACACTGATGGAAGGATCTTTAAGGTCTGGGATTGGAGGTCGAGTTGTGACATCCTCTGCTTTGATCTCAGTATCATCTGGTTCAGGGTTTGAAATGGTTGGGGTGGGTGTTGGATGTAGAGTTGTTGAGGCAGAGATTGTGGTGACCTCAGAGTTTTCCAGGACTGTGGAGGAGCCCTGTGTTGGTCCTGTGGATACTGAAGTCACAGCATCTGTGGTTGTAACCTCTGGCTTATCAGAGGGATCTGTATTTTGTGCCTCAGGGAAAATGTCATCTTTAGACTGCGCTTCTGTTATAATGTCAAACTCTGGGGTGTTAGCTGTTGGAGAATTCCCTGTTTGGGGTACGGATGTTGGAGCAGGCTGGCTGGAGACATGGTCAACTGCTGTTGTGGGCTGAGGGAGAGTTGTTCCTGCATCGGATGAGCTGGCATCTGGAGTATGACAAACGTTATTTAACTCTTACATTTGAATCAAATTTATTCAGCAGTAGTAAGAAGCATGATAATAAATGACAAGCATAAATGGATGGCAAAGGAAGAACCACATTGAGCTTAGATTGGCAGATGGAAATATCTTTTGAAAGAATACCCTGTTTGGGGTACTAATGTTGCAGCATGCTGGCTGGAGACATTGTCAACTTCCATTAAAGTAAATAGTCTTAGTAAAAGTATCTTTGCAGAGGAACATCTTACTTGGCCACTTCATGTTGTTTTTCCTTTTATTTATATACAGTATATATAATACAATATATATATATATATATATATATTATAATATAATATATATTATTGGTAGGCTATGCCTGGATATTACATACCTGTGCTTTCAGTGGGGGCTTCTCCAATGGTGGGGGAAAGGGTGGAGGGGTTGTTATTAGCCTGTGTTATTTCATTATCCGAATGAGGCGTCTCTGTCTGAGAGACGACTGTTGATGTGTGTGTACTGGACTCCAGAGTGTCTGGATCTTGTTCGGGTTTATTAGGAAACGGATCCAGCAGGTCTGCTGTAGACAATCCATCGCCACTGGTGCTCTCTGGGATTGGACTTGCCTTAGGATCCCCCACTCCATTGTTGGAAAGTTCATCTTTGGGAAAAATCGTGCTGTATATATCTAGAAGAATGTGACAAGTCACATGTCACACTCATAAATCTTTACTGGGGAAAAAAACACTGATCTAGATTTATTATCTATGCACATTATTGCTCACCATCACTGAGATCATCTTGTGGATATGATGTTGGACTGACCAGTGGAATTAAATGGCCATCTGTGGGCAAATAGAACAAAATCAGATAATATTTGTGTTCATAACTGGCAATGTTAACACATTTTTTAATAAATACAATCTCTATTTTTCCTGCATTTGTTTTCTTAAGCATCCACATCACCAATTGTGACATTCCAGACAGAAATGTCAGGACACGTCTTCCTCCTGAGGGAAAAGTAACAAGGCCACAAGAGCATCTCCACCCACAAAACTATTCCCAGCCAATTACTGAATTAAAACCTTCGAGAAAATGTTCTGTCATCCTTTCTTGGCTTCATTTTGTGCTTTCCTCTCTTGTGGCTGAGCCTGTGCCTGTAACCCTCCCACACACTCACGACAACACTTCTTCCTTGTGTTTCTTTTGGCCAGTTAGAGCCGTGCTCTTGGCTTGTTCTGGTCAGACTTGGCCTCTAAAGTAAACCACAGCAAGAAAACCATAGTTTGGCAGTCAACCGTCAACACATTCCTGACATATGTCTTATTATATGTCTTATTAGTTCAGCTCCTAATTATGATTTCAGTAATCTTAAACAAATGACTTTACGAGAACAGTTCAGAGAGCTTGGTTTCTGTCACTTTCAATCAAAAAGCAGATATTTAATAAAGTTTTGTAATGTTTTCAAGAGCAAAATTCTGAAAGCATAGTCACCTGCATTGTTTTCCTCGCTGTATGTAGAAGTCTGCTCTGTTGCTTCATTCAGAGTTGGCTCTGTGGGAATATTCACAAATAAAGGTTAGAACGTCAACCCTTTAAAAACCAATTTTCCTTCAATCCTAAACGACTATAAAGTAGTTAAAAACTTTTTGCCAAGTCAGATATACCTTTGGGTTTGTTATCATTTACATTTTGGCATGAATAAGTCTTCACTGGTGCTGTAGCACTGGCTTCTTCACTGATTTCTTCTTTGGTAATTACTAAGACAGAAAATATTGTCAAATTTAACCCAATGCATCGGTGCAGATTACTGCATGCATTGCATGCTGCTCCACATGCTGGTGGACATGCAAGTTTTCCATATCAGATTAATCCTGGCTTCTTTGCACCTCACCATCCATGCAGTAATGTATTCATCTCAGGTGAGGGCTGACTCAACCTGCAGCCATGCAGTCACAAGACCATCACTGTATTTGCTGATCAAATGACCCCCAAAGATGTGTGACCACTTTTAACTTAATCAGGACAGCAAATATCATGCTGGTATGACTGATTATGAAACTGTGAAGGAAAATCTGTTAACATGCAGAAAATAACACACACACACAATCATGCTGAATTTGATGAAAAAGTCTCACCTTCTGCATCACAGTGTGCCGTGTAATCTGAACAACACTGCCCGTACTTTATGCAGTCAGCATCGCAGCTACACAGACGACCTCTTTTGAAGGTTTCTCCACACCGTCCTTTACATGAGTTTTCTGTGGTACACATACACAGCAGGCTTTAGCATAACTAGCCTGTACAAGACTATACAGTGCTGATTATATTAGGCTGATGTAATTATTTTGTTATTATATGGAACATTCAGACAGTGTATGAAATGGTGCTCTCTGCAGGGATGGTAATGTGTCCAGTGTAAAATGCAATCAGTAACACAAAATGCTGAAATCAACAGAGAGTAACATTTACTGGTAGTACTGATGATATATCAGGAAAGAAAAGTCTCACTTGTGGTGCATTTAGCTTCAAAGTCTTTACAGCACTCTCCATAAGACAGGCAGTTATAATCACACTGGCACATGTAGCCCCTGTAGTACTCAGCACCACATCGTCCTTTGCAGCTTGCTGTTTAGGACAGAGTACATGGAAACAGAAAATAAATGACACAACTGGACATGCAGTAATAGTAAATAATAAGACTGCCTTTAAAATCTGCATCAGTTTCTCTCCAATAACAGTCTAAATGACATACTCTGTAAATAATACAGCTGTGCCAGAAATTGATTTCTGAAGTGAACACATAGACACATTAACAGAGTAAACATGAATGAGTACAAACACTTGATACATTCCAGGAAAGCCCTTCATTAAAAACATATTTTTGTCAATCAGAATCAGTTAAATGTTTCTTTGTAAAATACAAATGTCACATAAATTATACTCACATTGAGCAGCACTAAATGTCAAGGTACAGGCCAGCAAAATAACAGCACAAAGTACAGTGGAAGACATTTTTGACTTTCTGTAAAGCTGAAATTCAAGAGACACACAAAGAATGAATAAATGAGAATTTCTTTTTTTCAGGAGTGCACTCATGTTCATGACTGAAAACTGAGACATAGAAGAGGAAATGAAAAGTAACCTACCTCGTTTGTACCTCTGTCCAAATCCTGCTGAAGGTTTGAGTCAACTGCTTTTAAAAGGCGAAGGAGAGACCGCCTGACTTCCCATTAATTGACAAATCCGGTCTAATTAAAAATGTGATGATCTCACAGGCTCAAAGGGAGGATCCTCCGGTCCAGTCAGACCATAGGTCTAGACATCATGATTCCCCACAAACAGCTGGAAGCACATCAACACACATCTGTGCCAGACAGACGGCTGACTTCACACACCTTTGAGCAAGAGAAAAAAAAAAGTGGTTGTGACTTAATGTTCGGTCACAAATGGGTCAGCAGGACAGCTTCACATTCATCACACATTTGATTTGTCAAATCAATACAATATGGACAGTCAAATAGCTCAGCTTCAGTCATTAAGTAAAGTCATTTCTTTAAGCTTAGGGTGTTATATTGTTCTTTAAAAGAAAGGCTGACTGTGTCTGGTTAAATGCTACTTTCATCAATGATAAAACTGATATTAAAACATATGTTGGCTGTTTCTATGGTTACCTGCCATTATGCCATTAGAACCACAGTAGCCCCAGTTTCTCCCTCTGATGTTTATCCTGATGTATAATTGTATATAATGATAATACGTGAGAGCAACTAGTTTTGGAAAAAGAAATTCTGATATTTTTTGAAGGGAGTGCATTGTATGTAATGAGGGCCAAACTTCAGATATTGATTGTAACTATATTTGAGGTTTTGTCATCCATGAACAAATATTTTCTGTTATGGTATAATCAGTCAGTTTATATCCACTTAAGCAACCTGGTTACTGTTGGCTTTCTGAGTAACCCTTCAGTACAGTGACCTTTTAGCAGTGTGACCTTATGGCAACCTGTTTGATGATCAACTGTATCAATCAATGATCAACAAGGTAGGTACACTACAGTTTACTCTCCTCCATATTTACCACTACAGCACTCGTAATATAATCCTTGAAATAATAGGAAAATAGTAAATATTAGAAGACCAAAAATATGCACAGATTTGCACAGCACATATGTTCTACTGTCTGCTTTTCTTTACTTTTTACCATTTTATGATTGGATTTATCACAGAATGTCTTAGGATAATCTAATCCTGTCAGTGCATTGACACACAATTACATGAGACACACGTCTAACTATAAATCTAACAAAAACTTTCATATGTAGATTTACTGCATTTGGCTACATTTGAAGGTTTTTTTGGGGGGGTATTTTTTTCATTATAGGGGAACCACAGGCGGGCTATTTCTCACTATACCAGACTGATTACTGTGCTGATGTATTTTTATGATTTAGGGCTGGTCTGCACTTTGGGAATTTTGTGGTTGGAAGTGTTGATGAACCATATCATGCCTGTGGTATTTTCCCATCATGTCAGGGTCCAATTAGAGGTAAAACGCTCATTAGTGCGTTTGTGTCAAGGCAATAATGAACAGGATCTGGTTGAAATGACTAGGCCTACCAAACAGGCAGGTAAACACAGACACTACACCACAAAACAATCCCCCCACTTTAGCTTTATTAAATGAGGAAGTATCAACCTCCTGACATCTTAATTTTAAAAACACTGACTGAGACAACTAATAATGCCACACTGAGAAGTTGAGTAGGTCATGTGAAAGTTTAGAAAGCAGAGTCAGTGCGCCCCCTTGTGTTTACAGGGTTGTCTGAGTTTCATTTCTGCTCTGCAATAATTTGACATCAAAACCTCAAGAGAAAAGAGTTTCTGCACGTCTCAGCAAAACTTTTAACTGTCAAACTTGTGGTCCTAAATAAAGTTTGACAATTAAAAGTTTTGCAGTGTGGAAGCTGTCTTTTCTCTGTACACTGTTGTCTCTTTGGCTTCCTGCACCTATTATGTCAAGTGAACCTTCTGTGATGTACCCCGGAGGATGACATGGCAGGCGTAAGATTAGAGAAACCAGCTTGTGGTCCATCTGGATGGGGAGTGAATGAATCGCTGACATTGTGTTCCCTAATTACAACATCTCAAAGGCTCCAGTAGGGCAACTTTCAGGTAAAATGTGTGCAAGAACAAAGTTAAGCTGTAGTCATGCATCTTTTTCCCATCTGTGAAATCAAACACTCATGTTACATATTCATATTATATAACTATATAACTACATGTACTATATGCCACTTTCTTGCTCACTCATCATCTTTAGTTTGCTTTATTTATTTTTTTAATTCATAAATCATAGTTTGTTTATGTTGTTTATGTATTACATATGTATATGTAACCTAGTCTTAATATAAGGGGGAGGTCTAACATGTAATAGCTTCTTGATATTTCCTGTCACATCTGCAGCGTACTTGTTGCATTTTAAGCTGTTGTATATGTGCAAAATAGATTAAACTAATATATCCATCCATTATCTGTAACCGCTTGTCCTCATCAGGGTCACAGTGGGGCTGAAGCCTATCCCAGCTGACTTTGGACGAGAGGCGGGGTACACCCTGGACAAGTCACCAGCTCATCACAAGGCAGATAGAGACAATCAACCATTCACACTCACATTTACATCCACAGGCAACAAAAGGTGACAGCGCTAACCACTGCACCACTGCGCTGCCCTAAACTAATATATAATTTGAGTTAATAAAGTGCTATTTAACCAGATGATTTGTAGTTTATTCTGGCCTTTGTCAATAGAATTTATAACAAAAATAGCAGCACATAGAGTATCCTGCTTTAATTTGTATGCTAAACAAAGCATACAATAAGTATCGGAAATTATATATGCATACAAATCACAATTATACTCAAATTCCTAGAGGTGCTGTTTCCCCATTATTTTGCCCTGATGGTTCACGGACATGCAGCAGTATCCCAACAGGCCAACAAGCCCACAGAGGTACAGCCAGCAAAAGGCAATAATATCAATGAGACAAGACACAAAGCACTTATTATCACAGATGGTGGTCGTACACACTGGATCTCCTGAGGAGATGAGAGGACTGCTGAGGGGAGAGTAAGCTTCTCTTCCTGGATCCAAAACTGTGAGGCCATCTTCTGTCTTGGCAGCTTTAATCAGCCAGCCTGTTCAAGCAGGAATTAAGCTGATTTGAAAGAGCTCTATGAGAGGCATAAAACATGGAGACACACAGCAGGAGAGGTAAGGGTGTGGGTGTACACATTGGGCCTCAGTCAGTAGATACATTTAGCTCCTGCCATCTTCTAAGTTGATTAGAGGCTCAATGACTTTCTGGTGTGTGCAAAATGTTTCTGCAAAAAATAATATACTAAGGTTAAAAACAGGAAATAACACAACAGTCAGACAAGCGCAGCAATTTTTCTAAAATTCTAATAATGTGTCTTTTAAGCTTAATTCACATTCAATTTTATTTACAATTGCACTTTACATGCTTAATTAGGCAGCCAGAGAGACTGATCAAACAGCTATGGAATTATTTAGCCAGTAAAAGCCCTTCATCTGAAATAATGAAAATGGCTGTCACAATATATTACCTCACAGTGTATTGATATGATGAATGAAACATGATCAGAAAGGACCTTTAGAGGGAGACAAAAGAGAGCGTTTCGGCTGATGTCTGAGGCAACACTCAGGCAGGATAAGAATAGGACCACCAACAGGTGGCAGGGACTGATGATACATAATTAAATTCAACAGCTCATTTCATTTTATTGGGAAGATTTTACCATGGATTAAAGGCTCAAAAGATTATCCTCTGTTTCACTGGTGCATGCAGATGGAAGCAAGGGACTCTGCCAATCAGACTGTTTGCAGAAAGATGCGATTTGTGTATAGCCACACAGCTTTTATATCACCATCTTGTATGTCATCTTACACTCAACATATGGATGAGAAATACATGATCCAAACCTTGTTTTGTTTATGTCTTGTCTTTATCATAACCCTCACAGATAGCCTAGATAAAATATTTCGCTCTGTGACTTTGTGGTAAAATGTTCTCTTCCTGGCTGTAGTTCAATGTGCATCTGAAGGTGGAAGTGATAATCTAAGCATCTCAGTTATTACACAGGAAATGTACACCATCTTTAACCTTGTGCTGCACTATTTCACTGCCTTTGACATTATGTTCTGCTGCACCCCGTCTTGATTTTAATATTGCATCACTAAGCATCGACACCTCCAGCAGAGGCCTCTCACTGCTCATGTTTTTGATGTGTAAGAGCATGAGGAGCTGAAGCACTGAGTCATAACAGCTGTGCTTGTGGCAGGGCGCTTAGTGCTAACCAAGACACCAGTTGCATGCACTTATGATGGAGAATTTATAAATTTCACATATTATATATATAAAAAAGTGACTAATGAGCTGTAACCTCAGTCTAAAAAGACTTCCTATGTGAGGTTTAACATAAATATTCATCAACCAGCCATCGGGTAAATCGGGTTGTTGTGAGACTGCAACAAAGTTTTCATACCTTTCAATAAAAGTTATATATATTTTTCTGATATAATTTTCAACAAATATTTTAATTAATACAAGATAGCATAAAACACAACTAACCCGATTTAGAAACTTGATATTAGATATTTGACAGTACCTTTATGATCTAGTCCACCAGGGATCACCAAAGCTTCACAGGGGTTTACATGGCCTTCTTGATTTTAAGGGGTGTGAGTAAACATTTCTTTAAATATATATACAATAGGCCTATATCTCAGCTTTTCATAAATTTCTAAATGAGATTGTTATTTTTAATGACCAAACAGCTAATAGAACAATTGCCAAGCACCAGGAAGAAGAAAACAGTTTAAAGAAAAAAGATTATATAAAACTTCCGGAAGTAATTCTGTTCACTGTTTGGATTAATTGAACAGTTTATAAGTTGTTCTGTACTGTTATTGTTATGCACTGAACATAATATGAAATCAAATATGTCACTTCAGTGGTCATCAGTTTACTCAGTGATAGAAAAGGGGATCCTTCAGGGGCGAAGGTTGAAAACCAATGCTCTAGTCTTTAGTCTTACAGTTCTTGTTGGATTTAGACTCCCCCGGCCACCATGTCAGTGTCCTATTCATTGACTTTAGCTCCGCTTTTAGCACTATCCAATGCTACAGATGATCAGCAAACTCCACCATCTTAATGTCTCAACCTTCCCTAAAGAACTCCTCACTGAAACCCACAACAAAACCTGTATCTAATCTTCATTTTCTCTACAGACTCATTATGTGAGGGCCCCATGTGTGAAACCCAGCACTGCAGCAGGGTTATGAGGACAGAAGCAGCCCCACAGACCTATTACAAACTGAACTGTGAATGCCAGGGTAATGACGCCCTGTTTGTGTCCTACACTCAAGAGGATCTGAACATCAGGAGTGTATTTCTGACTCCAATCACCCACAGCAGTGTGACAAGTGATTGCCTGCCTGGGCTTTACATTTCAGAGCAAACCACAGCCACACCACATGTACGTTACAGACCTCATTGAAGAACTGATGGAGGGTACAGCTTTACCTCCTCGCTGTCAATCAGTGCTGCTGTCACTGCCTCCCCAAGAACTATTTCAGCAGCATTTCAACCATCTTGTCTGATTTTCATTAGGGGGATGACATTGAGGTACATATTTTCATGTCACTCAATTCCTGTGCTAGTATGATGGACATGTCTCATTATCCTTTTGCATAAATTGATGATTTGCAGGTCAAAGGCAGTCTATAATTTTAGATTTTAGATGTCTAAGTTACACATAACTGTTATTTCAACAGTATTTACATGACTTTATATCATTGTGTAAATTCTAATACCAAAATCAGCGCTATGCATACTTTACTGCTTTCTGTTTGTACACAACTTTATACAGCAAGGAAGATGCCTAATTCATGACCAGAAAAAAGGTATGTTGTTCCCTGATGATCCACACAAATCATTACCTGCACTATAACTAAGATTATTCAGGCCTACGGTGGTATTATAAGAAAAATCTATGCTGAAGTTGTGTTTTAGAAGTTTTAAGGGTCAGACAGTGAGCCACCCTGAAGCTATAAGAGTAACTGAAGGACAAGTCCAGCCCAAAGACACAAAACTATTAAACAAAGGGTTTGTGTTGTGGTTTTGCTTTTTAGCTGTTGTCTGTATGCAAAATGGCATGTCTTTCTGTTTTGGTGGTAAATAACAGTGTCCCGGGAGGCCTGACTGCATGGACATACAAAAGTCAATATGGTAGATGAGCATTGATTTAGGAGGAATGTGTTCATTATATGTGTTTTCTCTTATCCTCACTGAATGACTTCTGCTGATGATTCAGTTTTAACCCCGAAAAACCTCAACGGATCAGCAGAAGGTCAAACTAAAGCCAAACACTGTACAAACAATTCATTTTGAGTTCTAGTCGACATCCCAAAGTTTCCAACCACATAAATGATGCACTAGACAGCTATAATATTTCAGTTTGAGGAAATGGTGCAGCCATAAAAAAGAAATACTGAGTTTGAACCAGTTAAAATGTATATATTTTCATTTATCTGTTGAAGATTGCAAGAGATGTGAACTAACTTAAAGCTATAATCTGGTACGGTGTATCAAATGATGCCATTGATGTCATGCATAGTGTACAGTTCAAGCTACCTGCAGACCCTTTCCTGGTTTCAGATTAGATTTCAGATTCAATTAAACAATTTAATAAATGCATTTTCTTATCTACCTTGTATATCGTGAGTCACTGTAACTAGTAAATTTCCCCTGTGTGGGATCAATAAAGTCGATCTTATCTTATCTTATCTCTATTTGCATGTCTCTATATCTATCTCTATATGCATTGAAACATAGGTGAGTACGTATAAGTATGAAAATATGAGGGTATATGTAGGTGAAAAGTGAATTTGAACCCTATTTAACGTTGTATAGCTTCAATGAGGAGCTGGAACAAGCTGACACATACAGTAGAGATGTGATACTGTCAGACAGCGTGAAGATAGAAAAGAAAGAAGCTGAACTCTACAGTAAAGTAAAGTTATTAAATGACTGAACTTTTTTATCTCTTTGTTTCATCTTATTCCACAAACACCGCTGAAGCCACGTCCTTCAGGTCCCTTATATTTCATTTCTACGTTCTCTATTTTGTGGGCGTTGCCCAGGACGCAAATACCCAATAAGCTGCTAGTATACTCCACAAGACACACCTATTTATGGTTGCTATGCCTACTCCACGTTTCCCTCTGATTGACGGGCGGCGTAGCCAATGAGCGTGGAGCTGGGCGGGAGTTTGCGCGCACACTGAAAACTGTCTGGTGAATTTCTACTACTATGATCAAACCGCTCAGGGTGCATGCAAGTGTCGGACCGAGGCTGCCGAAAGACCGGGGATGGAAAATGTACAATAAACGTTGTTGGAAAAGTCTATACAGGTAATGAATTATTCTCTATCTGTGCACCCTCTTCAGTAATCTAAATATAATTCAGAAAATTGCTCGAAAGACTGAGCTAATGCTAGGCTATTAAAAATATCGAGTTGGTCATGCATGGCTGTGACATTGTTGAATTGAAACTGGCAGCACAAGTAGACACGTTTGTTTGACATATGGACGGAGGGAAATGTAGCTGAGCCTGAAGCAGAAACTTACGGGAGACAAGTTTAAAATATAATGTAACGCCAGAGTTTAAACTTTGGTAGGTAATGTTCACTCCAACAAACCTAAATATCTTTGTATAGAGTGATTCATATTAGCATCATCTGCCATAGTAGGGCAGGTTTTATTGGACTGAATTTTGATATTAGATTAGTTGATACTCAGAGGATATTTCTGCCATCTGATGCTAGTCATTTTTGGTCTGTCAGTGTTGTGAGTGGAAATAGATTTTACTGGTCAAATAGGATCCTAAGACGGGTTTAATATTTTGTGGTGAGGATTCACACTAGAGAAGTTTGTACAGTCATGTTGGACCTGTGACCTGAGCTCTATCAATACAGGATTTTTGAGGCAGATATTTGAGAGTTTAAAAGATGTGCTAATAATACTTTGGCCATCAAAACATAAACATTTAAAATGAGTTTATCAAGGAACTGTGACTAAGATATGTACTGACAGCTGACAACAACAACAACAACAACAACAGTGCTTTCCTTTAGACTGTTTCTTTGGTATTTCTAAAGTGTAATATTTGGTTAATTGTTGGCCAACATATATACCATGATGCTATGATACAGACACATCTGTACTAAGCTGATATCAGCTGACAATATCAGCCGTGCAGATGTAACAGCCAGGGTCACTCGCTGCTTTGGGTATTACTTGGGAATAGTAAAAACACTGACTATTCAACCAGTACTGGGTTTACTGATGGACATTACAGATCAGACATCCATTGTACAGTTCCTAGGTTAGCTGTAGAGAGAGAGCTGTTCACTCCTGCAAATATTAACCGGTCTGTCCTCCTAGATATCCTATGTGAATTCTTAAAGATATGGCAGGTAATTTGCTTGCCTACTGTTGGAGGATGGTACTAAACTCAGAGACATTCTGACGCAGCTCTTGTAAACAAACCTCTACTCAGGAAGGACCCAATTAAACAGGTTTTGATAAGAAATTGCAGTGTGGAATTCAGTTTGATACTGTCTTCATTTGATATGTATGCTGTTGAACTGACAACACTACAGAGATGCCTTTAATATTAAGCAGTATCATTATAGAATTTATCTTTTTTAACCAGACAGGCCCTTTTGTGTTTACATAGTCTGTAATCCAACAGGGCAGACCCACTCCTGAAAATCAAATGCAGGCGAGGAGGCTCCCATCACACTGACTCAAATTGATTGGCAGCTCTCTTAATATGACACTAAACAACAACTTAAATTGTTGATGTTTTCAGATATGAATACCTTTTTTATGGTAAAAAAAATAATACCTGCTGGGGTTTCACACACAAAAACCCCAATTTGAATCCGGTTACATGTCAGCTCCCACAACATTTCCTGTCACTCTATGCTAGAAAATGTAATAAAATGTAGTATGATTCCACTTTGTTTAATTCCCCCAATATTTTATTGCATTTATAGCAAAATTAGGAACAATCATTTTGGTTAGGCCCTTTGCTTTATTGAATCAACACATCAGTTTAGGAGGTGTAAGTCAACCACTCTCTGGTTGCATCAAAGCAGCCAAACAGGAATTCCCCTTTGACTGCCTGATAGATAGTTTGCATCTTCACACTGCAGCACAGCTGTCTTCGTATGCTACAATGGACTGGCAGCTGACATTGTTTTGTCTCTCTCTATCTTTGAAAGCAAATGGCAGGAGTTGAGAGCTGATCTTTTTAATATCAAAGAAGTAAACAAGACAATCCCTGGTGCCTTGGCTTCACCAGGAGAGTTTCCCTAGTGAATGCTCAAAAAGTGAGTCAGGTTGAGTGGGATGGAGTAAAAGGAGACAGAGTGAGGGGAGGTGGTTTCACTATCATTAATCAAGAAATCAGATAAGTGCAACAAGTGCTGGGAGGAACTGTTTTCTTTTCTCACCTCTCCTCAGTTTATAGGCACAATCATGGCAAGTTATGTTTGGTGCTGTGTCGTCCTTGGCGATCAGTGTTTATTCACTGACCAAAAGCAGTTTTCTCGAGCCTGTCTGCTGAGGGTCACCAGGAGGGCTGTGCCATATGATTTTGTTCACAATAATACTGAATGCTGAATACTGCTTCAAACTGCTGCTGTAAAATTTAGTTGTTTTTAGCATTATTACACTATTAGAGCAAGATTAATAGAAATGCCGTCTGAAACTGTTAGAGGGGACTCAGATATGTAGTTAGTTGTCTTAAGGCACTCACAGAAAGTGAGGAGGCTCGCCACCATAGGTGGTTTAAAAAAAGCGCCCAAACCTTTGGTGACACCCTCAAGGTTGTCTGACTGTCTGTGTCTCCTCGCAGCCACAAAGCACACAACCAGTTACTAAACCACAAACACAAGCCTGATTGTTTTGGACTTTTAGCTCTTTATACATCAGAATTAGAGGCTGACAGAAAGAAGGGGAAGGTGAGGGGAAAAGAAAGAAGCCATTGAATAAAAGCTCCCTGTTTTGCATTTATATTTGAATAAACTAGATGTCTTTGCAGATCCGACACTTTATCTGACAGCAACCTGCTGAGCAGTCCCTTTTGCTTGAATATTCAAACAAGCATTCATGTGCACACAGTTGCAGCCATGCATAGTTAATCAGCTGGACTCTTCAACATCCCTGATGGCTCTTTCTCTCTCTTTGACCCATAAGGATCTCCTTACGATTACTTATTGTGATCCTGCCTCCCTCCTACTCTATTGGCTCTCTTACAACACATAATATGGTGCCAATGACAAATATTAATTATACATGTGTAGCCTCTCATATGTAGGCTAGAGTGCTGCAAGGCCTTCTCTCGTCTTTGCCAAGCAGGGCACAACCCGGAGGCAGGAAATATGAGGCAGGAAACAGTAAAACTAACCTGTTATGTAATGAAAACACAAACAAAACTCTTTGTACTTTCAGTTCAGCACTCTCGATTCACAGAGCAATACCTTTCTTTCAACCTAAATGGAGTGCAGTTGTGATTACACGTCTAAAAGTTCAGGCGACAACAGGTGACATCCTGCTGTGAAATCTTCTACAAGTCCTCTGTGTAAAACCATGACCCGTGCCTGAGGTAGTGAAGAACCAGCCAAGGTCTCCTCATGGCAGATGGGAGGGTCCTGGGGCAGGATGGAGGAGCACGCCATCCCCTCCTGGCTCTGGTCCTGGATCTATTTCTGGGTTACTGGTTCATTTTATGATGCGCTGTGATAACAAAAGATGAATAATAAAGAAAATGATTTTGTTGATTTGCTAAACAGCGGCATGGAGGGTGATTCCAAGATTATTTTAATTGCCTCAGTTAAAAAGGAATCAGTCACAGCCACCAGGAGGGAAAACTCCAGTATAATGACAGGCTTAAACTGTATTTACAGTTGGACTACATAATGATGTTCATAATAGCTTGTTATATAGCTAATAGCTAGCAGCTACAGCTAGCAGCTACATACAGTCTGTAGTAGTGAAGCCAAATGCACTATATTCGTCAGTATTTGACAAAGTTGGCAGTTCAGCATGCCAAAGTATGGTTGTGGCGTCTGAGAAGAATAAATGCGCAAGGAAAAACATGAATATGAGTACGGCGACAACGTGTCGTGGTGTCAATAGCTTCTGTGGCAGTAGGTGTCGAAATGTACTCTATTGGTATCAGTATCACTTTGAGGGTCCTGGTATTACTACCGTAATATTTTAATGAATACTCAGCCCTATACATCAACTAATCAAGAAAACAACTGGCAGATTAATTGATAAAGAAAACAACTCCAGCATGCTTTTTGTGTGTGAAGTTCTCAAGTTAAAAATACCAAACATTTGCCTGTTACAGCTTTTTAATGTGGGGATTTCCTGCTTGTCTCCATTTTACATAATTTAAATGGAATATTAAGACAAAATAAGTGACTGATTTAGTTAGCTGCTGCCATAATTGTTTTGTTGGTTGGCTTAATAGCAGCGTAGATAGTTGTTTCGCTGTGATTTTCCATGTGAGATCATGTTATATCACAGCAGGAAAAAGGAGGGAACATGTCTTTGTTGATCATCAACATAAATCAGATATATACTGTATATAGTTTGTTATGTATCTTCACAAAAGCGTAAAAAATTCAATAACAATGAGAGGGAGCCTTGTGAATGGGTAGAATATAGCAGAATACAACTGGAAGACAATAAACTGCAGTGTTTAGACTCCGATCTGTCTTATTTCACAGCTGCACTGCTGCGAACATGCTCATTTCCAGCTGTGTGTGGACGTCGACGTGTATTGTGAGTGTTTGCTGTCACGCTGTCCACTCTGCTCTCAAACCGCTGGTCATGCCAGGGTTTGGAAGAAGTGCCCGCCTGGCACGTTGTCATAGACTGGGCTGTACTGGGGCTGTATGCTGCAGTGACAAAAGCACATTCAGGCCAGGACAATGGGGAGCTGACAGCCTGGGCAATGTTTATCACTCTGCCTCTCTCTCTCTCTCTCTCCACTCTCTCACTGCCTCCTGTCTATTGTGTTTGCTGTCTCACTATTTTCCTCGTTCGGTCGAGCACACGTTCACCAAGCAGCCTGTTTGTCGCTTTAAGAGAATCGCCCTGTGCAGTGTTTCTGGAGCTGCTTTAGTCATTAAATACAGGGTGTAATTCTGTCATCAAGTTGGCGGTGATGTGATTGTTGGCTTCAGTGTGTCATCGTTAAGTGCAGGCTCTGGTTTTAGTGTTTTAGAGCCTTTGTTGATGAATTTGGCTTTGTGAGTGGTGCTGACAATTTGGGGGTGCTGAATTTGTTGCTGATGATTGTAGTAATCATCTCAGTCTTCACAGTGGCCACACAATGAATCACCACCAGGACACTGTATATTTACTGAATAAGACCAGAATCTGATGACATCTATCTGATCTAATCTATATTTTTAGCTTCATATACAAGTTCTTTTGGCAGCCTCGGTTTATATCAATTATAGTATATAATTTGTCAATTTTTCAATGAATCTTTTTGTTTATAAAAATAAAACAACAAATAATTAAAAAGGTATAAGATATTCACATTACAATGATATGAAACAAAGAAACGCAACAAATCCTCATGTTGAGAAGCTTGAACAAGAGAATGTTTGACATTTTTTCTTAATAAATGACTTGAATGATAATCAATAGCTGAAAGAGTAGTCAAATAATAGAGTAGTTCATCGACACAAAATTAGTAGTAAACTCAGTATTTTCTGGATATGTTCCTTCCCTGAGATATTTGTTAATACATTTTTAGACAGGTTTATGATCTCCCCTTGTATAACTGCTTGTTGTCATGTGACCAAAAGTTCATATTGAGGTCACATAATGACTCCTGAGCCAGCTTCCATTCACTGAATAAAGACTGTCAGATGCATTGAAACCTCTGAATCATTTGTAAGTTGACCTTTTGAGTTTAGATCCTCTTCACCATATGTTGTAACCAAAGGTCAGGCGTTTTACCACCACTCACCGCACTGGAGTTCATGTGTTTGTCATGACCGGTCACTGGTGATGATGCAGAGTTGAATTTGGTTGTTGAAGGAGACAGAACAATGAAAAGGATTATTGAAACAAGTGTGCAGAAATAAGCTCTGACTAATGAAGGGAGAAACTCAACCAATGACATCAGTACAGGTGAACTAAAAGCTTTTAATGCAGCTTGACTGATCATACCAACGCGCATAGGTTTTATATTCATGAAACTATTAAACGTCCACAGTGAAGTCTTGCTCTAAATAACCAGCTCACAGCAGTGAGTCATCCCATGCTGGTAGATGTGGCAGAGGAGTGCAGAAGACTGTCTGTGGAGGTGAAGGGGAAATTAGGCCTGACACAAAATGATCTCTCCTCCACGCTTCGCCAAATCGGGTTTAAAACTAATACTGAAGGACAGATGAGTCGATCTGCAGTGCAGTAGACTTCTCTGTGAGGCTCCAGCTGCTCCATAAATTCAGTCTGCTTGTCCTTGTCCTACCTCTCTCAGTGCCTCACACCTGAGGAATAGAAATCTGACTGCTTGTGATAGCAATAATAATTAAAAGATGTTACACTAGGAGTTAATCTCTTTATTATTTTTGTGATTAATTGACTTAAATAATGAAAGATGGCCAAGGGGGTAATGTCTTCAAGTTACTTGTTTTGTCCAACCAATAGTACGAAACACAAAGATGTTCAAAATACAACAAGCAAGCACAATTTATAAGCTGGATCCAGTGAAAGTTTATTATTTTTAACCATGCTCCCAGTATAGTTGTTGGTCTATCAGTTGGTTGGTCGACCACTTGTGGTCCAGAGTGCAAAATCTCAATAACTATTGGATGGATTGGTTCATTTTGTAGGGACATTCGTGGTTGCCATAGGATGAATCCTGCTGATTTGTGTGACTGGCTTTTCCTGTGGCACCACTGTGAGAGTTTTCTGTCGGATGGGAACACTTTTTATCCATCTTACTTATCTGCTATGTCTCTTTTGTCTCATTTTCACCTGTTTGGAGGCTTGTTTATGTTTTTCTGTCAGATCTCACCCACCCCGCCTCGCTCTTGTCTTTTTTTCACCTCCATCTGTCCTTTTTCGTTTTTGCTCCACTCCTTTGTGTCATTTTCTTTCTCCCTTCTGCTCAGCTCCCTGAGCTCGTGACAAATGTGCCTGCTCAGAGGTTAGTGAAGCATCTTTATTCCACACTTGGTTGTGTCATTACATTTAACCCAGTTCCATTTTTAAGTTGCTCTTCGAGCCAGAGGAGGATGCTGTTCTCTGGTGTTTTCACTGACAGTGTTAAGAGAGACATGGAGAGTAATTCCTGTCCAACCTCTCTCGTCTCTTCTCTCGGGTCTCTCAGGCAGGTGGAGGTGTTGAGGAGACAGGAGATTGTATTGACCTGTCCTCCCTTCCTTCAGGGAGGCATCTGTTAGCAGATTGCTCTCAAACAAAAGAAAGAGGAAGGGAAAAATAAACAGAAATGCTAAGTATGGGCGGAGAGGATGCACCATTTATTTCCTCCAGGAATGAAATGGGTTTGTGGATAGATTTGGCCTGTGTATGAGACTTTCTCTCACTCCTCCCCATCTGCTTTGCTTAAGTCCTAATTTTTTATGGCAGCCATCTGTGTGTTGTCAGGCAGCGCGAGGGTGGAAGAGAGCAGGAGCCGAGGTTAGTGTGTCTCCATTGATAAGGCTTGTCTCTGACTGACCTGCTGTTTGTATGTTGATGATTTGACCCTTAACTCAAACATTGTGTTTTCTTTATTTAGATGTACTTTACTATCTGTTTGACTGCACAGCCGCTCTGTCTCCACACTCTCTATATGCGTGTGTGTCTCTCTGACCTGTCACACATAATCATCAAGCATAAAACAACAAAGGTTGATCAAGCGTGATTGAATGTAAACACATCAGCAGGGAAACAGGATTACAAGTCACGGTTAATTAGCATTTTAAATTATGCTTGTACTTTATGGGAAACAGGTGTCACAATAGCTGCTTATAAAACAAAGAAAGTGAGATTTCCAAAAATGTTCTTATCCACGCTCAGGAGATGAAAATGTTGGTCTGTCATTCCACCACTTAAATACCAAATCAATCAAATATCTCAACAACTACTGGATGGATTACCACGAAACTCTGTACAGACATTTGTGTTGTTTTGAGGAGCATTAGATATATAAATGGTGCACTGCTCCTATTCCTGCTTTGTTGCCGTGGTTTACGTTGGACTTTAAAACTGATTAATCGCTGCATCTATACTCACGACTAAATACCTGACATTCCCATCGGCCTCAGCTGTACTTTAGGTTTAGCGCTAACTAGCAAATGTTTGCATGCTAAAATGTTAAACTAAGATGGTCAACATGGTAAACAGAGCTGCTAATCATCAGCGTATAAACAATACACCAAACTAAATGACAAAGGTCTTTTAATTTAGCTTCTCCTCGCTCTGCTGAAGCATGCCTGAAGACTTGAAGACGCTCCGTTCTGTCACCATTTTTTTTTCCATCCTCAGAAGAAGCTTAAGTTTCCTGGATTTACTGCATGAGGAATTGATTGAGTACATCTTGGCCTCTGCTTCCTTTTGAATTTGGCCACATATCTTGGAACAATTCTCAACATTGTGCTGTCATAAAACCTTCACCGTTTAAAAGTAAAAAAAAATGCTAGATAATAATGAATAAATCGATTGTCAATTAACCTTGAAACTGATATGAATATATTCGTCTGCCTGTGACATAATTACCATTTCAATGTTCATTTGCGCTCACAGACGTCTTGGCGCTCCACAGTGTTGGACTAAATTATTGTCTGAAATTGCATTATTGGAACAATAACAATAATTTAATTGTCTCGTTTATCTGAGAACAATATATCAGCCACCAATATACAAACTGCATCTTTAATTCCTATCGCTTATAGCAGTCACTGTGGCACTGACAGCAATGCACCAAGGCAACTCCAAATGATTTCTAAGCTCTTCTCTACCTGTGTTGAGATTTGTTGCTGTGGTTAAACCATATGCGCATGGGGACACACACACAGCAAGACCAAAATCTGTGCGGGCATTTAGTTTTTGAATAAAAAATGATCTTGAGCATAAGGAATCAAGGTCACAGAGCGTCCCACTTCTTCTCTGGGCTTTGTGTGCCTCAGAGCTGATTTCAGCTGAACGTGTAGTTGGAACCAGATGGAGAATGCTGGATGTCAGCTACTTCTATACATCCCACCGTGGCTGCTATCCACATGGGGTCCCGTTGCACACCTCTTACTGTCTTTCTGTTTCTGGATCGTGCTGTGTGAAAACCATGAGGATTAAAACAAAATGGTTAATTACCTCAGATCTACAGTATCTTTCAATATGATGCACCAGGCTGTGACCAGAGGGAGAAAATTGCTTCCGTCTGCCTGTTTTCATCTGTTGTGGTTCCTCTGTCCTCTCTTTCTGCTCCCCTGAAAACCATCTGGTGGTTTGGTCAGGATCACTATCCCCCCAGTATGGGAATTTTGCCATTAAAATCTGCCCAGGCAACATTTATTGGCTATGAGTTGATGACCTTTTAGAAATCTTATTCCACTGATGGGCTGTGCTTAAGAGTTGGGCAATATATACAGATGTAATATCAATATCCTAATTAATCAAATTAGATAATATAAATTTGGTTATATTTGGTTATATGTATATATATTTAGTTAATTAACATAGACTGTCTCTAGCTGTTTATTCAGTGTTTATTTTGTAAAAATTGAGAACATTTGAATGTTCAAAATGTCTTCTGAAATTACAGATAGTGACGTTATGAATCCCTTATAGATCAAAGTTTACTCAAGTCACACTTTTTATTAAATAAATTATCATTTAATCACTCCATCACCACGTATAATTAATAAATGGTAATGTTGACTTATCACCTGGCAGTACTATAATATTTCTGTTTTTCTGCATCTTTCTCTCTCTTGTGCCGGACTCTGGCTCTGCCAAACAGAATGCTGTCTGCAGGGGCCTCCAGTCTCACTGCTGAGCTAATTAACGAGGTGTGAGGTGTGAGCTCACATAGTAGGTCTTGCTGTGTATGTTTCTGTGTGTGTTGCTCCTGCCTGATGCCAGGTCACCAGGCCAGAGCTGAGTCTGTGCCAATAAAGGGAAAGGGCTGTTGTCAGCACACGCATGCACACACACACACACACCCAAATACACACACACACACGCACACGTACGAGTACACACACACACACAGAGTCAGCAGAATAACAGATCCAGGAAACCTGTATGAGGGCAGCCCTGGGGAAACACTTTCACATTATGGATTCTCTTGAAAAGGGCAGGACTTGAGTCTCATGCTTGTGTGTGTGTGTGTGTGTGTGTGTGTGTGTGTGTGTGTGTGTGTGTGTGTGTGTATATGTGTGTGTACATTGTCTTCCCTGCAGTCACTGGCCAATCAAGTGTTAATTCGTGAAAATCCTCTTTTGTTATCTGTGTGACTTTGGAGATTACAATCAGACCTTCCAAGCAGATGAATCTAATACAGTGTAACGTTCATCGTAAATTAGTCTCAGAAAATCAAAAATCTCTTTACTTGATTATTTTCCTTTTTTGTGAGTTGCTTTGGTGTCAGCTAAATAACTAGATGTCAATGTTGACTCTTAGCTGTTGTGAAATCTCTTTTGATTTGGCTTCTGGTGGCTTACTGCTTTTAAAAATGTTGAAGTGTAATGTTATCAAAAAGTACAGCATGCATATCTGCAATATATATATGTGCTGTACAGATAAATGTATCGTCTGCCACTTTATTAGATTACTAATCAGTATAATAGACTTTATTCAGCTAATAAAGAGTTAATGAAAGCTGTAACATTTCCTGTATTTTCTGTGTAAAGGACAGAAAGAAAAACTTCTGTTGCAGCTAGAACCACCACCACCACCTTCAGAAAGAAAAAGACACCACAGCAGTAATTTCTTGGCATCGCAGGAAAAATTAGGACCTCACAACCTTCCACATAGCACTTGCATATTAATGCTTCACACCTGATTTTCCCACTAGCTGTTTCCCCTTGTTTCCAGTCTTTGTGCTAAGCTAAACTAATCGGCTGTGGTAGTAGCACCATATTCACTGTACAGATACGTGTATGAGAGTGGTACCAATCTTCTCATCTGACACTTGGCAAGAAAGCAAATGGGCGGATTTCCAAAAATGTCAAAGATTTCGTTTAATAATTCATACAGCTAGAAAGAGTTTTATTGTAGTAGTATAAATATAGTTTGGCAGGTCTTTGTTTTCTCTGTAGTGCTGCAGTAAATGTTTCATCACACTACTAAAACCACAATACATTCCACCATACATTGTAGATTTGAATAGTGCATAAACAAAACCAACTGCTCACGGGTATCAGTGGTGTTCACGTATGGAAAATGTGGTCACAGATGTGTGCTGATCAAAAGCAGCCTGTGAGAGAAGGTGACTCATAGCCAAGCATTTCACATGCTGCGATCATCTCCTTTGTGGCTACTTTAGTCTCGTCTTCCTTCTTCCCTCCATTGATTTACCTCTTCTCGCCTGTATTCCCTCACCTCTCCTCCCCCATCTCTCCTGTCACTCCTCCTCCCTGCTTCCTTCCTCAGCTCCTTCCATCCTCTCAGTTTATCCTTTTGAAGTCATTTGTTAAGCTTTCCTCTGCTCTCCCTCAAGAGCTCCATTCCTACACCGAAGGTGTCTCAGGAGGTTTTTATAAAGTCAAGACTTCTTTTGAAGCTTGTTTCTGTGCAATTTGAAGACTTTAAACCTGCAGTTTATTGTCAGAGGGCAGAGAAATGGCTGAGCATTTTGCAGCATTTTACAGGAGCCCATTCACACATTCTTGCAAGACTGTCATGTTGAGAAATTGGAGGTGAGGCAGATTAAAAAAGAAAAGTCTTAATGTCACCTTCTCTGACGCAGCCCTACTTCTTTTTCTCCACTTGCTTTACAGATTGCTGTGAATCTCTGAGTGAAGATGGCCTTCTTTCAGAACAACTTCTGGGTAAGTGTCTTGATATCGCCTGTCAATGAGAAGGACAGGTAACGTGATGGCTACATTTATCAGGCTTTTATACGTTGAGCTTTATCTGCCACGTATTACTTATTCACCTATTATCTGAATCACCATGAGTCACTGAGCTTTTCATTTATATTCTCAGTCAAGCAGCCAAGCCTCTGGCTCCCTGACGCTCGTCAGGTACGCACAGGAAACACTTGCAGCCTCCCTCCTCCGCTCACTTGCAAATAATAGAGATCGATTTTTTTTCTTCAGCCCTCTGCTCAGATAATAGGCAGAAATAATGCACTTTCTGCAGTGCTGATAAATTTAAAAGGCTATTTTCTGAAGCCATTTCAAGAGGATATTTTATTCTATTACTTAATATTACACATTTTAGGGTTAGGATAGGCTCAAGTGTTTAAATTAGTTTGATATATTTGTTTCATATAAATAGTATGTGTGGATTGTTGGGGCCAGTATGATACCTGAGTTTCAGTACCAGTACCATAACAATAGTTTTTTCGGTACCTTAGTTGGAGGCATAAGAAGTTGGAAATGTTATCTGGTGATGAAGCTCTGTGAGATACAGTTTAGAGTTGCTGAAAGGCCAATAAGTGGACCCTGTGTAAAGATATCTTAAAATCACAAAACATAAACTTTTTTTAAAATAACAAAATATCAAAGAAGTAAACAACCTTAAAGTTGTGTTCACACAGTAAATTTGACCGCCCGACCGATATGTTCATTTGCCCCAAACAGCCACTGTACCAACTGTACAGATGCTAGCTGTAAACTAAATAGAGTTGAGTTGAAGCATCACATCTTTGTGTTGCGGTTGTGTTGTCTGCCTTGGCCAAATTTACATGTATGCAGGTATGCTGCTTCCAAAATTTACTTCACTTTCTGTCTGAATACACAGTTTGACTCCGACCATGCACTCAATGTCAGCTTACTATATGTGACACTTTTCAGTACTTAATGAGCAGTGCTCAACACTAACTTTTCAAACTACTGCTGCTATTTTTAGTCGTTTACTTGTTACTGAATAATTAAGATACTATGCAGTTACACACCACCTTAATAATGAAAATGTGATAAAAAGAATGTTTCTTCTTACCAAACAAATGTTTTTGTACTTTAGATTGGGATAGACTAGTCAACCTTTGCACACCACAGTCAAGCATTTTACTTTGCTTCACCATTATCTCTATGATACCTGTGTGCATGCAAATAAACACACATGCAGCTGGTTGTCTGGTTTCAGTTTCAACTGTAACAGCAATATTTAAATAATGAAACAACAACAACAACTGTTAACACAGAGCCCTGCTTAATGCTAAAGACACATTTTAGTCAGAAGGTATTGAGGTAGATACTCATCTCTAGTCTCATGGTGTCTGTTTGTCTGTGAGAAGCCACAATTTTGTAAACACAAAAACATAATTTGACAGAAACTTGATACTAGCACCAGGTGTTCCAACGTGTCTCCTCAGATTTCCTATGTACAACATTGTAACAGACTATTAGAAACACATTTCAACATAAAGCTGTCCAGTACTCACCACTACACCACTGCTAACTGTATTATCAAAAATGACTATAGAGTTGAATCGACACGTCTTTAATGCAGTGTCGAAAATGTATACAAGGGTTAGGGATCTATTCAAGCCCCACAGAGCTAATTAATTCATTATATCGTGTACCTAATAAACTGGTACCTCCATATAGCAGTACTAGTTAATTGTGTCATTATTTGCCTTAATTTGTGCAGTAATTAATGGTCTCATTAGCAGCTTTCCACTGATGTGTAAAGTTGAAGAGGGAAATCTCTCTTTCAACCTCCCCAATGCCACCCTCATCCCCAAGCGAGTTTGTCAGCTGTTACAAGGTCTCTTTCTCTCATTTTCTCCTCTATCCTCTCTTTCTCCTCTCCGCTCCGTCCCAGCTCACCTGGTACATCTATTTCAGGTGTGCCCTACTTCTTCAGCTCCTCATCAGACTCCGGAAAGTCCTCAGTAATATTTTAGCTTTGAACTAAAGTGAGGGGAAAAAACACAGACACAGAAGTGGGATTCAGGGGAGGGCAAGGAGATCAAATAACCTTGAGGTTTAGAACATTTGAGGTTCTTATATGAAATTATTTTGCCTCTTATTAATCCCGTATCCAGGTGTGTGTGTGAGGTAAGGTGAATGGTAGATGAATGGATGAATAGGTAGGCAGGTAGAAACTCTTTATTTGTGAATATGCATGTACGTTTTCAATGGATGAGTAATATTGTGGGCGTAGTAGTTGTAGCTGTTGCTGTATTTGTACAGTCATGCACTGTTTTTTTTTTTTTTTTGCCACCCATCTTATGATCCATGGATATTACAGTGTGCTGTGGGCAGAGTAGTAGACGAGCAGGTCTGCTGGCAGGATGGTAAATAGAAAAAGCTTGAAAGCGTGAGCAAACTGTTGGGGTGGGAAACAAGCAGACAGGGAGTCATGCAGCAGAATTTCAGCCTTGCAGGAAGATGCGGTTGGAGCACTGCTGTGTTTCTGTATCACAGAGAAGATTTTAGGCTTTGTCACAGTACCGACCTATGAAACAGAGCTCCATTTTCTGTGTTCTCTGTGTGCTTGCATGTGTGTTTACATATTTCTAACTGCTTTTCCCACCCAGCCTCCTTTTAGACACAAATAGCTGTGTAATACAAATCAACCCTTCAGTTAATTAGACGGCACAGCCACTTGGGAACAAGTCACAGACAGAGCTGCTTCTTGTTTGGCTCAAGAACATCCACAGCCGCTCACAAAGCCTCCTCATAGCACGCTGTCCTTTCCCATTAACTATATAAGAGCTGTGCTCATGGACACGGGGGGAAGCCCATCAGCTATAATTAAGTACATCCTTAGTAAATTAAGGCACTGTTAAGTCTGAGGAATAGAATTTCTTTCCTGATTGCTGCTGCTTATTCTGGGAATTTAGGTGACAAGATGAAGGAAATTTGATTTCGATGCAACACAATCTAATTTCCTCTTGAGAAACGATCAAAAAGGTCAGTTGTTTTTGCCATATCTTCCCCTATCTATCTTAAGCCACCCCTGTCTGATAAATGCATAAAAAATAAAAGCTAAAAAAAAAGCTAAATCACGGACTGATGATAACCGACGGATTATTAAATTGCATTTCGGCCAATGTGCTCCACCTCTTTTGCTCTAACACAGACTGTCTAACTGCATGCAAACAAAAGCCCACATACATGATAGGGTAATATTATTTGGACACTTAGTGCTTCAGATGAAACATATTCTGCAGATACGTGTTTATAGATAGAACTTTAGTATTCTACTGCCTGTCAACTTAACCAAGAGACAGAAAAATGTTATTCTTGGTGAGGTGTTCCTGGATCTATCATCCACATTTTTTCCCCCATTGTCAGCAGCTCCTCCATTTCCTTTAGTGCATTGCACTGTGAGACAAGAGGGTTCACAACAACACACCCAAAAAGGGCCTTTTAGTCAGCATTCTACCACACTGAAAACCACTGCTCAGAAATGTGGCATAGAATTGGGACACCATGAGCACGCAGCTCACCATTCACAGAAACTTTTAGACTGTTTTTCTTTTTTGGAAACTTTTAGAAACGTTGTTTTAAATAATAGAATAAAGGTTATAACTCGATTCTTTTCAAATGATATGCTACTGTGCAATTGTGCTTCGACTGGTCCTCATTCTGGTGGGATTTTAGTTGATGGAATATAACACCACATAAGTGAAAAATGTTTTCAGTATTAAGATGGGTCTGAAATAATATTCCCATTGCTCCTCTCAGTACGGACTGTGCAGAAAAGTTGTTATGAGTCTGAGGGGATTTAAAAGAACTACTTCAAAGAATAACAGTAAAGATCAGCAGTATACTATTATCGTCTGTGTTCTTAGAAACAGCTCCTTGTTTGCCCGCAGATACGTCTGTGTGTGTGTCTGTGTGTGTGTCTGTGTGTGTGTGTCTGTGTGAAACACAGAAACAACGCCCAGTGGGTTTTTATTATTGCTGCTTCTCAGTTTAATGATGCCAATGCTGTTGCCCTCCCATCACTTTGAGTCATGGTGTTTTCTCCTGGGGTGAAGAACAGTAAACACACAGTGAGAAACTTTTTCTCCTCCCTCTGTTGCCTCTGTCTCTGCTCTCTCTTTGTCCCTCCTCTCCTCCGCCCCTGTTCCCTTCTTCCACCCTTTTTCGTTCTTTCTCACTCATTCCTTGTGAATCTGTGCCAAGTGAGATGAAGAGCCAAGATGGATCGATATAAGAGTTACTATATGCGTTCATGTTCCGCTGTGTGAAAAAGAAAGAGGGTGTGTAATGAGGGAATGGGAGACTTTCAGTATTATATTCCCTGCATCAGCCAAAAACTGATCATTCAACTTATTAAAATTCAAAATTACATATACTATGACAGAGCATAAGTGCCAGGAATCATCCATATGGCCTAGCCCTCCTCCTCTGAAACACAGCAGGCAAAATAAAACGCCTTCGCCTTCCAGAGGTGAATTTCACAGACCTGGCCCACACAGCAAATTGGTCTCAAGCCATCAGTGATGACAGCCTGCTGCTGCTGCTGCTGCTGCTGCTGCTGCTACCTGCTCCTGATGTTATTGACACCCCTCTGCTGTGGGACTGTTGTTCTGCTCAACCTGCCCAGTCAGCAGAAAAAAGTTTCTGTGAGTCAGCTAAACTCACAGCAGCACTGACAGGCCGGTCAGTCGGCGAGCTGGATGGCTCGGTGATATACCGTCTGATGCAGGGGTGGATTGTGTTCAGCTTTACTTTTGACAGCTGCCTGATATCCGGCAGCTACATTTTGTGGCGTACAGAGCCGGCTCATGTGAAATCTATATTTGAATGATCCATTTGCAGCATGTCAAAATTGCTGCGATAGAAAGAAAATTTAGTGTCATTTAGCTGTCACCATTTTGGCTCCACAAATTGTTCACCCAGGTAAAAACATTACAATACAAAACTACATAGCTATGTAGGGTGGTGTCTGAATACAGGCAAAACATCTAGTCAAATGCAGAACTGCAAATGAAATGTGTTCAAAAACCAGCAGTGGAAATGTAAAAACACAATTTTTTGCTCCCCCAAAGTGTTCTTATCTGCAGAAATTCATATGTCTGATATGCAGTTGGATGTAAACAGTAATCAAAACAAATTCGATACAGTGAGAGCAGCTGTCTAGAATGGAGTATTAAGGCATGTGCTTCATACCTTTATACTAGTTACAGACTGTTACATACTGTACATGTATGTGACAGTCAACACTCCCTCCCTGGTGCACTTACTGATAGTGTTGTGCAGCCTTATGGTGGAATAATTATTATTACATGTAATGTGAGTTATGTAATCAGGATGACAAAAAAAGGGTAACTAAAAATGGGAATTATTAGCTGGAATAAAAAAAAAGAATGATGCACTACCATGCACATGTATTAGGTTACTGACTAAATTTTTAATTTGGGTAATTAGTAATTGCATCGGATCACATTTTTGAAGTTACCCACCTGTGTAACCACAAGTACACATTGTGCATACAAATATAAAAGAAACAGCCACGCCAACATCTCAGAGCCACCATTGTGCTTTTGTTCGCCTACATGCAGCCCGAGGAAGCATAAATCTTGTCTTTTCTCTTTTGTTCAGGTCAGTTCTGCTCTGTTCTTCTCAGCACCTTAGTTTCATATGACTGAAGAGCTGTGTTACAGGGCAGGAATGTACTCAGACACTGGATCCAGTCTCAGACAGACTGTAAAGGCAGATTTGACAAATAGCCAGAACTAAAGGCATCGGTCTAGACACTGCCAGAGTATAAAGCTCTGCAATATAAAGCCTGAGCCAAACTGGGCAACACTTAACATTTTTTGAACACACATATGTCGAAACTGGAAGAAAAAAAAAAGAAAAAGTGTAGAAAAAGCAGCTCCTTCCCTGGGTGAATGGGTGAAGGTGTAGGAAAACTACATGAGATTACAGATCATTGTTTGCATCTTCAGTACATTGCAGTGACAAAACACTGACTTGTCTTCATGGTGATGAATGATTTGAGTTTCTGTTCCAGTCAGCTGATTTTGCTGGTGCACATACTCAAATTAATAAACAGGTCACACTGGTTTTCATGAATATCTTACATTAATTTCCCTACGATGTTGGAGAAGAGACATGCAACCTGTTTACTAATTTGAATTTGATATCCTTGTACATGTTTCACACAGGTCGGCACCTTGCTTTGTGTGTATTCTCAGAGGTATAAAATACATACTGTCCTTACGCAGGATCCATCAAGTACAGTCTTCTATTTCAGTTTGCTCTTTTTGTACTCTGCACCACTTTTAGAGCCTTCTTTTTGTGGTTGCATTTGTCTTCTTTAGTTTTTACATGGCTTTTTATGCCTCAGATATATTCAAACTCTGTTTTTGGTAGATATTTCAGAAAAAATCTGATGTTTTTTGTAAAATATCAGTCATATTTTTCAAGTTCAAATATCATAGATATCATCAAAGACCACAGACAGCTCAGTGACTAGTGTATTCATCCAGTCAGATGTAGAAAGGGGTCATGCTGATGTCTGAGTGAAAAAGACAGCTGTCAATCATCTATTATTCAGGCTTTTTGAAAGCACAGGCCTATCATGTCTGGCCAGCACAAGGAGAGCAAAAGCTGTGAGCACAAGGTCCTTGGTTCTTGACATTTAGGTATAACATATATATGCTCACTTCAGACCTGTTTTTATGGATAAAATGTTTCTAACAATACAAGTTTTTGTTCACGAGGAGCCTTCATCAGACGTCCCTTGTCGCCCTCGAGTCCCTCACTCGTGTCATTTTTTGGTCGACAGCACATTTAAGGCAAAAATGCAGATGAAGATCTTTTTCTTTGCTGTCATGAAACAGCTGTGAAGCAGGCCCTGCAGCGTTGAGTTTAGTTCAGCCCAGGTTTCCTCGCACACACACACACACACACACACACACACACACACAGTAATACAAAGATTAAGGTGGAAAACTTATTGAGATAGTACAGAATAAGAATTATTTTTTGATTTGTTATCTAAACTGCGCCAAAGATACAGTAGCAGAACAAAATGTTGTGGAAGATTTGCAGGTCTTGTTCTGTTTTACACGTCCCTACAGTAAAGCTTTGACAACCTTTGTGTTATGACCAGAATATCCTCACCTCATCCGAGACACATTATTCTTACATTTTATCTTTAACAGCAGTTCTGAGCCTCTGAGACTTTCCTTGAGCAGCAATAATGACAACTTGATGTTGAGGATCAACAAATGGTGCCTTGTTGGCCAGATTTGGCCTTTTATCCAGTTTATTTTGCCTGTCAGTAAAATCAGAAAGTTTCCTTCACTGAGCTACGTCTAAACTTTTAGATTTTAGATTAGATTTTAGATTTAACTCTAACATACTACACATTTTATTGGCATTGCATTGGCAAATAATAAGATAAAGGTAAGAATAGGGTAAAGGTCGGACTATTCTTTATTCAGCATTTGCACGATTTTGAGAGAAACATTCTGTGCTAATAAGAAGCTGACTTTGTAAACTATGGTTTAAGAGAACAGCTAATTAATTGATCAAACATTTAGCGACCAGTTTGTCAGTATCTTACATTTAGATGTATTAGATAATATAATTTTAGGATGAACTACTGCACACATACGCTGAGGTTAGAGCTAAATCAGTCAAAATCAAGATTTTTTTTACTTGCAGAACTATTTAAGTCAGAATAGTTTATAATGAATATTTTGGTCCGTGTTTCCACAACACATGTCAGCTTGCAGTGTCTCCATTTAACAGTGCTGAAAGAACTGACCCTTGGCTGAACGCCATCAATGACCCGTGGTAATTTGTTTTTTCCTGAAGACCTTTGCAAGGCCTTGGATTTTGCATTTTTAAGTGTTTTGAAGTGGTAAAGCATCAAATATAGTTCAAATGTTTTAGCTTTGAGATTTGAGAGTGAAGATCAACACACCTGTTTTTAAAGCTCATAAAGTTTCATGGCCCTGAACACCATAATGATGAACAGTTTGAGGAAGGAAGGGAAGCAGGGACCCTAACCCCCTCAACAGAGCAATGCTGGCGTTTGATTTACTGAGATAAAATGATAATTTCCCTGCTGTTCACCATCCCCCTTAACAAATTTCAGCAGATCCCCCACAGCTCTCAGTGGTCTCCAGAAGTCTCAGTCTTCATGAGAAAGTTGTACAGATTTTACACCTCCCCGTACACCCCCCTCCATTCCTCTCCTCTCCTCTCCCATCATTTCTCTCATTGTCATGGTAATGGCCTCCATCGTGCGTGACCAAAACGGTCAACTTAATTGATGAAAAAGAGATCACCAAGAGGGGAGAGAAGAGGGGGTTTGCATATATCAGAGATGAAGGATTTTCACTCACTGAAGCCTTAAGGAATACATTATGGCACTTGAGGACTCTTGAAGAAGACTGTCAGGGGTTTTGCAGCTTTCACGTAATGTGATATTAGACTGCTTGGCATGACTCAACATCTTCAAGTACCAGCTCACTGCTGCTTGCTCAATCAAGAACCTGCACACTTAAACATGCACAAATGTACTTCTGTAGTGAAGAACGAAGAACCGGTCACTCTCTGATAATGCACATTTCCATTTCTGCTGCACCTGCTAGACTGAGGCATGTGTTCCCGTACAATGACTGTTGTGCCTCCCTGAAGCCTTTGTCCCAGGGTAATGCATATGTTTTTATGTGAGTTATTAATAAACCATAACATTTTATAAAACCTCTGCACTTTAGCTTTCAGCTATCAATCATAAAAACTACTAAACAGTGTAAAGATGTGGACTAAACTAAACATGTGGTGCTCTAGTGAGTACTTAATGCAGCGGGATGTTTTATGTGAGACTCAAAATAAACCACAGTGTTCAGGTTCATGATAATGAAGGAACATGTCTCTCTAATTTTCAATGCAGTCATTGCTGAAGCAGCTACACCTTTTCAGAATAACATTTGTGATCGAGCTGAAGGGCATTTGGACAGGTAAAGGTAGAGCTGGGGACTGAACCAGCATCTCCAGTGATCAATGGTGAACTTGTTCTTAACTCAAACAATTAATGATGCAAGTCATGTGACAGTGGTAGCACCACAAAGAACAAATAAACTGAGTGGGCATTGAAGAATATTTTAGTTTTCAGTCAACACCCCCCACTATTTCATTCATCAGTCCTCACCTGAAGCGCTAATCGACCCAAGCTGGAAATGTTTGTGATAGAATGACAGGACTGCTTGTGGGAGACTCCCTTGTGGGTATTTCTCAACCTCAGCAATGTGTTTATCTTGTCCAATGTGAAACCCACGAGACAACAGCTAGACAGGCTGTCATTGATAAGAGAGCAGATTCTGAAAATGTGCTGCTTTTTAGGCCCGGGTTATACTCGAGATGTGGTTTGTACAAATTCAAAAAAGTGTTTATAGTTGTTGCACTCACTGTTGTGCATCCGAAAAGTGACAGAAATAGTTATACATGAAGTAACAAATGAAAAAAAGAGTGCTTGAGAGAGAAGCCTTGTAAATCACAGCGTGAGGTGGAAGTGAAAGTTGGATTGTTGATATTGGAAAGTTCCAGAAATTGTCAGACATCACACCCCTCACCCAAAAGATGTGTGGGGAGGTGGTTTCCAAACGAAGAAATTCAACCATCCAACAAACACTTCTGATGAAGTGTACTAGCAGCTTTAGGGGTGTCGAAGCTGGAAGCTTTGACATAAAATGGCACACTAACAGTGGACACAACATGTCGACAAGTAAAACCAACTTTTTTATCAAGTCATGATGTCGGGTTTCCTGACAAGGTCCTGAGTAAATATTAGATTAGCACAGAGAGCTCATATTTGTTTTATATAATAATAATATTCAAAAAGGGCTTCTTCACTGCCTGTTATCATTACCAAATTCTGTCTGCAAAACCATTTGAGCTCTTTAATAATCAACGGTCTATTGGATGAGCTATATTTACATACAGCCGACAGACTAGCCTGCTAGCAGTGGTGGACAGGTGCTGTGTCTAGCTGTGGAGAGGCAGGTGTGTGTTTGTGTGTGTGCATGTGCGTGTGCGTGTGTGTGTGTGTGTGTGTGTGTGTGTGTGTTCTGAAGGCATAGACTGGCAGATCACCTTTCTGAGGCCAGAGTAGAGTTTCAACAAAAGGCATCTGCCAACTGCCCCTGCCAGTGAACAACACTATGCTGCTGCAGAACGCCTAACCATTGTTTAATAAGAATAATACTATTCATTGATAAGTAGGAGAGAACACAGGACTGAACATGAATAAGATAGAAAACAACTGATATTGGGTGTTTTATGTTGTGTTCAGTGTGATTGAGCTAAACAATAACTCTGTTTTATTTAAAAGCAGTGGCCAACAGTTCAGTTTCGGGATGATATAACTTGCCTCAGTAAGGCTGCAGCATTATCCGTCTTATTTAAAGTATTTTACATGACAATTTTTAAAAACATCACAGCACAATGACAGAAATTACTTTTTGTATTTAACATTCAGTAGTGCTATATGGGTCAGTTCACCCAAATCACACACAAAAACATGTTATCTCACTTACTACTGGTGATATTTTCCCAGATGCAGATTTGTTTTATCTAACAAAGTGTGTGATTTCTGCCCCCACCCCGACACAATTGTGTTGAGTAGAATTGAACTTTTGGTGTTCACAGCCTTGAAAAATGACATTTGAAAACCTCAACAGCTCCATAATCCACAGCTGAACTGACCTTTTGAACACAGCAGATTTTACTTGGCTTAGAAGAGTAACTGTTATTTTCTGCTGGGAAAAAGATGCAGAAAAGGAAATTGTGTGCACATCCTGTCCTATTTTTTATTGTGATTTTTGCAGATGAAGGATAACCAGTTAAGAGGAAATCTGCAACTAATGATTAGTACAGATTCTTGAAGCGCAATGTGACATTTTCAAATATAATGTTTTGTCTGACAAATAATTAAGTAAAGACAAGGAGCTCTCACAGATGAGAAGCTGGACTTTTTTGGTTTTTGAAAAATGACTTGAATGATTCATTATTTAAATCTTCTTATCTAATTGATTGATAAACTACATTTCTCAGGTCTAATCTGCACACTGGATTAAGGATTTTAAAACTTTATTGGACTGAATGTTTCAAACATAAACCGGTGTGAGGATGCCGTCCACAGCTCAGGGAAGTTGACCGTGTTCAGCTGATGTCAGCTGTGATGCATTAGTGGCCGAGCTCGCTTGGTGTTTCTGTCAAGTCTTGTCTCTTTGAGATGCCTCTCAAAACAACTGTTTCTCCTGCTGACCGCTGGGAGCCGAGTTTGCTTAACTGTGTCTGCGCTTTGCCTGCTCACTGTGTGTGTGTGTGTGTGTGTGTGTGTGTGTGTCTGTGTGTGTGGTTTTGGGTGACCCTTCCTTGGCATTCCAGCCATTCCCCTGGTACCTGGGAAGTGGTCTGTTCTCCTCCGACGTGGTATTTTTAGGTCCTAAGAAGCAGCTGTCTGCGTCTCTGTCTGCACAGAGAGCCTGGCCAGTCTGTTGACTGAAAAATGAGGCTCAAGAAATTACACAGTCTATGTGTAATAATGCAACCACAGTCAGCCTCGTTTTCGGATTATGAAGACTTAAGTTAACGCAGGTATAGGTGTAGGTAATTACGACAGCGATGGATGTGAGTCAGTGCTGTAGTCTGTGTTAAACCTGCTTAGCTGCAAGATAGGCAACTCTTCTCTCAACAGCACTCTCTCTCAGCATTGTGGTTTTCTCACATTTTACTGAGTCATGTTCGCCTTGAGGTTGTTGTGCTCTTCAGATGGAGCGTGATAATTTCCAGTGGCGTGCAGCAGCAGTTCAAAGCCTGCGTGCAGTAGCTGAACCAGCAAAAGCACTTTTTTTCTGTTGGGTTTGTCCCTGTAGAATTCATCACAGCCATTGTTTCAACTAAAAGGAACAAAATGCCAAATTCTCTAAAGGTTATGAGAGAAGAACATAATTGGTCCTTTTTGTGATATTTATCAAAACAACATTCAGACAGACACGTTTTACATTCTGAGTGCCAGTTCATGTAATCAGATACCCAAGGTTGATACTGAATGAATACGATGGTTTACTCCACCTTTTCAAGCTTTACAAAACCGCTAAGTGAGTGTGTTCTTTATACAAAAGGGACATTTACTAAGTACCCATCAGCACACAGATAACCAGTGTCACTGTTGGTGATATACTAATGAACACAAGGCCTTTGCTTTCTACATAAATACACTGTGTTCTGACAAACAATCTGTCTCTTAGCCCATAACAAATACTTAGAATAATCAGGGTTGTAGTGGAAATGATTTGCACAAATGCTGACATACCTCATTGTGTGTAACGTGCCTCTGAGTGGCTGTATGTTCAGTGTTGTAGGGTGTCAAATAAACCAATCACAACAGAACAAAACCAAACAAAAGAAAGGCGTGATGAGAACTTGTTCCCAAGTAAGAGAAGAAAAACTAAAGTAAATTCTTAAATACATCCTCTATGGACTGGTCAGGTGCACCCAGTGGCACGAATACATTCTCCACCTACCAGGACCTAAATGGAGACCTGTCACAATTCACACACTTTTAAAGTCACTACTGCTAATCAAAACAGATCACAATACGCCCACACAATACTGATGAAGCAGATTAGCTGACTGTTGAACTCATAATAAATAACAAATTGAATTTCAGCTTTGGTTGTTGCTTATTTAGACATAATCTCTTTCTTTCTGTTAATCCTCCCACACATACATAAGCCAAGTTGGAAAAATGACAGCAAGGGTGGCAAGAAGAGACACTAAAGAAAGTGCACATGAGAAAGAGGGCAGGCACAAAAACAAATCAAACTTTGGGTGGTTTTTGTCTCATTGTTACACTTACTAAATTAAAAAAGTAGACATATTTTTAAGCTGTAAGGTGGTGATGATGGACTACCTTGTGTGCTGATGACCTACTTTAGCTCATAATTGGTATATTGTGAGGCAGTGATTGATGAGGATTAATTTAGCACAGTGCCAAATAGCCCATAAAGTTAAATAATTCTAATACAGTTTTTTTTTGTGCCGTATCACATCATTTCCTCGTGGTCCTGTAGTGCTGGTAACAATCAACAGCCTTTAGAGGTTTGTTTTAAAACGGTACATTTATTTTTCATTTTAAAGTAAAACTTTTATCACATATATAACTTCCAGAAAGCTTCAGAAATTATATACAATTTACTATAAGGTGCAGCATCGATGTGAATGTTGATAATTTGTTGATAGTTTGTTAATTTGTCCTCAACTTTAAACACAATCCAACGCTGGTTTCATAATAATTTCACAGGGCGGTAAGTGTCTGTTGAGTGTTCAGTATGTGACTGATAGTGAAGCGTTTCCTGGCAGCCACTGATAAGCCTGACTGACTGTCTTTAGAGGAATAACAGTGGCAAAATGTAATACTCCAAATTAATGTGATATCGATGTAGTGAAGCACCAACTGACATCACTCTCTACCTTTCTAATGTTGGTTTGCTGTTCCTGGTTTGGGTGCTAACAGACGTGGTGTGTGTGTTTTATTTGTACCCTGGCAGGGGGAGAAGAATGCCGGCTTTGACGTGCTCTACCACAACATGAAGCATGGCCAGCTGGCAACCAAGGAGTTAGCCGAGTTTGTCCGTGAGAGGTAAGGTTTGTGTGTATTTATGAGTATCTGTGTGGGAGGTGACGCTACTGATGGGACTTGGGGAAGAAATTCTACATTCTTGACTCTGTGTACTTGGAAAGAAAGATGAGAAATTGTGCCAAGGTTGGGTGAAATGTTCAAAGTTTAAAAATGAACTGTTTTGGATTTCATCTCGATGTATCTAACAAGATGTTTACAATTAATGCTGTTTCAAAGTCCTGTCAGCAGAATCATACAGAGTACACTTTAACAAATCTTTCTTTGTTAAAGCTGCTTAAGTCGTGTCTCTCTGCTCTGATCTCTGACCCCTGTCCTCACCACTGTGCGACTTTTCAAGAGCACTATCTCTGAAAAACTCGCACACACATGAATAGGTGTTTTATCTCTGGGCCACTTTTATCCATGTTTGCCACTACTGGATTTAAATAATGTTAATTTTTAGTTAAAGTTTTCTCAGTAGAGCTGTCTTGTTCAAGAAGTACAAAATTATCAGTTTTTCCCAAAGACAATGTTAGATGGCAGAAGTAATTCTATGGTCCAAAATATTAGGTGTGTTAGAAAAATCTGTTTCTTAAAAAAAAGTGCAAGTGTTTCTAACTTGAAACTTTAAAGTGGAAGGAAACTACACCTCCCAGGGTGCATTTTGGCAAGAAACATCCAATAACCAAGCTTAAAACACAGCTAATGACGGGCAAGATGACAGTGTTAAGAAGACAAGCAGCTACTTAAAGGTGAGTTATGCTGGAGAAAGATAATTGATTCATGAGTCATCACTTCACCGACATAAATGGTAAACAAGCAAGCATTTTTGCTGCCAGGTCGGCAAATACCGATGCTTTGGATTGGTGGCTTGAAGATATTGAGCCTCATTCCAAGCATAGATGCCACCTATTATTTTGTGAGACTTGCCCTGAGCCACTGTGTCTATGTCAGTATTTGACGTCCTGGGAATGAGACTCAGCAATCTGCATGATCCACTGATCATCATGTGGTGGTAACATGACAAAATATGCTGCAATGCACCAACAAATGCAGGGAAGAAGAAGACTGCAAGCAAGTAATAAAATACTTAAATCAGTATTAGCTTTGCAAGTGTTTTATAAGGGAAGGAAATATATTTGCCGCATTTATTTAGACCTCAAGGTAAGGAATACATTTTGGTGAGTAACGCCAACAAAACTCCACGGTAACTATGGCTCTGTGCTTTGCATTTTGAATTTGCTACCTCTCTGATTCAAGCCACAGCATAAATATATAGATCGTTATTCTTTATTTGGATCTCCATTAGCTTCCACAAAGTGGTTGCTAGTATTACCAGGGTTTACACAAAAACAACAACGACAACAATTTAAAATCACACAGTATCCTTTAGACAAGTAATATTGAAACTGTAGCAGCTGATAAAAACTGTCAGCAACTGTTGTCATTTCTGCTGAAGTTAGCCGGCTAGAAATGAGTTTACTTCTGTCTAAAATGAAGAATCCATTGTTACAAAAATAACAAAAATCTGCCATTTATTGTAAAGTACACTGAAGGTTTGACAGGCTTAGCAATAGTATCTAAGGGTTAGTAGGTCGTATTAGTAGGTAGTTTGTTATATTAACTACACGGTCTTCTAATCAGTGATTAGCAGTCAGTAAATTGTGGGGAATAATGAGATTCCCTCAGTGTGCAGTCAGACCACTGGTATAATCCTGACATTGATTCAGAAGGCCTGTGCACATTCCTCACAGGGGAAATTCACTTATCTGCTTGGACAGCAGCAGACAACAAATCAGCAGTCAGGAAATGAAATAGGGACACTGTGAGTAAAATAGTGTGTTATCCCGCGGGACGGAGGAAAGGCAATTGTGTTGATAAGTTTCCTCCGTCTCACTCGGCTCGCCTGAAAGGTCATTTTGATGTAAGACACAATGTGAAGCACAGAGTTAAAGAACCGTAACAACCCCGGCCACATTCTCGAGGTTTCTCAGTTACATTCACTTCCCTCACCCTGGCACTCAGTTTAATGGAGATGCATTGCTGCTTCTTGTTAGTGGGGGACCCACTAGTGAGTACACAATAGACATCAAGCTTTGACTGGTTCTGAAACTAAAAAAAACAATTAGTTTATCAAGCACTGTACAAACAGAAGATTCATCTACAACTATTTTGATAATCGATTGAGAATCTGGAATAAAATATGATAATAAGTAAGAATAAGGAATTTAAAAACATTACTTTGGGTTTGATTGATTAATAACTGCTTCAATAAAATCAACAATGAATAGAATTGAAAATGAAAATATTTGTTAGCCCATCTTGTGATCCAATTTTAGTTTTTCAGCATCACTGCTCAGGACAGACACTGTTAGTCTGCTTGTTTATGACTTTCAGTGCTTCTCAGTAGCAAGTTGTTCTTTTCACCCTCAGGATATTTGGATCAATGCTCCGTCCTTCTTTCTCTTAGGGTCTACAGAAGGTTATTAAAGTTTTATGCCCAGCCTTGCAAAACAGTCCAAAAAAGTCCATTTATCATTGAAATGTGGCTTATTGCAACATTTACCCAACACTGATGAAAATCTTTATCTCACTGACTCTGCTGTTTGGACTAAAGTAAGCGCTACAGCACTGCTGTAGATAGAGAACATAACATATGAGGCCATTATCAGAGACAATAGCGTTATGACGAGGTGCTCTTTGAGAACATTACATTCACCAGCCCAAAGTTTATTTAGGAGAATTTAAAGTTTAAAGAATGCACGCAGCATTACTCTTCCTGTCGTCTCACTGACAACTTTAGAAGAGAAACAAAAAGAAAGACGCACGCACGCACGCACACACACACGCACACACACGCACACACACACACACACACACACACACTATTGTATTAGTAATTCAGCTAATCTTAATGTGCGTGTTTGTTTTTGCAGTGCGGCTATTGAGGAGACGTACTCCAAATCAATGAGCAAACTGGCCAAGATGGCCAGCAACGGAAGTCCACTGGGGTGAGTGCCGCCCTGTAAACACAGCACAGTGACTCCACTCAACATCCTGTCCTCCACCTTACAGTTGATTTAATACTGTTTTGTTCCTGTAATTGTACATGTAATGGTCATATGGCCACATATAAGATATGAATGAGGACCATCTGTCCACATTTATGATTAAAATAATGCCCTCTCTGGTATCCAGCATATGTGATTTATGTTGTCTATATATATATGACTGATACTTTGTGAATAATTGGATTGAATAACAAATAGTGCTCATTGATTGACTGACGGGCATGAAAACACATTTCTGCCACAGATAGAAGGTTTTGGTTTTTGCACTTGAGAAATGTCTGTATTTATATCCTATCAGTTTAACAGGGCTCAGTTGGAATAATGTTATATATCCATGTGCCAATCAGGATACAGAAATGTTACCAGCCAGATGGTTGGTTATTTGTTGGCTGTCAATCATATCTGATCAAACCACACCTAAACGCTTCTGATGAAGCAGGAGGTGTGATTTGCGAGTTGCTTATTTAGTCTTGACTAATGTTAAAGAAAAACACGTTCAGATGTATTAAAATGCAAATTAACAGTGGCGGTAGACTCCAGAGTTGGTCAGTACATCACTGCTGTCAGTTTTAAGGCTGGTGTTAAGTGTCCCCCCTCCCTCCACCATGAATATGTGTGCTTGATGCTTCTGCATGTATTTCCTAGGACTTTTGCTCCCATGTGGGACGTGTTCAGGGTGTCTTCAGACAAACTGGCCCTCTGTCACCTCGAGCTGATGAGAAAGATGAACGATCTCATCCGAGACATCAACAAGTACGGAGACGAGCAGGTCAAAATTCACCGCAAGGTGCGTACCTGGGATGAGAAAAATTGGATGCCTTAACTATCCTGACAGGAAACTTGCTGAGTTTTGTGTCTGTGTGTGTTTCTGTGAACATAGACTTGTATAATTTCTCATTACTTGCCCTACATCGAGCCTCTGTCATCCTGATCTAATTTATCTCACACAAAATCCAATTACTGTCTTCTCCCTTCATGGTAATTGCTGCAGTTTCCCTGAAAGTATCAAGTACAATAATGATCTGTACAGTATGTTCATGTGTATGTGTGTGTGTGCGTGTGTGTGTGTGTGTGTGTGTGCGTGTGTGTGTGCCACCCAGACAAAGGAGGAGATGGTTGGGACAGTGGAGGCGGTGCAGGCACTGCAGGTTCAGAGCAGTCACCTTCAGAAGTCAAAGGAGGGTTACCATGCCAAGTGTATGGAGCTGGACCGGCTCAGGAAGGAGGGAGCTCCACAGAAAGAAATGGAGAAAGTTAGCCACTATTTTCTCTATTTTCTGGATTGTTTTACAGGCGTTTAGATTTTAAACAGAACAGAAGCTAAACAAGTGTTGCATTAAAAAAAATGTAAGTGTTTGTTCACTCAAATTGGAAAAAAGACATATTTTCTCACTTAGTTTTTGTTGTGTCTAGCCATGCTGATAGTTTCTGTTTTATTTGTGTTGCTCACAGCATTGAAAAATTTAAAAACCCTGTTGCAGATACAAGGTGGATATCTCCTCATCTTGCTCGCGCTTGCATTTCCTACACAGTTTTCATATTAAAAGTCGGTTAGGTAAACTTCCTGGTTTAAAAAAACAAAAGTCAGGAAGTTTTGATCAGGAGTACAGCAAAGAGGAAGTGCAAATAATTTATTATTAGTATTGGTATTAGAAAACATTATTTAATAGAAATTCAGCAGAGTGGTGAGTATAAATTTACCATGTGAGCCTTATTTATACCTCTCTCAATTTATTTTTTATGCTGCTATTATTTGAATGTTGACTTTTATATGAAAATGTAATCCTAAAAGTTTATTCTTGACCTTGGAAATAGTAGTTTGACAAAACACAACCAACTCATGATTCTTTAATATGTTTACTTTATGGTCTTTATTCATGGTGTTGACACTGATGACTGCCAAAAGGTTCAAACTGGTCTATGGTTGTTATTCATTTCACAAAGTATTAAAACAAATACTTTGACCTTGATTTTTTTTTTTTTATCTCAGTTTTGTAAAAATTGTAAATCAAAAAGCAGAAACAAGTGCAGAATTGATGCATTAGGTCTAGAGATGCTCCATGTGTCTGTCAGCTCATGTGAACTGAAACTTGACAGACCTCAAGTTCTGTCCTGCATCAATATTCCTTAGTAACCTCTGAGATGTTATTATTGTCTGTCTCATGACGCTAAAGTCCATCATACGCTTGTTTCTTGTGGTCCACTCATGGGACAAGAGTGTCTCTTATACTGTTGGGGTTAAGTTAATTAGATTAATCCTGTCCTGACAATTATTGAAAACAACATTTACTAACTGCTCTGCTCTTAGACGTGCACTCTGTGAATAAATTGCTGTTCTTGTTTTGCGGCTGCAGACTGGATACTGAATGGAGCTGTTGTAATTAATTATTATTATTTATTATTTATTATTATTTAGAAATTATTCTCATTCACTCACTGAGCTATTCATTTGTTTTTCAAGTTTGTGAATGAGAGTTTGTACCCAAAGGCCTTTTTTTCTTTGCCTTTTCTTTCACTAGGCGGAGCTGAAGTCTAAGAAAGCAGCAGAGTCATTTGCGTTGTGCATCGAGAAGTACAACCGCGTGGGAGGAGAGTTTGAGCAGAAGATGAGCGAGTCTGCCCAGGTCAGTTCTGACTCACCCCCTCTGTAACGTCCCTCCGCACAAAAACTCCATCTTATCCTTTCATTTATTGTCCTACATCACGCCTTCCCCAAAAATGGAAAGCACAACCCCACGACTCCTAAACACCCACCCACCAGCACACACATGCACATCCTGCACCCCGCTTATTACCTTTAATCACATCCTCCACACTTCCATGGTTACGGCTGCTGTTGCCATGGAAATCTTCAACAAACCCCAATGAGTGCGCCTGTGTTTTACATTTGAAATGATGACTGAAATCCTTTTGACCAATTATCTCTTTGTAATAGCTTTCAGGGGGAAGATCTGGTCATTATTATGAGGATGTACGTGGTACCTGGGAGAAAAACGTGTCAAAAGATTGAAGAGGAAATGTAGGAAGACCAAATAAATAACAGATCAGTAATTAAGAGACCAAGGTGCTTTCTATCACACAGAAAACTAGTGGAGATCACAAGATTATGAGTATATTTATCTTTACTCGTGTAGAGCTGACGGGAAAGAACCCGATTTATTTTATTTACTTTATTTATTTACTTTTTATCATGAATCCCCCAAAAAATACATGGTGTGGGACACAAGCACAACACTTGATATATCAGGGAGATCCCTGCAGTAACATGGCACATACAAGTTACCATGGTTACCAAATAATAATAAGCTATACATTGCTTATACAGATGAGGAGATCACTTGACACTTTACAACCAGCATTCTATTTCACAGACCTGTCCAGATATCAAGTGTTTGCAGTCAAACCTGGAGTAGTGGCACAGTAAAGATGGGGATGAAGTGCCCTGCTGAAAGCTGACAGCACTTGCAAAGAGTGTTTTATGTTTGTTCTCTTGGCCCAGATTTTGTCCAGTTAATTGGAGAAAAGAAACTGGCAAAAGTCTGTTCACAAACTCTTCTTCTTCTCGAACAAAAGCCAATGGCACTACATCAAGACAATTCCCCTGAACCAGACAGTGACAAATGAGCTGGCTGAATTAAGAGCAGGATCAAACTTAAATACTAAATTCTCTCAAATTGTCGCTGGTTTAAAGACCTGGCAACCTGGAGCCTCTTCTGCTGGCTCACTGCCTCACTGTAGCTGAATCCTCAGATCTCGTTAAAAGGCTATTTTCACTTTATTGCGTGTATGTGGAGTTTAAAGTTTCTGTTTTATTGGTTCCTGGTTGCTTCTTTAAGACCTCCTGAATCTCATACCATTCTGCAGAAACAGTGAATTGTGAAAAATCAACAGAAATGAACAAGTAACAGTGAAAATAACAGCATAACTCTCTTAGCATAATTACTGGAAAAGGAGTCTAGTGGTGCAGTTACTGAATGCAACTCCTTCGCCTCACCCTCTCCTTCCTAGCCTGAAGGAGAAACTACGATGGCCGTGAAACCCGAAAAAAACAGGAAAGCCCTGTGTGGAGTCAGGGTTTAGTTTCATGTTCTGGGCTACTGTGGAAATATGGTGGATATTTAATTTCTGCCATATACACACTGCACCTTTTGAAGAAACGGTGTTTAATACTAAATGTCACTGTAGCTTTGATGTTATTTTGTTGGTATTGAAAGGATTTATCTCCACAAAAGGTCAGTGAAAGATGTGAACTCACAGCTAAAGATAAACTGAACAATAATAGAGTTTTGAGGTTTGACATGTAACAGAGTTTTCTTTGTTCTTTGCCGTGGTGTGGGTGTGTGTACGTGTTGGCGTGAGTAGAGGTTTCAGGAAATCGAAGAGGCCCACCTGCGGCAGATGAAACAGCTGATCAAAGGTTACTCCCACTCCATAGAAGACACCCATGTTCAAGTGGGACAGGTATGTTGTCGCTCACGCTAAACCATGCTCTGATGACAGAGCACAGAAACACACATTGAAAGCTGAGTGTGCTAACTTGGCACAACCATGGGACCCTGGTTAGAATTTGGGGTAATGTGATATACCGATATTGATGGTAATAGTGACATTTAAAATGAAATATTGATATTGTGTTAATAATACTCATATGATAATTTTGTGTAAATAATCTAGCGTCTCTTCAAATCCTTTCTATTTGTTTTTGTTTCCGTTTTGTGGTTCACACACATAGTGGGTGGCACCTTAATGATCAGTGGAATTCATTTGCCAAAAAGGAGACAACACAACAAAAGATGAATTTGGCTGATTTGGCATTATGTATATATTTTTTAAAAATGTTCTATATATGCCACAATAGTATTGTTATTGTGAACTGTTTTAGCCACAATAATCGTATTTCAAATCTGATATCCTGACAGCCCGAAGTAGAATTTGGATTGGAAGTAGGATTTATGATGTTAAAACACAAACAAGTGATCACTTGTTTGTGTTTTAACATCATACCATATAATATAATACCCAGTCCTCGCAGATGCGTTAAAAGTGGAATCGTAGAAATGTTTGTACCATTTCTGATTACTAACATTATTATCATTTATAACCAGTTCTCTAGTGTCTACTCTTCAGCACTACAGTTTCATGATAGTGTTCACCAACAGTGCTTTTTGAAATCAAAGGTCATTTTAAGACTCATACATAAAATTGGCTGTTACATCCTGTTGGACTCAATTACAACACTGGTAAAAATGGTTATCACACACAGCTGATAACAAAAACAATAATTTCATGGTAGCTTTTCCGATATGAAATGCTTATTAAAGGTCCGAATAATCATCCTGTTCTGCCCTGCTCCAGGTCCACGAGGAATTCAAGCAGAATGTGGAAAACATCGGCATCGATAATCTCATCCAGAAATTTGCAGAACAGAAGGGCACAGGCAAAGAGAGGCCAGGTACAGGCAAAGAGAGACCAGGTACAGGCAACTCACCAGGATGAATTTCTTTTGGCTTGTTTCCAGTGGGAGTGAAATAAAAGCATAAACACACAAGTTGAGCAGCTTACATAACAATAGAAATCTGAAAACACCCACACTTAATACAGTATTGTGGGGGCGGAATAATTCATAATGACAAAATACAAAAGCGAGTAGTTCAGCTTGGGAAAGTGTGCGTACATGCATAATGTATATTTGTGAGTGTGTGTTTTCTCAATGTGATTTATTCTTATCAAACTGCCTGTTGTCTGTAGCTCTGGTTGGTTTTGAGGAGTACATGACAGCTTTGGCACCCGAAGGTGGGAAGAAGAGTCGTGCGAAAGCGTTCAGGATCCCCGGCCTGGGCAAGAGGGACAAGGAGCCAGACTCTACGTGAGTGCTCACACAGAAAACAAACATGCGCATGTGTCACATGTGCTCAGCTCTACAAGTCTGAATTACTACTGAATAATAACAGCAAAATATATCTGTGTGTTTTTGTGTTGTGCAGAGATTCAGCTGTGACGGAGGCTCTGGTGAGCATCACACATAATTCACACCCAAACATTGCAACTCCAAAATCATTGACTCCTGTCTGACTCTTAGAGCTGCAGTTATCCCTGCAGACAACTCTGAGAAGTGTGTGTGTTTTTGGGGGTGATGAAGCAGAATCGTGTGCGTGTGTGTGTGTGTGTGTGTTTGTGGAAAGAAGGTGAGTAGGAAATCAGTGCGTGATAATGACATGACTGATGGTGTGGGGTTTCCCAGGTTTATTCTGGTACTTCTGAGAAGCGGTTTCTGAGATACTTTGGCAGCCAGAGGGGAAGTGCATAACTTCATGAGAGTGTGTGTTTGTGTATGTGCCTGTCTGTGTGCAAGTGGTATATGTGTGAGTGTGTACGTGTCTGTCTGTGCGTGTGTGTGTGCTGCCAGAAGTCCATCTAGCAGACTGATGTGGAAGTAGAGGGTAAACAGCAGATCACAGAGCCACTGGTGCTGCTATTTTATACTTTGAAGGGCATTACATTTCTGACTGTAGTGTGACAGGTATTAGTAATGTTAGCAGAGGTCACTTGCATAAGAGTATACTCTGACAGTCCATTCACCTTCTAGATTGAATATTAAAGTAGTTTTTATTTAGACGCATCAGTTGTATTAATATTGTTGCCTTATTTCCTTTATATTTCTTGTATAATATTAGCCGGGAGTTAAACATGGAAGCAAGCAAGCCTGCTGTCTTTAGTGTAAGACTTTGAAGGGACACTGACATTAACTGAATCAGAGGCTGGATTAAATTTAGATTGCAGTCACAGCCTGTACTACTTAAAGCTGCATTTATGGATGATTGGCCACTAGAGAGCAGAAGACCTCAAACACAAGCTAACTGACAAACACCACTGATATATTATCATCTTTATAAATTTGTAGTGAATAATGTGACAAAATGATCATCTTATCATCAGCTTGTCTTTCTGGCCACATGATGAATGTAAAAACAATATTAACTCTGCTTTTACCTTTCTTTTGGTCTCCACCAACAAATATCAGCACTTCAGCTCGCTGAGTGAATCAGACAGCGAGTTGAAGATCTGCTGACTTGGGTGATAATTTTCTGTTGGTTTTACACTAAAAACAACACCTCTACATTACGCACAGTCATTTGAATACTGCACTTGATTTTTTTGGCAACTCTGGCAACTAGTTGTGAACACTGCACTGACATATCATCAAGTCCGTCAGTCACCCTCTTTTGAGCTCTGTTTTTGGTCTCTACCAACTCCTGAGGGGCATATCTGTCTTTTTTAGCTGTTAAGTGCTTGACTATGTGCACCAGCTAGTCACTAACTGTGTCTTTCTGCTGTTTGGTGCTGAGCAGGTAGTGTACAGTAATAAAAGCTGTCTGCTGTGGTTGAAAATGAGACCAATGTGGCCAGTGAAAATAAACTAAAACATTAAAGTTTCAGTTGAACCACAGAATGAGCTGAAACTTGCTGTGAAGCTCTGTTAAGCTGAGGGGAGCTGTAGATTCAGGTAATAATTATCTCGTTGTCATTGAAATGGTATAAAAAATATATCAATAATAGGTGCCTTAAATTTATGTGAGTCTAACTGTAGTCGAGCTGTTCCTGCAGGTGTCTTATTAATGTGACTTTTATAGTCTTATCACACCATTCTGCCTTAACTAATCAGTTTAGAGTATAACTGAATCACTCAGATGAAAAAAAATATCAATGCCTACAGTTACACTTGTCATTATCTGTTTACTGAAATCGGATCTAATCAAGTCCTCATGTCCACACTCAGTCTAAATATAACTGCTCCCACGTTGGCTGGATCGCAGGTCTGGCCTCCCTCATGTCTCTTATTTTGAAGATCATATGACTGCAGCAAAAAACAGCTCACATGTGCACACACATCCTGGATTTATGAAGCGATCTAAAGCAAACTGACAGCACACCCGTAGCTCTGTTTGACCTGTTAGTAATAAGATGTTTAATGTACAGCAGTTTGTAGCAGTTAGTCTCACACTTTAACATTTGAAGGGTCTGTTTATTCACTCACACACTCTAATAGAAAGCTCTCAGCACAACATGTTGGCTGCACTGCTGAGTTACACAGTATGACAAAGCTCCTCTGTGTGTCAGATATGTGGCTGAAGTGCCACTTGTCTCTGTGTTGCTGACCCAGCTGGTGTCTGACTCCCTCTCTTTCTCCTTTCTGTGTGTGTGTGTGTGTGTGTGTGTGTGTGCGCGCGCGTGTGTGTCTTTCTGTGCATGTGTTCCCATTCATATAGAATTCACCCCTGGAAGTCGACGATGAGGGATTTGTCATCAGAGCTGACAGCACACAGAATGATATCCTTTTGCTGCTCACACATGTTCAGCTGGAATAACTCACACAGTAACATCATGTTACAACTTTGAACTTTTACTTTCTTTAATTTATAATTGTTAATAATCGTTCTTTGTTTTATGTGAATCAAGCTGCTGTCAACAGGTGTTTTATGTGCCAAATGCAATTACAAAATGGTGACAAATTGAGGAATAACAAAGGTCTTCAATGCTCCTTGGCATAGATTTATCAAGTTTCTGGAGCTCTGTTGGATGAATGAACGTCATTCTGACAGAAAATTTGTTGATGGAGTTCAACTGTCTGCCCTGTTTGAAGGCATCTTTATTCATTATGTTTTTCCACTCATTTATTCATATTCTTTCCTTTAGTTGGCCACCCATTTGTCCCATTGCATTGAGGGCTGCATTATGGATTAATCTGCTCATTATTTTCATAGGCAGCGCTCTATAATAATTATTCACCCCCTTAGTAGTTTTTATTTTTTATTTGTTATATTGATTTGTAGTTAATTTAGATTATTTTGACGAGATTTCTTTTCTCTTTAACATTAAAGATATTTTTTTCTGATGATGATTTAACAAATATTAAATCCACTTTGATTTCATGTTGTTAAACAGTAAAACATAAAAACTTCCAACAGGGGTAAATGCTGTATCATAAAATATTAACAAATACCCAACATGGGTGTTTTAAAATTGATTATTTAGAGGTGGCCTTAGGGGTTTTAAGAGATCGACCATGAAGCACAACATCATCAGATAAAGTTCAGCCTGGGACCTTTGCTGCATGTCAATTCCCATCTTTTCCCCCCTTATTTGCTGTTGTCTTTCTACTGTTGACTATAATTTGGGCATAAAACTAAAGCCATCCAAAAAAAGTTTAAGAAAAATATTTATTCATATGAACCAGAGAAAAGTGAATGACTCGCCTCATTTCTGAAGCTATAATCTGCAAACATTTGGTACTTTTACTCAGTGATTTTGAGCATTATCTACATCTGTACTGAGCTAACGCGAACATACAGTATGAGTCACACCATCTGTTGAATAAAAACAACTGTAAAACAGCAACTGGAGGTTCATCAGATTCATCACATCACTTCAGCTGGAACACCCACATATTTCAGATTCATAAAGATGCCTGAAGAATGTCACAAACTTGACTCCCTCACATGACAGACGCAGTTTGTACCAAATTAAACCTCATGCGACTGCAGAATAGACTGAGACGGAGATGCTCTTAAATTAAGTCTAATCAGAAGGTCGGAGGTGAGAGGTGGGGTTTAACCAATTTGTTCACACAAGCGGCTTCATTCATGGCCTCATTAACTGTAGAGTAGCGCAATTATAAAGCTCTTTATCCTGTTTGTTAAAGCAAATGAGTAAATGTGTCCCCTTCCTTAAATACAGGCAATCTAAAGCCTCCCGTCCTCCAGCATGGGATATGAATGAATTGTCCCCATGTCCCCACTCTTTTTCTATTTATCAGTGGTAGCTCTCATTCTTGACAGCAGTGAGATAACAACTCTTCCTGACTTTGTGCCCCCCCCCATCGAGCCACCACATGCTCAGAATAGATAGTTCACCTTCATGAAAAGCCTGCATGCTGTTCATGTCCCGCAGTTTCTCTGAATCGTATAAACACACCTCACAGTGGATGATACAAGACGTCCACGTGCAGCAGAGCGGCATCTAAATAAAAATAAAAAAAAAACAGGAAGGGGAGGTGACTTTCGTTGGGGGTGATGCCAGGAAGTGGTAGCTTGGCTGTTGAAGCTCTGTAAACTCTCACATCCAGCACTCTGCTGTGCTTCTGCCTCTGTTTGTGTTTTGTGTCTGTGTGTATTGCACTGCACTCTGCTTGGCTGCATGTCCTGATTTAATATTACAGAGAAACAAAATTACGCTTTTCTCTACAAGGAAGTGACAGTATTTGTCCAAGTAGACGAGCAGGGGTAATAAAACTCGCACCCGCTGCTTTGTAATGTAATCTGATGCATTTCTTTGGTCTTATATTAATTTTATTTTTGAGCAGTGTTGGTACTGTTGGAGGCATTACCTTTAGCTTTTATCTTTAACAGTTTACAACTGCTTTGGATTAATTTTTCAAAAAATGTTGTGCTTTTAATTTTGTCCTCATGTACCACACCAATAGCAATCAGTCAAGTTAAGTATTATATTACATATTTATTAAAATATTTTATGTGATTATATTGTGTCAGCGATCAGTTTGCTTAGTTTTAAACACTGAAACTTGTGTTGCTTTGTGCACATTGAAACTCTGATGTGAAAATTGAGCCAAAGCAATCATAAAATACTGTAACGTAAGCCAAGAAAGTCTCTCTCTCTTTGTTCCTATTATACTTTCTTTCCTTGATGTGCAATTCGTTCCCTGTTTACAGTATGAGCTTGTTCTCCTTAACCATCCTGTCTGTACGCTGCTCTGAGGAGAAGGAGAACAACTTTTACTCCAGTGACTCCGACTTTGATGACGAGGAACCCAAGAAGTTCCACATCCAGATCAGACCGGTCACCAGCAGCAATCGCAGCAACTCCGCTGCCACCGAGAAAGAGCTTAAAGCCACCGTCGGGGCACTCACTCTGCCGCCCAACAGAGGCGCACGGCAACAGGTCTTACTAGTTTTTCTTTTTCTGTCATGTTCTACAGGGTTCCTGTAGAAGACAAACATTTTTATCATGATAAAAAAATCTCTAAAAGTCTGTGGTAAATTTTCTAAAAGCAGGTTTTATCTAAACTTGTCCTGAATGACTAAAAAGGAAAAAAACTTTCTACGTACCTACGATTAGATATTAGCAAGTGTCATATCGTCAATTCACAACAGTGAATTGATTGTATTAACAAGTTTTGTCTGTGTAGCCAAAGGGCTTCAGATTCATTCATAGTTGTTTTTGGTCTTGTGTTGACCAAATCTGTCCCTCTCTCTTGACTTTCAGGTGTCAGTCAAGCGGCATCTCTCCAGTAAGTTCATTCAGATGTGTCCTTATCTTTCCTGTACCGTAAAGAAATGGGGAAACATACAGCAGACTGCAGTTTGTGTATTGCATCGTGTACATAGTACAGATTTCTGAAAGCTGTTGTCTTCTGTTGTGTCTCTGCAGGGAACTCGAGTACTGCAGGAGGTCGCTCAGAAGAGGGCGAGGGTGCCTCGCACAGGGGTGAGTCTGACTTCAGTCTCATTCTGTACTGTATATCTGTCTGTCAGGTTATTCTTGCAGATGATTTGATAATGAAAATAATTATTTGCAACCTTTATTTTGTACCAATTTTCGCTGCAACAACAAAAAAAGTATGTCATGTTGTGTATTTCTACCGGTGCTGGGGTTTCTAGCCTTTCCTTGTCTGTGGTTGTAATTCGAAAAGGATGATTCTCAGCTGTTTTTGTAGGATTAGAGTGATTATTTCATCTTGCAGCATCTGTCTACCTCCAGCATGTTTAGCCCTAGGCCACAGATCTCTTCATTGGCTGACCTTGCGCAAACAGCCACCCTCCATTAGTCACACCTGAGCCCTCTGCTCGTGCTCCAAAGCATGTTTTATCACCAACAGGTTCGTTAGCTGCCAGTAGGTTAGGCTGGAGTGGGAGGCTACAGCATGCTGCTTCACAGCAGCAAGGGGTCTCTCTCTCTTAAATCCAGAGGCAGCAGGATTAACGATGAGCGTCTGATTAAAGCGGTTACTCTGCAGTGACAGCAGCGGTGGCTGGAGCTCAGTGAGACCGGGCTAATTGCTGGTATTTATCACAGAGAAGGTAATGGCTGATGGGTTTTCCCTCATGTCGTTCTATCTCACTTGATCCCAGCCTGCCCTCAACGCTCTCACGAAGAATGCCTTGCTGCTGATTAGTCCTGATTAGGGAACAACATCTTCTGCAGTGAGTCACTGTATCTCATTGTGTGTGTGTGTGTGTGTGTGTGTGTGTGTGTGTGTTGTCTCTTTACAGATGGAGAACAGGAGGGCCTACGCAGGTCCACCTCCAGTCCTGATCACAGCAGGTAAGATCTCTCTGCTCTTCATATTATTTCCCTCCCCCCTATATCAAATCTGTCTCTGAGAGATGCAGAAATAATAATAATAATAATAATAATATTATATATAGAGGATATTTAGAGGTTAAATTGCGTCATGATTGGCCTTTTCAGAAGTTTGAAGCTCTCCCCACTGTCACCACCGTTGTTAGTTGTTTCTTCATCTGTTTGTCTTATTTTTGTCTCCTCATCTGTCTCACTGTTCAGACAGAGCACAGACATTCTTGTGGTGGTTAGTACACACATTTCTCAGCCTGAAGGTCATAAGTTCAGAACCAGAGCTGTGGTTCACAAATAGAGGAGATTGTTCACTACACGGTTTGATACCCCGTCTGCATTTTGAAGTGTCCTTGGGCAAGACACTGAAACTCCTGAAGGCTGTACCATAGATGTGTGTATATGAGTTATTAGTCACTTTCTGGTGTGCTTTGAGTGGTCAGGAGACTTTAAAGGTGCCATATAAATGCAAGCCCATTTACCAAGTGACCCAAAACAGGGAAGACGACTCTTAACCAGAAGTATTTGTCATCACATACATCGAACAGCCTCACTTGAAGGCAGGGTGAAAAGCTGGTTATCATAATGAGCAAACAGATGCTTTAATGATTAAAATGATGAATAATAGAGAGCTAGAGTGGGAATCCTACTTATTTTCTCATCTCCACACAGCTGGCCAACTGGATGCTGAATGCCACTGGTTTGGTGACATTTCTGCTATTCTTTATAGTTTCATAAAACGAAATAACAGTGAATTAAGGCCTCTCCACTCCACGATTATTTTAGCCAGCACAGTAGGAAGATCTGACCCCACAACATTCATTCTTACATGTACAGTTAGAGTTTTACAGAGATACACAGAGAAAAAAACAAAAAACACTTCCTACACATAAAATACAAGAAAATACTCAGGATTCACCTTCGAGGTTTGATTGCTGTTTCTGTTCTGCGCTGTTTATTTTTTCTTCCTACATCCTTCACAATCCTCCAATTTCCTCTTCTCTCACTTACACCCACAGTCCTGTTCTCACTTTCCTTCCCTTTATTATCTCTCCGCCTCATCACTCCATCAATCACTCCTCCGCTCTCCCTGATTCTCTTTCTCTTTCCCTCTTCGTCCTTCACCAGGTTGAGTTCAACGGCGTCGGGTTCAGACAGTCTGTTTGGACCTCCGTTGGAATCGGCCTTCAAGTCCAAAAGCTTTGACGGTCGGGAACAACTCAGAGAGCAGAGCGCTTTTGGGGCCTCTGAATGTAAGACATTAAAATATTTTCTTTTGTCTTTTCATATTAATACTGTATTGACCTAAATACACGACTACAGCTGTTTTTGTAAAGACAGATAAAACAGTCCTCATACTTGGCCTTATCTCTCATAATAGTTCAATTAAATTAATCCCATATTTATGGAGCTTGTCTAGGAATGTTGTCAGTGCAGCTGATTCACTCACTGTTCTGATAATACTTTCAATGTTTTACCTTTTTTGTACTTGATTTTGAACTAGAAATATAAACGAAAACAGGAGGCAACGAAACACAAGCCCCCGCTCTGATACACTCGCTGACATATGATAAAACAGACAACACAACAAAACAACAAAGTTTGTCTGCGCATTATCGCAGATGGGGATGTGCAATGAGTAGTTCAGATAAACTACATTAAGACACACTCAGGCGGAGCATACAAATAAACAAACATGCTTAATCTGCTCCAAATAAAGACGGGAAACCATGTCATTGCACCGCTTCTTGAAACGAGGGGGGGGGGTAGATTTCCATTCCCTCTAAATTACCCTTTTAGCTGTAACCACTCAAAACATTAAAGTCTGCTCTCATACAGCAGGGAGCTTTCACAACAACCCAAAAGAGTAAATGCATGACGATTTGCTTCCCAATAATTTTACTAAGTCGATGAAATATTTCCTCCCTAATCTTTTTTATGTTTGTCACAAATAGCTGAAACTGATGGTGAGATCTGACGAGTCTGGTCTTTGTAAAAATGAATGTGATGCGTGAGATAAAAGTCTTGCATTAATGGGACGGTCTTTAATCCTCCACATCCCCTCATCCCAAAGCTCATCAAATAACTCAATTTCCTCCCTCCAAGCCTCCTTTAGATGACTCGAGGAGGTTGGCTGTGTGAAGGTTTCTACAGAATGAGATGTCAGATGTTTAACAGATAGGGATTTCCATCACCATATAAATGGAGAAACGTTGTGTTATATTTTGGCCGGTAAATCAAAGTTGTGTTGTTTAATTTGTCACAGCAGTAGCACCAGTAGAGTCTCTTTACATCTTCCTGGTGTTGATAACTGATTTACTACAGTGTATTAATATCCTGTTTGTGTTTAATGTTTGTGTCAGATGCTGCCTTCTCGTCCGACTCTTCCTCTCCGGAGAACGTCGAAGACTCTGGCCTGGACTCACCTTCCCATCAGCCCCTTGGGCCCTCCCCTGAGCCGGTGGGTTGGGCAGCGTGGCCTCCTGTGTCACAGACTAAAGAGCAGACGCAAACATTGGGACGACCTGTGGACCCTTTCCTCTCTGCTTTCCGTGACCCCTCCCCTGGTCGGAGTCCTCACCCGCAAGACGACCCTGCCAACGTCTGGTCCGTTGCCCCATCACGTCCCTCTCGTGTGGCCTCAGATATGGACCCTTCATCCATGCGGTTTCCTGCTTTCTCTCAGTCGCTCCCCCCAGCTGAGATGGAGTCGTCAGTGTGGAACTGCAAACACATCCCCCCCGAGGACCCCTTCCTCGCTGCGTTTGAGCGGACTGTCACCCAGGATACTCTAAACCTGTCAGACGCCTGGGCACGCCCACCACCTCGCCCGACCCAGGAGGGCAGGGGGATGGAGGTGCGAGGGGACCCATTCTCCATGACCCTTACCGACACCAAGACACTCCCAACTTCATCCTCATCCTCCTCTTCATCTTCATCTAATCGTAAAGACAGAGACAGGAAACGAGACCGGAGCCTCCCGCCTCCTGTTACTTCTGATGACCCGTTTGCGATCACGATGATTGGCAGCCCAACGCACCAGTCATCGCTGGCTGCAGCAGCTGGGTTAATCCCCCCACACAGCAGCAGCAGCAGTAGTAGCGGTGTTTGCTCTACCAATACCAATAGGTTGGGACTTGATGCTAACTCGAGCTCTTTGCCCACAGCCCAGCCCAAGAAGGAGCTAATGCACTGGAACTCTGTCCACAACCCGTTTAGTGACGGCGTCTCTGGAACACTGAGCAACTCCAAAACACAGGAAGGAGGAGGAAAAGGAGATGGAGGAGGAGAGAGGAGGAAACACAGATCATCAGAAAGTGAGCCACGCAGGAATGCCCCTCCACTCACGAGACACTCAGGACCACAGGAGGATCTGTGTTTTTCCACAGACAAAGATCAAGACTGCCTGGATCTGAACACTCAGATATCATGCAGCGTCAGCTCTCACAAAGGTACTAATTTATTTTTGGGCATTTAAGTTTTTATTGAGGTTGGTACATGCCAGCAAGCTGAAGAGTAGACACTGTTACTAAAAATGCAGAATATAAAATAAACACATAAAAATAAGGTGCATAGAAAATTGAGATGCCCAGTCAACAAAGGAAAAAGCTATGATTGCTATCTAAACAGTCCGACAGGGACAGTGCACATTACTGAACATTGCTCTAAATGCATCCGACTTAGCCAAGAGGCTGTTTTTTCATTAGTAGTCCCTGGACAGACAAAGTCACCCTAAAAGAACGAGCACACAGATAGAAGACAGACAAAACAATCAAATGAGGGATATTAATGTAAACTGAGATCTGGATTAAATGTTGTGGGATGTTACAACATCATAAATGATCTCTTCTAATTGAAACACGCAAAGTAGAAGTGCAGACATAAAAAGCTCATACCATATATAAAATACATAAATCACTCTGGCACAATAAAAGCAAAGCCACTATAAAAGACATGCAAATGAGGTTCAGTCCAAGCCACCGTAGATCAAAGTATAGAGACAGGGAGTCTCTGCTAGTGTCCACTCTATAGGCGAGCATCAGTGATTTGAATTTAATGCGGGCAGCAACAGGAAGCCAGTGGAGAGTAATGAAAAGTGGAGTGACAGGAGCTTTTTTTGGGCTGATAGGACAGACGTATTGTCACATTTTGGACCATTTACAGAGGTTTTACTGGGTGAGCTTAGTCCAGGAAGAAGATGACCAGTTGTTGAGCAGCATACTCAGTACCTGAGTTTTCTGATGTTGTATAGTGGCTGTAATCAAACCAACCACAATAACTGAAATGCAGATTATGATTTATTTGATATTTGGAGCCATCCATTCAGGACTTCCATAACTTTGGCACAGAACGGTTAAATTAAAAACACATTTTCACATACAAAGCAGTTCTGTTCTGCCCTTCATCAGTTTAATTATGTTTTCCTAATTGTAATGAAAGCACACCTCTGCACTGAGACTTTGAGTCTTTCTTTTTAATTAGTCAGCATGAACGCTAATCCTTCCATCAGGGGCCTGATCTGATCAGTCCTTCATTAAGGGCTTACTCAGCTAAACCTTTTCTTATTTGATAAATAAACTCGAAGGATTTTTTCAGAGTGATTATTCATATTACCTGGATGGTGAGAGAAACTCTAAGCTGGGATAGTTTTTATGGTTATTAGTCAACTGAGGATCTATTTTTTAACGTGTTGTCAGGGTGAGAATGATGGATTGATTTTAGAGCTGAAAAGAAAATTTATCTGCAACTATTCTGATAATTGATGAATATTTTTTTGAGCAGAACATTATGAAACATGAACATACTTTTTAAAACGCTCTTTGTAATGTGATGGCAAACTGAGTAACTTTTACATTTTGGAAACAAGCGACTGTGAAAATGTGAAGACATTTTATAAATTAGACGATTATTAGAAAAATATTAGTTTTAACAGATTAGTCATAATAAAAAAGAATCATTAGTTGCAGACCTAACCGATTGAACAGTTCAGTCAGATTAAAAATGCTCAGTCAATCATAGTTGCTTACATCTTAAAAATATTAAATTGTAACTGATTTTTATGTCTGGATCTGTGTATTTTCTAATTAGTACGCACCAAATAAATGCATCGGATAAAAAAATGTTGGAAGAACAAAAGTAATCAAAATAAAAGACATTTTTTCATAATGTTTATTATCATAAATTCAAAGTAATGAAATGTTCAAGTGATGATTTTTGGTTCTTTCTCACTAAAGCAGAAAGTCTCTCTTTTATTCAGGTGTTAAATCTCTGAATCAAAACAAAACATATAAAATGTTGTTTCTGCTTGTTTCGCAGCGTGTCTTGTTCAGCTTGTCTCCGGCTGTTCTGAACACAACTGACTGATTTTCGAGGATGTCTGCCTCTTTATGATGTTTCATTGTTTGATTCAGATCAGCCTTGAGTCACTTAGTGTGTCTTTGTCTTTGTAAGGGTCCAAGCAAAACTTCAGACAGGACGCAACTGAAGTGGTTGCAGCTGCTCCTCCGAGAGCAGCCAGAGCCAAGAGGACTTCAGGACGACTGAGCGGCTGTGAGAGAGTGAGTACTAGTCATGTGTTAACAGCTCAGCTGATTAATGAATGAATAGTTGCTTAACATTATTTCTTCTTTATTTTAGTTAATTATGATCACAGTACAACTTTTCTCAAATTTTCTGTTCAGGAAATAATAATTAGAACATAATAGACTTGTAACACTGTAAATATGAACTTTATGATTCTGGTTCTATGAATAAAAATTGTAGATATCACATAATCACAACATATAACTGTGTAAATGAGTCATTACTTGCTGTAAATATTGACCCAGCTTTGTCCCTGTGTGATTCAGTCTCGGTCTCTGTGCTCCTCCCCGCTGCCGGAGCCCAGCCCCTCCCTCACCACCTCCTCCTCCTCCTCCAGCCCCAGTGAGTGGGGGCCTCAGGCCAGGGACAACGACTGGGGGGGTCAGAACCGAGCACCCAGTCCTGCCAGGGTAGGACAAGCATCACCACTGCCGTACCAGCACCAGGAACACCAACAAAGACAGCGTAAGCCTCAACGCATGAATTAAGTTACACTACAGGATGGATGTTTGAAAGTAGTGAGTTCTGCTGGAATGAGCAGCAGACCAGAAGGAAAGACCTAAAGGTCCAGTGTGTCAGATTTAGAGGGATCTATTTACAGTATATGACTCTGTTTTAATTAGTGTATAATCGTTATATTTTTGTTACCTCAGAATGAGACTTTTATACCTACAGATGTGCCGGGTCCTCTTCCACAGAGCCAACAATGTTTCTACAGTAGTAATGCACAAACTAAACACTGTATCTCGATAGCCTGTCACATCTTTCATCCATTTTGCAGCCACCATAGTTTTCTCTCTGCGAAGAGAAGGGGTTGCAATCATCAACTACAACACTTGATGGGACAAAATCCTACACAGCGGTCCTTTAAAGGAATCAATACATAAATATGCTTATTCATGTAAGAATGAAGAGTTAGATGAAAAGATTGAAAATCTCATGTCTGTACAGTAAATATGAAGCTACAGAGACTTTTAGGTTAGCTTAGCATAAAGACAAGAAGCAGTGGTAAACAGCAAGCCTGTACATACATACAAAAGTCCACCCAACAACAATTTGTCCAGCACATAACTCCCAAACAAACAAACAAGATATATTGTGTTAATTAGTGAACTTTTAAAGGTGGTGGTAGGTGAAGACAGAGTCTGGCTGCCTTGTTTATTTTGGGTGTGGTATTGACTCTTGGCAATAAAGTGAATAAGCCACCAAAATCTCAAACTATTCCTTTAAATGTGACTTGATTCACGTAAAACTCACTATATTGACATCATGACTCAGATTTATCACATTCGTTCTCCACAGTGCACCTGTCGCGAGGTCCAAGTCCCATTTCCCTCAGCACACAGGAGGCCTGGCCGGTGGCTACAGCCATAACAGAGTATATAAATGCCTACTTCAAAGGTGGACAACACAACCGGTCAGCACGATGCTACTTTCTAAAACAAGTCACAGAAAACAAATCGTACATGTTCTCTCTGTGAGTTAACAGGGTTCATTTAAACTCTGTTTGTGTGTTTCCTTCTGCCTCCAGATGTCTGGTGAAGATCACGGGCGACCTGACGATGTCATTCCCTGCAGGCATCACCCGGATATTCACAGCCAACCCCAACGTTCCTGTGCTCAGCTTCAGACTGGTCAACGTCTCAAGGATCGATCACTTCCTGCCAAATCAAAAGCTGCTCTACAGGTCAGCTGCCCTCTGCATTTCAAATCACAGCTCTGTTTTGGACTGTATGCAGTCCTTACCGTCCTGTCCTCTGTGTCTCTCTGCAGTGATCCATCTCAGAGTGACCCAGACACCAGGGACTTCTGGTTCAACATGCAGGCTCTGCAGCTCTATCTGCAGAGAGAAGCTGAACTCAACCCTCAGGCCTCGTACTACAACGTTGGCCTGCTCAAATATCAGGTCAGGATTTAAAATCACCCTCAGTTAACCATAAAATAAAGTGTTTGTAAAAGCCATTCCTTGAGTTGACTTTTATTTAGATGTATAAGACCTTAAAAAGACACAAAACTTGCTCTGGACTCTTGTATTGTTGTTAAAAAAAAGTCTCCATTGTTTCCTCAGGTGTCGTCTCAGGACCCGGGTCGGGCTCCTCTCCTGCTGTCTGCAGAGTGTCAGCGCAGCGGCACAGTGACCCGGGTATCCCTGGATTACCACTGTTGCCCCGCCACTGCACCCTCCACCCAGCTAACCGCTGTCCAGGTGCTGCTGCCATTAGACCACACTGCCACAGACCTGCAGTGCCAGCCGCCTGCCTCCTGGTGAGCAGTGAAGATGTAAAGATGGAGGGATAATGAGCAGTTTCTGTCAGTCACCTGTAACTAGTTTAGTGGGAGGCTGCCCTGTTATTAACCTAATAAATGTAATGTGAATGTAACGCTCAAATAGAATAAGCATGTAATTATGATATATGAGCAGAAGCACTGTTAATGACTTCAGTCGCTTGGGACGGATAGAGACAAGGTCAGAGGGTCGAGACTAATGACCAAATGACAATTAAGATTCAGGTCCATGTTGGTATGAATGGGTCTCAGTATGTATTTTAATAATATGCACTTGAGGGATACAGCTAATGGTTATTTTCATTATCAATTCAATCAAATGTACCTTCAAAAAATCCAGTCAAATTAAAATAACTAGAGCTGATATATTAGTCAATTAATCAAAATAATGAACAGTCCTCATAACAGATTAATCAATTACTTAATTTATCAAGCAACAAGACTAGAGAGTCACAGACATGGCAGCAGTTTTGGGCTAAATGCTAACATGCTGATGTTTAACAAATTCATCTTTACCCCGTTCACCATCAACATCATCATCGTCAACATTTGATGATTAGCTCTAAATACAAAGCACAGCTGAGGTCTATGGGAATGTCATAAACCGAAGTATTGATTTAATTAAAATGACCTTATAGTTTATCCTGAGGGATATCAGCGTTAGTACCAAATTCCACAACAGCCCAACTAATAATTGTGGAGGAAAGAGGAAAGGTCAGGGGGATTCATCTTCTGGGGATCATGAATGTGTAAACCAAATTTTCACGGCAATTAATCGAACAACTGTTGAGATATTTAAGTGGTGGACCAACCAGCTGATACTTCACTCCACACACCTGCTAAAAATGCCAAACACTTTCCAGTTTCCAGCCTCCTAAATGTGATTTGGTGCTTTTATTGTCTGTTTTTTGACTGGAAAATTGATTTTCTGACAATTTACATTTACATATACTAAACAATTAATCGCAAAAACAATAAACAGATGACTGAATGAAATTATGAATATTATTGTTTATCACCAGAGATGTGTCATTTCAGACTTTCAGCATCACTGTGACGGATCAGAGGAGACATTTTAAAGAAAGTCAAACTGTGGAGACCAGGCAGCATGTTGGGCCTCACTCACTGTTTATTTGCCTCTGCAGGAACGCTGAGGAAAGACGGCTGCTGTGGAAACTCCCCAACCTCTCCCCGACCAATCACAGCAAAGGTCAGAGCTCTGCTGCAGCTGCTCTCTTTTCACCTCTTTGCTTTTATTTTTTAACCCTCGTTGAACAAGAAACAAGTTTAATAAGAAACGATGTTCACCGGGAAACAAAGAGAGACAGACTCACACCCTGACATCGATGTAACGCACAGCCTCAGCCTGGTTTGTGTCAATCACAAGCAGCCATCTGCTTCTTACGTTTGGCTTCTCGTTAAAATCAGCACCAAAATTTTCACATCATACGTAACTCTCATTTCTACATTGTGTCATACAAATGTAGAAATGAGTAGTTACGTAAAGAGATCTCTGCACTCCACATCCTTCTCCCTTTTAAAAAAAGGTGAAGTCTGAAGGCGTATCATTACCTTTTAACAGCAGAATTAGCATGTGAACGTGGCAGCTGCTGGTGGAGGTGTTTCTGAATGAAGTGACAAAGACAAACCTAAAATATCTTATTTTTATTGTCACTCTTATTTGACGACTTTAATGGTGCACAGATAAGAGGCAGCATGAAACAGATGCTTTGTGGCTCTAATTCAAGATGAAGACTAAAATTAAATGAGTTTGAGGTTTCCTTCACCTGTGTGCTTCTTTGTATCAGACACCCACATTTGCTCGTTTTATTTTATTCTTTTTCTTTCATCTAATGATATATTATTACCTCGGTGTGAAGCTGCAGGCTTGGCGAACGGAGAAAAAGAGACTATTCATAGCTGTCAGTGATGGATGGGATGTTAAAGGCAGAAAACGTTTATAGTTGGAAGACTTCTCAGGTTTATGAGCCAATGACAAAGCATTGAAAGGTCACCATAACTTCTCCCTGAGCTTTCTAAATATGTTTTCCTGCACAACATTTCTTTATCGCTATAAGCACCCGCGTTAAATGAATAATGTTCGACAGTGTTGCATAAAGCAAAGCATGTTGTGTTGTTTGTTAGCTCGATGGCAGCTGAAATGAAGCTGCACAGCAGCTCAGCTTAAATTTCTCAGCATCTCTCCTCATATTCCTTCACGCTGCATGTCTTTATCATAACAGATAAATGTATAATAAATGTATGAACCAACCAGACCGATACTGGATTTTTGGGGCCGATGCTGATAGTGATATTAGGGGAGTAAAAAATTCTGATATTGATCAGCCGATATTCTTCATATATAAATATACCCAATTTTTTGCTCTGATGACTCAAATGTGGTCATCAAATACTGATGACAAAGATGTGCAATAGAGGCAGGATACTTTATTATTGTCTAAAATGACATCAGTGCACTGGAACAGTAAACTTCACTGCAAATCTAAAAATTATTAAATAACTATACACAAAAAAACACAAATAGAACATAATAAATATATCTAAACTACCTCAAGCAGCAAAAAACGTTTTCATATCCAATATCTCCCAACATATCATTCGACTGTAATGAACATGTGAATGTTTGTGACTTTTACATACAGACTATTTCTTGATTGCTGATTTGCAGGTCAAAAGATGTTAAGACTTCTCAGGGGAGACAAGGCTACATTTGGTCAAAGTTTTTTAAATGTTATTCACATGGCTTTATTTTAGTGTGAAGCAGAGCAAGCAGCAACTCTAACTGGACACAGATCTGATCTTTAATATAATCAAAAGAGGAGACACTCTTAACAGTTTCTGTTCGACGTCTTCCTGCAATTGTTGAGTCTGTCTCTCCTTTCTTCAGTTAAGTGGTAATCGTACTGTTACACTTGCAGAAGCTGCACATTTTAACCATTTATCTGTTACTTTTAGCTGTTAAATTCAACCTCTCCATGAGCTCTTTCCTTTCTCTTTCCGATCATTCTTGCACTGGTTGTAAAGAAATAAAAAAAACTGTGCTTAAAGACAAGGATGACTTCTTGTTAAACAACATAAAGTAATCAGCATGAAGAAGCTGCTCTTCTGTGATAATTACCAATTATCAATGTTAAAAAAGGCACACCTGCTGTGTTTATGATCTTTTATCGTTGCTGTAAACTGATGATTCTCATGTTATCTGTGTCCCAGGCTCAGGAACTCTGTGTGCCAGCTGGCAGTGCCTGGAGGTTCCCCGTGGCCCTCCACCCAGCCTGGCTGTTCAGTTTGTGGGCTCCGGGGCCTCGCTGTCAGGCATGGACGTGGAGCTGGTGGGAAGCCGCTACCGCATGTCGCTGGTCAAGAAAAGATTTGCCACAGGTGACACTGGTTTTCTTACACTGACTGAAAATGGGTCTTCATTACCATGACACTGACATCATTTTATTTTCGGTGTATTAAAATGTGCTTCGTAGACAGGTCTCATCACAGCAGAGTGTGTTTTCAAAAGTTCAGTTATGTTTTAATCATTTAGGTTCTGAAATGTGAGAATTGGTGCTTTTTGTGTTTAGTATTTTAAATTGAATATCTTTAGAGTTGATTGGATTAAATAAACAATATTTAGACATCACCTTCAGAAATTATTATAGGCAAAGTTACTGAGGTTACAAACCATGAAGACAGACTTGCATGATAAAATATGAAGAGAATAATCAAAGCATAAGTAATGTGATTACTTATGTCTTTCATTGGTTTATTGTAACAAACAAATGTTCAGTGAGTATGTAGTGAATGTTTCAGCACACTGAATATTCTGTGTGGGTTTTCAGTTTCACTGAATAATGAAGGAGCTGGGACATTATGTCGTCTTTAGGTTGCATCTTATTTTGGCGGTGCATTTCCTTTTTGTACATTCATGTTTTGTCGTGTGTCTGACAGGGAAGTACATGGCAGGCTGCTCCTTGTGAGCCGTGTGAAGGACCGTTGCTGTGGGTTCAGAGAACTTTGCACTTTTTCTTTCGGGCTGGACGGAGACGATCGGCGACATTAAAACTGAAGACGAGGCACCTTGAAGCTCGGCCTCGACGGCGGACGACGTGCACTTACTTCTGATGGTGTCCTGCTGTTTTAGGACCAAGCCTTTTCTTCTTCTTTTCCTCTAATTTAAGTTGTGTGTTGTACACTCAGTCGTCCTGCCTTTAGCAGGAGGAAAACTCTTTTTCTATTCAATCTCCTCATCGTGTTCTGAGACCGCAAACTAAGCTACATGTTAGAACTTTTCAGAAATTACACAGGAAAGGAAAACATGTGAATAAACTTAAACATATTACTGTCTGGAATGGAGTTGCCATGGAAACTAGGATTTTTAAATTATGTAAATACTGTATGGAAGAAATATCAAGGGCATCTTAAAATGATGGAACGATCGAGTTATGTGTGAGCAAAGATCTTCTACCAAACCTTAGAAAAAAGAAATGTTTGTAAAACTGCTGTTTGTTCCAAATAGAGGTTTTGTGATGTTGACATTTGATAAAAATAAATGTGCCCAAACCTTTTTGGTTTACACCAATTTATTACACATTGTGACCAAGTACAAAATACAGCTGAACTATGCAGTTTATTACAGACAATCATCTGTCCTTAGGCTAGTTAAAGTGTAGTCAAGAACAGGTTTAAAAATGCACAAAAATAAGGGTTCAGTATACTTGTAAGAAGAACCAAATCTAGTTCAATAAAAAATAATCCTCCGCCAAAAATCTAAAACAGCCTTACAAAACATTACAAAGTACACACAGAAATTACTTTTTTTTCCAAAGCACTTGAAGGCAAATTACTGTGACAGGCACAAGTTACAAAAAGCCTTAAATAAGTCAAGCTCAAGGATTCTCATCGCTACTACAAAATCATCCGAGTGGGGGGAACGAGGAGGAGGGAAAAATAAATCAAACACAAAGCTGATGTCAATCAAATCAGAATATGTCATAAATAGAAATTTCTCTTGTGACAGTTTAATATCTTGCAGTGCAGTAGCACCGCAGTAATAGTTGAGTTTCATACATTGAACAATTGAGATTGGAAACAAATTTATCACACACGCCAGTCTAATCAATTACACATCAAAGCATTTTCTTCTGACACAATGTGACCAACCAAGTACAGTGTGAGGAGAGAGATTAGGCAAAGACTGAAGGCCACACAGCACACACTTTCTACATCATACAAAGATATATATTTATATATATACTGTATATATAATTTATTATGGACAAATTCCCCAAATAACGCACTGTATTTTTCTATCTAATTCAAACAGAACATAAGACTTTTATCTGAGTAACAGCATGAGGTCAAAGTATCTGAAGTCGGGGAGCGTGTGCTGGCTCGGGCGGCAACGAGATCCTCTTTTTGTGGGAAGGTTTTGGTTTTACAGGTCCAACTGCTCCTAACGTGTATTGATTTATCTTCTTTCAAATGAAATGTACAACCACTTTTTAAAATCGGGAAATGAGGCAAACCAGATTCCAGTTTAGATTTTAACATCCCAGCTCCATTAAGTTGATTACTCTGGATTTATTCCCAACTCTGCGGCAGCTCAGTGAACTACAGAGGTCTGCACACACGAGTCACTGGATTAGGATTTACTGAACGCGTCCTTAGAGGAGCTATCACAGGATTGAAACCATTCGTGGAGAACTATTTACATGAAAAGAAACAGGAGTGGGAGACACAAATCGCAACAGTGGCTACATTTTTTTTTTAATACTTGCCTCATGTCATCTGAGCTGAACTGAGCACAGCATAGAAATCTATTGAGGTAAACAAACCAACATGTGACACAGGTAACGTACTGAGTTTCCTGATTTCCTGACTACTGCGAGACTATGAGGCCCTACAGAGCCATGACTATGGCTAAGCTGGTGGGAACGACTGAGGGAAAGGTCCTTTGGGTCAGTAGGTTGCATGTTGTTGTTTTTTTCTTGTGTGTATTTGCTGCGAGCTGCAGCAGAGGCAACAAGGAGTGTACACACCTACACCTAATCAATGTTAAAGGTGCTTTGAATGTCTGAGGTTTGAAGACGATACATTCATACTGCGGTAGAGGCACAGCTGAGGGACAGATAGACATCTGTAGTGGTGGTTTCAAAGTTAGCGATCTAAGGCACTCAAATGACACTATGGCACAGCTAGTTAAAATTAAAAAAAAAAAAAAAAGGAGAAGAAGAGGAATCACAAACACCACATACCACCACTCAAAGTTACACATCCAATAAAAAGGTACTGCACAAAGTCATTCACAGTTGCAACAAAAACAGAAAGAAAACCAGACCTGTGTTACGCCCGTGAGTAAAAAAAACAAACAGATGTGAGCTTCCTGGGAGAAAGATTACCGTCCTTAAATGCTAGTGAGGGGAGAACTGACACTGCTACTTTTCTTCTCTATGTACATTGCACACACTGACTGCAGAAGGACGCAGTGTGCTCGGCCCATAAGCCGCTGCGTCTCAAAGGGCCCCCGGAAGCCACTCCAGGGTCACCTTTTTAAGGGAGAAATGCTGGTCCTTTGTGGCTTTCAGTCCAGCCCCGCTAGGACCTGACTCACATCTCCTGCAGAGGGTGGCTCATTTCAATCCTCTCTCTCTTTACAGCTGGTTCAGTAGGCCCTCTGGACGCATCGGCATCACTGCCCAGGTCGCTCATCTCGTCGGAGAAGGACGCATCTAGTGGCACAGGAGGAGGAATAGTATAAATAATAAAAACAAACAGAGCGTGCAGAGAATGTGGGACAAGAGGAGCAAAAGGACAAATACAGCTGAGTTTAAAGCTATGATACATATCCATCCCCAGAGTGTAAAAGTCAAAGATAAAGTTTTTTCCTCTTCATGTAGTTTTCTAAAAAAAAAAAAAACATTGCTGACTTGTTTCAGTGTTTCCTATATGTACTTTGGGCTGAGTTACAAGAACGTTCAATCAGGTGCTCTCCCAGAAGATCATTAAAGGGTTAAAAGCAGAGCTCAAATATATAGATTACTTTTTACAATGGGTAAAAGAAATTTCATGCCCTTGAGTTTTTTAGCAAACATTACTCAAACCAAATAAAGTAGTGTATCTGCTGGGAACTATTTCCAGCTGCAATTTAATTTGTGCCTGTGAGTATTTCCAACAGCAGGATGGTGAATGTGGGATCGACTTAAAAATAAACTGCAGTGCCCGTGTTCATCATAATTAAGGATCGAATCAGCCAGTGCAACTATGTGGCTCAGTGATGTGTGTTTTTTATAGTTTTTGGAAAACAGTGGAGCTCTATAGAACAGAGGAACAGACATGCACAGACAATATTTGCTAGAGGGTTGTAATTAATGCTCTTGGGGCCACAGGAAGGCAGAAAGTAAGAAGATAGGCTCACCTTTTTCCATGAGTGACGGCATCATAGAGCTCAGGTCACTGAACTGTGATTCAAGAGATGAGAGAGCATTAGTCAATAAAACTACAACTTTCAAGATACTCTGAGCAACCGAAGCAAGTTTCAAATATCTTCTTTCATACCTCTCCCATGACGGCAATAGGAGTTTCTCCAGTGGCCTGAGCCACACGGTGCTCCACCAGGTAAAACATGTACTCATCATACAGTAGGCGAATCAGGTGGAAAGAGCCAAAACTGGCTGCACTACGCAGGGTCAGGTCTCTGATCACCATGGAGCTACAGGAAGGAAAGAGAGAGAGAAAACAGAGTCAGTGTCATACAACTCCCTAAACTTCCCCTAAAAGTAACAGTACAAACTGACTGACAGACAGACAGACAGAGACAGACTGATGCAGTGATTTTAAGAGTCTCATTGCTGCCCCTCGTACCTGTAGAAGGACCATTTGAGCAGGAACTGGCGTGCAGCTTTGGGGAAGCTGGGGCTTCCCTGGTGAGGCTTCAGGACCTGAGAGACCACGTTGTCCAGCCAGGTAGCCCACTGGTCCAGGGAGCTCTGCTGTTGCAGGGTGACCTTAAAGTCCTGCTCCAGACGTTGAACCACACTCTCGTCGCACTGACACACCCACGACGCCTGCTCCTGTTAAACACAACAAACACACCCAAACACATTCAGCAAGAAGCCACAAGCGAGAGACGAAAAACAGAGAGAATGTAGACGGGAGGCTGTCAGACAAATTTACCTGAACGTTGGCAAAATCCACTCTGTTGAGGTCAGAGAGCATCTGGTTGATCTGGGAGGTGTTCTGGAGGACGGCGCGAGCTGCCTGGGCCAAGTGGTTCAGACTGGTGTAACGTCTCAGTGTCTGGGCAAAGGCACTGACCACCGCCACCTACACCACGGAGACAGAAGCAGAGTGTTTATGTCTTATTCTGACATAATATCAACAAATTATGTCAGAATTACATACACAACCAGTTTGAGCTCCCAACACACTCTGTGATTGGATAGAGCAACAATTCATATACCAAAATGAACACGGTGTACGTACGCATTTTCAACCAAATCCATGCTGTCTATATTGCTACTACATCAATATGAATGATCTCTAATGCAGAGAGCCAATCATTAAATTCAACATCACTGAAGAGGTGGTAGGGGCAGTGCATATTAGAGCCTGACAGATTTTTGGGGCTGATAAAAAATTTGTAAAAAAAAAAAAAAAAATACAAATGATGATATATTGGTCAATATTATTTTCTTGTTACCTTGGTGCGGATAATCTCTTGAGGAAAGTTGGTCATGGCATTAGTCAGCCAACCCTCCAGACTCTTGGCAAAGTTACGGATGGCCTGAGTGAGAGTGCCTGAAGAAACAGAGCAGCCTGGATTACAAACTGACTTTACGACATTGAAATATACATAAAAGATCATAAGTAGAGTTGTACAAATACAGTAAACTGTAATTAATAAATGGGACAGAGAGTCATCTGTTTATACTAGGACAATGGGATTTTACTGTATTGGTATAACTATCATTATGTGTCAATATAGTGTACTCCTTCATAGTGTATTGTTAAAATCAGAATAAATAAAAATATCAATATTACTGACTGGGAACAGGACGCAGCACATCAGGAATGAGGATCTCTACCAGAGCCTGGTAGAGGATGTGGTCACAGCTCCTCATCCATAATCTGATGGGTTCATATTTACACAGAGCCACCAGCTTCTCTCTGGGGATCACACCTTCCAGATCATCATCACTGCACACAGACACGAGGGGAAAAAACTCAAATTATAAATATTCAATCCTGTATATAAAAAGGTTCTAAACTCATGTCAGGAAAACATATTTGACATTCTGTAAAATTAGAAGATTTAATTGAGCTTTAATGTAAATGTAAAAGTAAGTAGTAGCTTTCTTTTCAGTGTTGAAGCCTCAGCTCTTCCTGTTAATGTGATCTGACCTGTTGGGGATGGTGGTGTTTCCGTCACTAGATGGCGGTGTTGAATACCAAAAGGTCTGCCAGAGTTTCTCAATGTAGTGGAACTGGAGGTTCATCACCACATCCAAAGTAGCCTGCAGGAGAGCGGCAAGGGAGGGCGGGAGGGAGGGAGACGGGGGGAAGAGAATGAGGGGGAGGGAAGAGAGGAGGGAAAAGAGAGGGAGGAAGGGGGGGGGACAAAACATACAGAGCTGAGCCATGGCAACCAGACACACAACAAAGTTTCTACAGGCAGGCAGGCAGCCTCTCGCTCACTCCGGGCCCTCCTGGTTAGACAATGAGCCAGCTTAAACACAGCTCCCTGCACATTAATCATCAGGAGGATCCTAAAGGCCATGTTTAGGCTTCATCTGGGTTTTTTTAGTTGATTTCACTCTGGGTTTTTGTTTTTTTTAATCTTGATTACCTTTATAGAGCAGATTAGTCTCAGATTTTTTTATGTGCATTTCCCCCCTTTTAGCGGCGAGGCGCTGACCTGAACTAACCCATGTGACTTCCTCTTTCCTGTTCATATGTATGAGGCTCTTAGAAAGCAGAGTATACCACACACACAAGTGAACACTGCAAGAGCGCAAAAGGAAGCAGTGACGAGCAAGTGATCTAAAATGATAAACTAGAGAAAACACTGTAACCTGATTATAAAAAAAAAAAAAAAAAAACACACAACACACATAGTAAAACATAAAAAGCAGCACTGTAGAAGTTATTAAAGACAGAAGACACGTCAGCCTGACTCCACGAGGCAGAGGTCAAACTCTTTTGTTTTTGGTCTCAAACAGTTCAGTATGTCTCAACATTGAGCGTCTACATGGAGTACAAGCGCGCGATTCACACCGTGCCCAGAGATTCTCTTCTTTCTCTATCTGGCAGGACATGCACTTGCCGCTGGATCTTGTTACACAGCAGTGTAGACTTCAATCACATGATATGTTTTTGCTTCCTCTCCAGCCGTTGCCATGGCAACCTTGTTTACGGTTGCCCCGAGCAACAGGTCAAACACAGAACTCCAAAACAAAAAGGAGAATTCCCCATTCCCTCTAAACAAGAGCGTTTTTGCCTCTACAGTTTTTCACCACAGAGGAAAAACAACATGCCGTAAAAAAAACAAAACACTATAACAGTTAGGAGGAGAAATAACACATGTTCACGTGCACAGTCACACACAGACAAGCAGAGATTTCTGAACCCTTCACATCTGTGCAGACACAAATGCAAATACTGCAGTTTACAGTGTGATTTATTACCCTCAAAGTTTTATTAAACACCTAATCATTTGCAGTTAAACATTTATTTAATGGCACAGCTGATACCTGAATATTTGACTGTTGTTACCATGACATGAATAAATACATGTCCGTTTACAGCCCCGATAAAAAATTTTTTTAAAAAAAGCATGAATGTAAAGTAAAAAAACAAGCGATTGTTTTAAGCTTAGGCCCACTTGTTACCTTTATTTGTGTTGTAACTTTAAATGATGTCAATAAAAGTCTTGGCTAATGTGTTAACTGGTCACTGTTGGCTCACAATAAAAGGGGGGAAAAAAGTGAAATGCATAAACATTAAACACACAGAGGCAATGAGAGCTGTGAGAGTGACAGAAATACGCTGGCAGACAAAGACAGGAGCCCATGTGCCTGTCCACAGACAAGGCAACACAAAGGCCCAAGGGGAGGCCACCACAAAGACACCAAGATGTCCACCCAGCGCGCTGAAAGGTTAATTGGCATGTCTTGAAAGCTGCACAGAGATGAAAAGACGGCTGGAACAAAGGGAGCGTGGTGAGACTGGACAAGGGGAGGGCAGGGATAATATGATAAAGCCAGAGCTGCTTTAATCACAGCCTCTCTCCTGCCTGTAAAGCCCCCAAATTTTAATGTTCAATATTATTTCTACTCTTCTCATTGCCAATGTGTTTCATCCTGGGGAGTTATTCTCCTGCCTACTCAAATTCATGGTCCTATCAAGAGACTATGAATTATGCTCTGCAACCTGTGAGATGGTGTTACGCAATACGCCGTTTCTTCACAGCTCTTTCTTCATACGTTTCCTTAATACAGTTTCTTCACAGTCAAAGCTGGACATCCCATTGACTTCAGCCGTTTGCTTTCATTGTGCCTCCTGTTTCAAGATGTGTATCTGCTCTTATTAAACCAACTCACCCTGAAGCTGGCTTTATTCTATATTTATTTTATCGTCAAGAAATCCAAATCTACATTTTCAGTACTTTTCTTTAACATCTCTGTGGCACTCAGCCCCAAACCTGTTTGTCACTACCCAAAGGAAACCTTTAAAAAACAGATCACAAAAATATAATTAGATTTTAGATTAAAAAGGCTCAGTTATTCTATAAAATAGGTGAGCACTGTAGTTTTAAGTCAATGGTTTTAGTCAATTCGTTGAGGACTATTTTGAGCAGTGGATGAATACACATTTGCTGCTCTAGTGAGTATCTGCAACAGCGTCTCATGGGGTTTGTTGATAATAAGAAAAATATCCATCACCAGGTCAACAGCTCAATATGAGATAATTGAGTTTAACTCATAGCAGAATGCATATATGTGGCATTATAATTTACAGCGTTAATTGGTACCACAAATAGCATCATGGAGTTTTACTGTTTGTGTCGTCTCTGTAAAACAAACTTACATGTATTGCCTACACATGTATGATGTGACAAATATGAAAATAATTACTGTTAAAAACAAAATCTTCAGAAAAGTGTCATTTGCGTTTGAACACAAGCGCCCTTAAGTCTCTGCTTAAACCTTAAAAGAGTACCCCACCCATTTAGCAACGCTGTCAGACTCACAATGGACAGTTTTAGAATAAAAAACATCTAAATTACTGAGCAGAACCAGAGATGTCATCTTTTTTATTCCATACATTCTCATTCCAAATCCTGCTGCCTAAATTACCTACAAAGCAACTTAATCACTAACAGTTCAGTCAGATATTTGGGTGTGTTACGGTAGTAGTGGCTAATGTAGCCTTGAGCAACTACACTCAAGCAGAGATGAGGAGCGAGCTACAGAGGTCTGGTAAGCTCAAGAAAACTAACTCCACATCTCAGGATTTTTTTCATTTCCAAACTTGTAGTCACTTAATCACTTGAGGCGATTCATCAGACTTCACACAGCTCCCACTGGAACCACAAAGGTTGTTCCTCCTGAAACCTGTTCTTTTTATATTCATATTAAAGCCAAATGCTCAAACTTTAAATATTTGTTCAAACTTTCCTAAAGTATTGGAAGGTGTGATAAAAAAAACCCCCAAAAAACCAGTGGTGCTGTGATGTGACATACCTCGCAGTGGTCTCTATAGAGTGTCTGCAGCTTCTTGATATCATTCATGTTGATGCGCTCAGGCAGAGGCTGGGTGCCCAAGTCAGGAGAGGGGAATGGAGGCAAGGTGTGAGTCGTATCTGCAGAAAGCAAAAGACAGGTGTCACTCATTTCACTCACCTGACACACACACACACACACACACACACAGACTCATGAATTCTGAAGATAGAAGAGTGACTGTGTCACAAACATCCTATAATTATTCAATAAGATGGCTGACAGTTAATTTTACAAATCTAACAGTTTTAACATACAATTCTCTGACAATATTAATTAATTAAAATTACATTTATAAAAAGGTGTCTTTGTCTATGCCTTTCTTGTAAATTTTTGTGTCCGTATGTATCCTTATACAAAGAGCACCTCAAACAAATCTTTAATGTTTAACATCTGTAGACAAGCAGTTGTTGTGGTAGCCAATCAGCTCCTCTTCTTACCTATGTACTGCTGGTGGTGTTGGCTCTGAGCAGCCACGGACTGCTCTGGAGTGCTGTTACAGTGCTGAGAGCTCCCACACAGGCTGTCAGACATACCGTCCACCTTCTGCAGAGGTTTGAATCTATATAGACAGTAGAGGAAAGGACATGTATGTTAGCTGGAAGTTTGAAAGGACTAGGAAAGACGGAATAAGAAAGAAACTGCATTTGAGGTCTGGAACGATGCAAGTTTGCATTCCAATGAAAAACCACAGAGATAACTCCCAGGTAAACACACGTTCACTTCAACTGAAGCGAGATTCATTAGGAAAATACCAGCAGTGTGTTTAAAGGGAAAACAGCATTTGCCAACAGTTGGCAACAATTTTTCTGCTTTACTAATATGACTCTTCCCATCGGTGCATAATGTTTTACCTTCGAGATATGATGATTGCTCCAGTTTAGTGGGTGTGTCCAGTGTGAATACCAATATATACAGAGCAGTGATCTACACACACACACTACAGTTGTCCTAAGACGTATAATGTATAACAGTAAAATGTCATTCACGCAAAAACACCTAAAACTAATTGTTGCCAAAGGAAAAAGTGATCAACAAAATTGCATTTGATGAAACAGGAAAATTGCTGAAAGCGATGACAAATGTGACAGAGAGCAAAACAAATGTGAAAGAAAGAGTGCTGACCTCTGTTTCTGGTGGACAGGCTGCTGCCTCATGGCCATATACTGGGTGTCTTCCTGCAGCCGGTTGAGCGGTGAGTCTGGCTTCACCCGGATGCCATAGTAATGATACTTAGAGTTGCCTCTGGTAGATTCAGTGAGAGAAAAGCCAGAAACCAGTAAGGAGGAGAAGACTTGCCATCAGTGTAATCACTATCATTATCCTCTTCCATCAGCAAGTCTCCAATGCCTATAAGCATCATCATACTCGTCACATCTATAATGGTTACATGATTACTGTTATCAGCATCTTCAGCATTTGCGACAACCTCTTCCTGTTTGTACCTGGTGCCGAGTCGGCGGGTCCTCAGGCCCATGAAGACAGAGCGGATGAGCTTGCCGAACGAGGCTGCGTTGACCGGATCCAGTTTCTGTTCCTGACAGTGCCTCAAGTAATGGTTATACAGGGAGCACCGGGGCAGGCTCACCCCCTCCGCTGTCTCATAGTTGTCTAGCAGCCACTGCAGCTAAAAAACACAGAGGAAGACACAGTTGCGCAAACAGTGAGCCCCAACGGACAAACTCAGCTCTCTGATAGTCACCTGGCCAGAAATGAAGAGGAGCAGCGCATCTTATTATCACATCAAAAGAAAGATAACACACAAACTACACACACCCCCCCACACACACACACACACACACACACACATCACATGACCACCTATTTTAGGAGGTTAAACACCGAAGAGACCATTGCACTCCCACTATGGCTACGTTTAGACCGTTGTATTTTTGACTGAAGCAGGAGGTGACTACAGCATACGGAATGGCTGATTGAGTGAACACTCGAACATCTGAAGTGCTATTTATTTTATCGGACAAATGTCCAAGATAGTCAATATTGGGTAGGACACAGTCATAGCTCTGTCTGTAACAAGGCATTCATAAAGAATTTGCATAATAAGTCTCAAATTACCAATCAGATTTTAAGCAGATACTTTAAATACTCACTACCTCATACAAATAATGTGGAGATTGTGGGATGACAGCTGAGGTTAAGAGCTGTTTTCCCATGTGAGGAAAAGTCTGGGTAGAAATACTACATGAATCTTATTTAAATATCATTATCATTGAGTGACAGCCTCCCGACAAGAGGGAAAGTTATCCTGCAATAAAAGTTTGTGAGACTGAGTGCATGGCTTGGTGTATTCAGAGGTGAAATGAACAGAAAATGTTGAAAAATCAATCAATTTAAGTCCATGCAGAGTGTTATGAAATATACACAAGATGCATTCTTAAGCAAAAAGTGACAGCAAATGCAAGTTCAGATCAAGAGCGAAGCTAATTGAGACAATTACACGTGTCATTGGGACAGTGCAGAGGGTAAGTAAAGCTCGCAGTGGGTAGTGTGTTCCACTTTGCAGAAGTCAAACACACCACCTAAAGGTTCAGCTTTTTATTCTGTTTTTTTTTTTTTTTCTCTCATGTCCTTTTCAAAGAAAGTTCCTGGTTGACTTACATGGCTGTTGAGCAGGCTGCTTTTGTGACTTGCAATTCCTTCAGACTTTTGGAGGTTTTCAATCGCCATTTCAAGCTACAGAAAGAAGAAGCATGCAAAACAAAAAGTGGACACAGAAGAGGGAGTAGGCAAGAGAGTGGGAGAGATAGAAAAAGAGAAGGGGACAGAAATAAGCAGGGGTATATGGAAAAAACACACACACAGAAAAAAAAAACAGATAAAGGAAATAAGACTGTTAGCGAGCAGCCAGATCTCTGCATTTCCATTAAAATCAGTCAGTGTTGCAGCCAAATCCATTAATGGCTGACAAAAGCATGCAAATCAAGGGACTCATAGGGTTAAGCTGCTCAGGGAAGGCTTGCAGTCAGACACTCTTATGTATGCAAATAGGAACCACAAACAGGGGCACAGGTCACGTCAAGTTTGGGGACACTAGGTCAACAATGCCTACCCCCACCCTGCTCCCCATAAACTGATTAAACAATGGAACTTAAATATTTGAAAAACTAAAAATTCGGATGAGTGAGTTGTAATTGTGACATAAGCAAGAGTGCCATGGTATAAAACACACTGGCATATTATTCTGTCTTTGGACAACAAAACATAATGGAGTCCAACTGGCGGGCACAGTGAATGACAAAACCAGAGACAGTCTGTTCAGCTGTAGAAGAAAATCAAGTCAAAAAGAAAAGATATGTGGTATTACAGCCAAACTGGAGACATAGAAGAAAAGGAAAAAGAGGCAGGCAGCGATCCAAGCCTTAAGAAGGCTCCCGAGGGCTCATGGCCAAATGGTAATGAGCCCCAGGGGTTGCTTTGTTTCACAGGGCGCTCAAGTGCCTGTGAAAACCTCTGAAACAAGGGAGCGCTGAATTATTTAAGCCAGTGCCCCGATTCTACAGGCTCTCTGCCCTGTACTGCTTTGCTCTCTGTGTGTTACTGCAGAGCTGGGAGGCCCCAACTCAGGTTGCTGTAAACCCTGTGTGTCTCTCCCTGCCTTTCAGGCTTGTCCGGGAGCCTGGCCAGTCTGGACACAGGCTCAGGTGGCAGCGATGACAGTTAGTGCCAGTGTGCATCTTACAACACCATATGGTAGTGGGGATCTCTTCTCAGTAAGCCATGTTGTACTAAGAGTTAGTAACAACGTATTTATGTTCTTTAGAGAATAAAAACTAGAATTTGGCTACATATTAGGTGAAAAAAGACAAACAATTTCCGTAGTGTATTCATTCAGTCATTCAGTCTTTCATGGGTGTAAACCTCTGATGTAGAGCTTGTTTGTTTTGCTGGCTCATCAATTCTACAGGAAAAGTACCACAGAAAAATTGGTGTCGCTCACCATAGCTGAGGAGGAGCGTGATGAGTGTGATATGTGGTTACGGCTTCCCTCCATACTTCCTCCATGGATCAAGTAGGTGCTTCCGCTGGAGATGATGTGGCTGCTGCCCACATCCATCGCGATGCCCACCATGCCATGAGGGGGCACCCCACCGCTGGCAGAGGAGACCACCGTGGTGACATGAGCTCCACCGGCCTGAGAGTCAAAGTAGGTTCCTCCACTGCTCTGCCCATACAACTGAGCCTCAGGGTTGTAGGAGTAAGCCGCTCGGCTGGGGAGAGATCATTGAAATTAGCATGCAGTGATGTCATTCCATGATGATGCTTAAACGAAGTACATTTCATGACAGCTGATGAACTTCAGGGGGTAATGACTACACAAGCAGTTTATGCTCCATCTGTGATGATTTTTATACCCTTTTTCACTTGTTTGTGCAAGTGTGCAGGAATACAGCACTGCTGATACAGTACATAATCTTGTCAACTGGTGCCATCAAAAAAATTGGTCAAACATCAAATTGTGGGAATTAAGATCATTTCGCCTTCAATTAGATGTTCTGATTAGAGATGCTTTAAAAGCAGTTGGATGTAAAAATGAGATGAAAAGTGGTCTGGAAAGTCCTTTTTGTTATCCGGCTTTTCATCCAGCACCTATTCATACATAATTCATGATTCCACAGTTGAAGTGGAGCTAAATATCATGAACACCAGTGTCTGTTTTATCTGTTTTATAGTTATTATACAGCATATCACATTAATACTGAAATCTTTAAACTATAGTAAACAAAGTTTAAATTCTACAAATAAGATATGTAAACCAACACAAGTATTAAATGTTTTATAAATATATAAATAAGATATATTTAAATACAATTTAATTAATATAATGTTTTACTGAATTTTACTGTTGAATTAAACTTTATTTAATAGTTCCTTACATAGTTCCATTGGTGTAAACAGCCTCTCCACTTTCTCCTACATATTGGACCTGGGATGGATAAACATGTTGCACCTGCTGCACCTACAGAGAGACAACAGGAAATCAAAGCAGGAAAAAGGAAAAGCTTTAATCAACTGAATGTAAGTCAAATTGCACCTACAATTGGAACAGTAACTAATCTTTATACTATTGCATAAAATTTAAATATTTCCCTGTGGGTGCACACCCTTTACAGTGTGAACATGAAGTGCAGTGAAAAAGTCTGTACATCCCTTGGTTTTTGTATAATTATTTGTCCAGAACAGAAGCCTCAACAATATCATTTAACATTAAAAACACTGCTGACTGTATTCACGGTTCTTTATGGAGAGGTTCTGTCGTTTTCTAATTGCTACATAAGTAGATTACTTCAAAAGGGAACATGTATAAAAGTGATTTGGAACAATGCTGGAGGGTTAAAAAGCACATTTTCTTAGAATATAAAAGCAAAGTAGAAGAAGTAGAAGAAACTGAAATGATTTCAAACTGGTAAAGACATACATGTGGTTTAATGAAGACAAGGTTGATTTGACAAACATCACAACTGGTAATGAAGCATAAAAAAAATGGTGAAAAGCAGTTAATGAACTGTCCATCTGCTAGTGGCTGGTCTTGTGGCATGCGACATCTCCAGAAATGTAAGGATGTTACTTGAGACAAGCTAATAGCAGGAAGTCAGGTAAGCTCCTGGCTCTCATCATTAGACACTAGACATCACACAGATTTCTTGTTGGGATTTGGTTCAAGCCCCCAGGAGTCACAGGGCTTTGCAGCACGTTGCAGACTTTTTGCCATACACACAATTGCAAAAGAAGCAGCTGTAAAGCTATGAAAAATCCTCGATCATCACACACATTCAATATTTATTCAAATTTATTTACAAACTACGAAGAGTTGTACTGAAATGTTATTCGTGTATGCAGGCAGTGGGTCAGGCTCAGCCAGAGAAAGACACTTTCACACACCTATGAGGGCACAGGAAGCAGGAGAGACAGTCTGACACATGCCCTGGATGAGCAGCTTTCAGTGGAATGAATGGGCTGCTATGTTTGGGATCGTCATTCAGTGTTTTAAAACAAACATGGTTTGGTTACTGTTTCACTTGTTTACTATCTGATGTATGAGTCGAAGGCTAAGCCTAAAAATACCCCAGTCTGACTGTTATCATTTAACTTGAAAGTAAATTCAGAAAGAGACATGCAAAGTTGTGACACAAATAAGCCCTGGTGAACAGGTTATATGCTTATTTTCGAACACTGGATTCGAGTTATTTAAATTCATATCTTGTTATTTTATTGTAAATGAATAGGTCTCCAGCTTAGTCAGAAAAGTTTAAATAATTATTTTTTTTAAGTAAAACGTCAAGGGGTGTACAAATATTTTCACAGCACTGTATAAGTATGTACAGTACTGTGTACCTGCTGAGGGACCTGTTGAACCCTGGGTACTGAAAGCTGCTGTACTTGTCCTCCCTTCTGAGCTGAGCCTGTGGCTTGAACCAGCACCCTCTGTGTGGATACAAGACATAACTCAATTACATAGGTATGCACGTACAATCACATATATACACACACATCATTGTAAACATATCATTCAACATTCAACACAACATGGGCAAACATATCAACAAATGCCTCCGTCAAGAATTTAAGCCAGTGCTGATGGATTTGTGTGTACAGTAGAGCATTGCATTTTGTCAGTGTACTCCTCTGATTACAGGAGATGCACGAGTGTATTGGTGTGACACAAATTCAGACTGTGCTAGATTCTGTTTATAGCACTGTCACGTTTGTATAGCTTCAAATGGTTGTGGTGAAATGAAGATACTGGTCCAATAAGGCAACTAGAGGTTAAGGCAGAAGCTAGCAATAGTAAACAGAATTAAAAGGGATCTGTTGTGGACGAGTGGCAGCTTCAGTTGCTCACCAACTTACAAATTGGAACCACTATTAAAAAAACATTTTAGTTATTGCAGGTGCTGAGTGCTTCCAGGTGAGATTCTGTTCCGACACCATGCACAAACTCTAACATAGCAACTGGTTTAGCTGGTCTGGTTTCCAAAATAACTAGTCTTTAATATATTTGAAACTCAACATTTGGGGAAAAAATAGGATGGAACATTTATGTCATTACAGCAGCAGCGGGGTAGTTAGTACCCTACCTGCTGAGAGGCTGGGACAGGCTGTACCACAGGGGCCTGAGCTGATGAGGACGTCCGCAGCGCTGCCACGCTGGTCGTTGTGTCTGACCCTCCCTCGGAGCTCTGCATGCTGGTTTGCAGGGGATACATGAAGAATTAGAAAACAGAAAATACATGAATAAGGGAGGATTTTATACCAGACAGGTAACACCAAAGCTTGAAAGAAAATACTAAGAGCATTTCAAGTCTATAGACATGGACAGCCATACTAAATAAATGCTCTTCCACCCAACCACTTTTCTCTTGGAGCCACGAGGGCATTCTTTGTGCCCCAGGGGGTTTCTGGCTTTGCCAAGGCAAGCTGAGTCAGTGAAGCTCTCAGAGCTCCAGAGTCTGCCCACCTTTGGCCTTAATCAATGGCAAAATAAGCAGCCTAAGAGTATTACACAGACACTCCTGGTCCTGCTGACAGATCAGACCCAGGTAGAAAAGTTACAATACAGAAGTTCAAGTTACCAGCAGGACTGAAATGCTTCCTGAGGACCAAACCCACTGCAACTCAGCTTTCCACTGGGTGACAATGTGCACAGCATAGCAAAGGGGAGCTAAAAATGGAGTGACACAAAGGCTCTCTTTTAAAAAAAAAAAAAAAAAAAAAAGGACAGAAAGGGAAAGAGCGGGAGTAAGGCAGGGACAAGAGAAGAATGGAACTGCAAGGGGGAGTAAGAAGATAAAAAAACAACTTCCCCACTCTTGTCAAAAAAAAGCAGAAAAAACGGAGGGAGAAAAAGATGAAAATGGCAGTGGGGCTCCAGCCCCTGCCAGGGTCCTGATGATATCCAGCGTTTGTTTCAAACGAGAGCCGTTCTCTGAGGGCTCCAATAATCCAGCTGATATGAGGAAATTCCTCAATGCTTTGTAAACGTTTGTTGGTTGCTATGGTGAGGAATCCATGACGACCACCCCCAACTCAACCCCCCCTCCTTCCCTCGCTCTTCCCCCCTCCCACCCTCTTTATAAAAGCTCTTGCACAGGAACTTTCGAGTGCGAAGGCAAAAAGAAAAGGGGGAGGAGGATTAGAATATAAGGGAGAGGGAGATACGGCACAGTTGGGGGGTGGGTTGGATTGATGAGCAGTCTTTGGTTTAGGGCAGAAATCCAGGAGCAGCAGGAAAAGTCAGTAGGTAGATGAGAGAATGGTATTTACCAGAAGCATTACAGAAAAGGGCCTCAAGACACAACTTGCTCTAGACACGCTGTGATTAGTCATAACACACGAGATGAACTACAATATTATTTTAATTGAGTGGGAGAGATCTGACGAACACCACTTAGGCTGCAGTAATCTGAAGGCTGAGCTATTAGATACAAGCAACAGGTGCAGTTTCTCTACTACTCTTTTCCCCAAGACCCAACCTAAAATACCCGATGGCTGCACCGTCAAACCTGTGATTTCAAGCCTCTGCTTACGGGAGCATTAAAAACATTCACATGCACATCTTTTGTATCAAACTAAGTGATCTTAATGTCTAAAATTCATTGATAAATGACAAGACCGCCTTATACCACGTGAGAAATTGAACCCAGTAACAGAAACAAATCCAAGATGTGACTTAGAGAGAAGAAAAACAAGGCCAAAGTGATTGAGTGAATGAGTCATAATCAAGGAAACCCCACTGGTGATAGAACAGGAAATAAATGTAACCAACCCATAGTTCCAACTAAAACGCTGCGCACAAAACCAAAATAGGAGTCATATCCTCATTTGTGGAACATTTTCAGAGTTCAAGACTTCGACAATACAGGATAACACCACTCATTTATACAACCACCTAAACCGTTGCCACTAAATACAACATGATGAAGCCATCACAGACACTACCACAAAAGCCCTATCACCCATAATCAAGACGTTCCTTCAGGCAAAAGGAGATTAAAGGGCAAATGTTTTATTAAATAATGGTTTCCCTATGGATCATGACACCAAAATCGTATTCTCCACTCTGGAGTACAAAATAGTGATTCCCATTTTACCCAGAATCATGTGGGACACTAAATGACCCTATGTGGGGGCACTATTGGATTCTATACATCTAACAAAATCAGAGAGTGTACCTTTAAAATAGAAAAACAACAGATTTGGGTGTGCCACCACTGGCATTTTCCATGTGTGGAGATTTTGCCACAGGCATAGACACTGCTCTGCCTCCATGACTAATAGGCTGTGAGGAGGAGGCCTATGTTGAAACTCCTGATATGTGTCAATTTTCAGATGCAGCATATTCAACACTGAGCAGCCCTCATCTTCAATGTATTTGTTAGCACAGGGCACAATTAGCACTTACATGTAAAGGCTCGCATAGTCCATTATAATTTTACTTCACACTTCTTTCTTGTATGTTATTAAAAGCACCAAAAGACTATTATCAGAATTACACTAACAAGGAGCGAGCATTTTAAAAGTCGCTGCAATGTTCAAGCATCTTTGTAAAGGAAGGAATTTGTCTATGGGGTGTCACCTAGGTTATAAATACACTTGCAACAATCCAATCATTTATCTTCAGACTTGTCATTTTCACCAGAGGAAGTGACACAAGCCTGAGGGGTTCTTTAAGCCATTAAGGAGTGGGTGGCATGGCAAGATGGTGGGAGATCAGGAAACAGAGCGCTGACCTACACGTTTTCATCCATTAAAGCTCAATTAAGGCGCTGGCTTTAATAGGTATGGTGAAGTGTGTCAAATCATTGAGTTGAAGGGGGAGAGACAGGAGAGAGTGCAGTCAGAGAGGAGTCTTTCTGCTTGGTGTTCAGGGAAGGTTAAAAGCCGCACAAATTCCCCACTAGCAGCTCTGAAAGGCACAAAGGTAGAACACAGCAGGAGACATAGCACACGGCTGCAAAACTACTACTCTTCATGGGCTGCTGTGTAGGGCCAAACCTTTCTGCCTCAAACCCAGAGACAACTTCACACAGACACACACAGACACACACAGACACACGTCTGTTTTCATGTCAGGTCTGTGAGCCTGGTTTCATTCAGGCAAATCCCAGATGAGCACTTAACAACACTACAACAACAGCCCCTCCTTTCACGAGTTACCTGAGTTTTAAAAGCTACACAGAAACAAGAAGAGACACATTTTAGGAGCCCAAAGGCCTCACAAACTGTCATTAATGCTTTGGTCTATAATGTTAACATTGCAGACAAGGTTTAAACATCTGTCACTGACAGATCTAACTTAAACAGGGCTCAATCAGAGAAAAACACATACAGATGTTCAATTAAACGCAGGAGCCCACAGTCTTGGCTCATGTTTGCACTGGCCCACATTGTTTGCAGAGCAACAACGGTTGCCACTGGCAACACTGTCCACTCCCGTTTCCAGGAGCCTGTTGCTATGCAACCAACAGAATACTTCCCAAACCAAACAATGCCATCCCCCCACCTGATCCCTCTATCTCACGCTAAGTAGAAACTTACAACAATAAATACTATGTAAGCTATTAATTTCAGACACCAGGGGACATGGAGGCAGAGTTATTTCTGTGTTGCAGTTATATAAAAATGTACAGACTTTATGCTGGTTTAGACTTGATTGAGGAGGACAGGATAAAGTGCTCTGTTTTTGTAACTACTTGGTGCTCGAAAGAAAAAGGAATGTTTAAGTCATCAGGGGAAACAACAGACTATTCTTCAAGGTTGCTTTACAGTCATGCCACCCAAAAACAACACTTCCAAAAGCGAGACGACTCTTTCCAAAGTTCTTTGGGCAGAGAAGATAGTAAAAAAGCTCAAGCAGAGCAATACTTTTTCCAACTCGGAACAAAATAGAGTAGAGGCAGACACTTGTTGCTTTTAAAAGGGACATCTATGGAGGACGTTTCTCTCTGTCACACTCTCTCTGTCAAATGTATACACCAAGAGGAGCAACAGGTCTCTATTATGTGTTCACTAATTTGAGGATTATAATTTTATTGCAAAACATAAGCAGTGTCATTTGGGGATTTGAAAAAACATTGCACTTGCTTTTCTTTGATTTAAAAAGAAAAAAGATCACACGGGCACACGCACTCACACAAAGAGCGAATTAAGATATGATAAGAGATTTCCACAACAGAGGCTGTTCTTCAAGCCTGTCTCATTAATTCATGGCTAATCCAATCAAAGCAGCTCTTGGGGTCTGCAGATGGCAGAGTTTGGGGGGGGTTGGAGGGAGAGAGAGAGAGAGAGAGAGAGAGAGAGAGAGAGAGAGAGAGAGAGAGAGAGAGAGAGCGAGCAGAAATAGGAGGACTGACCACTGTCTCTGATCTGAGCAATAACACCCCCAACCCCCCTCTCCTCTTCAGCTCACCTCCCCACCTCTGGTCATCAGCACAACTTGTCCACTCCGTCACCATGTGCGCTGCAGGCCTGACAGCCACAGAGAGAAAGATCAAACCATTGCCATGGAGATTGTGTGTTCGTCCATGCTCTACACTAGCAACTTCATCCCCCACGCCCTACCTCTTCTAACCCTTTCCAGATTTCCACTGCTCCCCTCTCCCCACAACCTCCATCTACCCCTGAGACCTCATCCTTAACATTTAACATCTCAAGATGAAAATAAGGATTTGAATGTTTTGAGAACTGGAAAAACGTAATATATATATATAAGAAAATCTATCTAATGATGAACCTATCATATCTATCTAATGTGACACAGAGAATGAAATTTCACTCAGGTCACCTGGCTGCTTAAAGAAGATGGTGGAGACTGAAGAGAAACTGGGAAATGCTAACAGTCACAGTTTGGATTCTTGCATATCTGTTTCTTTCCCCATTTTCCAAAACATCATTGATGTCTGGCACACATTATGATCATACAATAACTTGTCTGGTCTTTCAACTCACTTCAGTGCCTTTAGCAGCATGTAAAGAATGACTGAATCTCAATTTAGACATAGTCACAGCAAGATCCAAAGCACATAGAATGGGCCCCTCTTAGAGCTATTACATCGATGAACACGTTCACAAAACCACAAAGAAGGCAGAGAGCTCATACCTCTGCCACGGTGGCACAATTGTCTAAATCTTTGTTATTTGAATAATAAAACAATATATAATAATAATAATAATAATAATAAAGAGATTAAAAATCTGTTTGTTTTAAGTAAAAGGAGTAATTCAGAGGAAAATCGGATAACAATATTTAAAAATGCATTTGATGTTAAACGTCATTTGTATCAAAAACTAATCACTTGTTCACATAGTCTTTTCACCAAATTTTATGAATTTTGTGTACAGGTTAATGATATTTTCAGCTAACTATCAGACAAACAAACTGTAAACAAAGCCTCTGTGCCTCAGGCAAAGCTGTGGTTTCTCTGAAAATCTTCACACTGACTGCATTAAATCAAACTCAAGACTGACAACTTGGAGTGATTAAGTATCCTAACGTTTTAGTCTAGCCCAGACTTGTATCCGATCCTGTGGAAATAGAATAGTACTAATGTTCTTGTTCTTATCTGATCTCACTTGTTCTATTAAATAGGTGTGTTTCCAATCTGTGGACTGTGGAAGTTTTATCTCCCAGCGAATCACATTCTCCAAGGAAGACTTAGATGCTGGCAGCGCGCTGCCTCAATTTTGACCGATGAACTTGAGATAAGCGTTTTGCTGCGTTGGAGGAGTATACTTTCTTGGCAAGGGTTCGCTCTACACAGATATGACACTGAGAATCACCATACTGTATGTACAGTATGCTTTCACAGGCACTAATACTTAACACAAACAATGAGTCATCAGTTAATGCTTGAAGTTTAAGACAGATCCAAGTGTCTGTTGTTCATGCAGTGAATACTGTGCCATCAGTATTAGATTTAAGTATTTAATACCTCTTTGACAGAAAAAACCCTGTATAAGACATGGGATATTAAACATGGGTTCACTCTGCATTTGACCCGTCACAGCACAGTTGTGATCACACTTAAAAGCTGGCATTCATACAAGAATCAAGTCTGCAACAGCGTTGTTTACAAGTGATACTGCTACATTAACTACAGTTACATGTCACTTAATGTGTTCAATACAATGCTGTATTAACATTAATGAATGATTTAACAGGCAATGTGCAATGTTAACGGTGCAGCTCTCATTTTAGTCAAAACCGCATGCAATCCAAATCCATTTAGTTCAACCTTTCACACAGACACTGAGCGAGCTCTGGATTTTAAATTATCTTTTCTGCAGCTAGCAGCCAGATCCAGTAATACGCTTTAGATATTAAAAATTATGAGTTACATAATATCAGTAGCATTCACACATTCATTTAGCAAATCCTATTCAGTGTCATTTCTAGATCATTAACCATCAAATTACTAACAGATCTGAAAAAAATTCCTGCGTGGCAATTTGCATCAAGATGGAAAAGGTGATGACAGGACAGGATACTGCTGACATCCTGTCTGTTGATGCAGTTTAAGTTCAAATCCTCATCTAGTTGATATTTATTTCTTTGACTTCTATTTTATTTCTGACTTTTTTTTTTTTTTTTCTACTTTTCCAAGATGAGAATCCAGGTTTGACTACTTCCCACTTAGTCAGTGGGAACAACAGCTAGACCACCCTGTATACAATTTACAACACTCTTTAGTTAAGCAACACAAATGCTGTTAATTCCTACACGAAAAATAATTAGCCTACAATGCTGCTTTTAAATTACCCCCCATATTGCACACTGCAACATTAACATTAGCTCTCTCTCTCTCTCTCTTTGAGGTTAATGAGTGGAAGAGGGGGCTCTTAAGGATCAGGCATGGGATCTGAGGAGCTGCACTATGAGGGCATACATCACTAAGCCAAAAAAGGGTTGTTTCCACCTGTGACAATGGCGTCCTCTGCTATTGTTCCACACCAAAACTCCTAATTAAAGACTTTGAATGCTTTAGACCCAAGAAATTAAATCCAAAAACACTCTCTGGGTCTACTCCTTTGCAAATCTGTTCAAATCCTACTGCACCAAATGCTTAGTTTTGGTTGTGGTAATTCCTCTGTAACAGGTTTACACTGACAGAGGTCCTTTTTTTAAGCCAAATAAACATCTCTTAACAAACTAGCCTCAAACGCTACAAAAGAAAGGAAAAGTGAGGAGAGGTTGGGGGGGTTGCTACTATTCCTGCCTGAAAGAAAGAGAGAGGGGGGGGGGGGTCATTGTAATGCAAATGTCACTGCCTTGTCTGCTGTTTGTGGCAGGAAATTTAATTAGCAGTTGTGTAGCTACGATACAAACAGGTGGAATGTTAAGAATGCTCCTGATGACACACACACAGACAGAAGAGACAGACTGAAAAACATTTCATTTCACAACAAGTTTCAACTTGTTGCCACTGCGCGAGGGCCAATCAGTGGCAGCATTTTTTTGGTGTATGACAAGATTTGTTTCTTTGTATCCTAGCAGCGTAAGCCTACAATGATTTCCAAAATCTTTGTAGCTGGAAGACGTGATGTGAGAGTCATGAGGACACTTTAACTGTTTTCCTTTCAACAGATTCTTATAAAACAGTAACAGCACATCACTTTAAACGAAAAGCCCTTCACAAATAAATGAATTATGAAGATTAGGAAACTGAAACATTTCATGTGTACAAATGGCACTATTATTTTCCACTTAACAAGCCCCACAAGGCATTCTCCTCTCGGCTCTTCTGCTTTGCTCTATGATTTCCTGACATGCCTATGACTGGAGTTATGGGATAACCCATTAAAACTGTGTTAATATCAGACAATGAAATATGCAGTTCAGTTAGCACAGCAGGATGGAAATGCAACTGTATATGAATATGATTAACTGTAAGCAGCAGTGACAAAACTGATGGCAGTCACTAGCTCTATGTCTATATCTGTAGCAGGCTCTTGGATTGAGCACTTCTCCCCAAGGCAACAGTAGGCCTCATCAAGATAAGCTAAATACAGCATGAGCAAACACACATACACACAGCACACTCATGTATGTGCGCACACACACACACACACACGCAGAACATGTGACCAAAAGCTGTGTCAGGTCACCCCCTGCCCAAGAGACCACTGCAGCTGTCCTATTGATAGCTGAACTGTACTACACACTTGGGGCTATTAAAGACTCAAAATGGCACACACTGAACGCAACTGCGGACACTGCCAAGCACAATCATACGAGCAGTTCAAGAGATGGTGTAAAAGAAGGCAAGAGAAGGAGTGCACTGTTCTGTAAATCACAGGCCGTTTTTGAAATCGACCAAAGCAAGATCATAAGCTGCAGGCGAGGCTTGGTCAGTGAAATTCAGGATGCAGACAGATAAAAAGTAACGTCTAAGAAAAAAATGTTTTCCCTCCCATTTCAAACTGACATTCTCATTAATTTTCTGTACTTTACAAGCCAGTAAGAAATTTCTAAATAACTCTTCTACCACCGGCGTCTCTCCACTTTGTTTTAACTCCCCTCTCTGAGCACCATTTCTTTCTGACCTGCCTCTGCAAGCCAAAGCTATGCACTCTCACCACAAAGAAGGAGATGAAAATAACCTGATTAAAAACACTGACTTTTAAAAGAATAACATTTCACCCCCCTGGCCTACTCTATCCCCTTTCTTTCCATGACTTGGGTGTATTTGTATATCAAGTTGCCATGTAAACATAACAGTGTCACGCTCAAATTGGGGGGTGGGGTTGGTGGGGGTTACACACAGAGTTTCAGCGCAGTCATCTCTTTATTTTCTTTGTAGCTGCGGTGAGTTGTCTGACCAATCAAAGTTAAGATTCTCTCACACTCACTTCAGAACAAGTCTTCTGTTAATGCGCACGCCGTTCTTTCCCCTCAGCTTCATGAACATTATACATTAATATATTAAGCAGCCTTGATATTAATTATGATTAATATAACCATATGCATACCTGCTTTTTGACCCCTTTTCACCTAAAAGGAAATAGATATCAGGCTGCATCAATAATACATCTCCTTAAATTAATCATTAAGCTCTCTTCTTTTACAAGATGAATACTTTATGTAAATACACATTTGAAAGTTTGTAACTCGTAACGAGCAGACAAGGCATTAATTAGAGAGATTTTCATGCTACACAGATTCTTCCCGATGCTTCAATAGCAAACATTACAAATGACCGAGCATTTGACAGCTGTCTCTGAATAGGTTGTTCATTAGAATTAATGTATCTCTGGGGACAAAAAGAGACTCTCGAACTGATTAAAAAAGGTACGCAAAGTGTTGAAAACCTGCCACAGTCACACTGTAAAATGAATGAATGGGGGGAATTTAAAATCATCGGGCGTCTACTTTTCCTTGGTTTCTCATTAATGCTATAGCACAGATTGATATGAACCATAAACTATAAAAACAAAGTCAAACAGCAATCCAAATAAGACCTGCCACTTGAACAATAAAGCTGTGCCACTGAGACAACTTGGTTATTAGAAAACACTTTTTGGGTCAGTTCAATGAGTACAGTACCAATAAAACTGGAAAGATTAGTAGACTGCGTTAAATTATTTGTGATGAATTGAGTGAGAGGATAGGAATCAAGTTGAACGACTTATCATCTTAAAGTTAAAAGTATCTTATTTAATGTCTAGTTTTAAGATCACATAAAAGCAGCACTCATAGACTTGATCTCTCTCACAAGACTGTAAAAACAAGACAGCACTATAACAGAACCATCATAGCACCACCTAGCTGTAACATATCCAGTTATTCAAGCTATTTCTGAAATATTAAAAACATACAAACTTTGTAAAGTAACAACTTTGTTGTGTTAAAATAGCAAACGTTATATAATCTGATTAACAGAGATTAGTCCATCTTGACAGTTTACTATGCCCCTGACATAGAGACACCGGTGAAGCAGCAGGTTTGGCAGTGTTGTAACATCGTCGGTAAAAGTTAATATATCCGTGCTCGATGATATGTTTTTCAGTCATTTTATGATTAAATTTATGGGCGAAAGCCGACCAAAGGGAGCTCGCAAACTGCGTGCTGAAATGAAAGTTGTCCTCCTGCTGAGTTCACGCTTGCTCGCCTGCTTGCAGCGGACGTTACTTACAGTTTGAGCACCGGGACCAACGTTGCTAACGCTAGCTAGCTACATATCCACCTGCTTGAATACGGTTAAAGACACTCCAACAAAAGAAGTTTGTCCCTGTTGTGACGAACGAGACAAAGCTGCCGTTAACAACGCGACAAACGGCTGAACTCACAACTGTAGTCGCACTCATCGCCGCTGGTCGTCTAAGTTAGCATTAGCTGTAGCTTGACTGGTAGCCTAACCATCCATCCTGCTGGGATTGAACTGGAAGTGCGTTCACGTCTCGACACACACTACACAACATAGCAACAAGTGTAAAGTGATGTTGAATCGACGTTGAGCTGGAGTAACTCTGACGCTGTGTATACTGTTGAAAGAAAGTGTAAGTAGCAGAGGTGAAAGAGATATTTTCCCCCTAAGCTGACTTTAGGTGCGAGTAGCAGTTGTCAGCAACAGATGAACGTCAGTTAAATGGAGAGTGGAAAGCCGTTCTCAACTTGGGGCGGATGCCACAAAGAAGGGAAAGTTATGTTGTGGAAAATACCCAACACTGCTAGCAACACATTCGACCCCAGAGCATTTCTCTCTACATTAAGACGAATCCACGGTCTAAATTCTGTAAAAAAATATAGTCACCTTTGCCTTGAGAAAAGTTCTGACCTGGCTCTGCTCTCTTTCCCCTCTCTCCCACTCGCTCGGTGACTTCCAGATGCTGCTGCTGCTGTTGCTGAGTGTTGCGCCCGTTGGTAAGTAACTGTCTCCACGGCTACAGTCACTATGGCGCGAGGGGGTCTCGAGGCAACTGTTGCTACCCTCGAATGCCTACGTCAGGGCCCTCACTATGCAAGGGAGGGGCCAAAGGGACCCGAGCCACGCCCAGTTAAAATAAAGCTGTAAATCTGATTTGAACCACGAGGAGGCGGTCTAAGATAGGGGACCGGTGGAAGTATATAATTCACATAAATTCAGTTTAATCTTCATTTCTCTCTTCAGATTGACATAAATTATGTTTATGATTTATTGTATGTATCGCATGTATTTGTAAGTATCAAATTCAGTTATGTCACAATGATTTTTGTTGAGTTAAAACTACAAAATATCATATTTTTCATTAAACTCCTTATAATTTACTCACTTTCTTTGATGATATCCAGCTATTCCAACAGGTAAAGTTCCCATATGTTACACTTTCTCAGTGTTTTAGTTTTGATATCCATCAGGCCAACTACAGGTAACATATTGTAGCTGTGCTGGGAGCGCGGCTAAAGTCAGTGACTGTATATTTGTGACATCACAAGGTTACGGAAAGTTATGGAGGTTTGTTCAAAGGCACACTTTCGGCTTTATGCAATTCTCTGTGTATTAAGCATTTTGATACGTTCACTATTATCAATATAGCATCTAGATCTGCTTTGCAAGCAAAAGAGACATGGAGATCTCTCTTTCTGCAATATGGCACCTTTAAGTTCCAAAAGAGGAAAGCAGCAAAGGCCCAACATATTTGTAAAACTTTTATTATTTTAGATTTACTTTTGCTCTCAGCATTATTCTTCTATTTACAGGGTTTTTGAGCAATTTTATAATTTCATCTTTTTAAATTATTAACACAATTGTTTTCAATTTTAAAAAGCCTCCTATACATACATTATTCATACATATTCTTCTTCTATTTCCTTTTCTTCATGCAAGAGCGCAGCCAAGCAGCCTTGTCTTGCTGCATTTCATATCTCCAGCACGTGGTGGCAGCATATGTCTATATTGTGACACAAGGTGGCCACAGTGTGTCAGATGAATAGATTACTTTGTCAGGTCTTCCTGATAAAAGGAAGACAAATGCTTTACTGAGATACTGTAGATAAAAGGTGAAACAACAATAGGTGTGCTACCCTGTAATAAATATAATGATTTGTCAATGTAAACACTGGCTCAACATTAGTCAGTTTACATAAGAAATTATGAATTCATCAAAAGTCAATTCCTGGAGCCACACCTTACAGGTAACTTGGGCCAATCCTGGCCAGCTGTCTGAGGACATATTGTTTTGTCATTTTAAGCATTACAGAGAAAACAGCTGTCAATCCACATTTATGTGTGTCCATTTATTAATTTTCTTGCATTTTGGGGGTTGGAGAGTGAGGTTGATAAAAGATTCATATAGTACCAAAGAAAGAAAGGGCCTAATGAGGACACTGAAATTATGTCTTCTTCTTTAGGAGCTTTTTGAGGAGGGTTAAATCTTATCACAAAACTAACACAGCGGGTATTTTATGAGGCTATTCCGGTATTTTAAACAAGATATTTTAAACAAGATATATTTAAATTTGGCAGCTTTTAGGCTAAAACAAATAAAATATTAAGATATTCAGCCTATGAAAAGAGTTATATATATATTTGAGATTATATTATACCTTCTGTGGCACTGGAGGGAGTTTACTAGTTTGAAATAATAATCAGTGCCTTGGCTTGCTCTTTAGACTTTTAACACAAAGTCTCCATTACACACTGGAGGAGTTTGAAAAAAAGTGGGCATTTAAGAGGCAGGCGGGTCTAATGAAAAACACTGATGGAAATTTTTGACCCATAGTGGAAAGCAGGATATGACCAGACCATAGTGGTAAAACCAGGACAGCTCTGCCTCTGCTGCTTCGATTTTGACCAGTCTTTTTTTAATCTGCCTCTTAGTCCTCATAATTGTGCAACACAGCATTACTGGACTGCACTTTTGAATTTACAGGAAAATATAAATGTATAGCCAATTAATTGAAATTTATCCAATGCAGACATAAGAAAGAGGTCATTTAAGACAGAAAGTAAAAAAAATACAAATGAGTCTATGGTGATTGAGGGTTGAGCTCATATGGAAGACAGTTTCACACATATACAGCTCTTATGGCCTTTTGATTCTGACCTGAGATTCAAGTTATTCCAGATATTTACTACAAGTAACATGAATGCAATGACATTTGGCGTTTGGTTTGAGAACCATGGATATGATATTTGATAATCAAAAGCAGGTTTACAATGTATAAAATATCACAGACTTCAATCATTTTGTCCTTGTCTGAACAGCACAGATGTTCGCTTTACAGTCAACAGTTGCACTTCTTCATTGAAGAAAGTTTATGTGCAAAATATTTTAGTGGAGGTGCATTCACAAAAGAGATTTTTACTTATTTATTTTTTTAAACTTAAATCTCATCACATATTATCACATAAGTCTATGTTATATTTAGATGGGAGTTTATATTTAAATATTCTCAGATCCATTTATTAGAAACCTCTTTTACCTCGTTTCTTGCTAACAAGACCATGTCCAAATGATGTTTTCAAAGCAGAATGTGGTGCAATAACAAAGTCTCTAATAACGATGTTTTTTGTTTGTTTGTTTGTTTGTTTTTTTTACCTTTTTGTTGATTTTGATTTCTCACTTATAAATGTACAATTTATTTAATATATACTTAATATATAAGGTACTGTGATCCCAGGATGGTATGATGCTGTCTTTGCCTTTGGGACAATAAAATATGAAACATTTAGAGACAATATCTTCCGTTTTCAGGAAGGGCAGTGGTTGTACTGGGTAGACTTGGACCTATGGCATCTCATATATTATTAGTTTTATTTCCCTTAATAATGCATCTTTGTTTGTTAGCCATTGAATAAATGTAATTTCTTTACACATGTGTAATATATATATGAACATACAGAAATAATACATAGCCTAATAGCCTACATATCTGTTTAACAGTGTTTACAGTTTACAAAACTCAGACAGTATACTCAGTGTGACGTGGTGAATGTGAGGGGGGAGACTAAAGCTGTAAAACTGACTGACTGTTTCAAACAGGTGTCACAGAGCAGCAGTTCAACCTACCTCACCATGGATGTGACCCTCTGCCATTAAGAGGAGTGCTCATTCGCTGACACACTCACAACCATTCACAGTCACCAAAACAAAGAGTCTCTTCTTGTGGTAAGTCATGCTTTTGATTTATTATCAACATTTGGTACTTATTTAGGTTATCATTCATGCCTCTATCTTAACATCTGTCCAGCATCAGGCTTCATACTACTAACTTTATCTAGTAAGGTGTTATTTTTATGTATCAGTTAGCTAGATATGGTAATTATTGTTCTTGGTTTATCTACTAAAAGATTTCTCTTATATCTTAAAATTTGAAACACATTAAGCTACTGAGACTTCCTGTCTTTTTCAGATTATTACTAAGCATTCAACAAGTCACAACAGTCTTTAACATTGTTATACTATCAAACCCTTCTGGGACCTTTAGTCTTTGGATAACAACAATATAATTTTACTGTCCTGTAATTTTACTTACTGTTTACACACTGAGATTATATATTAAAAACTCTTGAGCACCATATAAAACGTGATGCATTGTTATGGATTAAACTACCAAACAGTATAAAATACTTGAAATTATTCTCACCTATGACAATATTAAGGCTCATAACATCCCACCCAACACATGATCCAATAATATAAAATAACAATAATAATACACTGGGGGAAAAAAGCCATCGTGACTCTGAAGTAATTTAAGTACATTTTTGTGGCAAATACATTTCTACTTTTAATAATGTTATTAAGTGTTTTGACAGAGGGGTATTGATTTTGGAGTATAGTTTTACTATAGAAGATCTGAATACTTCCACTACAAATCAATATACTTTCATGTTTGTCATGAACACATAACATATAGTTTTGTCTTTGTAGATGAGATGAGAAATATCTCCATTAGCTCAGTAGACAACCTCTATATCTCATTATAATATCTAATTCATAATAACCAGTGTACATTTTATCAATGAAGCTTGATATTTGATCGAATACAAAAGTATTAGCCTCATACCAAAAGTAAAAATGCTCATATTTCAAAGTAGCCCATTCTAGCATAATGTATATTGTATTATTGTATTACTTTAATATTGCAGTTGGTAAATATTGGGCCAATTTTAATTTATTTATACAACCTGCATATTTCATATATGTATTTTACTTTATATACTGCTGGATAGTGTGTTCCCCCTGTAAGAAATATTTGCCGTTGAATTGTAGTGGAGTAGAGATATAATGAAACAGAAAATTAAAATACAAGTACAAGTACCTAAAAAAGGATAGTACTCTCCACCAGAGATAATTTTATAGCACTGCCTCAGTAGCCTCAGCAGAGCGTGGGATGACAAGAGAGGATGTGACTGACCGAGAATAACCTCAGTGCAGGGTGCATCAGCACTAAACACATCCTGCAGCATTGCAGCGTTTGCGCATGGGTAGATTGGATCAGCTGGCTTCTGGTTGTCATGTGATGCTGTGGTGTGGTGGCTCCGCGCTTTCGTCTCTCGTGGCAATTGGCTGAGCCTGATCTTTCTATTGAGTAGTGATGGCACACATTTCATGAAGTCATTTGAGCATCTGCACATGTGGGATATTTTCAGACTGATCTTCAGAGAGAAGCCACATGAAAATAAGCAGAACGAAAACACCTGTTTAAATTGATGTCATGTGCATATACAGACACATCTTTTACATTGTAAGTGTATGTAAATGTATTTTCATTTTGACATGGAATAACCTTATTATACATAAAAGTAGTGGCATAAAAACAATGTTCATTTCACATTTTAACAGTCAACACATTTTTTCTTGTTTTTACGCCTTATACTTTAAGGAAGGAAACATGTGCTTCTGCTTCCTCTACTTGAACTACTCAACCTTTTGAACGGCGGAGGCGGGAGTTTAGGGGAAATTGTGTAAAGGAAATTCCTTTTCTAACCCTATCCCCACCAGTGAGACTGAGTTTTTCTAACCTCTGCTGCTGCTTGAGTGTTTGATTAATGATTTTTTTTCTGTATGTATCAATGCTGACTTACTCTCATTTGGATTTACCCACAGAATTAAGTGAACACAGTAAATTAATTCATATCTGTGAATCCCCCAGAGACAGGCAAGTTTACGAGGGGTCATGACCTTTTTTTTCATGCCTTTATGCTCATAGTAGTAGTATTAGAAGTATTGTGTTTGCCAAGAGCAAACATTTCTGCTATAGGCAGTTCATGAAGTTCAGTTTCTCTTGCTGCACTTATTTCCTCTTGCGAGCTGCTGTCTTTGTTTTAGTACCCTGTATATCAGGTCACAGCTCAAGAGAACAAGAAGTACAGGATTGCCTGTCAAGCTGTATTATTAGGCTGACAGCTTTGATTTTTAGTCTGGGAGCTAAAATTAGGTTTGCAAACATATGAGTAACACTGCAAAATGCAGTCAGTCAGGAGAGACTTCTAGGTTGCTGCAGTGACTCACTTGTTTAGATGTATTTATTACTGCACACAGCAGTGTTTTTATTTTGATTAGACGCTTTATTATTCATAACTTGACATTATTATTTTGCAGTTGTAGAGCAAGTATTCAGATCCTTTACTTAAATATCAATACCACAAATTAAAGTCCTGCATCGATGTCAAAAGTACTAAATGCAGAGAAATGACCCCTGTGACTGCTGCATTGTTAAATATTACATCAGTAGATCATTACTGTTTCAGCTGTTTCTTAACCTTTTATTTATTCAGGAGAGTTTCACTGAGAGCAATGCTCTCTTTTTCAGGTATACCCTGATTAAATTACAACACGGTTGCACATTCACAACTGGAAGCTGCCCAATACAAGCACAGTCTGATTCTACTGAGGAGGTCAAGGGCACCTCAGTGGAGGTATTAAGGGAGAGGCGAGCACCACCCTGACCTATCCGCCCAATCTGGGGGAGTGAACCGACTACTTACGGTCATAACCTCGCTTCAACTTTCACTTTTAGGCCATCTGTAAGTGGAGCCATTTTCTATTAACCATTTTAAATATGCCAAACCACCAAATCAGTTAAGTCTAATTTAACACAAGAAAAAGCAGCAAATTCTTACATTTGAAACCTTGAAATTACATATTTGCTTTAGCAACTAAGAACTATTCACCCAATATTTGTTGATTAGTTTTCTTTTCAGTCCAATAATTGATTAATTGTTTCAGCTCTAGTTGTCTATGCAGTTGAGTGATTTAATCTAAACATGTGCATCGTATTTTATGAGCTCATCATATGTATAGAGCATATATTGGGGGTAAAGAGCTGAAATAATTATGATAAATATAAACCATCAAAATTCATTTTCAACTATTTTGATGATGGATTAAATGCCAAAATTTGCTTTACCGCCTTGTCCAATATGAGGATTTGCTGTTTTTGTCTGTTTCATGTCATTGTAAATTGAGTATCATTTGGGATTTGGACAGCTCGTCGGATAAGACAAAATTACCTTGGACAGCAATGTAAATTTTCACTATATTCTGACAAAATGATGAGTCGATTCATTGAGAAAATTATCTGCAGGCGATTCCATGGTGGAAAATGCAAAGAATAATGAAGATAAACGTATAGTATTTTAATAATGTAGGACACAGGATGTGGGCGTGTTTGCACTGTGCATAAGAATAATTGCAGTCAGTGGAAAGTCATAAAGCCAGCGCAGCTGCACTTGTAATCTCTGCTAAGAAACGTTTGTCCGGGAGTAACCTCAGCCTGCATATCTGCAACGTGTGTTTTGAGTGTGTGTTGAGTGTGTGTTGAGTGTGTGTGTGTGTGCAGGCGAGTATCTCTGTAGGGGGATGGGTTTCAGTTTCATAGCATCATCTCTCAAGAGTTTATATATGTAAGTGTGTGTGTGTGTGCAGCCTCCCCTCCCCTCTTTATCTTACTCATTTGGCTTGCGTGACCTTATATGGAAAATGGGTCTTGTGGTGTGAGCAGTTTCAGCCAATCAGGTTGCTCCGGGATGATGGAGGGTTGCGTGGAGGAAGCCGGCCGGCCTGTCTGGGTGGGGTTTTCAGGGGGAGGGACAAACCCGAGCCGGCTTCTGTTTGAAAATGAATGATAGCCTGCTCGAGTTGTAGAAACGGTGGTTAGCTGGCGGATTTCGGCGTGCTTAGCGGCAAATAGAGCATCTTACAAGACAGAGAAAGAGAAAAAGTGGACGAAAAGCTTCAATACAAACCGGGGGAAGAAATAGTTTCCAGTAATGAAACGTGAGTACCTCAATTTACACGTGTATGTCAGGTAGAAAGAGATGTACGCTTTCACTTAGACAGATCAGGTTTGGTAGGAAACCGGTTGGTAGTGATCACTGAGAAAACAGCTTGATTTAATATGAATTAAGATCAGTTAAATCCTCATATTTTGTGTCGTAGTCCCACTTATCATTTGGCTGATATTAAATCTACGTTTGTAGTTTAATGGAGCTCATTTTCAGCCTGATTTTTTCTGCTTTTCTTTAGCTGTGATTCACATGAATTTAACATGTATTTCAAGATGAACCGTATGTCTCAGTCACCTTCTCCTCAACATGTGGACAGCTGCCTTCTTTGAAAAGGGTGTAACCCAACCACCAGATTTAAAGTAGATCTACCATGAAAGGGATGTATTTAAAGCCTTGCCCCATTTTTATATAATTTAATTGTCAGCAGTGGATCAAAATGTTAGGCTTGGCTGTTTTTTAATGAGGATGCTGAGGATCACGCCCAGTCTGCTTCTAAGAGGCAGCAGACTGGTTTAATGTTGACGTGGATCGATCAGAGGATCGAGGTACTGATAGAGCAAACAGTTGATCTCACTGTTTTCAGCGACAACATCAGGCCCGGAGAGACGAGGTGGAGGTGGATGTGGACGTTATCTTGGACAAGAGGAGATGATGCATGAGAGCAGAAAGACAAAGCTGAAGGGAGGGGTGGGGTTCTGTCTGGTCTGTTTGACAGGGGATTAACATAACTGAAGTTTACAGGCATGGCTGCATTGTGTTTTTGGGGTGTCCCGTGTTTGGTTTGAAGCATTCATGTTTTTGGTTGATGATGAGGTTGTGACGGACACCTACCACATTAATCAGATAAAACAAACAAGTGTTTGCAACTGTTGCATTTCTGGATCGAACAGCTGCTCTACATTCATAATCCTCTCCTGATTGCATGAATACAGTTGCAATAATGATGTCAGTTTGCGCAGCGCTTAAATCCAGCAGATCATTCATGCAGGGCTTTAGTTAGGTTGGCACATGACAAGGAAATGCAAGCGGGGATGCAAATAATACTTCCTGTCCAGCTGTTTTGATAATCAGTTCACAGTTTGAGTTGTCTTTCTCTGTTTAAATTCAAGACATTTCAAGGCGTCACCTTGGTTTCTGTGGAAACTGTAAAGGCCAGTTTTAATTTCACACATTTAGTAGACAAAACAATGAATAGATCTGTATTAGTGGTGGCTGACCTGGTCCAATAATAACATCACAATCTATTTAATCGCAATCACACAATCCACAATCTAAATTGCGATGTCTTTTTCTCATTTGGAAATGCCTTGTAGACTAAAGCCAGATTTGAAATAGCCTATAAATTTCTCTATCTGCACCATTTAAATGCAATATTGCATTAAAGATATTATACAAGTGATTCAAATCTGAGTTTAATCCAAGTTATAAAATAACATAATCGTCCAATCTTGTTCTCAAATCAGTTTTTCAATAAGATTATGTGAAGTTTGGAAACAAGTAAAGAGACACCATCATGGACACCTTAGATCACGATCTCTATATAAACGTCAGATAAGCCATCACTGATCTACACTGGAAATAATCATTAGCTGCAGCCTTACTTCCCAAGAGACCATAGGTTTGCTCGAGAGTGAAAAAGTGAAGTGGGAAAGGTCACAAATGAAACCCATTGGGTGATACCAGTAAACCATTACAAGATTTCAGGAAATAGATCATGACAAGTGAAAGTGAGTTAACCACACGAGATTTTATTTTTGGACAGAATAACTCAGTTAACCCTTAAAGACAAATGAGTGATGTTGTATAACATCACTGCCTGACAAGAAGCAGGGGGTTGTCACCACGGAGCTAAATCAGAGGCAGTAATCTTCAGCTTTTATACGTGATCTAAACGTGTTGTGCTCATGTGATGATGGTTCATCGGACCAAAAGGGGAAATAAAGAAGGGGTAAGGAAGAAATAGCCTTGGGGTTTTTTCCCAGCATGATATTTAAAGCTATATTCGTCCAGACTTGGAGGGTAGAAGCGACTGAACCTTTTCTCAAGATCAGTGTCACATCCCTCAGCCGTCCCATCCTTTGACCAAAACAATGAAAGAGCCAAGAGAGAAAAAACGAGGAGGAGGAGGAGGAGGAGGAGGAGGGGGGTTAAAATGTCTGCTCAAACCATACCCCATCAGTTCATCTTGCTGCCTCCACCTTCAACTCCCTATTAATGCTGCTGGAAACCCACATCCACTCCCAGCTGTGTCCTAGAGGAATCTGCAGCTGTATTGGAAGTCCGAGATGAAGTAAAATGGTTGCTTTGCAGGGTGGGATCACCTCGTGACATTTGTTCCTCTTGGCTGCAAGACCTTCTGGCCACCGTAGGACTCACAAAATCATAAAATGCCCTTGGGGTCAGCTGGCTGCTCGCCACATGACTGAAGAAGAATTGATTTTCTTTTACAACAGTGGTGTTTTGAGGTGATGGCTGCTGATGCCAAAAAAATCAGGAATGCCGTCAATGTATGTTCTGCCATTTTAGATCAATAGATAGATGAATTTCCACTTAATCTGTTTTTGTAGTTTTTCGTGGAAGGCGTGTTTGGCAAATATGTGTCAAAACTCTTAAGCCTGATGGAAAATATTTTCGTTCCTGTTCTCTGACCTCGCTGGAGCCTGTGTTTTTTTCCACTTGTCCGAGCTCAATTATCCCTGACAGTGGAGTCATGATAGGCTGCTGCCACAATAGGCAGACGAAGCCGCTGGTATGTGTTTTCAGCTCACTTAAATAAACAGGCGGCAGCAGAAGCTCAGACCAAAGAGGGGGCTTGAATGAGAGGGAGCGTCACGGAGGTGTGGGGTTGGATGGTGGCCGTGTTGGTGAAGGTTTATTGTTTAGGAGGCCTTGATGCGTTTCCTGTGATGAGGTAATGGCAAAAGCATGAAAGGATTCTCCCTCCAACTCCAACTCTGATCTCATTTTACACACTAACACATGAAAATGACTCAGGGCCCGTTGCTTTGTCTGTCTTTGACGAAATCTGGTTTTATTTCATTGATCAGATTAATTTGTATGTACGTGGTACTTTAAATAGATTTTGACTGGGCAGAGCAATGGGACATTCTTTTTAAAGGGTGTTATGTTCACCAAGAACGGTAATGAAAGGCAGTCTATTCATCGCAGCAAGACAATGTTATCTCAGTGTTAGCTCAACTCCATATGGTCCTCACACTGTTGCCATACAACCAAATTTTGTCAACAGAACAGTCGTAGTATAGACAAAGACAATATTTGCCAGGCACCTCGTAAACTCGGCTAGATGAAGTTAGACCTAGTGGTTGGCCTTCGAGGGATTTACTGTTCTGCATTCATGCACATTACAGTTCTTCTTGTGTGTATTTCTTCAGCCAGTCATTTATTTAGTCGTAATGTCTGAATAACTGATTGTAAACTGCACGAGACAGACGAAAAAAAACCAGGAATGGATGTCTAAACTACTACAACTGATCTAAAAAAGTCATGTGACCAGGTGCCAACAGCACTCAGGCGTGAGTCTTGTGAGGACTAGAGGACACTGGCTGTCACACATCAGTGTTACTCCCTCGCAATTAGACAAGTCAGGTGTCCTCTCATAGCTCAATACTGACTACTGTGTTGTGGATACATGCTACAAAGATGACCCACCATGATTCAACAAACAGATCCACATTAAAGTGCAAAAGATGAGATAAGTTGATTGATAGACAACAAACCGGCAACTGTTTCCTAAGCACATATTCCATCCATTCTGTGGGGATGTGCTGATTTTCAGTGTTATATATCATTGTAAACTGAGTATCTGTTAGATTTGATGCTGTTGGTTGGACAAAGGAAGGTATTCAAGACGTTACCTTGAGTTTTAAGACATTTGAACAGGCATTTTTCACAATTATTTGGCTCAATAATAGAAAAGTTCATGGATTCATTGAGAAAATAATCAAGGGTTAATCAGTGATGAAATAATTCAGTAATTTCAGCCCTGTATTAAATGATAACAGGCAGTGAAATGGCTCAGAGACCTCCCTGAGGAGATTTTTGTTGTTGTTGGGAGATACTAAACTTTTTTTTCCCGGATGCTTGTGATGTATTTGTCTAAAAATACAGTAGCTAACAAGCCCTGGCGCTCCTCTCTTTCAGTGACCGCGTGTGAACCCACCGCCATGTCTGAAGCCGTGGTGATGGAGCCTCCCAGAACAGGCGGCTTCCTGGAGTCATCCTGCGGTGCGGGAAGCAGCGCCGCTTCCCTTGATGACGGCATTGTGGATACAGCAAAGTACGTCCAAGCAAACACATCCAAAACACCGTGACACCACCGTCTCGTGTATAGAGCTTTACTTCCCAATCTGGGTGTTTGGAGATGAATCTGTGGGGTCATAGTGTAATAATAATAATAAGTTACATGAGAAGAACAAACACATTGTTCTGCTCCATGATGGCAGACAAATATACCACCCAGGACAGAGCTCCAGTGCTCAGAAGTAATAGTTCACATAATGTTAGTAATTCTGAAGCCTTGTTGTGTATAGAATTACATTCATATCAGTGTAATTATAGTGGTTTCATCACTTTTGCTTTGTTCTTGTAGCTTTAATTTAATAAGGTGATGTTTACTTTGAAGCTGGTATCATGAGTGTTTACAAGATCCACAGCTGAGATGAAGGTATAATGTGTACTTTCAAGTTTGATGATGAATATAACAGTGTGTTTGGAGCCACAGTTTTACCCGTATGACTCAGTCCAGGGTCGAGTTCCTGCCTTTGGTTTTCCCCTTAGGATGCGACTGTCACTTTGGGAATCCACTCTCCTGTGTTAAGTGACGTGTTTTTTCCTTTTCCTTTTCTGCAGCGAGTCTTCAGAGGAAGAGTCCACAGGGGAAAAGGAAGAGGAGATTGGTGCACATAATGAAGTCACCTGCAGCGCAGAGACAGAGACAGAGGTCCCTGCTGAACACGCCTCAAACGCACAGACAGGTGAGGGTTGAAGGAAAAACCCGCCGAGGTCGAGGGTGTTTACTCTTTCTTCGTGCCCTCCCAAAAAAACTAACACTTGTGACGGTGGTGCAGCTGGAGATAAGCAACATGTACGCACGTACTGGGCTCTATTCCCAGTCGGATCCAGTCACTTTGTGGTCTCTGAAGTGAGGGTTAGTGACTTTAAAAAAAAAAAAAGTATTTTCTCTGAACCTTTTTCCTGAGGAAGTCAGCCGAACATTAGGTCTCACATTTTCTGGCAGAACAGTTTGACTTTGCTTTTCCTGCCTTCAGACTCCACTTTGACATTCCTTCCTGTCTAAGTCAGTGAGGGCAAAAAAACCCACGTACTTCTTATTTATTTTTTGTTTGAGTTATGCAAAATTTCATTTTGACTATGAAATGAGGCTGACCTAATTTTCTTAAAATTCCAGTGATTCAGGTTGATAGCTCAACTAGTAAAGGGCGTGCCACGTGGACAAATGCGAAGTCGGGGTTTGAATCCAGCCTGCAGCCCTTTGCTGCATGTTGTCCTTCCTCTATTTCACTTTCCTCATTCTCTGCATCTGTCTCAAATAACCAAATGAAGGCAGTAAAAGGTTATTTAGATTAACAGGATCCACTCACAGGAGCCTTCATAATTACCACCAAGTCAGCAGAGCAGTACATCTTAAATAGGTTATTATATTAGTGTGATTTCATAGAGTTCTCCACTTAAATCATCTTTTCAGTTCTTAGTTACTGAATAAAATATCACTAACTTAATTTAAACCTCTCACGTGCTCTGTGTGCTGATAACCAGCTGTTTGATGTCAGGTCATGAATCCGTCATTTAGTTCATCCATCTGCATTATGACATATTGAAAATATCCTGCTGGCTGCTGATTCAGTGACACATTCTTCTTTCTGATTGTAAACAACAAGATGGACATGGTGCTTTCCCCTCTGCTAATCAACAATCTACTGCTTTTTACAACTTGGCTTCTATTTTTGTAGCTCTGGCCATTGGTTCTATCGCTTATGATAATTTTGGAGTCACCAAAATTATTGCTCTGAATGTGGCAACATCGCTAAAAATAGGTGCAACGAGTGAGAAGATGATCAGACAGACTGTGAACTAGCCAACACTTTAGTGACTTTATTTGAACATTAAACCAAAGGTTAGCGCACTGAAAATGTTGCTGATAATCCCTCACTGCACTGGAAACTGAGCGCACACAACAGCTATCACCAGTGTGTGCCAGGAAGTCGCCCATATTGTTTAGATTGGGGGTTGTTATTTCACTGTTTGCTCAGTGAGTTTGGCTAACAATCATCTTTTACAAACCTATATGAGGATCTGACTGCTCGAGGTTTCTCACCAATTACTTATAAGACTTGTACTTACTTCATTTATAGTAAAAAAATAATAATACACTTTATTTGTTTGTGCTTTTCAAGGTGCACTAAAACACTTTACATAAAAAAACGAGTGACAGCTGTTTATTTGGACATTTTTAACCCTATAAAAAAACAAAGAAAGGTGTAATGTGCCAGGATCTTTGCAAATGAAACATTAGAGGGGAGAATACTGTCAATAAGAGGAAGACATCATATATGTGACTGTTTTGCCAAGGGCTTAGATCAGCATCATTTGCTTAGTGTTTATCTCCAATATGACACATACAGGGTATCTGTCTGTCTCACATGGAGTTCTGCATGTTTCTTTAAAAAGAGATCTGTCATTGAAATCTCCTGGCGACCCTTTGCTTATTTTTCTGAATGCCTTTTTCTTCTAGTGAAAGCCCAGCGCCCAAACTCACTGTCGGTGACAGCAGCAGGGGAGCTCGGCCTGTGGACGTCACAGGGGGATGCACAGGTGAAACTGAGGATGGGAGACACCGGCCTGGCTGCTGAGACGCCTTTGACCATCAACCAGATGTTTACCTCAGCCGTAGAACGCTTTGGCGACTGTTTAGCTCTGAGCTGGAAGGAGGGCGAGCAGCAGAAGACCCTGAACTACAGAAAATACTACGAGTCCTGCCGCACGGCTGCCAAGAGCTTCCTTAAGGTAGGTTTTTATCTACTGGTTAATCGAGTATAAATGGAAGGACACACACAGTAAGTCAGGTTTAGTCAGGTTTACTGGAAACCAAACCCAGAACAGATCAACATGTAAATGATGGAAAAGTTTGTGTTGCGCAAGTAGAGAGTTTCCTCAGAGAAGTTTCCTGTGAAAATATAGAAAACTTAATTACACAACACATTTAAAAATAAAGAGAGAAGTGTCTGTAAATTCTCTTCACAGAGAAAAGCACTTCTTATTTTAGCCCACCCTCAGCAAAAATTCTCTCTCTGTGTCAAAAGGTCCCTTTTAAACAATCGACCTCTGTTGTCATAGTTTTTAAGTCTTGTGTCGGTGCATTTGATTTCATGCCAAGTCAGTCTAGACAACGCACAACACAGCGCAAAGGAGTCTGTCTGAAATGTCAGTGCAGCAGCTCTGGACAGGCCTCAGCTGTTTCGCACAGGACACAGCGAGTTATTGTTCATTGTGAAATCCAACACAGTTAGCACGGAGACTCAGCAGGAGTTATGGACACATAAAGACTCACACGTGTCTCTCTGTGGTTATTACCAACCTGAGCACACGTGCTGACATATACAACGTAAACTTGTGACCTTTGCTTGTTTTAGGTCTAAAGGTTTGTGATGCAAAGCTCGCAGCGTAACAAAGAATTCTCTCAGCCGTTGACAAAGCGCGCTCAAGTCAGCGATGGGGTCACGTTTCCATCTGCGCGAGTCGAGCTTCACATTATGTGACATCTGTTATGAAAGACATTAAAAAAAAGCTCGTTGCTATCAGTTTCCATGATGGCAGTCTTGTGTACATTTGGCTGTATATCTGTTTCCATAGTAACAGGTGCCATGGCAATGCAATTCAAGCAGCCCTGAGCGCTGATCAACAGATCAGTTCATAACTGTCTCCACATGTTTGAGGAATAAAGACAAAGACAGATTTCAGTGCATGTTTGATAATCTGACTTTATAAAGAGTACAGTTTTTTTTTTCTGTTCTTCTTTATTTTCATTAAGATGAAACTTTACAAAGATCTGTTTATTTCTATAAAATAAATTAAAGAGGGGGTGTCACAGAGGCTTAGGAGATGAGATGTGTACTACATAAACTGCAATGTCGCCTAGTTTGAATCCAGTTTGCTGTCTGCCTCTCAACTGCTGTCCGACTGTCTTTTAAATCTTTAAAAACAAGAACACGCACAGCACTGTTGCACCTAAATTATAAACTGAGAATGTTTGCGCAGGATATCCCAATATTATTTTTAGGACTAGTTAACAGGGCGTTGTTTTATTTATACTTAAAGTATGTTTTTGTTTTTCTACAGCTTGGTTTGCAGCGCTACCACGGCGTCGGCATCCTGGGCTTCAACTCCGCTGAGTGGTTTATCGCTGATATCGGAGCCATTTTGGCAGGGTGAGTTTATGTAACTGTCAGTGATGAGTGAGTGAGTGTTGCTTCACTCACAGCTTCATTGACAGCTGTGGATTATGTAGTGAATGTCTGCACGTCTTCCACACCTGAGTGGTGCAATCAAAGGCTTGAGGTGTCAGTAACCCTGGGTGTCATTCAGTTCAGCACGTAGCCTCTTAGACACCTTGATTGATAGATTAGACAAATATGCACTTAACAGGAGGCTGATGAACTGATTTACTCAAGTACTCGACTTGTAGTGTGATTTTAATCATCGCACAACCCTTCAGATTTATCTTGTAATCCTTTGGAGGTGTCTGTGTTGGGAATAACTGGACTGAACTTGTTAACTGTATTAAAAACAGTCCAGACACGCTCCATCCTGAGCTGTTACAACAGGAAACTGCTGCTTATACGTTATACAAGGGCCAAGTATATTCACTTTTGATACTTAAGTACATTTTGACAGACTTTTACTTGTTGTGTTGGTACTTTTGCTTCAGTTAAGGTTTTGAGTGCTTCTTCCACCACTGATAAACTGTGTGCAGATCATATAACAGCAATCACAACCCTCTCCTCTGCTCTGATTGCATAAATACTCAGCGTGGATGCTCCCCGACAGGAATCAAACCTTGTGATTCATTCAACGAGCTAAAACAGACCAAAGAATCGACTCCCACCCCGTTTTTTAACTAAGAACCTACGCTGTTGATTTGTCACAGACAGATTTGCCTCAACTGAGCTCCTCACATCACCAAACATGTGTTGCATAGCATTTGGGTTTATGTCATGCCATTCTTCTTGTGTGCTAAGAGCTGTAACACACATGTTGTTACTGATACTTTTTGTGGATTCCCCAGTTTCCCACGCAGAGAATGTATTGAAGCAACTGTCAACCCGTCAAGCCAGTCCTCATGAGCCAAACCACAGATTTAGCTTAATAAACTCAGTAGTAGACTCATGCTTACGGCTGGAAGTCAAAACAAAAAACATTTGGATTAGGTCTTGCTTGTCTTATTAGAAGATGAATGCACTCAAGGTATTCTAACGAAACAATGCTGACCTAGCAGGTCGGGTAGTTTCGGTTGTCACATCTTCACTCGGAATGTAAGAGTTAAAGCGCAACAAAATATCAGGCTTGGTGTGATCAAAGCTGAGAGCACACACACAATGGAGATGGTTTTCAGGTCTTACTGTTCTCTGGAATACATGAAATATCTTGTACAGCAGGTTTCTGCCAGAGTAGCACGCAGCGTTTCATTTTAATCTGTGTGTCGGTAAATGTGAAAGGGAAACTTGCTCAGTCTGACAGGTCCTTTTGTCTGTTGCAGCGGGTTTGCTGTGGGCATCTACACCACCAACTCTCCTGAAGCATGCCAGTATGTAGCAGAAAACTGCAAGGCCAATATCATTGTGGTGGAGAACCACAAACAGCTGCAGAAGATCCTTCAGGTGAAGATATGAATACAAATAAAGTTTACATGCCACATATCATGTAGCAAATCTGTCTACTGTGGATCACACACATGCTGTGTCCTGACTCCAGACTAACTACTACACTCTACAGTGTATATTACATTCTAGTCTTTATAGTATACTACTTTTACTTTTGAAATTAACACACTTAACCATTTTTATTACCAAAAAAATTATACAATACTCGACTGTGTCACTGCCTTTTAAAACGAAAGAGAGCACAAAATGTTCTTCCAGAAATACAGCAGCGGTTATTTTTTTCCTGGAGCTGCTTTTTTCCACACGCACAACAACAGCACACTGAAATATCAAGAGGTTTAGTCTTCATACTGACCGCTCTGAGTAGTCTTTCTCAGTGTGAACACACCACATACTTAAAGCCTGCTCAGAATTACCATAAGTAAGTGAAGAAAGGATGTGGGACACAATTGATTTTTGCATTCTTAATCTTTAACTGTTTCGACTGATCATTTTCTGTCATAAAATAATTACAGATATTTATAGCCAGCAGTGTAGAAATGACACAAGTCTTCTTGTCGACTATTGGCTGCAGTAAACCATTTACATTGTATTCTGTTTGTTCACAGGTTGAAGACAAGCTGCCACACTTGAAAGCCATTATCCAGTACAAAGATGCACTAAAAGAGAAGAGACCAAATCTGTACACAGTAAGCAGAACACAGTCTGTAGATGTACAAACATTAAAATATTTATTTAGTCCAGGAAGCATCATCTGAGTGTTTTTTTTTTGTTTTTTTGTTTGTGTGCTGCAGTGGGCCGAGTTCATGGAGCTCGGACGTGATGAGCCTGACGAGCCACTCGACGCCATCATCTCCAGCCAGAAGCCCAATCAATGCTGCACGCTCATCTACACCTCAGGAACCACAGGCCAGCCCAAAGGAGTCATGCTCAGCCATGATAATGTGAGTTACATGAGTGTTTTGACCTATGGGAGTAGTGAAGTGTCACATATTTGACTTCTGATGCTGACAGCAGAAACGCACTCACACAGTAGATGCAGGTGTTGCGCTGCTTGTTAGACAGGTCTCTGCATAGATACAGATCAGCAACGAAACCTCAAGGACAGATGTCGTGCTGTAGTCTAGTTACACATACACATTTTATTCCTGTCAAAGTTCAGTTATGGAGGCATAGAACACATATTAAGTTTACTCCTCCCTCCCTCAGCTAACATGGACCGCGCTCTCCACCAGCCGTCACGTGCGTCTGACAGACGCCACTCAGGCTCAGGAGTCTGTGGTCAGCTACCTGCCGCTCAGCCACGTCGCTGCTCAGATGGTCGACATCTGGGTCACCATGAGGGTCGGAGGGGCGACATACTTCGCTCAGCCAGATGCACTGAAGGTGAGATACAGCAGTTGTGCTAACACGTGGTGAACAGTACACAAACGCATAAAGACTACTCCTGCATGTTCATTAAAACAAGTTAAGTTGTAATGAAGGCAGGAGAGGCAGATAACTAAGAGTTCCAGTCAAAGTTAAAGGGATATCCTGAGTGTGTTACATAGACATGAACATGGAGCCTTTTCATGTAATAGAAATTTGCATCGTGTTGTGATAACAGATGTCTAATTTTCTGCTTATTTCCTCTAAATGAGAGCCGTAAACTGCATGTGATATTTGTGTCTAAAACTCGTGCTTTTTTTTTTTTTCAATCAGGGCTCTCTGGTAAACACCTTGAAGGAGGTTCGTCCCACAGCCTTTATGGGCGTCCCACGTGTCTGGGAGAAGATGCAGGAGAAGATGAAGTCCGTCGGAGCCAAGTCTTCGACTGTGCGCAGGAAGGTGGCTGCCTGGGCCAAAGATGTCGGTCTGCAGACTAATCTGACCAAGATGAATCAGTAAGTACACGTTATGAAGTTTCAGCTTTATTTAGATAAAAAAAAGATCCTGCTGCATGTGTGTCATGTTTTGTTATCTTGGCGTTGTTCATGACATTGCGTGTTTTAGTCATCATCTCTTCAATTCAGGGTTATATGAGCCTGTTTTAAGACATTACACAATGACTTTACAGTCATACTAATGGTTCTGTGAAGCTGTTCTTTGAACTAAATGCTAATGCCATGCTGCTTGCATGACTCAAAACACTCACACTTGCTGTTTTGTGTCCCCCCCCCCCTCTAAAGTGGGCCAGCTGGTCGCCCAACATTCAGCTATCAAATAGCCAAAAAGCTCGTGTTCAAAAAGGTCCGTAAGGCTCTGGGTCTGGACCGCTGCTCCAAGTGCTACACAGGCGCCGCACCCATCACCAAAGACACCCTGGAGTTCTTCCTCAGCCTGGATATCCCTGTGTATGAGCTGTACGGCATGAGTGAGAGCACCGGACCTCACACCATCTCCCTCCCTGATGCCTTCAGGCTCACCAGGTACTTTTCTCTTCTTACTTTAATTTGATTTGACACAGAATTTCTTTGCATTGACCTATTAGAGCCAATTCAAAACATGTGCTTGGTGGTGAATTCTAAGAATGTTGTTGTGTCCTGCAGTTGTGGTAAAGAGATCATAGGGTGCAAGACGAAGCTGCACAACCCGGACGAGGAGGGAAACGGTGAGATCTGCTTCTGGGGCCGCCACATCTTCATGGGTTACCTCAACATGCCTGACAAGACGGATGAGGCTCTCGACGCAGACGGATGGCTGCACTCAGGCGACCTGGGCAAACACGACGAGAACGGATTCCTCTTCATCACCGGAAGAATTAAAGGTGCTTATTCTGTATTCCTTGTAGAGTTAGATAACACTCAAACAGGGACATTTGCACAGGATCAAAGCTTTTACATCCATAAATTATGGATTCATTGTCCTTAGAGCAGTTCAATTAACAACAGTGATCAATGAAACCTGTCTGTTACTTAGCCTGTGCTTGTCCTTGTGTTTGATTTTAGAGCTGATCATCACAGCAGGAGGAGAGAACATACCTCCTGTTCCAATCGAGGATGCAGTGAAAGAGGCCGTGCCGCTGATTAGTAACGCCATGCTGATCGGAGACAAGAGGAAGTTTCTGTCTATGCTGCTCACCATTAAGGTAAATCTTAGAAGACCTCAGACCAGATACATAAAAGTCAAGATTTATAATGCCGCACCTACGCCTGGTTCTGTTTCATAAATCTCAATCCATGTAAGGAAATGAGGCTCCACACACAGTTTGCCTTAAAGGGATGTGGAAACGCACTTAATCACCCAAGACATATCGATACTTGTAGTCGCTCCACCCTTCATTAGATCTACCAGTGAGAAGGATGGCAATTTTTCTAGACTGTGCTGCATCAGCGAGGTTCTCAAACAGCACCAGCTGTCTTTATAGGCGACCATTATGCACAACTGTGGCTATTAATAGCTCCCTATTTATCACAAGTGCCTGTAAATCATCGATGATAAATGATTAATTTATAGAGAATCCATCTATACTTTTACATATATTTGTTGTCATATTGTAAATTCCTGTTTTATACCTTCTTGATATTACTTGTCTTCTCTTTTATTTTTCATTAACATAACAAATGATGGCCCAAAGGCAAATAATGAATGAAATTTATGAATGCTCTTTTAATTGAGATTTTACAGCTCAGAACAAGTCAAATCAACCTGAACACAATGTTTTACTACAAGGTTACATCTCATATTTCATGTCCACCTCAACATTTAACCCTTTAACTGTGTGCATGGCTGGTCTGAAGTATGCGCGACATGCACACATACTTCTTTCATGGCAGTTATGTGTGGAAACTGTATGCATGTTTCTGTGCATTCATATTGTTTATACATCTGGCCCCTGATGTACACTTTACAGCAAGCATGGTTCTGTTTGTCCACGTCAGTGATGAATCGAAGTCGAGGACAGCAGCTCACCGTAGTGTGTAGGGAAACACAGATGTAGATAACACAGGATGAAAGAGTGAAGTGTCAGATGGCGACTGAAGATGCGTTAGACTGTATCTTGAGAAGTGTATTTCAAAACTGGCACGGAGCCTTGTAAACATCCTCTCTTTATACCTTTTTTATCTAATCTCACAAAGAGTCAATATACTTAATCTTTCTTGACTGATAGCAGAAGGAGCAGCAAGCGCTGAGTTTTCTTTTCAGGTGCTGCCCTCTAGTGGTAAAACTGTAAGAAGATGTAGACTGCCCTCCAAACTTTAAATGTATTAATGCTTTAAGCTGTATGATAAAAAATAAATAAATGGAAATATTAGGCAATTAAACCTTTTGAAAATGTTTTCTCTGCAGTCTCAGGTGCATGCAGAGACGGGCGATCCAGAGGATGAGCTGACACCAGAAGCTGTTGAGTTGTGCCGGAAGCTGGGCAGCAACGCCACACGAGTCTCTGAGATCGGCGGCGGCCGAGACCGGGTGATCCACACCGCCATTCAAGAGGGAATCAACAGAGTCAACGAGAAGGCGACCTCCAACGCTCAGCGCATTCAAAAGTGGATTATTCTGGATCGGGATTTCTCGATTTCAGGAGGAGAGCTGGGTGAGTAAGGAAGTGCTGATCATGGGATCTTTATTCTGCAAGAAGAAGAATGTCACATGTCTAAAACCTTCAGAAACAAATATTTAACATATGATTCTTCTTGTTCCACAGGCCCTACCATGAAGCTGAAGCGGCCGGTGGTGGTGAAGATGTACAAGGAGCAGATTGAGAACTTTTATAAGGAGCTGGCAACTCCTACAACTCCAGACAACCCGCTGCCTCCTAAATAAAGCTGCTCCTCCACCTGCGGGGAGATCCAGACTATTTCCACCTCATTTATCCAGCATCTCCCTGCCGCCATTCGTGTAAAAATGTTTTGGTTGCCTTAAGTTTTGGTCGTTCCGTCATGGTTTACATATGTGTTTGTTGTACAAAAGGAAAGCAACAGTGAGAAGCCATTGTAAAATAGCTAATGAATAATTCAACTATTTATTTGGATATCGGACAGATGAAGTAGCTGCAGCTGTATGTAAGAAAATGTTTACTTGACATAGAAAAGACAGAGAATCCAAAAAATCAAATTCATATGATGGACTAAAAGGAGTCATTTGTGTTTTTGAACATATTAATTTATTTTCTGTTTGCCAAAGTTCACGCGGGCCAAAAAGGCTTCAAAGAAACGAAGTCTAAAATTCAGCGATCATATCCAGTGTTTACTGGTCTTTTACTTGTATTTGGTGGTTTTTCTCTTGTCTTGTTCTGAAGATATTACTCACTTATTTTGAACATTTGCGTATTGAACACGGGTGTATTGAAGTTTTTCATAACTAAGCATCCAAATTTTATTTTTCCATGCTGTAAAAACACGTCATTGAAGCCATATATATTGCCTTTTTTTGTAATTGTAAAGTCAGACTAATGTTCTGTATGCCAGCCTACACACCTGCCTGGTCCTGTTGAAATGTTTGACAGCAGTCCTTCTGTGTGCAGACCTGCTTTTGTGTAATATTGTAAATATGTTTTGCTTCCGTCATCTTTATTTAATTTTATAAGTTGATTTTTCTGCCATTGACTCAACATTTAGGCATCAAACATGGAAAAAGTCTAACAGGAATGCAAAATGTATATACGTTATATTATTAAATAGGTTTACTGCAAATATATCAACTGCATTAGAGGTGTCCTTACTGGCCATGTTTAATGCATCACGCATATTAATGTTCAAATGCTCGAGGTTTTGATCTGGCGTCCACCTCCTTGAAGACATTTCACACATCTTCAAAAGAAACCATTTTAAAAAGGAAGTAAAAGAGGTTGTTGCACTCCAAAGAGCTGATTTTGTAAATTAAGTAATTGTAAATAAGCATATCGTAGGTATTTGTAGCACTCTGATAGTTCAGAGAGATGGTTTGAAGGTTATGGTGGTTATGGCCAACTGATGTTCAGGGTAAACAAAACTTTGATGTGTGTTTGTGTGTGTATGAAGTTAAATAAGGAAATGATGGTGAGTCAGTGTGTCATGGTGAGTGAGTCTCTCGCAGTCTTCAATTCGTACAACTTTACAACTTCATGAAGCCAACAACGTCCCTCCAATTCTACTGACATTTTATTCTACAAAAAAAATAAATAAATAAAATAGTCCAGTAAGAGCTCACAAGACCCCAGACAGAAAACTGTGTTTACCTGACCTTAATGAGCTGTTAATATTGTGTGTAATATCAGGGCTAAAGATTGAAATATGCATGACGCTGCAGGAGGAAGTCCGCCTGTGAATGTTGTGTGATCAGTTATGTAATAAAAGTTAATTAAGCTGAGTTCTGTTGTTCTTCTGTTTCTTTTGAGTGAATGTGGCCCATTTAATGTGAACATAAAGAAGTACTCAGATCTTTTACTAAAGTAAAAGTAGAAATACCAGGGTTGAATTACTGTTACACATAAAGGTCCTGCGTTTATAATTTTACTGGAGTAAAACTGCAAAACATATTAGATTAGGCTGCAGCTAAAATGGGTTATTGCTGTAATATAGAAAACCACAGCGTCATAACATACCAAAGAATTCAGTCAACACACAAATAACCTCACCAGCAGTTTCAACAGAACTTGTTTTAACGCTCAGAGTAATATTTGAATTTTTCCTCTGCCCACTTCCCTTCCATGACTGCTCAGGGTTTTCCACAACAAGCTAAAAGTATTAAAAGATGTCTCCTGATCCCTTAACAGACGACTGAAAACATGTGAAATATTCACATTTCATATTAATTTTCTGTCCATTAAGTATCTGATGATCGTTTAATCCACTGCTCTTCAAACTGTGGTACATGTAACACTGGTATGTGACCTCCCTCTAGTGGTATGTGAAGGAATCATAAAAAATAAAATTATTTATTTATTTATTTTTAAATACATTCTATAAAAACATCAAGTGAAAATAAACAATGAGATCACTGTAATGTAAAATAGGTTTTGCATTTCCTGTGATATTAATATCATTATTGTTTCAATATCAGCCTGCTACATAGTTACGTTCATGCACAAACCAAGTGCATACAACCTTCACCAGTTAGGAGCTAAACTGGCATGTCAAGGGAGTAACCAGAGGTAAAATGAATGGTTTAAAAACACTGTTATCATGGCTCTAAATAGGAAATGTTTTAGGAAGAGAAGTGCAGATCAGGAGTTTCACTTTTCTGGTACTTCAACTGGTTTCATTCAGAATTTAACAACAATCAATAATAAATACATTTCTTATTAGAAATAAACCCACCCATGGGATCAGCCTACACTTGGAGAGCCTAATATTTTCTGAGGTGGTGCACAGTGTTAAATGTTTGAGAAACATTGGGCTAACAAAATTGTATCAGTTTTAGTTTTCAAAATTGACATATTTTGAATATTGTAGTTGAGAAAGTGTTTATAGAAATATAACTAGAGACACCCAGAGATATTAAAGAGACAGATATATTAGTCTATCAGTAATGGTATGGCAAAAACTCACACAGAGTATGTTGCCCTTACAATGTCATATATAATTTGGATGAAACAGTTAATAATGGAGGTTAAACTGCAGCAGAGGCCTCACGATTCTCACTATGTTTCTCAGTGCAGAGCTGCGTCACAGAGTACAATTTATTGATCAACCTCTGCCATCCCTATAGTGACATTTCCTCGATAGATGGTCAATGCATCATGAGCATTATTGCCCGGCCTGCTGCTTGTCCTTTTAACCCCGCAGCAGACTGCACTGACCATCACATGAACCTTACATGAACCCTCCACGCACAGCCATGACCGGGTCACACAGCGGTCAATGATCGGACACACAGGGACAACAGTACTTAATGACTTTATTAATAATATGATTTCAAAATAAAAAATAACATTAAAATAACATGTTTTGTCCTTGTTAACAACTTGCATCATATGGCCACATGGTGGCATTGCAATGCCAAGTTTTTATTTTCAAAAATACCAAATTGTTCTGCCATCCAGTTCATTTGTTCTGCCCGTCGTTTGTAGCTTGGACCACATATATGGTACACATTAGGGACTCCACCCTCCCCTGTTTTTACCCCCCAGTTAAAAAAATCAAACCTTTATAAATACAGGCAACCCTGTCCCCTTGTCACAGACACATTATGACGACCACTGACACAGGAGACATCCCGTCTGCACATGCCCCCTCCCACCCACCCCCTCCACATATTTGCAAGGAACCATTTGCTCTATATTTCCGCTCATCCTCTAAAAGATCCACACAGTAGATAATCTACCTTTGCTGTATTATACACGTATTATATATAATAGTCTCAGCTGAAATGCTCCACTCCTACAGACCTCCTCACGGCTGCGCAGTGAGAGGCACCGCTGGTTCCGGAAGTGTTTCTCTCCTCTCTGTACTATTTTCATTGATATCTTAAATTATGCTCAACATAGAAACACAGGACTCTGACCGGACAATGTAAAGATCATATAGGTTTACGTTATGACTAGCAGTTTCACTTGTTTTACCTTGTTTTGTTTTGTTTTGAAGTTATGTTTTATTCGTCATTTCATGACAAACGGCTGCTCCAGACGAGCCTCAGCCGCCGTTGCCATGGAGAAGGAGCCGGTCAGCCGGACGTTAAAATAGCGAATTCAAAACGATTGCTGTCGTTAACAAAAAGCGGCGCCATAGTGGCGGAAATACTTTCAAAAGTGACTTAAAAAATTAAAGTTAACATAATTCAACGTGTAGAAAGTTTCAAAAAAAAAAAAAAATCGTTATTTCAACAGTATTTTCTATAGTTTCCGCGCGCCATTAGTAGCGATAAAGATTTACGTTTCGTGATTGGACATTTCTTGCCGCAATGCTCCTTGGGAGTCGTAGTTAACTAACCAGATGGTTTCAAATGCTGTTGTTAATAAGAGTTTCTCTCACATAATTCTGCCTATGGTAAAAAAAAAATTTAAAAATGAATTGCACTGTTACTTCCGGTACCAGCGGTGCCCAAAACAGTTCCCACTTCACAACTGTATTGTTTCCTATGATGTTTTTCTTCAGGCTCAAGTTATCATAACACAATAAAATTAGGTTGTTTGGGTACAGACTTCTATGAATGAGTAGAAAATAAAACACTCAAATCATAACTGGACATGACACAGAAAAGAAACATTTTAGCTCAACAGTCCAGTTCCCTGAACCAAAGTGTGGACTCCTCTTGTCCTCGTTCTGGTCCAGTTATTCCTACTGGAAGCAGAGGGTGATATCAAAGTTTAGCTCATCCAGCAAATATTTTCCAACACCTGCTTCCTGGTGTTCAGCTGTCATCAGAATCATGACACACAAAAACATACAGGGAACATCCCCCATAACATTTTCCGCCTAAAATAGATCCGATGGGCATGTTTGTTTGTGAATACTAGTGACAAATCATGCCAAATGAAGACAATTAAATAAGAAACAAACAAAAAAATGGTTGGCAAAGAAAAAAAAATCAATTCATATCGTATTGCATGTAAATATTGTATAAAATCCTTAAAAATACAGTTTAGGTAACTACTTAAGTACTGAAGTCATCACAGCCAAAAGTGCAGAGGTCCATAAATAAAACATTGACTGTGTGTAGACAGTGGGGCTTCTCGAGTCCCCACATAACCTCCCCTCTCAACCACCACAACAAGGGACTGAATGAGTGCCTGGTCAAAGGTCAGAGTTCATGAACTAGGACTTAAAAGTTCCCACATCGATGCACAGAGAAGAGGACAGGAAGGTTGGTTTTTAAATCTCTCCTATCGCTGACAAACACACTCGCAGATGCACAAACGTCACTCACACAGTTTCAAAGTTCATTCTCAGTAATCACGGCCTGAAGTTCTGTTGACAGAGGCACACCTAGAGAAAATGAGGGTAGGACGGGGGAAGAAGTGAGGGCAGGAGGGGGTTACTGCAGGGCACATAAGGCGGCAGGGATCCTGGTTTTTCTCTTCTTCTTTTTTTTTTCTTTTCTTTTTTTTTAAAGTTGAGACACATTTTCCATGCTCAGACGGCATTTACAGTAAGGTCAGAGGGAGTGTGTAGAAATCGCTGAGCCAGGCAGGCAACAGAAACAGAGAGCAAAGTATTAAAGCTATTGAAGCGTCAGAATCAAAACACTGTCGGCAGGAAGAAAACAGAAGAGGAGGGGAGGGTGGCAGGGAGGGGATCTCATTCAAGGTTTTTACCACAGTGGGCTGGTGTGTGTGTGTGTGTGTGTGTGTGTGTGTGTGTGTGTGTGTGTGTGTGTGTGTGTGTCTGTATGCGTGTGTGTGTCTGTATGTGTGTGAAGCCTGGAGGGGCCACAGGAACTAACACACCAGGGGCCTGGATCAAGAACCAAGTACACCTCAGTCTGACTTTCTTTTGAGGTTACTGGCTTCCAAAAACTGGTGATCCTAGAAACCGGTCTCACAAAGCTGACTCCTGGCTCTGTTAACCCACAAGTAGGTAGGATTTTGTTTACATTTAAGAGGTGTGACAAGAAACCAATCACATGTCACCTCAAATCAAGAGTAATTACTAATTACTGGAAGATAAAACTATTGATCTCTCTGGAGAAATTCTGTCAGTGCAGCAGCAAAAGAAAATATTTGAGCAGTTAAAAAGATATAAAAAGATCAAGACCAGTAGGCAAAGTACAGTAAATAATAATATGTACATATAAACATAAAAAGTAGACACCAATAGTGAAATAATGCAATAATCAAATACTAAAAGTAATAGGTTAATGCTCATAGTGGGCATTATCATACAGGCTTCCTTAAACAGCACATCGACTCAACATGCTCTACATTTTGCTTCTTGGATGGACAAACAATTAAAATGATATGAAATACAGACCCTGACAGTTAAAAGTAACACTAAGAGTAAATATCTACATAAAAAAAGTTTTAAAGGAAATCTTAATTATTGCTCATTATTCCATGGCTACAGAAAGGAGACCTCTCATTGGTTGGTAGGTGTGCATTTGAACGGAAACAATTATCGTCAACAGTTTAATTGCAGTTAAATTATAAGTCAGTGCGCAAAGAATATTCAACTGCATGTAACCGTAGCAACAATACTAACTAACCAGTTACCTAACCAGGGATTTAATGATTATTTACAATTTAAACAGTCCCACTTCATGGTTATGAAAAAGTGTGATAATGCACTCTGATGTGACCTGATATTAAAAATAAAAGACGGTAAAAAAAAAGCAGTTTTTTACGAGCTGCGTACAGCAGAACACCTTGCAAAGTTTCATGAGCCCAGGTGCTGTGTATATAATTTACTAGCAGCTAATTTTCAGTGCACTGGTATACATTTTTAAGATGTTGGGTATTTATTTTTATTTATGATCATTGTCACTTTCAGTCTACAAAAATACTGTTGACTGAGTCCCTGCATGTTCTTTCCTAACTTGAATTATTAATGCAAAATTAACTGTGCTGTACCAGTTTAAGACTTTCAGTGCAATTACATGCATGCGTATTTGTGATTGGGTATTGATAACTATGGCCAACCATCTTTGTGCTGTATGCTAGAAGCACTGTTTAAGAGTGGGCAACTGTGGTTTTTAGTCATCTCCAATAACATATATTTAAAGTAGAGCAGGAGTAGGTAACATTTACAAACATTTCATAAATGTCTGATACTGTTTATAGAATGTAAAGCCAAGTATGTCTACCGATGTGCAGACATTCGCTTTCGCTTTGTGCCCATGATTACTAATTGTTTACAGGTTTTGATTGAATCCTGATGTAAATTATTTTAAGTGAAACAGCTCTGTGAGACCGGTCAGCCTGGGTTACAGTTATATGTCCAACGATCCAATGATCTTGCTTCATGATGCAGGCTCCTGAGAAATACATTTCAAATAGTTAGGGAAAGAAAACACAGGGAGCGCATTTAGTTTAGCTTATTTTTCTGCCTACATGCCCTTCGTCGATGCTCTTCAAGTGCCTGGTAACTTGGTCTCAAACTCTTCACCATTACTTCAAATACTTCAAACCGCTTGAAGAGAGAACGCGGACCCTATTCAACAACAACCGTCTTCACAAAATACACAACACAGCTGAAGCAACTGTAACTAGAGCTAATTAACGTGAGTAACTACCACACAGTCACCTGACGCTTCCTCTTTAAAACACTGAACCTAATCTCAAAAAGCAAGAACATAAAAACATGACCACCATCAGTGAAAAATAGTGGTATCAAAGTTTCTAGAGGGCTTGATTAACAGAAACGTCACTGATAAAATGGCAACAGCCTACAAAGACACTGGAAAAGGAGTAGCAGGGATGGAAGCCATTAAGACAATACTGGATATTCAGGCATCCCTATTAACACTTGTTTCCCCAAACAGGGTATTTGGGGGGGGGCGGGGGGGCTTCAATCTGTGTGACCATGGCTAACAGAGCGCACACCCCCCCTCACACTGCAAGTCGCAGAAAAAGGCACTAGAGTGGGGCTGTTGCTAGCCGTAGAAAAGTAAAAGCGATATACATTCATAGCTCACAGGTTATCGTAACCGCAATCTGGGAATAAATACACAAAATGCACTTGTAGAAAAATAAAATGTAAAAAAGCGTGGCCCCTATTCTTTTTCTTATTATTTTTGGATTCTGGGAGACAAGTATGGCTACTTTTTCACGGCTTTTTTAAACCCCCACCCCACCCTACCCTACCCACCACTTAGAAGGCAATTCAGGAGTGATCCTCCACTGCTCTGGCCGCGAGCAGTCGAGCCCTTTCATGCACGCCAATATGGGAATAAGGGAAGGAGGAGGAGGGATGGAGTGGGGAGGAGGGGAGGCTGTTGGTAGGAGGTCAAGGCTCAGCTTTCAGTGCGAGGAAGTAGAGGGGAATCTCAACAGAACATGTTTTCAAATGTTAAGACAACAGAGAAAACCTCATCCAAAACACAGTCACACACACACGCATACGACACATGTCTCAGTGTTTTCATGTACAGTGTTGAGTGGAAGGACCTGGGAGACAAATGTGCATGAATCTGGGTACAACTCTACTTTAATCACCTCCCATTTAGCATTTATAAGCACTGTGAACATTTCATAAATGGTTTATGACATACTGTAAATTGTAAACTGCACTCAGCGGTAAAGACTTTTTTAAGGGTTTGTTAATGTACAGTATTTATCAACAATTATAACTTCTCCTATAATTTTATATTAAAACAGTGTTTTCCTTTATTGTCCTTCATTCTCTGTTCATACATGAGCTTCCACTCATGCATGCCCACAGGAGGAGTTATAGTTGTTGACGAATACATTTAAAAAACTACATTATAGTGTGTTATGAACCATTTATTCAATGTGTACATACACTGCTTAAAAATGCTAGATGTGGGGGTTTGATGTTAAGTATTACCTGAATCTGTATTTGCTTGATGTGTGTGTGTGTGTAAGGAAGAAGGGAAACCGGCTGTTGTTTGTGTTCGAGCTTCACAAACAAAGAGAAGTCAGTAACCACAAAGACAACATCTCCTCTTAAACCTCAGCAGCACTCGCATGCACACACATACATGCACAGACAACACACACACGACTCAAGAGTATGTCGGGAGAGAAATGAGCTCCAGCTGACAGCAGGGGGAAGGGAACTGGAGTGTTCTGCCGAGTAAGGAGTGTGCATGTGAAGGGGGAGGAAGAAGAAGAAGAGGAGGAGGAGGAGGAGGAGGAGGAGGAGGAGGAGGAGGAGGAGGAGGAGGGGAAGTATTGGCTTTGCAAAGGCGGGAGCAATATGAGTGCAGGAGGGTGAAGGAGGGGGTGTGGGGTGCATTCCACAGCTCTGCACAGACTCAAAAAAAAAGAGATGTGTAGTGAAAATCCTGACTGTAGACGGAGTTCAGCTACTCCGCTTCTCTCCCACCCTCCCCTTCCACACCTCCTCCTTCAGTTTCCTCCCCAGTGTCACCTGAAGGCGGTGTGTCTTCATGTGTGCTTGTGTTTTGTTCATGTGTTTCTGTTTGTGTGGTAGTTGTTCGATGGTTCAGTCAGGCCTGTGAGACAGCTGCGACAGATGTGGCTGCTCGTCCCCTGCTTAAAGAGGAGACGTGGTGGGGCGAGTCTACCTCCGACGCCGCTGCCATCCACACGCCAGTTTTCCCACGCTGGTTTCCACTTCCTGTCACGTGGCTGTCGCCTCCAGGTAGCTCTGTAGTTTGCGGACGGTGGACTCGTCCAGTGAAAAGAGGTCAAAGTCAAAGGTGGTGTTGGTCACATTGAAGTGGCCCGTCTCCTCGATCAGGTTGACAATCTGACAGACGAGAGAGAAATGATGAGCCTGCATGCTGTATCACGCAGTAGTGCCAGTGTTTGCTACAAATCTGATGGTGCTGACTGAAACTCCACAAAAACATGGATTGAACAGCCTCCTGCTCCCACAGTCCATAGTCTATAGGAGTATAACGTCTCCCGACAACCTGCAATTGGACATCCCTGCCTAATATTACTAACATGACTACCTACATTAGGCAAAAAAATAATCATTTAAATGAAATATGTGTACTTTGTCCTTCAGATGACTTTATGCACGTGGAAACTCAACATATAAAAAGGCATTTTTAAAAAGTAGTCCATACATTAACTGCAAATGCAAGTCACTGGTTTTTCCATGTATAAATCAAATTCATAATTCATCGTTACAAAACAAAAGACCATATCAAGCAATTGCAAAGGCATGAACACACACCTGCTGTAGGACGTTACGCTCCCTTAAAGCCATAAGTCTGCGATGTAGATCCACCAATTCTTCTGTGTAGGCCTGCAGAGAGGACAGTGAACACAAATAAGACCCAAAATTCAAGGAAAGCAGAGAGTCGTGTTCATTTTTATTCAAAATTTAAACTTTCCTACAAACAATCATGGGAAAATAATTAACTATCTGTCAGTAAAAATTGTCAGTGTACAATAAAAGGTCGTAACTTGTACTCAAGGGGGATGTTCCTAAACTGCAATATCTGTCAGAGCAACTGCATTCCCTGACTACACTACTGTTCTCTTTGCTATTGCAAAATGGGGAAAACTAGCGAGGCTTGCTGACGAGATAATCATGACACCAAACCATTAGAGAACTCGGAAGCATTTTGAGTTCGACACTGCAGATGCAAAATCCAAGATAATGGAAAGGCTGCTTACTGTAATCTTAGTTTGTCGCACAAGGCCCAGCGATTTAATGTCAATTAAACAATATATGTTAGGATACATTAAAAGGATATCGTTTAAATTATTTTGGACAAATTAGATGCTAGTTTGAATTTGCGACAGCCATAGTTGAGATTTAGGGGATGAACTGCTGTTCTGTGATCTTTTTTATACCTCTATGGCTTGAATGTTCATGCAAAATGGTGACTTTTGAAATAACCTTGTTTTTTTTAGAAACAAGGGATGTTTATGTTGTATTTATTCAACATAATGTTGCTAAGTGTTTTTATTGTTAATATGCGTGTGGTTAACCAGAAACTGACTGATGATCTGAAATGGCAGAGAAAAGACCTGGCAGGCACTGTCAAACTATGGCAGTATCTTTCTTGGATTGTAAAGCCCACTGAGACAACTTTGTGATTTTAACTTGACATGACTGACATATTGTTTAAAATTGAAAACAGCTTTTGCTGCTGCTGACCACTGCCAAATGTTTGGCCATATTATGTTTAACCTAAATCCTTCAGTGTGGGATTTAACCTTTTTCTAATGTCTCAACTGAAACAAGGAACCTGAACGTATGTTTTAATGACCACAGTTTTGTCTCTACATGAATCATCTTGTTACAAAGAAGAAAGAAGAGATATTTCTGTCCGAGTCTGTACATCTGGATCAATTCACTGACCATTACTCCATACTGAATTCATTAATGCGCTCATTGAATATTGACAAAAACATTACGTGTGTGTGTGTGTGTGTGTGTAGGTGAGAGTTAAAAAGCATAAAAAGTTTGATTTACCCTTCCTACCTTGTCGTATCCCTTCTTCAACACCTTCTCTGAGCGAAACGAGGAATCTGGACTCTTTCTGCCTGAAACCTGCAGAAAACAGAGCGGACAAAGAGCAAAAAGAGGGAAAGGAGGAGAGAAAGTACGGAGAGAGAGAGAGAGAGAGGGTGTAAAGAAGAGAGACAGAGGCGGTGATGTGAGAACATGAAACTATCTGGGACACTGATGACAGTTAATACAGCTCCGATGTAAGCTGAAGCCTGGTGCAGTCCTGAAACTCTGGTTTCCATGTCAGTTTGTGGAAGGACTTTAGGATATTCTGTGTTGGATAGGAACCAAGACATTAAAATGGTGCAAATACTAAAATTCAAAATGATTTGTCTCTGTCTAAACAAATGCCTTAGAGTGACTCTCAGTCTTGTTTTGATAGTTTTACTCATTCATGGTTGCTCAAATACACGAAACAAATTTCTTAAGTTCACAAAACCACAAAAATATACAACATGATGCTTTAGGAAGTTCCTGTTCGTGGCAGGAAAGGACTATGTTGACAGATGAACACAGAACGCACATATACTGAATGAAGAAAAAAATATCCTTAAAAAATAAACAAATAAGACCTGAATCAGTAAACAGTAGCTCTGACTCTGACAGTTGATCCATAGCGGTTAATGTGTGGTTTTAGTGTTTATTTTAGTCCCTGTCGATACATCAATAAAAGCAGGCAGCGAAATGTGGTCTGTGTGACTCACTTTGTTATTGGAGGAGTTGTGTTTCTGTGGGGGCGGGGCGGGGTCTCGACTGGGGCTGTGCGAGCCGTCACTGCTGTCACTCTCGCTGTCCAGGCTGAGTCTGACAGGGGGACAGGGAGAGGTCAGAGGTCAATCACACACAGACTGTCAGACAGACAGAACATATTGTCATACTGCTTAGCGTTGTACTGTGCTGCTAATATGGAGGGGACAGTCAGTAGAATAAATCAACATTAGTTCTTTTTGGTCGGGTAAACAGAGTAAACAATATAGAGAAGAGACAAAACTGGCGTGTATCTGTCTGTACGACATCAATATTGAGGCACGCTAGATTGTGTGATGAAAGCCAGTTAAATAAACTGTAAAAAGAAAAAACATACAGATACAAGCAGAGAGTTCCATTGACCTGTTTTGACATGCAGTTTCAAATTATGCATAAAAACTTGAGTGAAAGTGCTGAAAATTCGAAAAGGAGCCCTTCTTAATTAGTACCAACAGCTGTTTATCTCGATGCACTGAACTCCGAATATAATAACAATAGTGCATGTTTGCTTAAAACCATCACTAAATTTACATGCACACACAATAAATAAAGCTAAATACGCATCTAAAAGTCTAAGAAGCGGACACCTGTCGTAGCCATACAAAAGAGAGCAACATGCAATGAGTTTGAGGTAAACATATATATTAAGTGTTGTGCTAGCCAGTGCCAGTGCTTTCCATCTGTGAACTTGTCTCAGTGCGATCTAGGACCAGCGTCGTTCGACAACCAAACATTTAAAGGATTCTTTAGGGAGACTGACCGAGAGTCGCGGTTGGGTGGGTTGGTCTTGATGGGTGTCTCCTCCTCTGAGCTGCTGTCGTCATCATCTGACTCTTCTGACTGGATCTCCTCCACCATAGATCGAAGAGGGCCTGGGGGAGGAGGAAAGGGTCACACAGACTATGTTACTCCTCATCTCAACACTATAAAACTTCCAACACACCCAAATACAAGGTTACATTGTTACATATAAATGGTCTGTCTGTGCTGAAACAAGGTGAATGGACTCTCTACCTTGTCCTGGTTTCTGTCCAGGCTCAAAGTCTGAATCTGAACTGGAGTCAGAGCTTGAACTGGAGTTGGAAAGACTTGAGGGGGGCGACTGCTGTAAGACAAACAGGAGAAATGAGCTCAGGATTCAACACATCAAGTGATAATTGTGCTATTTTTGATGTCTGGGATGCCGCCTACTAAATTTTTACTACTGAAGCGTTTCACTATTTTCTGACCTCGATACCAGAAACTAATCACAGATTAAGCAATAATAAAAACAATCGTGAAATGTAATGATCATAGTAATGGCATTTTTGAACACATGACATTATAAAATCTTTTTCACTTCCAAGAAAGTCTGAAGGGTTTAGCCTCTTTTTGAATTTGAGTGAACGCTCCACTGAAGCTAACGTACCTCTGACTTTGACGATGCTTCGTCCTCTGAATTTGACTCTTCTGACTCTGGGATTTTCTTTGTCTCCTTCGTCTCCTGTGTGTCACTTTTGCCTTTGGCCCAGCGACCTTTATCCTTGGGAGGTTTCTTCTCTGCGTAGGGCTGGGTGACTGCAGACGAGGAGGAGACGCGAGGAGAAGTTCCTGCGAAGGTCCCACCGGTCGGCCCCTTTGGTCCCTCTGAGCTGCCCTTTTTCTGCTTCTTAGCGCTGGGTTTGGGAGACTCAACATTGGAGGGTCTTTTCCCCGGAGCTTTGGACTCCGTGGGCCCTCCTCCACCTCCTCCCCCACCACCCCCTCCACTCCCAGCCCCCCCTCCTTTAGGAGACATGCCCTCCATCTTTGATTCCTTCAGGGTGAGTTTAGGCTCCTTGAAGGCAGCCTTGGGAAGGACCTTAACTTCATCTTTCACTTTGATCTCTGACGGCTTTTTCGAAGATGACGATGAGGAAGAGGAAGGATCGCGGCCACTCTTGCTGCTTCCGTCTCTGTCGTTGTCTCCTTTTGACGTGGCTTTGCTCTCAGAGTCTTTTCGAGGACGTTCACGGTGCTCCTTGGTCAGCTTGTGCGGTTTGGGTCCTTTGCTGCTGCCACCACTTCCTTCTTTGCTGGGTTCCTGGAAAGAGAACACGAGAACAGCACTGTCATTGACAATCTACTATTAAAACGCTCAGCCAAAGGTCCCTTAAAAGGATACAGGCCCAGCTGCACATAGTCTTCGTCAAGGTCTGGCCAGTCTAGTCTGTACTGTAATAACATTATTTACTGTGAACCAGATGTCAAATTAAGCACTTGGGTCAATGTGAATTTCAGCCAAAATAACAATTTTCGCAGTAATTAGTCTGGAAAAAAAAAAAAAAAAAAAAAACGCAAACAGAAAATCCTCTCTATGCAATAATAAGACCCAGGGTGCGGTCGAATAGTCAAATTTGCTTAGGAACCTTCCTAACTGAGTCAAATGACCCGGAAGTATTAACGTAGCCGCCATGATAAGAGCTGTTCGAATTCTCAAACTGTTAAGGAAAGGAGCTTCAATGCTTCCTTTATTATCTCCTTTAGCATAGGATACACCGACCATCCTTTACAAAAGGAAAGGAGGTAATGACGTCCCACAATTCCTTGCGGCAGCGACAAAAAATTGGCGCACCGTTCAGTCATTCACAACCAGACATAAGAAAGAAAACATTAATGTATGTAACAGTGTGATGCAGATTGCAGCAGAGAGAGCGTGTGAATATGAACATACGTGTTGACATGATGTAAAAACTTTGATCATGAAGTGTGTTCTGTTGTTGACTGTGGAGCTGCGGTCACACACAGAGTAAAAACTTTCTAACTGTGACATCCAGCGTCCAGCAGATCATCATGAAGTTACCGTTGATTATTAATCATATATCTTTTCCATAACTTGTTAATATGTTTCTATATGAGTGGACAGGAGGGTGAGCGACCATACCAGTGTAACAAACACTTCATTTGACTTCTGTGACATGTGGACAATATTCATCTATTATTTGAATCTGACGTTGATAATGACGTCATATTTTTCACCGGGTTGTCCGCGTTTATATTTCCTGCATTAAAAACACAGTAAGAACATACAGGGAGTATCTAGTAAGTATCTCAGAAGCGCATTTTGTAGTCCATCTTCTGAACTTTGTAGTTTTACCACAGATCACGTCAATAACATTCGCCGTCGCATAATGACGTAGTCTAACTGTAAGTGCAGTCGGATTCTCTGAACACCGCGGCCGTCTTCTCCTAACTCCTTATGAACTCTCCTTCACATCTTTCCTTGACCTTGTGACGTTTTCTATCGAGGTCAAGGAAAAGTGGTTAGGAAAGGACTTAGGAGTTGATTTTTTGGACTATTCGACCGTACCCCCAGAGTCTACAGCCATGCTAGCAGCTCTGTGAGGCTATACTTGCAGTGCAGTGATGTTTTGAGCTCAGTGCTTAAGTTATCTAGGTAGCATGCTTGCAACAACATTGCTAACATGCTAATATGAGCAGGTATCATGTTTATATCTTAGTTTAGCATGTTAGCATGCTAATATGCACCAATTAGCACTAAATATTCGTCAGAAACCAAAGTACTGGAAAGATGTTGGCGCTATATGAAAGTTAAGGTATGGTAAAAGTTAGAACAATCCGCTCTGCGGGTAACCAAAGCTCCTTGTCAATCCATCCAGTAGTGGTTAAGACATTTCACTCAAAATAACAAATGTCAACCTCATGGTAGCCCAAGAGGAAAGGTCAGGGGATCATCAAAGTCAGGAGGATGTATCCTCTGGGGACCACAAATAAACGGCGAAAATTTAATGGAAATCCATAAAATATTTGTTGAAATATTTAAATCTGGACCAAAGCGGTGGACCTACTGACAGAGCCGCGCTGCTAGCATGGCCATAACTAGTAGAAAAATATATATGAAGAAGAAAGTAGTCCACTTTATACAACTCTACACTACAGTATAGAGAGTATTTACACAATGCTTCTTGCTGTCATGAAAGTCATGGGCAAACAGGTCATGGCCTTCAGTGGTTGTACTGTTGGAGTTAGATTACCTTAGACTCTTAACTTTTAAAGAAAGTAAATGAACAAATTTGAACTTGTAGTAAAACTTTGGGTGCAGCAGACAAAGTAAGCATGAAGCGAGGGCTGTATGTGGTAACCACATCCACAGGAGTGGCTTTTAACAGAGCTTTCTGGCACAGCGACAGAGGATGGTATATCCACACTGTCCATTTATCAGCAGTTTTAAAGGTTTTCAAACACTATTAAACTTGATATGTACACAAGAGCCTTTATTATATCTATCCACTGTGAAAAACAGACTCAGTACAGACTGAAGATCGGAGAGGGTGGCTGTGTGAGGGACTTTTTTCGATGTTAGCAGATGGACACAGCTGGATGAAAGCAAGTCCTCCATCTGCCTCGAGCTGCTGCTCAACACACGCCCACTCATGTCACAACAATAATGTGGACTGAAGTAACATGCATGTCAAAATGAAGGGGAAATGTAGTTTACAGGATATATAGGCATTCACCATTGGCACAACATGAAGAGATTGTACTGGTCTGGGAAAGTTGATACCAAAACAGTGGCAACAATGGAAAATGTAACGGAATCAGTTTCCTGTGTTCTTCTGATATGTCCCCTCTCCGGGCAGATAAGCCTGCTGAGTAATTCTGCATACATGCATACAGATGCTCAAACAGCTGGTAGTGATTAGAAGCCTGTAGTCAGCCTGTACTGAAGACTGATTTAATGATTTTTTTAAGGTCAAGGCAAGAAAAAAAGTCCAAAAAATGTTTTGAGCTTTGAGTGCTAGTATCCACTAAGAAATTATACTATTTTTTGTTGCCAATTTAATTTACCTTACCTTTGACACATGAGAGGTCTTGGTCTTCTTGGGGTCTGAGAAGGCAGAGAGTGGGATGGTGGGGAGCATTGGGTAGTCCGGACTGGGCCTCGACACAGCTTCAGCCCCCTCTGGAACCACCAATACCTGAAATTACAGAAACAAGAGTCATGTTTCTGTGTAAATCTTTAAAGTTACCGTACAATGTATACTGTAAATTATCAAACAGTTCCTTAGACTGAAGGCAAGTAGACTTTTATAGAGCAAAAAACTGTTTTGGGTGGCCCTGGTTCTCTAGGTAAAAGTCCCAAGTTACGTGATTTACAGTTCAAGCACTTCCACGGCTTGAATGATCATTAAGGTCTCCTGGTTCGATCGTCAGTACAAAAGATCAATAAACTGAGTTACAAAATACCAGTTTCTTCAGAGTAATCAAAGGTAGATGCCCATGTACATAAAAACTTTGCCAATGGTGAGAGGAAGTAGAAACACTGTCAATCACATGCACTCACTCTTACCAACATTTCAAACCTCAGACATTCATCAGACAGTCTACATAGGGAATGAACACACCTGTGTCTAAGACTTTATGGTGTGCAAGAACGTTTTGGAAATTGCATTAAAACTGTTGGCCATAACATAAACCTATATGTTTGTTTTATCATCATTATACGGGATGATCCTGTGAGGGTTGTCTGCAGTTAAATAAACAACTTTTTAAAACCATCAGCAATTTATTACCCATTTCATAATCATACCTGCCAATGTATGAAAGCAGGGACAATATGGTGTTTCTATTTCAGTACTTCCCAGCAGTATATAACAATAATTTCTAATGATATCATTAATCTAACTAATGCGACCTAGTTGTGTCATAGAATGGATGTAAGGATCAATCAATTAAAAATGATGAATTAAGTCGATTGCTAAAATTGACTCCCGTCCATCATGAGACAACGAGCTTCCTGGCTGCTCCAGCTAACAGTAGTGACGGTGTTTGCTGCAGGTCTGATGGGGCTGACTGATACACCACAAGAAAAGATTGAGCAGCTTCGTACACGTGCAATCGAGTGTCACAACCATCCCACTTCTAGTATTTAGTTTTTGGTGTAAGTCACAACAGCCTGCAAAAACATTTCAAAACCGACATTACAGTCTAAGGCCTTTTTCGAATTGGATTCAGTGCTTTTAAAGACTTTTCAAGACCTGCTTTGAGGATACTGTTTAAAGAGAAGTTTGAAATGGGAATAAAAATATGTGGGGAAAACATTTCTAGAAACCAGCAGCACTTTGCAACCTTTGAGATTTGAGAATTCATTATAAAGCACATCATGTGGCAGCTGCTACAGCAGCACTATTGATGTCAATAGTATCTGCTGTTGACTGTAGTCACTCATTTGGCCATCAGTCCAGTCAACCTGGCAACCAGCCAGTGTGTCAGAAAGCCTCACCCCTCCAGCTTTGATCAGTTTTCTCCTGAATTCTTTGGTGGGGTTGTTGAAGGTGAGCTTCTCACAGCGCAGGTGGTTGACCGGTGGGTTGCCCTCCAAGTTAAGGAAGAGGTCATAGTTGAAACACACCTTTTTTGGCTCCTCCTGAGGGAAGACAATGATTAAAGTTCGTTTTAACCCTCCTGTAACAGCATGGGTCACACAAACTAATCTAATGTTTGTCTTACTACATTACTGCCCAACACACTGTCTCCTCCCAGTACCTACATATTTCACAACAAAAGATAAAAGCTGAATGAATGAACTGTCACCCTTTAAGTCAATAAAAGAGACAGACAAAGCTGGAGCCGGCACCCTGATAAGAAACAACTAACATTCTTGAGAGAAGAGGACAATTAAAGCTGAGGAAAAGGCATTAAGACACTCCTGAGAGATCTTATAAACAAAAATGTATTCTTGTAAATGCAGATGGATTAATGGCTACTGATATTTAAACTCCACCTGCTTGCCTTTAAACATTTTCTTCATCTTCTTGACAGATTTGTCCACTGTGTATAAGTTAATTGCACATAAGAGGAGGAAGTTTTTGGGTGCAGGCCAGAGGTTTAATATTATAAAGAACCGCAGGAGCTGATGGTACACTAATGTGCACATACCTCTCAGGCATGCTTATCTTGTAATGAGAGTAAAGTGGTTCCTTTTGTCTTTCATCATTCATTTAAATGGCTGATGGAGACTTAAAGGTGCCAGTATAATAGTGTGCGCTCGTTTGATTTCAATCCCTTAAAGAGAGTCCCCTTATAAAAGCAATGTTTCACTAACACAATTGTGCATACTGACTGGCCGAGTGGATATATAAGAACTACTGTCTGACCTTCTGGAGAGTGTGTTAGAAAGGCTGTACCTTAAAAAATTGGTCAAACCATCACTGCTTTGCACTTAAACCATATACGTGCACTTAAGTAATCTGATTATTCGTGGCTTTGGGCAATAACTTGATTTCTGTAACATCATGTAAGACGAACACTCAGTTTCTTTAGCCAAGTTAAGGAATTAGCCTGGTTACACGGGTACAAAAACAGATTTGTGTGTGCAGTTTATGCCTGGTCTCTTCTTCAATGTACACATCTCAGGGCTCAAATGCTTTATATAACAGAACATGTAAAAACTAGTTTTCTCTTTTCATTTTTTCACACCAGAGACCGGTCAAATGCCTTCATTTTACTATCCATGTCAAGTCGATCTCACCTTGTTCTTGAAATAAACCTCAATCGGCATGAGGAAGCCTGCGTAGCCCGACTCTTCCACTTTGTACGGAGGCTCCTTGCATACTGCAGACAAAGACATAATTCTTACAATTATATTACTCTATTATCAATAGAATAACATATTGAAATAATGACTAAATAAATTAATGACATGAAACAACAACTCATTATTTGAGAACTGTCTATGTATCTAACAGCAACTACACACTGCCATGAATTCAGTGTAACGAACAACGAGATGATGATTTAACCTGCGATTTTGAGTGAAACCAGCAAACTTTGTCATCATTTTCTATGTGGCACAAAACAGTGACACATCTAATAAATCATAAATGAGTTACAAGTTGGCTGACATGTTTACACATTTACAAGATGGATAGAAAGAGCCACAAATGTAAAGAGAAAAATTACAAATGGTGCATCGTTCATGCATCATTTGTAAGGACTGCCTACCATAAATTTGAATGATCACATACAAAACCTAATTTCAAAATTAAGAACATTGTAGCACCTCCTAGATTTTTATCAATTTATGTTGAGACATGAACACCGTGAAGAAATCTGAAGTCTGTATACATCACAAAAAAGAAAACCCTTACGTCTCCTTCATGTTTTGATTGAGCACTATCTTGATTTATTTGTTTTCTTTGTTTTAATTACTTTTTATCCTGATGTGTTAAGCTGCATTCATTACTTGGGTCATTTATGCAGCATCTAAAACACATAATTACTTTGGAGTGAGAATGTGTGTTTGTGTTCTCTCCGTCTCACCTCTCTTGGGTTTGGGGAAGCTCTCGTGCAGGCGGAAGACGACCTTCTCTACAAAATGCTGGATGTCGCCGGTCTCTGGCCCTCGGACAAACACCATCCAGTCGTGGGTGAAGCCTTCTGATGTCACTTTCTTTCTTAGCTGGGCTCTGTGGCCCAACTCCAGCTTCACCTGCACTGTGCACTGAAAAGGGAGCAGATTGAAACAAACAAGTCAAATATTGCAGATTATCAGGCGTGCAGAGGTGGGAGCATACACACAAGCCAAAAATAAGTAAAACATGAACTACAAGGGAAAAATGAGAAGCTATTGAGATGAAGAAACTGATGAAAATGTGTAATGGAAACATGTGTCTGCTGTTATCTATGCTTTGTACATATTGTGGTGAACAGAGAAAGGTCAAATATAAGACTTTGAGAACCTTTTCTTCTCACGCTGAACCTTTTAGACGTTAAACTGCACGTGTGTTTCCTCAAGATAAAGATTTACAGGCAACTTTAAAGATGTTTGTTTGTTAAATCTATGCTCATATAAACTGTACAGTATATGACACCTTGGTTTGGATAATAAAAAAAAACATAATACATTTTGTGGTTGATAAATATGTCAGAGGAAAAGCCATTCATCACCATTTCCCTTAAAGTGACATCTTCAAATCACTTATTTTTGTCCAATCATGGGTCCAAAACAAAAAGATACTCAGTTTACTATGAAATAACATTTAAACCTAATGCTTTTCTTCATCTTCTTCATCTCTGTTCCATCAGATTTGACATTTTTTAATGACAAAGAGGAAATAAAAACGTTACTCTAAAAATAGATTGCTAAATTTAACTAGGCTGCCGACATGACTTCCTTGCTTGTACCATGACAGCATAAACTAATAATAGTCTATACTGCTATGTTGAGCTCAAACGTTTAGTCAATTAATTAATAAGTCAAGTGACTAAAATTATTCATTTGTATTTTGATAATAGAGGTGTCTGTGGCTCAGTTGGTCACAGGGTTGGCAGTTCGACACTGCTTCCCAGACACTGGGGATGCACAAGACAGTGCATCCCTAATTGCCGGTCCCACGCCCGGTTAAATGGAGAGGGTTGCATCAGTAAGGGCATCTGGCCTAAAAAGCTGAAGCTAAATCAAATATGCGAATCATCAAATCTCCTCGCTGGGTTGGGCGAGGCCCGGTTTGCCAGCGCGACTGAAAGAAATGATCCGATCAACTGTGGGGACGACTACAGGGAGCAGCCGAAAGAAAGAAGATTTTGATAATTGATTTGTGAAGAAAGTAAATTAGATTTTTTTTTTCACAAGTTGCCTCGCAGGTGAAAATACCATTTAATACAGCAAGAATTTCAGGGTGTTTGAGTCATTTTTAAAGCAATAAATACCAAAAAATGTCTGGCTACAGCCTCAGCTCTGGTTCAAAATGTGAATATTTGTTGGTGTTCTTCGCCTACTCTTCGGCTTGGGAGACTGTGATAATGACACAGTTTGACCAAAGCATTAATGGGGAAAATAATCAGCAAATTAGTTTAGAATGTAGATAATAAGCCATACTGCTGTGGTTGAGCTGCAACATACATCGATATAGCATCACAACATGAATATCTTTGGGTTTTGCACTGTTGATCAGACAAGAATCAACTAGATCACTTTGGCCTCCATGGACACTTTTACTGTTCTATGATGTTTTATAGACCACATGATTAATCAAGAAGATAATCTGCAGATTAATTGCTAATAAAAATACTCATTATTTACAGCCCGGTGCAACAGACTCGTTGGTCCCCAGCAATTCTCGATTACAGTGGCCGAGACACCTTGTAAACTGAGGTTGCTTCAGAAATAAACATGCAAAGAAAGAGATTAAACCAAGGGGCCATTATTCATCGGTTTCTGATTCCACCTTTAACAAAACCTCTGAATCTCTATTTTGAGTGTGTGGACGTTATACTCAAGAGGATAGGCCGAACACTTGGCCTGGACAGACACAAAGCTGGACGGTGTCAGGACGCTCCCTGTGGAATGGGAGTGATTAGCTGCCAGGGCCGACTGATCTCAAAAGGTTTGTCCAGAAGAGGGGCACATTGTTGGGCTACCTCTCTTTGCCAAGAACAATGACAGCAACAGGACAAGCTAATGACACTGTGCTGGTGGTGATTGGCATAGCAAGTGAAGAGGCTATGGAGATGGAGTGCAGAAGGGAACGAGGGGTGTATGTGGGGGGACGAGAGGGGACAGAAAGGCACTTTATGTCCAGGGGAGGACTGAAGAATGTGGGGATTTGGCCCCGGCAGAGAGCAGCTCGTGAGCTGGGACTGAGTGGGGGGATTAGAGGGGACAGGATTGAGATGAGCTGGTCTGGCACTCTCCGGCTCACTCTCTCTCTCACACTCACACACATGCAAACACACTCGCATACACACACACACACACACACACACACACACCTCTCCTGCCTGGCACTCTGCCCGGCCATTCTGTGGCAGTAATGCCCTTAAACTCCAGACTCCACCACACCCACAGTGAGCAGCCGTGGAGTCCCTCCAATCATCAACAACCCCCTCCCCCCGGACGACTCCGCAAAATCAGGAATGTGATAAGGACAACATAAAAATCAGGATGATAACGAGCCAAAGAGGAAGACAGCGACAATAAGAAAACAAAAGGAAACAATCAACTCAAAACATGGAAAAAATAAACATGACATTTCAGAAAATTAAGAGCCCATGAGGCGATACGAGGCAAAGAAAATTAGAGCTCAGACAATTAGTTGATTAATTGATTAGCAGGTCGACAGATAATTTAATCAGGAACTATTTTGATGCAAAGGTACCAAGCATTGATTGGTTAAGATTTTCAGTTGTGATGATCTGATGTGCTGCTTTTCTTTGATTTATGTGACATTAATTTAAAATATTTGGACATAACAAGACCTCTGAAGACATCAGCTATTATACCAGCCAGTCACTATTTTTGACATCTTATAGAGCAAACAAATAATTGATTAAATGAGCAAATATATAGCAGGTGAATCAATAATTGAAATAAATATGTGTTGCTGGTATAGAGAAATACTAAGGCTCATTATTTTCTCCATAAATAGATTTGTTTGTAAGACGTCAAATTGCAGATTATAATTTCACAGGGCTTCAAAAAATGTTTGTTTTGTTTACCCAACAATCGAAAACCCAAATATATTGAATGCACAGTGATATAAAACATGACATTTTACAAGCAAAATGACTGAAATTATGAATTCAACTATATTTTTGTGTTTAGTTAGTTTTAGTTTTATAAAAAGACAGGAGAAGAAAACTATGTAGATACAGACATGGACATGAATTAAACTGCGTCTGAAAATATGACGATCATTCAGCTATTAAACTGACTATAATTTCTAATATTCCGAAAATTAAGAGCCAAGAAAGCAACATTAGGCTGGAAAAATAAAGACATAAAAATAAAACCACACTGATGGAGATGGATATTAATTGAAATGCAAATCTGAAAATATGAAACACCAGGGAGATACATCATAAGTCTATTACTATCAGATGGACGAGATTATTGTGGCAACACATTTATTTAGCCATCTTCAATTAAAGGCAACTCAGGGGATACAAAACCAGACACAGCCTCTAACAGTGAGATGGTGCATTCATGCTCTCTCTCTTTCTCATACACAGTGGTCCAATTGAAGGGATGAGAGGAAATACAAATTTTGGCAGACACGCTGGCTCCCACGAAAACAATGAACTCCCAGCTGACATGTAAATAACACCCCTCGTGACCATGTTAATGTCTTCCAGCTAATGAACGATTAAAATGAAAAGTCAGAAAGTTTCCCTCGGAGGAGACAAACAATCATGACAGCAGCTGTGTTTTCACAAAGATGCAGGTTCCAGTCGAACCCTTCATCACAACCGACCTCATATCTAAAAGATGACACGGACGGAGCGGAAAGCACAGGAAGAGATGAAACAGTTACTTGTACTGGAAAATGGTCAATCCAGGAGAGCCACGGGGGAGTCACAAATAGCCTATCTGCCACACCGAGGGAAAACAAGCGAGTATTGGAAACAGGGAGTGTGAATGAGTGTGCGGGGATTATGAAAAGCTGCGTGACCACTCATCCTGTCATCCCAACTGCAGTGTTCATTACGTGCAGATCTCATATCTAAAAAAAAATAGCAAAGATCACAGTGTTCGCACACAAAGTCATGACCCTAATTCACTGCCCACGCACAAAGCAGTTTAGCTAATCATGCTGTCATCCAGCTGTATCACGATGCTGTAATGAACAATACATAAATTCAGATCAACATTTACAAACTGAACTTGACTCTCTTTTGGAGCTGACAGACTCGACTACAGGTTTATTTGGTCCTCCAATCTAAAACAAACACAGTACAACAGCCCTGCAATATATCTTAATTTCATTAAAGTTATGTTCATTCATATCAGTGAGGGTTAACAAAGTATCAGAAACATTGTCTAGTGCCGCGTTTCTTAAACTTTTTACACCGCGTACCACCACAGAAAATATCAGGCTCTCCGAGCGCCTCCGTTATGACAGACATTAAAATACAACAACGTTTCTCCGACCCTGTTCAGCTGCGGACAGTTTTATTTATAGACAGGTTTATTCCTAATAAGAAGATTATTCATTGTTGACTGTTGTTGAATCCTGAATGGAAGCGGTTCAAGAACCAGAGCTAATCTGATGGAAAAGGGTTACTCCTGATCTGCACTTCTCTTTATAATATTTTCGGTTGGAGCCACGGTGGCAGTGTTTTTTTAAACATTCATTTTACCTCCATTTCCTATTGTGTCGTCATATTTTAGCTTGTAATTAATCGCGGATGTACACGCATGCTACGTGCATGAATGTGACTATGTAGCAGGCTGATACTGACATAAAATATTACAGTAAGCCCAAAACGTACTTTAATTTTGTAGTAGTTTGATAGTGTAGCATGTTTTTAATTGATAGATTTCCGAGATTCCTCCACATACCACTAGAGAGAGGTCACGAACCACCAATGATAAACATAGTTTGAGAAGCAGCGCTCCAGTACAAGGCAACTACAATAGGACCACAAACTACAGCCTCTAAAATGACCGTTAAGTTGAATGAACACCTCCCTCAAACAAGAACTAAACATTATAACCTTCATGAAGGTAGCTTTCATGTCGCGATAAACAAGCAACTGTGCACATATCTGAGTAAAATCGTTCACATGTAACATGGTTAACGTTCATCACATACAGTACAGCTACACTGTTCTTTTAACTTGTAGCAGAAGAAGACTTCCTCTGGATGAACACTCACACGTCTAGTTAAAACTTCAAAGGGGCAAGCGCTGAATGGGGACTAGCTCCAAGAAAGTGGCTGAGCCACTTTCCAAGGGTGTGTGTGGCCTAACCATCTGAAATATAGTCCTGAATAACCTCAGGCATTTAGAGAGTAACCCACTTTGAAGCAATATCTCCCTTACAGTTTGCAGATATGTAATTTCGTTTACCCACTTTTCTGTTCTCTGCAAGAATAAATGATGAAGCTTTTTAAGAGGACATAAATTTCAATTGTGCAAATTTATACATGCAATAGTATTGAATGTAGAGACATAAAATTGTAAGAGCAAATGGTTCACAAACCGGTGCTTAAAATTATGTTTTATACTCTGGGTTTCTTTATAATGATCAGCCAGAGCATGGGTGGTCATCATGACTGGATTCAAGTTCAACGTTTGCCACAGCTTTCCCACCATGCTACATGCATTTCAGCCTACAAGCATGAATGTGGCAGGCATTAAACATTAACCAACTGTTGGCGGATAATGCAAAGATATTAGAGAAGTTTAATGCAGTCGTTGTTGCTTTTATTAGCCCTGCATGTGAGGTTTAAGGCCGCTGGCAGTGGAGACACCACCCCGCCTCTCCAGCCCAACCTGGAGAGGACAAATCTTTTCCCCGGCGCCTTGTAGCGGCTCCTTAGCCTTTAGCCAACGGCCGACGCTCTCCTGATAGGTAGACTAGCTTAGCTTAGCTCCACAAACCCTCGACTCAAATAGCTCTTCATGGTGTTTAACAGTGTGCATGTGCGTTTTAAACACGGCAGAGCGGAACAAACACCAGGTGTAAATCTCTTTGTGTGCCCGGTTGTGGCTACAGCTATGCAGCGGTGCTGAATGGTGTGGTACACTGAAGCTAGCTAGCGGTAAATACCGATGTATGAGTGCCCAGCTAGCATAGCTCCAGAGCCAAACAACTACGAGTTCATTAGCAGCAGGAGCATTTTTTTCTTCTGGCTAGCAGAACAGAGGATTCATTCCTGCTCTGCCAGCCAGCAGCCTGCTGCCATTTTCTCCGTGAAAAGTTCAGATTCCACAAGGAGACACAAAAGCCACTGTACCTGGTTCTCCATGTTTCTCTGGCCTCAGTGATTGTTGTATTTATTTACAGCGGCGTTTGTGGAGCGTCTCCCCAGCCTCTGCTCCTCATTGTGTGTCAATCCAGCCCAGAAGCGGAAGGCAGACGGCCTCCCCTCCCCTTCCAGACGGCTGCTGGCAGGCAACCAAAACAGAAAGCTCTCTCAGCCAATCACAGAGCCGCAGATTTAAGCACTCTTGAAAGGAGCCAATCAGAACGCCCGGGAGGCGGGGCAGACGCTGAGCTGCAAATACAATTAAAGCATTTTCTGGTGGTTTTCTCGAGTGACAGTGAGCCTGTCCCAATGGCGACAGCTCTGTTTCAATTGTAAAATGCACATGATGATAATTGATTAATCGGGGTTCGATTGTATTGGTTTCACATTTCTGCTATTCCTATTAGTCTGGTAAATGTAATATCAATAACACTAACAATGACGCTTATATCTTAGTCATACAACTTAATATGTCTCACAATACTCTTTTATTTACACAATGTAAGTTGAATTTTCTAACAGGTTCACAGTTTTCATGAACACAATCTGTCACACTGTGTGATCCCCGGCCAATGCTTGTCTTATAAAAGTATAATAAACTCACAAAAGCAGTGTTTAGAAAGTAACTAAGTACATTTACTCAAGTAGTGTATTTAAATAAATCAAGTACCTGGTGTTGATCCAATAATATAATAATACAACATTTAGAGGGACTATTACTGCAAGCATGATGATTACTTCTGATACAGTAAGTTAAATAAATATATACATACAATAATATAATAATTTTGAATGCAGTGGTATTTTTACAGTGTAGTATTGCTAGTAAATGATCTAAATACATTCATCACTGGTGAAAAGCAAACATCTGAATGTCAGTATAATTAGTGAAAGCATGCAAAAAGCCGTTTTCTCTCTCTATGAGCAATACACGGTAGCCTGCAGGAGATTTAGTAACACAATGAACAGGAATCTTAAGTCAATTAAAGGAAGTCAATGGCCATATATACCATGCATCATTCCCATGAAACTTTTCTAAACTTGGGTATATCTCAATTAAAGTATTATAACCTCTTAACACCACAGGTTGTTTCACCGATCTTGTTCAGCCAGTCTCAAACGGTGCAATGTACTGGTTCAGTTTCAAACGTTTGCTCTGAAAAGAAAGCAGTACGTCTCCTGATTGAAGACTTCTTTTTTATACAGAGTCAGGGAGTGAGGGCCCATTGCAGTCAAGTCACTGTGGTGCTCAGACTTTGATGTGAGATTATCGGGCCTCTGCTATGGGAGAGAAGGTCACCACTCTCTCACTGGCTTGGTGCCTCCTCTTCTATTCCTGCCGCTCAAACTGTTCCAGTCTGCCTCGCAGTCAAATCTGAGTAAAAGCAATCCAACCTGGCTGTCAGACATGTATTGAGACATCAACCTTTAAATCCTGCTTTTCAATATGTAGGAGAGGGAGAGAGATACAAAATGAAGCCACATCCAACATAACATTGTTTTACTAAAATTGAAAGCAAATGTTTCAAAATGTATCATGTATATATATATATATATATATATATATATATATATATATATATATAAAGAAGAATGTTTGGTAGACATTACAGCACATAATCAAATTTTTATATGATAACAAAAAGTATACAACATTTGTTTCTTTAAAAAAACAAAAAAAACAATCAAACCTGAAAACACATTAAAAACATTTAATAGGCAAGGGATAAATATCTCATTTATATGTGAATAAATGGCAAATAGTGAAATGGGAGGATGGCTGGGGTGCCCTGGTAATTCACCTGATACAGCATGCGCCCCATGTACTGTACAAAGGCTCAGTCCTTCCTGCAGCGACCCTGGGTTCGACTCCCACTTGTGGCCCTTTGCTCCATGTCATTCTAAGTTTCTCTCTTCACTTTCCTGTCACTCTTCAGCTGCCACTTTCAAATAAAGGTTCAAAAGGCAACAAAATATCTGTAAATGATAGAAAATGGAGGTGAGAAATCTTCTAACCTTGACACCTTATTGCTTCACCATAATTTGACCAAAACACACAATTAAAAAAGATTAAATGAGTTTCAAGACTTTGAACTTCATTGGTATAAAACACTTTTAGTAATTTACAAAAATGTTGTCCTTGTTTCATCTACCATCCTGATAACTGTTCTTGGAACTGTGTGTAACATTGAGATAAATCCCTTTTATGTCTACATATACTTTACCAATAAAGCGAATTCTGTTTCACATCTGCAGACACGACTGCTTTATGTCAGTCTACAGTCAAATGGTCAGAATACACATGTTTGATATTTATTTCCAATCATGGATCATGGATCTTGACTGCTTAATGGATCACAGCTGAAAACAAGAGACAGTGCTTTCTTTAGGCACACGTGAAGCAGTGGGTGGCAGCCTGCAGGCACATATACATTTTCATCAGAAATTTCAGATCTTCTACTTGGTATCTGCCTTTCAGTTAATCATCTGGCTTTCACTGGTCATTATCTGTGGTTCCCCGCAAATAATTTTGAATAATATCCTCAGCAAACAGGAGGTCACTGTTAAACAATTACATTTAGAAAAAGCTTTGGCATTGTATTTGCATATGATTCTCGTGAAATTATGTAGTTTGGCCTGCACATGCACTCTATTTCACCTCTGTCATGATCCTCTTTGGAGGTAGCTTTGCTCTCTTCTCTCTCGTGCGGCTTGGCTGCTGCCACCACTTCCTTATTAGCTGTGTTCCTGAGATGAGAAAACATGTGGATGCACACGAACACTGTCATCATCTATCATCTAGAGACACAATCATCTCCTCCCCAAATCAAAAATCTGGCCTCTTTAGCGTGTAGTCACATTATTTACTGTCACTTATTTACTGACAAAATAACATACAAAAGACTAACTTGTCAGCGTAATAAAAAAAGATTATACACAATAAAAAGGCAGTCAACCGTGACAAAACAAAACAGATATACTACACTACTATGACCTATTATACAATATTTACTCACTGATCCTGCTATCAGCTGCCAATCTGAACTGACAAAGTGGGCCAATATATGAGCAGTTAAAACAGGCCGTGCACTGCTCAGGTTGTACTGCTGGATTAGATTTTGTGTCAGTTTGTTCTGTAGATTGTATAATTGATTTTGTTTCACACATTGCCAAATATGGAACACTTAAAAAAATCTAAGAAATTGATTGGAATGATCAATAAAGCTGTGTTGCTGTTTCAGGTTAACTTATATGAAAAAACAGAAGGCTTAGAGTGCTACTGAGGTGACTTTGGGTTAGTACATCATACTCTCTGCATGCAGAGATCATAACAAGAGGTTGCACTAGCATGCTGACCAACCTCGGACACATGAGAGGTCTTGAGCCTCAGTGGGGATACTGGGCAGTCTGGACTGAACCTTGACGCAGCCTCAGCACCATTATCTAAAATAGAGGGACAACATGTAAGTGTTTCAGTTTTAATCTTTAAATAATAGACAGTACAGTACATTACTACATCAGCCTGTGTGTCAGGCAACCTCACCTCTCCAGCTTTGATCAGCTTCCTTCTGAATCGTTTGGTAGTTATTGAAGGTGAGCATTTCAGAGTGCAAGAAGTGATCCTCTGGGTTAAGGAATAGCTTGTAACACATATTTTTAGGTTTCTCCTCGAAGAAAACCATAGAAGGAGTATTTCAATAGGCTAATCTGTGTCTGTGACACAAAGTAATGTGTTTGTCGGTCTGTATTACCGTCAACATACAGTCAGTGCTCGACACCTGCATATTTTTACAAAAGATAAAAGCTGAATAAATGAATTATCACCCTGGTAGTCAATAAAACTGAGACAGTTGTTTAATCTCAGTGTGCATGCTCCAGATAACATTCCAAAGATATGTTCAGTTGTGCAGAAGGGGACAATTAAAGCTCCATTGTTGAACTTTTCTCACATAAAATATTTGCGCTGTGTAACTTTATTCTCTGGTTAAGATCTCCCATGAGAATTGCGCATTTAAATTATTTTGGTGAAACAGGATCATATTTTATGGCATAAATGTGTTCTGCTTTACCCTCTGATGTCGTTCCACTGCTTGGCATCAACTCCCTGCAATTTACAGACGGTAAAAGTAAACTGCTGTGAACTATAGCTTCTGCCATCCTGTGTGGCTGCAGAGCGCTCATCTCTGATGGAGTGTTGTGTTGTCGTAAATCATAGTAGGTGTTTCAGGAGGTTTGAAGGTATGTTTTTTTGAAGTGGGAAGAGTCTAAGTAACATTATTAATACTGGGATATGATTTACATTTGACAACAATGTTTGTGCCATTTCGCCTCCTGACAAAATCAAAGTAGTGGGATTATTTCCAGCTGCTGAATGTAAGCATTAACGATAAGTATGAAAATGAATCCCTGATTAGATTGATGGATTTCAAATCAGTATGATGTGACAAAAGAAATGTTGTAATGAGTAAGTTTTATTAGTAATTTGTTAGACTAGTAATTACTGGTGGAAGTAATATTATCAGTGTAATACTATTACAGGTCATGTGTTAATGCCCAGCACTGGTCATGATGCACTTCTTAATGTCTTGTATTCAGTACATAAACCACTTTGAACTGCTTTTGTGTACGACTGTGCTATACAAACAAATCTTCCTGAGATATACTGTATGTGCAATGTGAAACAATGTGATTCTGTGCATGTCATACCTCTCTTGGGTTTGGGGTAGCTCTCATGTAGGTGGAAGACACATTTCTCCACCAAGTGCTGACGATGTCTGTCTGTGGACCTGTGGCCAAAAACTGTAAAGTCATGGATGTAGTCTTCTGATGTTTCCTTTTCCCTTACCTGGGCTCTGTGGCCCTGGCCCAACTCAAGATTCATGTGAAGTTTACACTGAAAGTGGCAGAAACCATAGAGTAAAATATTACTTTATAAACTAGAAAGAACAAGGAGGTAAGGTTGTCACGATACCAGAATTTTAAACTTCAATACAATACAATTGTAACAAAGAAACAATACTCGATACCTCTTTTAATACCACTGTAAAAAAAGGAAGAAAAGTTCAAGGCACACAAAACAGGATCATCCTGCACAACCTGCACACAGTGCTGGTACAATAAAGTCATGAACACATAATGATGACCATTTGATTTTCTTTATATCGTTTCATTTGCGCAGCTTCGGGTTGAAAATGCCATAGATTATCCTTAAACAGAGACAGGAGTTATGATCTGTTATCAAACGACTACAATTACATATAACAGTGGGTGTGTTATGAAGACCATAGCTTTCAGATAAATTCTTCACACTTACCTCATTTAAAAAAAATCTAATAGAAGTGCTAAAGGCATCAATCTTCACAAACAGCCTCCATAGCTACATTATAGCGTATATCAACCAGTGAATATTGGTAAAGTTGGTGAAGAGGAGGGTGCATGAGTGTGTAGGGATTATGAGAAGCAGCATGCTGTCATCCTAGCGGCGATTTTTATAAAACGTAACAGTTTATTGACAAAGTAGGTTTAGGGAAGAGGTACAAATAAGGACTAGGTAGACTACCAGCTAGTTGTCGGTGAATAATTGCGGGCGTATCTCCAGAGACAAACCAGTTTAAAAGTTCAGACTCCAGAAGGAGACATTGCATCAAGCCACTGTAACTGGTGGTCCATGCTGCCCTGGTCTCAGTGGATGTTTGTGTCCCCTCAGCCTCTCCTCAGTCCAGCTCAGCAGGCAGAGGGGCTCCGTTCATTCCCATGAAAACTGCTGGTGTAGGAAGCGACAAAGCGACACAGGGCGGCGCACTCTCCTCCCTCTGATGCATGTTAATCACTATCCTACCAGTGAACTTAAAGGTCCAGTGTGGGATTTAGTGGCTGCAGATTGCAACCAAATAATCACTGCTTGGCCTTCTAAACATGTAGGAGAAAACACAGTGACCCTGAAACTTGAGAAAAGACAGATCATCATGGCAGACTCCAGGTAAGATGCCCCACACTCTCTGCAGATATAAAGAGCTCATTATAAGGTAACAAAAACACTTTTTATAGGTGATTATACACTAATAACGATATAGTTATGAATATTATATTCAGTTTCTGCCAATAAATCAAAAATCTCACACACTGGACTTTTAAAGCACCAATTCTTTTTTTACTATAAAATCACAGATTTAAATCATTTTGATGTTACCCTAACTCTAATCAGATGAATAGTATCTCCGTCATTCCCACTCTGCGCTCTGTACACCTGTTCTTGCACTATGTAACTATGAGAAGTACATAGCACTTTACTCACGCTTCCATAGAGCAGTACATCACAATAGTAATATGTGACCTTACACACATTATACTGTATTGTGATATTGCTATCACGCAGACCTGCTTGACCGTTGCCCCACACTCCTGTTTGCTATATCCCAAATTATCGGACAGTTTAACCTGCTGCTTTATTTATATCTACACTCTGTATGGTTAAAAGATAAGAGTAACTTGTGGCAGGGCGTAGGTAAAACTGCTAACTGTGTGAAGCAGATTGTGTGATGACATAGACTTAATAAACAGTACCAGTCAAAAGTTTGTACACATCTTTTTTTTTATTACTGTCAACATTGTAGATGAATGACAAAGAGGTAAACAAATTAAATGTAAATAAACTAAAATATATTTTATATTTTAGATTCTTCAAAGTAGCCACCTTTTGCTTTGATGACAGCTTTGCACACTCTTGGTATTCTCTCAATTAGATTCATGATTTAGTCACCAGGAATGGTTTTCAATTAACAGGCCATACCTTGTCAAAAGTTAATTTCTTACAAAAACTGTGACATTTTTGGTTTCAATCAGTCTTTATCAGATGCAGAGAAGGTGAACGGATGGGATCTGCATGTGTGGTTCCCACCATGAAGAATGGAGGAGGAGGTGTGATGGTGAAAAATTCGAGGCACACTTAACTAACATGGATAGAACAGCATTCTGCAGCAACATATACCTATCTGGTTTGAGCTTAGTGGGACCATAAATTGTTTTTCAACATGAAAATGACCCCAAACACACCTCCAGTCTCTGCAAAGTGAATGAAAAGTGCTGAGCATACATGGGAACTCCCTCTAGACTGTCCTTTGTACTGTACTTGACTGCACTTTTTTTTTTTGTCTTTAATGTTGATCTAAAGTGTAAAAAGTAAAAATCACTGAATGAGAAGGCCAAACATTTGATTCGTAAAGTATAATCTAACAGTCCCTATCTTTGGGGTATAAAGAAGTGTGTTAATGTTTGAAACACTGATTACAGCAGAAACCTCTTGCCTCTGCTGTTTGAAAGCCCATTTGGAAATGACATAAATAACAATTTCTGTTGTACCCTTTTTGTGAATACAGGAATTTCCTAAGTCCACAGGTCATCGCATTTAAATTACTCTTACACAGCCTCTCTCTCAAATGTCCACTTGAAATGTTTAATCTGAAAAGAAAGCAGTACGTCTTCTGATTGAAGACTTCTCTTTTATACAGAGTCGGGGAGTGAGGGCCCATTGCAGTCAAGTCTCTATGGTGCTCAGACTTTGATGTGAGATTATCGGGCCTCAGCTTTGAGGCAGAAGGTCATCACTCTGTCACTGGCTTGGTGCCTCCTCTTCTACTCCTGCCACTCAAACTGATCCAGTCTGCCTCACAGTCAAATCTGAGTAAAAGAAGTCCCACCTGGCTGTCAGACATGTGGGTGTCCCACTTGTATTGAGACATCAACCTTTAAATCCTCCTTTTCAAGAGGGAGAAATACAAAATGAGGCCATTTCCCAAAGGTTTCACACAGCAGAACTTTATTGTTATTAATAGTAAATGTTCCATCCCATGAAAAAGAACATAGAGTATATCAATACAAATCATCACTATTCTTCCACGAGAACCAAAAATACAGTTATGTAATGACTTGTAAGGCCTTCAATAAAAACCAAACAAACATTTTGATGAATAATGTGCATGAAACATTTCTTTATCTATAAATGTATAAAATACAGGGAACTGGTTATCAAGTTATATGGCTAGTAACCCTTTAAAATGAATAATTTGAATTTGAACTTTCTTTGAATGTGACTTTTTAGAGGCCTGAGGAGAAATACTAATGACTAATAACATCCCCAACAGCCCAAACGGATACTATTAGCAAATGTTTGCATGTTAACATGACAATGCAAACATACTGTAGTTGTGTGTAAGCATGCAAACATTTGCTAATAGTATCCGTTTAGGCTAATGGAAATGTTATCAGTTAGTCAGGTATTTAGTCAGAAACATATGAACATATTGAACTTTTGAACAGATGATGGAGGATCACCAAAAATGATTAAAATGTATCTTCAGGGGGACATTGATGTCTATATCAAAATTTAATTGCAATCCATCCAGTAGTTGTTTAGATATTTCACTCAAAACCACAGATGTCAACCTCATTGTGGTGCTAGATTTATGATGTATTTGAAGTGACTGGCTGGGTGCACTATATGAAAAGTCAGGGGATCAATGAAGTCAATAGGATTCATCCTCTGGGTACCACGAATATCTTAACAGAAACTGATGGCAATTAATCTGATACTTGTTGAGATATTTCAGTCTAGACCACAGTAGCGGACTGACTAACTGATATTGCCATTCCTACAGTCATGTTGCTAGCATGGCTAAAATTGATCTGACTCCTCAGATTTTCAGATTTTCCTCAGATCAGGCTCTAAAAGCACAGGTTACTTTTGAACACAGGGGGTCACTATTGAGACTGACTTGCAGAAAATGCCTGTGTGTATTTCTTTTTGTAAAACATCTATTGTGGTGTCTATTGTATCTTTCAGGAAGGATCATGTGAATGGAAGCATAATCTACCTGAATATTCTCAAAACATCACCAAAACCAAGTGCTTCTTTTTTCACAGTTCAGTGATGAATCAGTCATACAGAAGAATTGGATTTGCATGTGATGGTTGTGGTCAGTCATACTATTTAACTATTTGACTATTTTTCCTGAGAAACAGACCTGAGAATTATCTGGTATCAATATATATGTGTTACTGAAATGTTAGAAATGTCCTAATATTAAAATAATGTCAGACACTACAGCTAACTACACAGGTAACTAGTATTCATTCAAAATTTAACAAAACTCAGTTTAGGTTACACAGCTCAGACTAGCCCTGAGGGCATGGTGTAACGTAACGTGTTGAGGTATTTTAAAACTTCAGGATGTAAACATTTTTTAGTGTAGTGCTTCGCTCAACCAAACTGTCACACTGAAGACTGACAGTAGTTATTATTTCTTATACTAAAAACAGGTACAGAAAACATGTAAGAAATTAAATGTTCATTCAATCAAAATCAATCGATTGATCAATGGATTTACAAAAACATTATTTTCTCATTTCATGTCATTCAGGAGGCCTATATGTTAATATATCTATAGGCCTCTATTCAGTAATCCATCAATGGTGTAAACAATCCTTTAACAGGATCAGAAAGCAATCATAACTTAGATTTAGCTGTGTAGTCTTACTCTATATATTTAAGGATAATTAATTTAGGATAACAGCTCTTTTGAAGCTGTACTAATGGACTAACAGAAAGTTAAGCCTGACGTTAAATCTCTCAGCACCGTTTCTGTGTTTTGGGAGTGCCCTTCAGGACAATGTGAGGTATTCCAACGGCCCATTTGTCACTCGGCCAGTACTGCAAGCCAGGCAGCGAGTACGGTATCTCATAGTTGGCATCCAGGTAAGCTATCAGGGTGCTGCCATAGGCCGTAGCTATCACAATCAGAATATGCCTGGAAGATACAGATAATGAAGATCAATACACATGAGCATGTCCTTAAAGAAACATCCCGGTCTCCAAGAAATTACATGTAACTACTACTAATTTTTTGCATTAAACAAAATGTGCTTAATGGATTCTGCTAAGAGTGAATGAATAGCTAAGTTCTTGAACTGCAGAGAAGATGTAGGAAGGTGTTGGGGATGAGTGAGAGGCATAAAAAGTTCATGACTTTGACATGTGAGACCGACCGAGGTTCCCATCCTGAGTTCTGTATGTGGTTAGATTTAGTCAAAAAAGCACTTTGGTTAAGGTTAGGCAAATATTCTGGCTTTGATCACAACTAATTACAATAAACACATCCTTTGTTGTCACTGCTCCATATTAAACCATTATCTCAGTTGGCTTTAGTTTCTATGAGGGGGATGATGTTGTATTACAAGTATGGATATTGTAGGGAAAACAATAAAATATATTGTCAGTTAACATTTTGCAGATGTGTTTCCTTGTAATTAAAACCACAATAGAGATGGCCTTATCTTTCTTACTTAATGTATTTGTTGTTGCACATTAGTAGTATACAAATGTAATTACTAGGAAACAAAATGATTGGAAAGGTTAGGAATGGACATGAAAGGAAGTAGTATGGAAAAGGAAATGATAGGAAATATTTAGTAGTGACAGGAAAGAAAGTAAAGGTAAGACAAGGAAGAAAAATAAAGGAAAGGAAAGGAAAGGAAAGGAGAAGTGAAGAAGTGGAAAGGTAAGGGAAAGAAAAGAAAAAGACACAAGTAGGCCAGGACTTACCAGATACCGTGCAGGTAGCAGAAGTTTAGTTTCTGCCAGAAGCTGCAGCCAAAACGGTCACTAATCCAGCAGGTGATTGCAAGTATCCACAAAGCCACTGACAGCTTGGCAAGTCGCAGAGCTTTCTGGTCAGTACAGCTGAGAAAGAGAGAAAAGTGGTGATTATAACAAATCAAAACTGTCCAAAAAGACAGTTACAGATGCCTGAAAACATCAGAGATTTCATACCATCTCATCTCAACGCCCAGAACGTAAAGCATATGAAGGCCGAAGAAGTTTAAAGCGTAGGCATTGGCTGTAGGTTTGACAAATGATGACAATGTGGAGATGACAGCAATCACCACGACAAGACTTGAAAATGTGGACCTGTGGATGAGCAGACAGAGAAAGGCAAAGGTTCAGGAGCATGTTTTTTTTGTACCAGGAGTGACTTTCATTATACCCTCAGGATGCTATGCATACAAGTATGTAGAGTGAAATATTGTTGCGTCAAACTCAAGAAGGAGCAAAAAATTTGTTTGAAAACTGGAAAATCAACTTGTGGATGTCGAGTCAGGGCTGTGGGTTTCTTTTCAGGTGTTCATTAAAATTTCATTAATCTTTTCCCCACCTTGTGGTTAAATATTTACACAGGTTAGGTGGAGCTCCAATCTTTCACAATAGTGAGAGCCCATTTCTGTCACATTCAGTGGAGACAGCAGCACCATATTACATCTTTGTGACAATGACTCCGGTTGGAGCTGTCAGACAGGCTCCTCAGCCAGTACAGGTTAGGTTTCACAGTGCCGTGCCTTGAAAACACTCTGGTATTGTTTGTTTATTTTGTCTTATTAAAGGATTATTGAGCTATGTGTGAGTCCTTAGTAACGCAGATATGAATTACCACTGAATAAAGACCATGGGCTAACTCATCTGGTGTAGGGTTAATTGCTGTAAAGTTGTTTTACCTGTCTTTTATAAAAGAAGGAAAGAGTCGGCGCGGGAACCACACAGCATATCCCACCGCCAGCACCCACAGGATAGACAGCTCATCCAACATCTGGCCAACGAAACTAAGTGTCATGTGGAAGTATGCAGAGAATAGCCCTGTAAAAAGGAAGAACTGTGTTTTAAATGTTTTCATTTTCATATTATAGAAGTAAAAACACACAGGGCGAGTCTAAAAACAGCACCAATGGTAATATAATGAGCTGGAGCGTCTAATACTGTGAACCAGTGGTTCCTAACCTGGGGGTCAGGACCCCACAAGGAGCTGTAACATGATCAACTGGAGAGAAAGAAGCAAAAACAATATTTCATCTGCAAAAATCTACATTTATTCTTACAAACCTTTCTCTAAACTTACTCAATTACTGGATAATTTACATACCACATAAAGCAAGGATAATTCTTCTTTGGTCAAGCTGGTTACAGTTGTTTGCAACTAGTGACGAGGCATTGCGAGTCATGTCACAATTAACAGCTGTTTTCCAACAGATTCCAACATGAGCTCGTCAAATGTCCAAAAGTTTCAGTTTACCATCATAGAAGATTAAAACAAATAGAACATATTCACATTTGATCCTTGTATCGTTGCAGCTCTAGTTGAAAATAGATTACTTTGTTTCAGTACAACACAAATCCAAAATTTCGGGAACCTTTGCTGTGAACAATTATAAAAGTTTCTTCTCTTTTTGACCTATTTCTGTAACTGATGACCTATTTTGAAGTCCGAAGTCTTAGGGACATTTCAAGGTCCGTTTCTACATTATACCACAATCCTGGTTTGCCTCAGGGTTCAATTTTGGGACTACTTGGACTCTGTAGGTATGCAAGAATGTAATTTATGCTTGTGTCAAATCATAACTGAGCCAACAACTCACAAAAACAACAATTCATAATTCATGACTTAGTGACTGGATAACAGACTTGTCTTGAGATTCTACTTGAAAGTCAAGATCGAACATGTATCTAAAATGATGACACAAACATGAAATTTATTAATAAAGTGACTGACCTACAAATATCATCATGATCCAGACCGAGTGAATCGCCAGATTCCTTTCTTTGGCATAAGGGTGCAGAAGGTAGAGCATGATGGGAGATATAATGAAGAAAATAAAGCTGCTCATCTGCAGGGAAAACATCAATCAATTAATCAATCAATCAATCAATCAATCAATCAATCAATCAATCAATCAATCAATCAATCAATCAATCAATCAGTCAATCAATCAATCAATGATTCAATCAATTATAAAAATATAACTACAACTATTCTGACAAAGAGAAGCTGAACTCACAGTGTTGAAATACTCCACTACATGTTCAGAGTGTTTGTAGTTGTCTTCACACCAGTCGATTTCTGAACTCTCGTATGAGAAAACGCCTGACATCTTTTCACTTGAGTAGAAACCTGTCCCACAGAGAGAAGGAAGACAATAAGTAACACCAAGAGTGTATCTGCAGTTTTATAGACTTGTGTGTCAGTTGTTCCCTCATTATGTAAAATAGGTCTATATCCAGGAGACACTGCAGGGTATTTGTTTAGGTGGTTTATGGAAATCAGTCTCTACTCCCCCTGAGCTGTATCTAGATTTGTATTCAAATACAGCAGCACGTTTTTTTAGAACCTTCATGGAAGTCATTTAAAGTCATTGTAATGTGTGTTAGAAAGGGAGAAAGGGATAAACACCCATTTAAGTAAAATAACAAGGGATAAACTGATCCTTTGCATAAACTGGCTCTCCGGTTATTGAGTATGGACTTTTAAATAGAAGTAAAAGCTGAGGTTACCAGTATGTATGAAGTTCCAAAAATACTAGATCTAGCACTTTCCATAATGCAACTGGACTGGATCTTTCATGAGACCCTCCGCATCTTTAGCCCAAGTAACCTAAATAATGTCAAAAGCTCCTTCCAAGGCACGGAAGACATTACACAACTGTTTACACATAGCAGTCTTCTTTATGACAAGTCAACTGATACTCATGTGTAAAACTGGTGGAGTGTCCCTTTAATACTGTTTACACACTGCCTCATGTTCACATATTACATATAAAGTGGGATAGTTCAGGAAATACTACAGGTTTGGACTGTGTGAGCATAACAATGTGTAACTGTCATTTGATACTTCGTCACATGATATATTGTGATTAAAATACCAAGATTCAGATATTCCACACTTGACATAATTTAAAAAATGATATGACAAATAAATAAGCTTGACATAAGGACGTTATACAGTAGAGTTTCTAATATTCTGCCCTTCTAATGTATGTAAATAAATAATAATAATAAAAGTGCAGTAAAAGTAATAAAGAGTCCAGTACAACATCACATTTAATGATAGCATTGATAAATTATAATTTCATTTACACATTTCAAACAAAAAAACTGAACTTTATCAATTTCAAATTTTTATTATAAGTGTGCCTAATAAAGTGGCTACTGAGTGTAGACAATAGTGTAAATACAATATATATGACTGATGACAAGTGCAATGTAATTATGCCATACTATATCAGTTATTATAGGATTATTATGTTGATATATGACATGTGAAACTCACTGATCAACACATATGCACTCACAGTCAAGAACACTGTAGTGATTTCATGTTAAAGGTGTGCGAGCTTCACACCTTTTCTGGTCAAAAGAGCCAACGAAGTCTAATTAATTCTTAATAAAAAATAAATAAATAAATAAAATATATATGTATATATACAAAAGCGATGTGAGTATCAGATATTAATGGGTCTTACCTCCCATGCTGCTGTTGTCCCTGGCGGCAGTCCGTCAGTGTTGTTCTCCGCTCCAGGTGGTCAGTAACAGGTAACAACAGGTGGATTTTTCGGGGCGGAGCATCGCAATGCTTCCGATCCTCTTCACCCCTCTGGGCCAATCATGTGTGTCATAAGAGGAAATATCTCGAGAGGACTCGTGTTTCTAATGAATTGTTTCTTCCTCGCCTCTTGACAAATGTTGTGAAAAAATATAAAAGAAGGATAAAAGACCTGTAAACTCCATAATCAGTGTTTGAGTATTCGAGCATTATATATAAATACCACAAACAGACAAACATACGTAACAGACTGATGACAGCAGCATGTGTCACAGGTAGCTGCTGAATTTATCCGCTCAACCGGTCCATCTGCCTCGCTGCGTCAGGAGAGGCCAACGCCAGGGATTTACGTTTCAAAATAAAAGCGTAAACGATTTGAGTGGGCGGAGGAGCAGGTGACATGGTTTCTCTCTCTCCCTCTCTCTGTGTGTGTTAAACTCTGTACATGTGTCATAAAGGCAGTGGTGATAGAAGTATTTGTGTGTAAAGGTAGTAAATAAAACGGTTTATTTAGCAACAAAAGTAAAGGATGCAAACTGGCACTATTCTGTGTCATATTAATCACTGTATTATACCATGAAACACTTTGGAATAAGTACTCAGATCTATTTCTTGAGTAAAAGTAGCAATATCACAGTGTAAAAATACCAGTTACTAAGTTATTAGTACATGAATATACTTAAAGCTCCAAAAATAAAAGTCCACATTATCCAGAAAAGCCCATGTAAGAATAATGTACTAAATTACTGTATTGAAATTATTGGTGCATTAATTTGTACATCACTTAAATATGGCAGCTGGGAAGATAAGCTCATTTGTAATTCATTTGTATACTACTGACCTATAATAATGCATCATTTATTTGATGTTGTTGTTTGATTATATTGATTGAATATTATTGACCTGAATATACAAAGTAACCAGAACTTACTCAAGTAATGTACTATACAAACTACAGTAAAATGTACTGATTACTTGTTCACTGGTAGGTGGAGCTAATTTTCAACAACTTTTCATAATGTTGGCAGTTAAATCAATAACATTACATCATATATTTTATACCGGTCACATTTGACTTTGCATGTGAAAGCTTAATCTGAAAAGTATCTAAACCATAGCTGAAAAATAAAAAGAACATCCCTTCATTTAAATGACTTTTAAATAGTTGACTGTGTTTACAGTGTAAACTCTTGAATGAAAAATAACAGAAAAAATCGGAGTGTTGAAACTCTTTATTTTTATCTTCTTATTCATATACAAAAACAGATATTGATTGACTGTGAGGGCATCGTATTATTTTACAAAATCAACCCTAAATTGAAGAAAAGAAAATCAAACACTTAACAAAAAATGTGAAATGAAGTCACCTCTTTCTGTTTCACTATTCAGAAATCTTTTATAACTTACTGATGACACAGACCTGTGCAAAAGTCCTTGAGGTAAAAATATGAAAATATATTTCCCGTTTTTTATTGAAGTGAAAAAATATATGAGAAACTACTAACAATGATATTACTAATAATGCATGAATAGTTACTTAAGTAAGATCAAAAGTTTCTGTCAATGGCTTTGATTCATCTGAAGCAGGTTTGTTACAGTGCAAACGTAACAGTCAAGTTCATAATTGCATATTCAATACATTTTTAAATGTCTACTATTGATTATATGCTGCTGTCTTAATCAAGAATACTGAGCAGTATTAGACTTTGATCTGGAGTAAAAGCTTCAGGCTAATAGGAACACTGTGGACGCCAGAAAGCAATGCTCAAAGAAAGGTGCTCTCAAAGTCAAAGATTTTGTTGCTATGTCACTCCGCACAGGACAGTTTGGGACAACAGAGATGAAACCGGAGCGGCTCTTTGCTCTTTTGTGGATCTGTGTTTTAACAATGATGACCATAACAGCCATGTCTTCTGTGTGTAGCTCATACAGTACCATGCAAAACAACTTACTGGTGGCTCAAATGTCAGCAAGGTCCACCTTTAACAGTACTGTTTCCATTATTGATGAAGATCTACCATGCAACTGTGAACAATTAACAGGCAATTTCTTTAGCAAACAGTTTGTGCTACTTTCAACAAAATACGCATATTTCTCAACCAACACAGAGTCCATGACACAAGTCCACCAGGACAGATCAAGTCCGGTTCAAATCTTTTCCACATAGTTACCAGGGAAGAGACCTTCCCTTCCTCGAATCCTGCCCGTCCACCAGCCTGATGGATCTACAGAGAAGTAAGCAGAAAGAACAAATCAGATCAGATCAATCTGAGAGATCAGATCAGATCAATCTCAATTTACTGATTATTTATTGTGATAATCTTTCTTTCCTTTCGTCCACGAACCTTCTTTGACGAGGTCGATAATGTCATTGGTGTCAAAGCTGATCTCGTCCGTGTCCTGGCCGGTGTACTGATATATGGCCCGGCAGCGGGGCCCCTGGGGTCGAGGCTGTGGTTTAGGAGCAGGAGGAGGCCGCTGGCTGATGCTCCTTTTCCTCTGCTTCCTGTGCCAAAGATACAGAAAGGACAAACTGATAAGAGGAACTGCTGATGAAGGGCTAAATGGAGTTAAACCACAGGGAGCACTTTTAGGTTTGTATGTGTTCATTTGTGAAATGCTCCTTCGTGGTAAGTAGAGACCAAAACCAGAACTTTGGGTTCTGCTAAAAAAGTGACAAGATAAACCTCAATCAAGATAATCAAGATAAAAGTGACCAGATAAACCTCAAACCTCAACCTAAATCACATCAACATTTGTAATAACACAGACCACTAAAACTCCAGCCTTGGAACAAAACCTTACTTACCACCATATTGATTGGGAATGTCCGTTTGCATCAATATGAATGGAAAAATGATCTAATATCATTTATTTAATATTTTTGATATAGGAGACTTTAACTGACACATCATTTATAGTCTGTGGCCGTATTAAGAGAGCTCATAATTGGGCTAGTCGTGGTGCCAGAGAGACACCAGCTAAAATTGGCAGAAAAGGTGACATTAGAGAGAGCGTGGGTACAAAAACAGGTTTATCTCTGTCACTATAAAATTCATTCATTTGGGCTCGTTGGTGTTGTGCCTCACCTTGACATGCCTTAACAACTCAGTAAGCTTGTATGCAGTGGATCTTTAGTGACTAATCAGCTCCACCCACTCATGCTGTGCTCACCACATCCTTCCCTGTTATTCGTGTTTCATTCTCTCTTACCCTGACATTCCTTGGTCAGGCACGTTGAGGAAGTCCATGTTCCCCTGGTTGTACTGGTTATGGGCTGGGACTCGGGAGGCTCTCTGGGAGCCCAGTTTCGGTGGAGCTGTGCTGGGTGGCCGCCCGTGTTTTTGTGGGGATGAATATGTGACATTTGATTGTTGTTGGGGATGGGCTCTGGAAAACTTGGCCGCTCCATTCTGGTGTGCTGAGGAGAGAGAAAGTGGAATAAAAGATTAAATAAAAGATAAAACTCAAACTACCTCCAGATTTCAGAACAGCTGCTGCTAAATGAAAACCTTGCAAAAATAATACGTGGATATTAGTTTAAATTCGCTGGAATGGTAGTGGTAGAAGTAGTCAGATTTTTATTGTTTTTAATATAATTTATTGACTGAATTTTTGCTGAATGCGAATACAGTACAATAGAGAGACAGGAGATGAAATGAGACGACTCTGCTTTGATATGTGGCTCTACAAGGTGGCCTGGGTGCCCCGTATTCATATATTTTATTACAAAAGCTTAACGTACTATCCAAAGTAAAATTACTCTCAATGCAGGCAGAAGGACACCAGTCAGTGTTATTGTTATATTACTGAATTGTTGCTGCTGATTTATGTGTATGCAAAAACTGTGTTGTAGCTGGTTGAAGTAAAGATAATTTCTTTATATACTGGCTGGGTAATTAATCGTACTAATTTTGTATATAAAACCTTGATCTTCAAAGTAATTGGTAATTATATATATATAATAATAATATTTTATATATATATATATATATATATATATATATATATATATATATATACACACACACACACTGTAAAGGAGTGATAGTAGAATATTTGAATATGAAAGTGGAGTTGTAGTATAAAGTAGCATTAAATGCAAATAGTCAATAGTCAGTAAATTATTATACTATAATTACTTTCAAGTATAAAAGGGTTGTGTAAACTATCAATTTTACTACGATATATTGATAATATACTGAAGATAACAATGAAATTGAAAGAGTTACATTAAGGTAGGATTGTGACTTTACCTCTGCTGGGAACATTATTTCCACCACGAAACTGTGGAGCACTCTTCCTGGTTGGCTCTGAGGAAGGACACGCTCAGTTACAATAACATTCTTATAAATATGTATAGTAACATTGTCAAACTGAAATACAGGTCTATTTTTGTGTGTGTATGCAGTGTGCCTTGCTCCTCCTTATTTTAAGCCTGTATTGTGTCATTATTTCCTCTAACTTACTGGAGGACTTGGGTAAACCATCCCCAACTGTGATGGTGAGGGTCTTCCCTCCGGGTTTGAGCTGTGGCAGGTCACCTTGCCCCCTCTGAAACACAACCAGCCTGGAGCCTCCACCACCCCAGCCCTCCTTCTTCACTCTGAACTCTATCCTGAGGGGGAATAACGTGTGTTAGTGATTTGTGTATGCTAATTTCTATGCAAGTATAGTATGTCTGAGTCTGTAGGTTCCTCTACCTGTCAGTGAAGGAGATTGTCAGTTTTCTCTTGGTCACATCCTCATAGCGCTTTGAGAGCAGGCTGAGGAACTCTGTCTTAAAGTTGGACTCCAGCAGACTGTCGTACTGGGTCTCATGTAGGATGAAGAAATCGTCCTGTCTCGTACTGAAAAACAAAAAAACACAGACCATCAAGAGCTTCCACAAAAACTGTGAAAAGTTCATAAAACATCAAAACATTTTCACAGTTTCAGTTTTTGGAGCATTTTAAATGTCTTTCTATGGCAATAATAGCTAAAGTCAAAGATGTTAAAGCTGTATCAAGCTTTACCTGAAGTTTAAATGGCAATACTGGAAAGAGTTTAGACTGAACTGAAAAGAAAGACGTATACGTGTAATGTAAGAATACTCTGCTTAAGTCCTGCACTTAAAATCTTACAAAAGTGAAGAAGCATTATCAGCTTTATTTTAAGTTTCAACTGGTTTTGCAAAAAAAGGTCTTTGTCACTAATGTCTTATAATAAATTACATTATTAAAACTGATGCATCAATATGTAAGCAGCCTTGTATTGTGCAGTTGATTGAGGCAAAGCTAGTTTTAACTACTTTATATACAGTTAGCTAGTTTAGTCCTCAACCATCCCTTCAAAATAAATCTGAGGGGTTGCGATATGACAAATTAGGTAGGGACGAAGAAAAAGGTTTTTTTTTTCTCAAATATTTGATTTTTGTGAAATATTGACAGCTGACATTCTGTTAATGGAAGGTGTTGGATGTTAGCTGTAGTGTAAAGGATTTAACAGCAGTAGTAACATTGACAGCATTAGTAGGTCTTTGTACTAATGATCAATCAGTCAAACTTGCGTAGCACATACAGGTTACTGCAATTTAAAGTGTTTATAGCAGTAATAGCTGTGGTAGTCACTAGTTCTAGTGTCCCTTTTTATGTCATGTTATGTGTGTAGTGCTCATTAAGAGCATTTTTTCTACAATTACAGTAACAGTTGTCATTCAGAAATATGCACTTGTCTCTAGTTAGTGCTCTAATAATGTCTAATAAAAATGTCTCCAGAGTAACTCGTGCATGACATTGTTTGCTTTAATCGTGCAGTATTCATGTCTGTGAAGCTGCCACTGAAAGGTCAAGTTCTCAGCTGATGAGGAAAAAAATAAAAAAAAATTCTGTGAATTATCAGTTCACAAGAATGTGTTCATTTGCTATATTTACTCTGTGACAGTGGCTTCTCATACAGAGTTCAGCATAACAGTTCTTGTATTTTTATACCACAGTTTCAACCACAAATGTCACTAATACCAGCTGTAGTAGTGTATCTCCTGTGAACTAGAAACCAACCTGAGAGAGACACTACCGATGTTTCCAAACTCCAGCTTTCGTTTTAGCACCTCCTTTATCTGTCCTTTCTCTGGTCCTTTCTTCACCTTCTCTCGACCGATCAGATAGATACCCTTGGGGGTCAAGATCAAATCCCTCTTGATCGACTGAGAGAAAAAAAAAGAAGTGAGAACTGTGACCAATGCCAAAAAGGAGAAGAATCTTAAGGAAGCGCTACGCCTTGTGACATTACATTTACGATTACAAACTCTAACAATACTACCTTCATTAAACAGCGCTAAACATAACAAGGTTTTATAAAGCTTCACCTTGAACCTGCGATCAAACTTGTTGACAGAATCTGCAAAGTCAACGCGCTCTCTCTTGGCCAGAAACTGTCGCAGCTCAGGCCTCTGCTCCAGACCGAGGTAGTCTCCGACAAAGTTTCTGTTGATGCTGTTCTTCCTCCGCTCCTTCGAGTTGTACAGGATGTCTGAGGCTGTGTTGCAAGGACGGACAAACTTTTAGAATCACAGTTCCAAATACGTACTTCAGTAGGAACAATATAGTTTTGTCTTTGTAACTCACCCTCCTCTCTCATCTGTTCATACTTCTTCTTGGCAATGAATCTTCTCCAGGATTTCTGAATGATCCTGGCAAAAGTGTCAAACTTTCTCTCTCTCATCTCCTCAAGCAGGAAAAGCTATGGAGCACACATCATGAGGAAAACGTTTACATTTATCATATGCTTTATGTTGTACTTCAAAGTGTAAAATAACAATACATGCTGACCAATATCAGGAAGAGGAAGTTTCAGATTCCAGGCCACTTAGGGGAGCAGAAATGAGTTGCACTAACATCACCGAATTAAGTCTACCCCTGATAAATGTAAGCCCCAAATTCACCCCCTTTAACTCTGTTTTTGGTCTCCTGAGGGAAATATCTGGCTTTTTATCTGGTTAGCAGCTAAATGCTCCACTATGTTCACCACCTAGTTGCTGACTGTGTCTGTCTACTGTTTGGTGCTGAGCAGGTGGTGTACAGTGGGTTTTTAGAGCAGCTGAAAGGAAAACAGCACAGTATAAAAGTGATGAGAGTGAACTAAAACAGTAAAGTTGCAGACAGACAGATAAACAATGAGCTTAAAGCTTCTTAAAGCCGATTTGGTGATAATTCTCTGTAGATTCATATCTATGAGATACTCCTTTTACATCGTCACATTGTTGTCACATTGTCATTTGATGCATCGTCATTATAAAAATATCAATTATAGCCTCTTTAAGCAAAACCAGCAAATATAATAATATTCTGTAAGTAAGTAAAGGTCCTGCATTGAAAACATCAGAAAAGTGTGTGAGTAATATTTACACAATGCACTTACCGTACTTGTTTAGCATAAAAATAGCCTTTTATTCTATTACTTATGTAATGTTATTGCTAATCTCTTATTGTTGATGTAATGTTTTAAATATTTTTAGTAGCTAAAACTGTTATGTGTCCTAACATGCCTGTTAGTAAGTGTGGCAATTTAACTTAAACTTATCTGGTAAGATAAGTTTGGAGACAGGAAAATGGCACGGAAAATGTGTTCTGTTCTGGATTGAATATTTTATTTTGAATGTGTCTTATGAACATGGGAAATGTTTCTAGGGGGACAACAATTGCAGAGTAATAGTAAATACTGGTTAAATGAAAAAAATGGATGATGCAAACAGTATTTAGTGAATATGTGAATAAAAGATAAACGGTGAGAATATAAGATAACAAGCTGCATCTCCGTGCATCATATCTTCCTGTATTTTCAGGATATATAATTGTTGATGAGTGCTGCCACCCGGCACCTGTAACATAAGTAAAATGCTTATATAATAATACAAAGCATTTTCCTGTTTTTAAGGTGAAGCTAATTTTAATTACACTATATGTTATTAAGTAGTTTTATTTGTAACAATGCATCATATTTTAATATACTGGAGTATAAAGAACAATATTTCCCTCTGAACTGTAGTAGAGTGGAGGTATAACGTGGCATCAAATCAAAATAAATCACAAATAACTCAAATTTGCACTTAAGTAGAGCTCATAGTTAGATTCCACCACGGATCGATGCAGACACAAAAAACAACCCACAGTGAAATACAGTATATGAAAAGTCTGTTACCGATTCAGGATTCTTGACAAAGACTTTGGTGCGTCCCATCTGGTACTGGTCGTTATCCATGTTGACAGATTGGAGGAGGTGAAGGACCCCCTGCTGCTCTGGACCTCTCCAACATGGCCATGTCTCAGCTGTGAGAATGGCATACCTGGATACAACACGTACACACACAGTAACCATATGTCATTTAACGAGTGTGTTAGAGCTGTGTTCTTCTTTCAGGACAAACACAGAGAAAGGGATGAATCCTTTCAAGAAACATGCAGGATTAAACTCACCTCATCAGAAACTTATTGAACACTCTGCGGTATGCAAATCCAGCCCTTCTTACACGGATGTTTTCCCGCAGTCCCAGGTATTCAACCTGATGCCTAGCCCTAAAAAGAGATGGAAAACCACCATTCACAAGGGGTTTTACTAAATGCTGAGTGTGGTGTGTGTAAATGTTGGTCACAGTGAGGATGCTGACCTGCTCTCCTCCCAGTCTTTAGGTCTTTTTGTCTCATTAGGTTTGATACAGCGGATATAGTGCGGAGTGCATTTCATCAGCGTGTTCACCAGGTCATTAGCTTGTCTCTGTTGGGAACACCAATGAGCGATCAGTGCATTCTTACAACCCAAAACACTCTTATCTTTCTGTTTTATGCATTCAAGTTTTAACTCTTAGTCTAACCTTGATCTTTGAGCTGGCTGTGGTCGGCCTGCTTTTCTTATCCGTGTTCAGGTTTTCAGGGAACAAGCTACAGATGAAGTTACTGTGGAGATAAAATCAAGGGATATTTTTTTCACTGCATTTCTTTTCTGAACAAACCACGTGTGAATCCTAGTGAAAAGGTGTAAGAGACTTACTATTCGCTGCTTTGCATGAGCTCAATTAGGTCAGGGAAAAGCACGTCCCGGTTTCTCTCACAGAAGCCGTTGATATCATAAGACACCTGAGACGACACCAGACATTATTACTGCTGTGTACGCTTTACAAGCCTTTACAAACGTTATTATTTAGTAGAGAAGACTGTCAGGGTTATTTGTTGTACAATTCTGAATTCAAATATGTGCAGCAACACTACTGTTTAAATAATAAAATACACATACTTGTCAAACGGTAATGTTTCTGTTACAGGATTTCATGTTCCTACCTTGCCGGCGTAGTGATGTATGACAAAGCCGGAGTTCCAGCTGTTGAAATGTTCGTGCGTTCCCACGGCGGCCTGCAGTTTCTGCAGCAGAGTGCCATCTGCACCCTCTCCTTTGGCATGCATGGTGGCGCACACATCATCCAGCACACTCATTATACCAGGAGGGTTCTGCAAGGAGAGGATAATGTTGACGCAACCTCTTACTTACTGGGCAACAATCACCACTTGCAACTGATTTTACACATTTGAAAGGACAAAAATCCCCAGTGCTTACAGCATAAAGAGCCATTATTTGATTTTAAGTGGATAATAAAAGAACAAACAATGACAATGTCCCAGTTAAAACCATTAAAGCCAAGCAAGAACACACAAGAGCACCCAGCTAGTCCAGTGGAAGAGAAGCACATTGTGTCCTCTTAAGAAGCACTACAAATTGATATGTGTAAGGTGATGCAGTTATGAGTTTACCAGTTTATTTTCAATGAGGTCGCACACAATCTTGTTGTTGAAGTACTCGATGGGAGTCCACTTGATGCCCTCCTGAACGTACTCTTCCTGAGAGAAAAATACAACACAAGAAAAGAGCTCAAAGGAAAACGTAAGACAGTGGATTTGAAATATTTACAACCAGATTCTGAATGGATTATACACAGGCTCGCTCTTTGTCTCTATCAAACAGACCTGCATTTACTTAACACAGTGCAGAAGTTAAGAGACAAGGAAGCGATATGGCAGAAAAGTAATAAATTCATTGTAACTACCTGCTCAGCCTTCAGAGTCAGCTCGATAAAGATCTGCTGCAGTTTCTCGTTGACAAAGTTGATACAGAACTGCTCAAAACCATTCCTCTGTCGGGGGAGAACACAATCCAGTCTATATCAGATTATCACCACAGTAAATCAAATCTTGCTGTGCTGTACCATCTATAAAACCAACATCTGTTATTTTAGCATCTGCCTATAAATATTATTGAATTGTAAGTTGGACTAACCTGGAATATCTCAAAGCCATAAATGTCAAGTACCCCGATACTGAATTCTTCATGTGGTTTTTGGATAGCTTTATTTATGGCCTGCAGAAGACAGATAGTGTAAAAGCAGAAAGAAATATAAAATACAAATGTCAACTTGTGTAAGGATATCAGTTAGATAAAAAAAGGAAGTTTCCTCATTTTATTTAATCTGTTTTTGTTGCTAGTGTCTTAAAAAGTTTGACTACCTCCACCAGGTAGTCAAAGAGTCGCGCATATAGGGCTTTGGCCAGGGCGTCTCGTGTGTAGGTGGCCTGTTCCTGGTTCAGGGTCACATTAATGGACTCAGACTTCCCTGCCCACTTTGATTCCATCTTCCGGCTGGTTAGCTTGTCCTGCAGACGGTTGGGGTCGATGCCCAGCAGATAGGCAGGGAAGGCAAGCACTGCAAAAGCAAAATTGAATCTTAAATCAACATAAATATATGAATTATGTCCAAATGAGTAAGAAGTATTCAGATATGTTTAGCTTCAAGATGAAAGTGTACATAGCCTGAGAATGTTTCCTTCTGCAGTACATGAATAAAGTCTGCAGTGGATTAAATTGTACAATTCTAGACAGAGACTGTGGGATGATAAAATTGCCACCCTGGATGTAAACATCAATTATCTGTTCAGCAGGGATTCCCTAGGCAGCAAACAAAGGAGGAGATAAACAAGGTAGTACTGATGTGCACAGACTCTATCAATTAGCAGGGTGTTTGCCATGGGACTGCTTTGTCATGGTGAGCTCTAATTTACTCATATGCCTCGGGGAGATAATGGGCAATTTTTCAGTATATGCCAGGTGTGTGTGTGTGTGTGTGTGTGTGTGTGTGTGTGTGGATGAGTGAATACATGTGTGTCTGGTGTGTGTGCATGTGTGTCACTCACAGTCCGTGCTTTCCACCTGCCCATAGTTGCCTGCTTCTATGAAGCTAATGTTTCCTAAGTGGAGGATGCCTGCCACAATCTGCAGCACCTGAGTCTGGATGTCACCTGGGATCCCAATAACACGCATGGCTTCCTGCAGACCACAGCACCAACGCAGACAGTGAGCAGTTTGCAGCAGTGAGTTTCACTTTAAATATTATTATTGAAATATTTTAGAAAGAACTCGAATACTTAGACCAATGTGGGCACCTAAGCTCAACTAGCTCAACTAGCTAAGCTCAACCATGAAGTTGAGCTTAGCTAGCTAACCTAACAAATGCTGTCGTATTAGCTGCATTAATTTTAGCTAACCTAAAAGTAAATGACCACAGTTGAATAGATATGTTGTTCAACATTATTTTTTAAAGTTAGAAATTAAAGTTTTAAAGTGTGTAAACTAGCTAGCTAGCTCTGTTTCACTAGCTCTGGTTTAGCCTACGTAAAGCTGTTGCTATGGATACCTCCAATTTTAGCGGTAGTTTGCACTTTGTCAGCAGAAAGTAGTTCCAAGTAAAACTTTTAATAACGAGGTCTGTGGATTACATGGAGGAACAGAGGCACTATTTTTTGGAAAGACAGGTCACTGTTTAATTTTTTAAACATAGCTTGACAACGCTGTTAACCACAAATGAAACCCAGCATACACAGTATTTACCATAGTTTCTTGGAAGTCTTTGCTGTCATTGGTCCCATCCACCTTGTAGGTCCCAGACTGGTTGAGGTAGTAGTAGTAGTCTGGGGTCATGATGCCCAGACCCTCTTTCTGCTGAGCATTGGCGCCCTCTATGAGCTGAAAGAGAACAGTGCAGGTAGGAAAGCAGTCACACATGAGTGCTGCTCAAAGTGGGAAGCAAAACAAAAAGAGGAATAGTTCATGTGCATCACAATGTAATTGGCTAAATTAATTGTGAGTCATGAAAGGTCAGCTATCTTACCAAAAAAGGAGTTTAGTTTTTTAAGGTGACTGTGACTGATCTATGACGATCTGTCTTTCATCAGCCTCTGACCTGATAATAAATGTGGAAGTTCCTCTCGTTCTCATTCTGGCTCACCACCCTCGACTTCTCCAGCAGGAAGTTTGAGATTTTGCCACCATCAGGCTCTCCTCCTCTGCTGAACTGAATCTCAAAGTATTTCCCCTGGTAGATGCAAAATAAAAAAAGTCATCAATCAGAGGTGCCAAACTCGCTATCTGTCAGATAAACCTGTCAGATCTGGTTTATTCAACAGGTGCAGGCTAAGCAACTTCCACTTCTTGTGCAGTCAACCTGATGCACACACAGTCAACCTTATTAAACAATTAACACAAGCAACTAAAGATAACATTAAACCTTTGTGTCATAAATAACTACAACTGCTTTCGACAACTGCTTTCAAAATGAGACAGCGCTCGAATAATGCAGCGGTTTCTCAGATAAAAACCTTGATGGTTGCTCCATCTGTAGAGCTAAAAGATGATTTGCATATATCTAATTACATTGACCCGTACACAGAATGTCTCATGCTCCATCAAGGGTGACAGACACTTTGCAAACTGATGTGTTGTATTGAAGCTGCACACTTGATGCTATTGTGGTTTATAGGTGTGAAATTAGAGCATCAGGACCCCACTGATGAGAAACGAGGGAGACTAAAAGAAATGACTGTTAGTTGATACTATGCTTCTGCAGTGCATTGCAACACTACAAATATATATCCTTATGTTATTTTATGTAACCAATATACATGCTCAAAGTAGTTGATTTCTCTCAGTATTTCTTCTGGATCTTTGGATAGATCATGTCTTTTTTTGTTTGTTTTGGCATTTTATACCTTTATTAGGCAGTTCCTATTAGAGCTGAAACAACAGACCCTTTTCACAGCAGCCATTTTGACATGAAATAGCAGGCAAGCACAGGTGTTACCAATGATACTAATTAAGGCTCTGTTCCATTTATTGAACCTTAATTAGTATCATTGGTAACACCTGTGTTTACCAACTATTTCATGTCAAAATGGCTGCTGTGAAAAAGTTCTATTAGTTGAATGACTGCAACTATTGTTACTATTAAGTTACTTTGGAGCAGTTACACTCAACCTCAGGCCTCTGAGCCAATTCTGCCAGGTGGCCCGCAGACCATTTTCTAATTCACACTGAAAATAAATTCATGCTGGGAATTGTTTAGTTTGCTCACACCAATTAGTAAATGTTCAACACTCGATTCAGTTATCAGTTAAATTCAACTCAATTTTATTTATATAGTGCCAAATCATAACAAAAGTTATCTCATGCCATTTTCCATATAGAGCAGGTCTAGACGTTGTATATTAGCCTCTGTGAAGCAGTCATTTCTGCTAAAAGTTCATATTTATCTGACCTGCACGGGCTGCTGTCACTGGATTTGCTTCCTGGCAAAGATTAGTGAGAACAGCAAATGTCTGACAATAAAAACAGGCAATCTGCTGAAAAATGGACAAATGAGTTTGCCATTATTTGCCACCTCATACCAATCCTAAACCACTGTGTTTAATTTACCAAATGACAGTTGCTGTTAGTAATATCAGGCGCTATCACGAGTCACAACATGCTAGCTTCAGTGCAGCTAAGAGCACCACAAAGAAAGAAAAGATTGCGACTTTAAAGTCGTCTCATTCTGCTACATCAATCCATATCAAGGATTGTCCCAAACTGATCCTCATGTTTATCTGATAAATGTTACTAATTTGTTTGTCTATTAATTGGCATCTGGCCTCCTTCCATTTTGGAAAAGCGGCCCTCGTGAAAGCTCCTTGAGTTGAGAGTTTACCAAATTCTTCTTCACTGTAAAGTTTACAGTGAAGTTTTAACTTAAAGGTTTACAGTGTAAACCTTTAAGTTAAAACTCTACCTCACATCAGCAGTAGGTGTTGAATTAAAGATCATACTCACAAAACGACTAGAGTTGTTGTTGCGGACGGTCTTGGCATTACCAAAAGCTTCGAGGAGAGGATTTGACTGTAGGATGATGTCTTTTACATGCTGCAACACACACACAGTGACACAATGTGAGCAAAAGTACCTCCACACCAGACTGCAGGAAGTATAAAGATGTCTTGTGTTATTGTGTGCTGTCTCTACCTGAACCTTTGATCCTCCTCCAGATACTTTGGAAATGTAACCCATGATGTACTTGGCAGCCACTGTCTTTCCAGCACCGCTCTCACCGCTATCAACACGCCACAAAACGACTAAATATTACTCAAACACATACTCACAGACACATGCTGCATTACAACATATCACAACCACATGCAGTCTACTGTAAGACAACACCAAGAAGAAAAACAGATCTGATGTGTTCACCTAATGATGACACACTGATTCTCTGAATCAATCATCATGTTTCTGTACATGTTATCAGTCAAGGCGTAGATGTGAGGTGGATTCTCATATTGGGCCTACAGGGGCAAAGAGGAAAGAAAGGGATTTGTGGTCAGCTCAGGCCAATGGAGTATTCAACATCACACAATTAAAGCGATTGTTTACTCACAGCTCCTTGGTAAAGTTCGATCTCCCTGTCAGTGAAATATGGCATCTGCTTGAACGGGTTAACTGATATTAATACAGGGCCGATGTATGTCTGAACAGTGGAGTCAAGGAGCATGAAGGACAATAAACTAAAACATACTGTAATATGCTGCTGAATTTTCAGTAGAGCCTTACCTTATTGGCCATTTTATACATTTGTGATAAGCATCCTTTTATTCTGTTTATTGGAGGTTTAGCAGGAGTTCTTTAAAAGTGCTTTACAAAGAAATTTAATGTTACATTAATAAATTAAGGGGAGTGTTTAAATGTGGGTCTTTTACCTAATATTAGCTGAGAGCGGTCAGGCTCCAACCCCAAGATATTTGAGTACTTTATGTTCCAGAAAAAAACAGCCAATAGAGCAAAATCTTACAGCAACACCCCTGCAAGTTCCCTCTTTTAACGAACCTGTCATCATCAATATCGTAACAACGCTAAAGAAGCAGACTTCCAACTCTGTTTGCACAATAAAACTAAGCAATCAAAGAGACACAATCTCTGCCATGTTTTGATATCACTTTATCAGTGCACTTAGAAAGCATCTTTAAGTTGACAGTTATCGCTTCAGTTAACCATTAGCAAGCCATTATCTTGGCATTAAAGCCACCACTGAAGACTCCTATCAAGTGCAATTGACATTCTCAAACTGACCCTCAGTGGTCTTTAAATTTCACTTTATTATTAAGTCTACAGTCATGCTAGCAGCTCTGTGAGGCTGTATTTAGCTCACAATCCTAACATGGTGATGATTAGCAGGTATATCATCTTAGTTCATCATGTTAGCATGCTAACAATTGTTAATTACTAATCGAGGCATAACTGATGCCAGTGGTATAGTGCAGGGTATACACAGGTATACAGAGTATATCTACATTCAGCCAGTATAAACACTTTTAAATTTGAAATGAATGTTTGTTTTCTGGGATGGTGAAGGCATGACGAAGGTTTCATGAGTGTATGGAGTAAGAAATCAGGACTACTTCACTCTGAATACATAATTGTGTAGTTGTCCCATCTGCACCTCATCTGTGGCTAACGATAATTACATAATGATCCTTAAACTCTTGATGATCCCTGAAGTTACGCTGCAGGAGTTAAGTGACAATGTGCAAACACTACTGACCTATTTGTGGATGAACTAAATATGCCAGAGTAGTCTTACATGTCTCTGTTTATAACACAGGGTGTTTTATCCTTTGCAGGGTGAGCTGCTTTAAAAAGAAATTCGAGGCATAAATTAAGAGTACACCTACTTCTCCTGGCACTGCTGGCTAAGGATGATGGGACTGTGATTAGGTTTTTATTGGGTTATAAACATAAAATAAGTAAAGGATACATTCAAATTTTGACCTGATGAAGGCACAACATTGAAAACTAAGGGTCACCAAAGTTATTACACTTCTGAGGGCAGAAATAACACCTGTCAATCCACTCAAAACCACACATATCAGCCTCATGGTGGCACTACATGAAAAGCCAGAGGATCTTCAAAGTCAGTAGGATTAATCCTCTGGGAACTTTGAATATCTGTACCAAATTTCATGCCAATCCACCCTATAGATGTAGAGATATTTCAGTCTGAACCAAAGTGGTGGAATGACAGATCGACCTTGGCATCTGAGCGATGCTGCTCGCTGGCTAATACATTACAGACTATTTTTGGTGTCTGGTCAGCCTAATCTGGGGTGGGGTTAGTGGGGGAAATAACAAGGTCACAACTCCAGTATTTAAGTAAGTCTGTGTTATGGCCTTATCATTATTAAATAGTTCATGGTTATTGTGATAAAAAAAACCTTAAAAGTCAAAGCATGCAATGCAAAAGAGTAACACCAACCACAGAGATCTTTCACTTCATGTCATCTTACTACATGGAAATCTAAAAGTTGTTTTTATCTATGCATGAAAGGACTAATTAGTAGTTAGTTATTTGGAAAAATATTATCCACTATTCGTCCCTAACAACTTAGAAATCCTTTGCAGTCGTGACTTATCGCTGCGTTGTAAGTAACATGAACTGCGTGCGGACTAATGATTTCTTTTCCTGACTCTAAATTTGGGTTTCAAATTCAGCTGTGCTCTAGACGGAAGTGAGCTGTTGAGTCAGACAGTGAATGCAAAAGAGGAAGAGTGAATTCATTGCATTTATGCCCTTATATGTTTGCTTGAATTGTTTGGCTGTATAATTGTATATTTATGAGTGTTTGACATAAATGGAACAAGATACACAAGGCTAATGCCCCAGATTTCACCAAATTAAGATGAAGTTATCTTAAACCTCTCAATCTTCTGGTGTGTTTGGGTGAAAAAGGTAAAAGTAGAGGCTAAAATCTGATAATTATTGACACATATTGGATAAACTTCCTGTCCCACAGTCATCATGATTTCCTGCCTACACATATTAAAGCAAGACTCTACATTTGTTTAGGTGCCAATATAAGCTTCAGTCATACCCTCCTATTGTCCATGAAGTTAAATTAAGTGCCACAATACAACAAAGTAACTCAGTAATAAGAAGGATACAAAGATGTAGTCGTCCATGTATCTTTTCTTCAGGTTTTCGACAATGGCATCCTCAGTGATCTTGGACAGCAGGACCATGTCGTCCACTCCGCTTTGCTTCACATTTTGACTCTGCCAGTGGTACTTCGCCTTAACCGCAGAGCAGAGGGAGAAAGAAAGACATTGGATATGCGCAGCCTTTGTTTGACAAATTCAGCTCAGAGACTACAAAACTGTGTTACCACATCAAAGACTTGGCCAGGAAGGTCAAAAGAAAAATGCTATTGGGAATTCAGTGTAGGGGGCTTTAAATATACTTGAGACTGAAAGCCATTATGTCTCATGCTCTACTAGTTCAAATTTGATTATTTTAGAACTTTATTATAAAAGTATAACACAAAATTGTTGGAATGAAGAAAAAAAGAAGAAGAAATAAATCAAAAGAATTATCAATGAACTAACAAACAAACAGAAATAAATAATGAAAACCAAAACTAGTAAAACATGCAAAGCAAGAAAGCGAAAACTAGTTAGATGACACACCAAATTTGGCATTAGTATCGAGGTGCTTTTCAAAAACCATTTGTGGTTGCCATTACAGGAAGCTGGGGCTGGTTGCCAAGCAACATGTCACAGAAGAGGTGAGTTCATTTTCTAAGTTGGACATTTTAGAGAAGCACCACCAACCTTTGCCCAGCAGTGTCCAGTACCTAACCAAAGTATGCAGGTGAAACAACTTAATGATTGTTGCGTTGTGAAATGATGTCTGTGTTTCTGTAATTAACAGGTCATTAGACAGACCATAGTATTCTGCAGACACATTCACAGAGGACCCTGAGGTTAACTCCTGTTTCTTGGTTTTCCCTATGCTGTTTGATGTGTGAAGTCAAGTCAATGACAAGTTTAGTCATTGGCATGGTGGTTGGGTTGTGGTCTGGGTGTTGTGTCTTACATTTACTGCTTTACAGGGAAGAAGGTACACTTCACATATAGTGCATGGCATTATAAAGGAGAGAGCTTCAGATGATAACAGGCCTTCAAACATATGTTTCTATTTTAGCATCTTAGCATTTTAGGTGTAACTAATGTGTTATATTCTGCATCACACCCAAATAACAATATACAACAGTTAAATGAAACAACTAATCCCGTTATGAAAAGCCAACTGTGGAACCTAGATTTTAGTTTATGTGTATAAACATGTCACAATATGACACTCCAAACAAAAGATGAAATAAGCGTCTTAATATTTTAATAAAGTTGTGTCATGTGCTGCAGCTTGAACACGCTTAGACTAAGCAGACACATAATACACAGTGTGTGTGACGTGTCATTCTGCATGTGTTTTTATTTCTAAATTTAAATGTCCTTCAACAGCAATTCAGACGGAAGTCATGAGTGTCAGTCTAATTAGAGCCGATGAAACCAAAAGCTGCAAAGCTATCATCTGTAATGAACGTCCTTTTTATATTTTGTCACAGTTTTGTCTGTCTAGACTAAATTGCAGTAATTGTGTTTAAAGGATTTATCTGATTTTATTCTATTTTGTTCTTATTAACAACAAATGAGTTCTTCTGTCGGTACTTTCTTTGACTTTACTTCACTGTCTGTGGCTCACTGGTTCCTAGTGAAGATGTAAATCTTTAAATATATAGTTTAATTTAGAGAAAGGCTACAGTTTTTCATTAATGTTACTCAAGTATGAGGATATAGCACATTTGCTAGGGACTATTTTCAGCAGAGGATTAATGCACGTTGGGTAGCAGGATCGGTGTTGAGTCAGATTACTTTGAAAACAGATTACATGGGAATTTTTGTAATTAATAATGTGATCTATTGGACTGCCAACATTTTAGTGTAATCTGAACACTTAGATTATTTCAAAATCACTGATATATGCAGTTTATACTAGAGAAGTGTACACAGCCACAAAAATTTGAGCACTTTAAGCATTTTAAAAACTAATAAAATTCATTTTGCACATTCAGCAGTTGGTCAAATCAAATAACAATGAATATCTTCTATGACTATTTATCCATTTTTACATGTTTAAAACCATTCTTGTTCTTGTTAGCATGGTTGTTAGGGACTGGCAATCACATGATCCTTTTGGTTGAGTCTGTTGACCAGTCAGAGGCTGTGTGGGCATGTTTGTGGCAGCTCTGATCTCGCGTTACACAACAAAATAACAAAATGAAGAAACGTGTCAAACCCAGTGTAACCATTGCACATAATAATCACAGATTATTTTTACATTTGGTCAGGTCACATTTTAAGTTCCAGTGTGTCAGATTCAGGAGGCTCTATATACAGAATATAGCAGAAATGGAATATAATATGCCTAACTATGTTTTCATTAGTGTATTACCACCTGAAAATAACAATTGTTATATTTGTAGAATGAGCCTTATATCTACAAACACTGTGGGTCCTCTTCCACAGAGTCCACCATGTTTCTACTGTAGCCCAGAAGAGACAAACTAAACACTAGATAGGACCTTTTGCATTTTTGGTACTTTTCATGGCCTCTGTAGTTGCTCCTTTATGCTGGGAGCGTGAGGCGAGGGGTTTGCAGTCAATAACTACACCACTAGATGACACTAAATCCAACACACTACTCCTTTAAATCATACCACAAGCTAATTATCGTCCTGTCTGAACACACAGTTGGACCTGATTCTTGGACCAGATGGTGCCTACCACTTACATATTACATATTGAAATCAGCTGTGTGGGAATAAAACCTTTTCTTAATCAGTGAAGCTTTTGTGCCCCCTCGTATCTGCACTCAGCCTCAGATCCTGCTACAAAACTCTCTTTCCTAGCCTCGACTTAAAACTATCATGGCCCTCAAACTCTGAAACAGCCTTCTGCTGACTTCCTTTAAATCTCTACTAAAACATTGCGTCTATGCATTTGCATTTCTGAATTCGGTGGTCTTCCTATGTCATGTCTCTTTGAACTCTTTTGATTAATTTGTGTCTCTTTTGGTTCATCTTCACTCTTTATGGATTGAAGACCTCCTTTGTGCTGTCTTAATGTGGCAGAGTGTTTCAGTATATCTTTGTAACATTACAGGAACAACCTCTACCAGAAAAAGACGATCCACTGACGTCACTGTGGCCTGTTTTACTTTTTAGACACTGCACAGTTAATAGAGAGATCTTGCTATTAAGTTAAAAATGAATATTTAAGCATTGAGAACCACAAACAGACTGCCCGTCATGCTTATGTTGTGGTTTGGCAGTAGAAATCGCACTCAATCAAAACGGAAGTTTCTGAAGAGTCGTTGAAACAAACAAACAAACAAACAAACAAAAAGATTTAAAGATGAGCTTTAAACTGTCACACATCTGTCAGGTCAGTCACATAGACCACTTCTAACCACATCCTGCCGGCATCTCACTTGTGACTCTTATTTTGAAAGGATAATAGCAAGTGAAAAACTTGGTTAGATAAATGTGAGAGATTTCAACGACATTTGGCTGCAGGATATGACAGCATCAACAAGACTGTGTGAGTTTGGATGTATGAGGAGGACCATTCGGAGTGTGAGGAGGAAGTGTTGTGACAGAAACTACAGGCCTCTCCTGTAGTCCACTTCCCCCTCTCACACCTCATCTCTGCCTCTTGTGAAACGCTGTAAACTTTGTACATGCTACTGGTTCTCTTCCTGCAACCGCCTGCAGAATTCTGGGGGGGGCTGCCAACACTGTTTTCACACTCAACTGTGAGATAATTCTTTGAGATTAACTGAGATTACAGATCAGTAAGTTTGCAGTATATTCAAGAGGATGTATCTGCTTTTTTTAACATGTACACGACCCATTTATGTTGATTTCTCATCCTGTAGAGACTTCATATATGAATTTCATGAGTCCAAATCTACATTTTTATCTAAAATGTGATTGCAAATCAAAGTTCACATCAATGCAAGCATTGTATTTTACTGCCTTGAGCTAGTCTTAATGAAAGGACTTGCTCTGAAAAAGAGGAAACTCTCTACTGTTGCTGCTGTGAAGGAGCTGAATTTCCCTGAATAGACCTTTTAAGATATGTCATCACATCCCTCATCAGGTCAAAACTGACTTTCGAGCACTAATACCCTTTTATGGCTTGTCAAAGGGAAACTACTAAAGTGCAGTTAATCAAAGCAGTGAGGTGTCAGCTTGTCAGAAAATTGTCTTAAAATGCAGATTTTTGGAAGCAAAGCATCAAAAGTCACACTGTGTGAAAGCATCTTCAATCTATATTAATGAGAAAACACAAAGTTTTCAGAAGTACACACACATGTCACAGCTGTCTGAAGGTGTGAGATAGAAAATGAAGGTGTGGTTCTGTACCATTGTTCCGGTGGGCCTCTCTTCCTCTGGTGTCCCGAATGTGTGTGTGACTGGGTGTGTGTCCTTAAAATCCACAGGTTGACCCCCTCAGACTGCAGTCATCACACAGCAGGACGGTCAGATCCAACAGCAGCCAGCAACCTACAAGACATACAGTGTTACAATTCAAAACCTACTTCCTCATTCTCCCACAGATGTAGTGTGTGAAACAAGAACTGCTCGAAAATAACGCACACACACACACACACACACACACTCACCATGTAAAGTTACAGCTACTTCTGTATTTCTGTCATATTCGTAATCATCAGAGCGAGGATGAAATAATGACCCAACGCGCTGATGTCGGTGTCAGACAGCAGATCCAAAGGTTAACAACACAATTAGTCAGTCCAATTCATCTTCCCAACAGCAGACGAGTGTTGATGGCAACAACATCCACAAAGTGATCATTATCTTCGACCTGTTGCCAAATGATGGTGTTTCAGTTGTGAGCTGCCGGCTCCACCCAGGTTGTGGTTACTTCACGGTGTGTTTGTGTCGTCAGAGAGGCTGCTGCCTCTAACGCCTATAATAACTGATGCAGGTTCACACAGAGGTGGAGTGTACTGTGCTGGCAGGAGTGTGTTTGTGGAGGTGTCAAACTGTTGTATTGTTTTTGCTGTTTTATGTAGTTTTGAGTGAGAATGTTTTTAAGTACCTGCACAGCTCCTAGATCAATGCGGATCTGGTCTCATATGATCAGGGGCGGGTTCAGAAACTAGAATAGAGCAGGCTGGGGCACAGTTTCAAAGAGGTACAAATGTATCAAGACTTACTGTACATTTAAAGCCCTGAGACCGCATAACAGAAACTTCCTGAGCATATATTTTCTCAGTTTAGGATGATATTTTGGATTTCTGGTATTACAAAACATGTTTCCTGACTACATTTAGGAGTTAGGGTGGCATAGACCCTGTCCTAAACCTAAAAAAACTACTGCCAAAACTAGCCTGACAACTGTTTGACTTTGTGTGAGAGGTGGTATACACCCTGGAGAAGGTACCAGCTCATTGCAGAGACAAACAACCATTCACACTCACATTCATACCTATGGGTCACTAATTAACCTGCATGTCTTTGGACTGGGGGGAAAGTACCCGGAAAGAGCTCATGCAGACACCGAGAACATGCACAGAAAGGCCCCAGCCAGGGTTCAAACCAGGAACCTTCTTGCTGGTACTGTACACACACTATAATATATATAATACATACATGCATATATAAACAAATAACTAGTGCTCAGTCTGTTAACATGTTGCGCTAAAGGAAATTAGCATCAATGCTGAGTATAAAACGATGTGTGCTCATACTTCGCACACCATGTATTTCCTTTGGTCTGTGGACACAAACTAATAACTGCTGACCTCACACTGCTAACTCAGTGCTTATTATAGCTAGCTTGCCAGTGACAAGTGAAGTGAGGCAGCCTTTTGTATATTCTAAACACAGATACAGACACGACAGGATTAGAAGAAGTTGAGATGAGATTGGGGGTCTGAGATAGGACACAGCCATGAGTTCACGGATTGCCTTTGATAGGGAGATAGGACTCTTTTAAACTTCATATTGGACAAGTAGTTAGGAAGCTTTTCAGGCCCCTGGTTCTTGGCGAACTAATAATGTGTCAGAATGTCATCACCAAGTGCTTACTCCTTGTGGGAATTGTTGGATCTCTGTAAATAATATTATAAATAGTATGGTCTATATGGAAAGTGTCATGAGATAACTTTTGTTATAATTTGGCGCTATATAAATAAAATTGAATTGAAAATAAATAATTTGAAAATGTGCAGATCAAACTGAAGTCAAACGTCACGTTTCAAAGATGGGGCATGCTCGTGTTTTTCTGGATGAGCTGTTCTAACTCCATAAAAAGTGTTCACATATGCTCTCATCTAATGTAATCTGTATCACCTCCATTTGTTTTGTATTTAATTGTTCTATTAATTTATTAACACTGTTCCTTAGTTACATTAGTCTCACTTCAACGAAATATTGGATTTGAACTTTGAATTGTCTAAAACTGAAAAAAGCATTTTGATGATTTTGATTTTCCAGAAATGAAAAAAAGGAACTGCAAAAGTGTCTGCAGCGATGGACAAGATTTTTTTTTAACGTCGAAAGTACACGTCGGGGCACTGAGCCCTTCATATGACTAATACACTCACCATGAATGGGCTGGGCTTATTCTCTGCCTCTTATCTAACATTATCAGTGAAGTCTACACGTTTCTATCTTAAAGACAGTATGTGTATGGAGGGTAGAGGTCTTTACAGGTACACCCTCATATATACTAGATGTATATGATGTATATGATATATGTACATACACTGACATTCAGCTGACCCTCTGTCATGAGACATGTCTCAGCTACATTCAGACAGCAGGAAGAAGTTCTTGCTTCATCTTTTCCATGAAGGTAATCAGATCCAGAAATAGACGACTGTCACTGATGATCTCAACTTCTATCTGGATGCTATTTTCGCAGGAGTGCAGCCAAACATCTTCCTGATACAGATACAAGTATAACACACACAGTGAGTGAGACGCTTCAATGACCAAATCTCATTGCTTAGAATCAACAATGCACCATGTTTAATCAATTTAATATTTCCTTTTAAAAAGATGTACATGGGGGACAAATGGATTCATCTTCTATAATATTGAACAACATACAGTACATGTCATGTTATAATTAGCATGTGAAAAACAAAACAACAATTACCGGTACTGTCCCTCTTATTTACTCAGATAAAACAGGCTCACTACTCAGTGTGAACCTTTATTATAGGCACAGGTAGATACAGAGAAAAAAAAAAATGCCTTTCAGAGGCTGAAACAGGAAAAATCTCTGACAATTACTCTTTGAAATATCTTCTGAAATGGTATGTGCAATTGAAAATGTTACATGTCAATCCATTTGACTGTTTGAGGCCCTTTGCACGATCTAATAACCCAATATTTTGGTTAATGCCACCAAAAGTTATCTGTTACAAGTTACAATTTGTTAAGGTGTTCCCACAACCTAAATGTTTGTTTAATGCCAGCAAACTGGGTTAGTTAGCAGTTGTATAGAAATTGTTACAGTACTTTGCCCAGAATTTCAGGGGCACTGCTGGCCACTTGAACCAAGTCAGGGGGTGTAAATTAAAAGCTTAAATTATGATAAAAAATAAACAAAGGAACCCAAAGAGGGCCCCTGGTGGGTGAGGGGCCCTAAGCAGCTGCAGTCTTCCACCTCAGACCAGCTCTGCAGATTGATATTACAAAAAGGCTCAAACTGATTTCTAAATAATTAAAAGCACAACTGTTAAAATGATAAGTCAATGACAACAACAGTGAACTAATAGCACCAATCCAAACCAAAGCACCACAAGAAAAAAACAACAACAACAACATTGCAGCTAATCCCCATGAAGACAAACTGTAGCTTCCTCTCTTTACAATGAAATTATGTGACATTTAGTGATACACAGAGCTGCTTTCAGCGGTGATCAGTGTGAACGTTTGTGAAGAGTCCGAACAGCAGAGTTCAGAGCACAGTGGACATCACAGTGATGACTGATCTCTGAGGCACAAAGTGTTTCTACAGGAGAAAGAGCTGAAACTGCTTTTTTCAGAAAGAGTCTCAATGAAGTCAGTACTACGACAAATTTGGGTCAGGTGACATGCTTCCTTTTGGGTCACATAATCACCCATCTTTAAACTGGTGATTTAAAGATGGTGATTTTCGGGTCCTTGTTTTTGAAAATTCAGCACCCAGCTGTGATTCATTAAAGCAGCTACAATCACTATTTTTATAATAACAATATATCAAAACAACGTGAAAGGAGAACAGAGAGAGAATTATCACCTGAATCTGCTGCTCTTTTAGCTCTTTACTGCAAGTTTCAGCTCATTGTTTGGCTGCAACTATACTGTTTTGGTTCTCACCACTCGTACAATGTACTTTTTGTCTGCCTGCCTAGCATCAAACAGCAGACAGACACAGTTACCGACTAGCTGGTGAACACAGTGAAGCATTTAGCAGCTAAAGAGACATATTTCCGTCAGGAGTTGGTGGAGACCAAAAACCAGAGCTAAAAGAGAGTGGAAATTGGATTTTTATTGTTCAGGTGGCCACAAACATAACTCCAAATGAATGATAATGTTGCTCTATAACTCTTGGATGTGTAAATAATAACTGTTTTCTATATTTACTTGTTTCCACTGCCCCCAAGTGGCCATACCAATCACAATGGAAGTTTAAACTATCTCTAATTCATAAAAGTTTGTGGCAGAAATCTCTTCCCGGCAGCCTGAATGATGGCTTCAGACAGCCGTGAAAAAACATCAGATCTGCACCACGAAGAAATCAGATATTTTATGGGTATGTAAATCCATCCTCAGATTAGCACTCCTTCTATAAAAAGCTCTTTGAGAGCAGCATGGTCAGAAGTCATCACTCCTCCTCTCTGCTGGCAGAGCTGACTCACTGTGTCTCACTGTGCTTTGAATTTCCACTCACAGTAAAAGTTACAAGCAACTGTTGAATGAGTGGTAACGTGGCAAAAAATAAACCAAAAGAAAAAAAAAAGAAGAAAGAAATTAACAGCAAGGTCCTGTGCTGAGGGATTTTCAGATAATGACACTGAACTGTTAAAGAAGACTTTATGAACAAGCTGCCACAGTCTGCAGCCACAACAGAAAATAACATCATATTTGTGAAAATGTCCTGGTGAGTGAGCACTGGCTTTGCTCACATTACTAACGCAGTGTCTCGATGTGTCCTGTGCAGCGTGAAGCACTGTTTGAGTGTAGAGGTGATGAACATTTAAGCAAACTAACCAGAAGGCAAGACTATGGCAGATTCACTGCAGTGAGATCTTTATAGCTTCCATAGAGACATCAAGTCAAATCACATCAAAACAAACATAAAATACACAAGTCCTCTGACTGCTGACACTTTGTGCAAATCAAACTCTGCTTGGACTTAATGAATACGTTGATACGGAACAAAGCAATAGCATAAAACAATGTGGTCAAGTAACAACTATTAGATAACATAGAAATCTTTCATTTTTATAGCATAAGATATTCCTTTTCATGGGCAAAGATATCTGAAAAAATCATTTTCTTTACAAAGTGGATTTTTAAAGTCATAACTAAACAAATATCACCTGTTGACATACAGGTTTAAGAGAGTACTGCGACCAGCCCTGCGGCCAAAGTGAAATATAGTAGCACCAAAATATTACAACAGAGGGATCGTTTAGGAAGACCGAGACGATGGAGGGAAGTAACTTTCTCCCTCTCTTAGTCTCTCCAGATTTCAGCAGCCCTCCCTCCAGTGGAATGATAAACTCAGCTCGGCCCGGAGAGGCGTCTGATTTGGGCTGGATTCTGGCTGGAAAAAGGTCCCCCTTAACAGTTACAGGACCAGATGTCAGTCCGACAGCATCCTAGTTAGATCTCACACTCCTCTGTTAGAGGTAGTGTGTGAGGGCTGCTGTTTATGAGGCTCAGTGGGAGGGTTTTCAGGCTTAGGTGAGTGTGTACAGGACCCAAAGATGGATGCTGTGAGTTCCATGGTGTCCAGGTCAGTGTCCCTGGCAGGTCTTGCAGCACATTTGCCTGAAATATGGCCGGCTGCAGAACTTGAACCTGAGCACCAGGGGGCAGTAGGCCACAGTGTTCACATCTTTACACTCTGCAGGGAGTTAGACATGAAACAGCTCAATTACTGCATTATAATGATATGTTTTTATGTGTTTACAGCAAAAACAGTGCAGTGATTTCATTCAAAACACCAAGAATATTTTTATTTTGATCCATGTTTATTGTTCAAATCCTTAATTGGACTGTGAATTAAATTAATTGAACTAACTTCTTGATGATTGAGAGTTAAAATGTGCAAACACATTAATAAGTATATAAAGATTAAAATGTTTGTCACAATTGTAAACAATTTAAAAATACTAACTACAGAACGTGTCACTGATCTCTGATAACACAGTTAACTTCCACAAGCAGACTTTCATATTTACTACGTTTCGATTCGAAGGTTACCAGTTAAAGGTCCAGTGTGGTCGAACATTTAGGAGGATCTGTTGGCATACATATATAAATATAAATATTCAGAAGTATTTTTTCACTCATGTATGATCAACTGAAAATAAGAATCTGGTTTTAGAATGAGCATTTCATATCTACAGAGGGAGCGGGCCCTCTTTATGGCGGAGTCTGCCACGTTGCACCGCCATGTTTCCACAAAAGTCCAGAATGGACAAAATAAACACTGGGGCCTTCTTCAGTTAAGTGACCACTGTAGTATCTTCTATATACTCGAAATGAGAGGGTGAGGTGAGAGGTATTCAGTTGATTGCAATCTGCAACCTCACTGCTAGATGGCACTAAATCCTACACACTGGACCAAAAACTGTTGAACTGAAATGAAATGATTAATTTGAGGATAATAATTTTACATTTTGTTCAAATTTAACCTCTAAGTGGGAAATCTATTTTGTTATTTCTATGAAACATGAGAAGGTGCAGTGAGTGAACTTTGACCTCTGACCTTCAGGACTGTCTGTACTGATGGGCCGACTGGGTTCACATTTGCTCTTGCACTGCTGCATGGCTGCTGGCCGCTGATGTTCCAGACACTCATTGGACGGCTGGCTGGTGTGGGCTAGACACTGCACTGAACGCATCTCCTGACCCAGACCACACTTGGCAGAACACTAAGACACATAAACACACAGAACATACACATATTTCAATTGGGTGTTGTATCTAAATACAAAACAGACACTTGGTTGTATATAAATGCCCCGATAAAACAATAAACCAAAAGCCTGTCTTACCTCTCCCCAGGGACCTGTCACCCACTGAGGGGGAGGGCAGCGCTGCAGGTTACAGCGCACCCTGGAGGTGGGCCGGCCATGTTTGGGGCACTTGGATTCTGGCAGCGTGTCACTGCTCTCCCCGCTCTTACACAAGACCACACGGTGCCTGTAGCCAGGACCACAGCTGGGCGTGCACTGCAGACAGAGCGGGAAATGAAGAAAGAGGGAGAAAAAAAACATAAGACGGGTGGGCAGGGAGATGGAGGCGATGGGAGGGTGCAGCAGGGGGTCACTGCGGTCATAAGCATACAAAGAGAAATCTTCTTAATCCACTCAGCAGAGGGCAGCAGCTGTACAAGAAACAAAATCAAGAGCCTGCTTAATTCCTGTAAATCAGCTGGACATAATTCCTCTTCAGTGTGTGCCATCGCTACATTACACAAGACGTCAGAGAAAAGTTGAACACTGCAGTACTTCTGACACCATTTAATTTGATTTCAATTCATCCTGAACTGTGAGAACAGGGTTTAGTTCCAGGAACACAGTGGGATATGGGAAGATGAACTTTTCAGGCCTGCTGTAGTTAAGGACCGCAAGAGAAAGTTAACAAGACATGTCTCGAAATTGTAATTTACATGTGTGCACAGCTACAAAGACACCCTCAAACTCCTCCAGACTCCTCAAACTAATGATCACAAATAAGAAGAGGTCAGAGAAGTCCCACACAACAAGTGTAACAATATGTATTCATGACTGCAACAGCATGTTCAGTGTGATGTATTTGTCTGCTCCGTGTCTCTGTTGTGTATTTCATGGTTTAGGTACTCTTAGTTTCTCCTGGCAGATGTTTGGGTTTCTTAGGTTCAACTGGAAAATAAACTATTGCTTCATCTGAGAGGAATTCTGCAGAAAACTCAAGTATTGGTTGAAATTCAGCCACGAGTTGACTAAAAAACATTGCAGGAGCGCATGCAGACCACATGCATGACGGAAGACGTCTTGCCTACCTCTGACCAGTCCAGGGCCAGCCATTCAGGAGGGCAGCTGTGGTTGCTGCAGGGCTCAGTGAGAGAAGGTCGTAGGGGTGTACACGCCAAGTCGTCCAGGACCTTCTCCTCCGTCCCAGAGATCCTCCTTTTGCATAACACCTCCCGTGTCCGCAGGCCGCCGTTACAGCTGCGGCTGCACTCCGACCACTCTCCTGTCCACCAGCTAGAGGCAGAGAAGAGTTGGTTTGCATTGCGCAATGTGTCCACGTTAAATATATTAAAAGTGTATGTACAAGAGACACTCACCTTGGGGAGCATGGCTCAGTATTGCAGGATCTTTTCTTCTCTTTGGGTTTGCTCTTCTTGTCACAGAAGTGGTTGTAGACGATTGAATGATCTGTCTGCTTCCTACACACCACCTGCTGGATCTGCACACCTGACCACAGGTGAGACAACATGAGCAAGAAATAAAAAAGGGCATCATAAGGGTCACAAACATGTCAGCACAAACACAAACACGTCAGCATTCAGTCTCAGCATTCGTTTGTTATTTTGAACCCTGTGCCCCTTCTCACACATGGAATCTGCTTCATTGCTGAGATTAATTATGTGGGTAAGTTTTTAATCATTCTTTGAGGAAAATATCCACAAACATGTGTATCTGTTCCCACATGTGAATGATTCTCCTCTGGTGACAGACTGCAAAAACATCTTTTGCAGTTAACTGGAAGCAAAAATAAATGAGTTACCCCCAAATGAGCTGCTAATGTTCTGTAATAAGCGCCGTTAAATACCATCAAAGGAGAGATGAAATGTCTGATATTTAGTTATTTAATTCTCATCTATTTTATTAGTTTATGCTCAATAAATCCACATCTGTAAAAGTGCCAGTGTATTTTTAATCTCTTGAAAAGAGAAAAATGAATGCATAAAACAAATATGTATGAAATAGTACAGTACGAAACCAAAGAAATGGTCCCTTTGATGGTGATGTATCATTTATAACAAGATGACAACATTTTCTGCGCTGACTTAAGACCTTTCTAGAGCTGCAGAGAAAGATTAACATACCACGACCTGAGCTGAGAAACTACTAATGCATTTTACACATACAAAAAAAAAATTAAAAAATGATTTCATAGAAAAGATTTCAGAACCCATCCCACATTTCAATAATTTGCCACTACCTCACTAAATGCTCACCCTCCACGTTGACGACCTCCACACCACGTTAAAGCGAATGAAAGAGTTTATTTGTCATAGCTTTGTTTGTTAGCTCTTATCAGGTAAAGTGACACAGATCATTAACTCACATAGGCCAGAAAGGAAAAGGCAGATTGCCTGAGTGTGATATCTCCAAAGCTTTAAACTGCTCAAACGCCTCTGGCCTTGACATGGACTCCATGAACATTCGAGTCTCATGGCCTCCCTGAGTCAGTGTTAGTCTACAGCACAGATTTACACTGAAGAATTTACTGTGTGTGTGTTTGTACATCTATGTGAAAAGGAGAGATAGATTAATAATTAAACACAGACCTACATAAGCCTTTTTTCATACTGTACTTTTAGTTTTACAGAAATGGAAGGGTCTTATTTTCTTATGTAGTTTGATATTCAGGGTAGTGTGCTTATACAGTATTTATTAAACGAGAACATTTATACTACTCGCATCTCTGAGGCACATCCTGCAGCCGGTTAGTTCAACTAACAATATCTCTAAAGCTTACAAATTAATAGGCTATATCTTCTTGGCTGGGTGCAGTGACTTCAAGAAGTCTTCCTGTATAAGCGAATTTCCCAAAATGTTGAATTACTCCTTTAACCACATTTAAATGTCCCAAATCTAAACCCAAATAACTGACTGAAAATCTCTCTAATTGGCCCAAATGGATGTTGTAGCATTTTAATCTGTAACCTTAATGTGACAGGGTTCAGTCACGTTACAGGACAACACACATCACATCATGAAGAATAACAACACATTTTGGGAGTAAAACTTTGCCCCCACAAGATAAATCATTCAGTTTTTGGATTTGGATTAAGCATGTAGTGGTTATGTTTAAGGCTGCCGTTGGTGTGTGTGTTTACCTCCAGCGCAGAGAGCTGAACAGCGTGACCAGGAGGTGTAGTGCCAGGCAAAGCCAGTCAGAGGATCCCTGTTCAGTGGGGGGTTGAAACGATAGTGGATCCCTGGGTTCTCCTCCCTCACCAGCACCTAAACATGCACACAACAAAACAAACATTTAACATGACACAATGATGAAACTATGTGGACTTTTTTTTTTTTTTGAGGACCTGTTGTGAGGTTTCTTTCCATTCTTACCATGACAATCAGGGTCATGTTTGTTGGCCCCAGAGCTTCGAGAGTTTCTGGTGCATCAGTGGGCCGCCTGTAGTGGAAGGTAGTACCGGCAATATCAAACCTGCGTGGCGTGTCAATGGTCAGCTTCCCATTGATATAGTACTGGTCCCCTTTACTCTTCAGCACTGGGACACAAAGAGGGAGAAAGATGGGATTTGGGCACATTTTGGATTTTATGCACTTACTGGGAAGCACAAAACTGACAAGAAACACACGCCATGTTAGCCATTTACAGCTACCATCTGTAACCATCAAAAACAGACAGCCTGGCTAATCAGCTAAGAAGAGTCAATAATTAAAGTTAGTCAAGTATCTATTACACATGAATCCTGGACTTCCTAACAATAACACCAATAGTTGTGTTTATGTAGTGAGGCTTTTTATATTATAGACTGTTGTGTTTCTTAAAAAACAAAAGGGAGTTCAGATTTATCTGACTGCTTGTATTACTTAGGTGACGTAGCCATGGCTACTTTTGACTTTAGTGAATCATAACTGAATTGGGAGGCCAGTAACGATTCACACCTCCAATGCAACAGCTTTGCTATCAGGAGAAAAGACCCAGCAGCTGCTGTTCGTGTAGTATTAGCTCTAGTACATACGCTAGCTGCTCATTCGGGCACTTGGATTTAGAGCTAGTAAATCTAAGCTAAGTGAACTGCTTCCTTGCTTCTTCTAGTGTTTTAACCTACAGCTGTATTCACACAGTGGAGTGTTGGCATTCAGCTATCATTATATTATTTGTAACAAATGTCCTTTTAGTGCTATAACAAGTCAACAAGTCGGATGTGAAAAAGGCCTGCAGAGATAAACAAGAAACTCAGGTGAACGTTGGAGTATTCCAGGAGAGGTTAAGACATTGAAATGGGCAAAAAAAAGTTCACTATTTCACTCTTTAACTATTTACTTTCATAGGTTAAACATACTAAACATCAGCTGGAGTACCATCTTACCAAGGTAGTTGAGAGAGATGTTGAGTTCTTGTATGTGGATGAACACTGATCCTTTTGGAATTCTGACCACCTCTTCATAACCTGAGACACACACAGACCCACACAAAGTTAAAAAATGAAAGCAAGGTGAAGAAGGGTTTATTCACTGGGCAATGCATGAGTAGTGTTTAGCTCTGTGGGACGCCGATGGACTAAGCAGAGGCTTCAGATTCCAGCTGCATTCCTGGGCAGCCAGCCTCGGCTGCCCTGCTCGGCTCTTTGCTAGAGAGCGAGAATTATGCCAAGACCAGGTCTCTACTCTCTTCTTCTTCTCTACATTCCCTCCATCTGTTTTGGTCTCTTGTCCCCTTTCTTTTTACGTTCATCTCACCTCCACCTGGCCTGGCTCTGCTTTTCTCAGCTCTGCTCTGCTGTTCAGCCAGCAGGCTAGCCACTGCAGCCCTGTAAATAACTTGAGCCTCACTAGAGGAAGAAGGAATAAAATGAAGGAATGAAATAATTCCTTCCAGCGCTTTGACCACAAGAGGAAAGGAGAGGCTTGGCTCGTGACCTTTCTGTGAAGCTCTGAGAGGTGGGACTGGCTCTGGGTTTCAAGTTGGAGGCGTGGAAGATTAAAGGGACAGAGTTTGAGGTTTTTGGCCTCAGAGACAGACACACAGAGAGAGCAAAAGGGCGAGAAAAGTGTGTTCTACTGTTAACAACCGGGGACCTGTGTGGTAAACAGACAGCAAAGGAGTTGTAAACCCCTGGCCCATGACACTTTAGTAACCCCTCACCGCCTACCTGAGCCACAGTCTGGACAGATGGAAAGACACTTAACGGGACATTACTGCTTCTAATCTGACAGCACAGAGCAAGAATTAAGTAACACAGCAACCTCAACTTTCACTTTAACTCATCTTTTTTTTTTTTTTACTTTCGTACAGTGGAGGTTCAATGGTTTGGCTCAATCCCAGACCATATTTAAATCACTTGAGCAGAGAGGAGAAGCACTGGCTAAAAGCTTTAGGGGTTCAGAGAAATCAAAAGCTTGTTGTAGACATGATTGAGTGATTCTGACAGTCATAAATCTTTCTGTGCCCAGAATAAGCCTCCGATCCTGGCCCTAGAATTCTTTTGGTTACAGATGAGACCAGGCTAGAGCGCAGTTGTGACAAAGTAGCAAGTTGAGTCTAGATTTTTAGGACTTTTGACAGGTTAAGCCGGGACTGTCAGATGTCAAATTAACTAAATTTATAAAGGTTTTTATTGGGGGAAAAAACATTTGGGAAATGTACATCATATGTCCAAAAGTGTCTAAGTACCATGAGCCCAGACTTCAGCCCTATCTTGCACCTTTAAGATGAATTGGAACAACCGAGAGCTGGGCCTTATCATCTAACATCAGTGTCCAACCTCACTAATGCTCTTGTGGCTGAAGCAAATCCTTGCAGGCAGGCTCCATGAGTTCTTGCACTGGTGGTGATCAACTTTTGCAATGCATGCTGGTCTCATTAAAGCAGCACTCCACTGTTTTAACACATGAAGGTCAGGTCATTTGTTATGAGGTGTACCAAAAAACAGATGCAAAATGTCTTCTGTGACTCTGAAGGGAGGTTTCTAATATCTGAGAAAGTAAATGTGTAGTCTCCAAACCTAAGCAGATGATAGTGGCTCGGCTTAGGCTTGGAGACTACACACTTTTAAGACAAAGCCTGTGTTAGTAAGAAATGTATGAGCATTTACAAGGTGCTGTCTAGTTGTATGACAGACACTGTAGGATTTTGACCCACAGTATGTAAGAAAAGTCAGGAAATCTCGACCTTTGCTACATCGTCTCTTGCAATTCCACCAACTTTATGGAAGTGCAGTACTGAATGACCGGAGCTTTAATAATAGCACGGACCATGGATACCACCCACAGATCACAAAACACACGACTTAACAACCTCCACTTCAGCCTTACTAACAGATTTTTTAGGCCAACGATAATGTCAGATATTTTGAGGGTAGTTGAGACCTCAGCTGGGGCTGACAGACTGGCCTGGTCACTGTGGTCCAGAGCACAGCTGCCTGGTCAGGGTGCGTCCCCTCTGAGGAATCCTGGAAGGGGGTGAGTGGTGTTGACAGTTGGGTGAGAAACTCTGAAGTTGGTGTTGTGGGGAGAAATGTAACCCAGAATAGATCCAAAAGCAGCCGGACCTCAAGCCACACTGGTTGGACCTCAACTATATCTGTCTGCCACGTGTCCCTGGGTGGCTGGTGGATAAATATATGTATATACAGAATATGGTATGTATATGTGTATATCTATTTGTGCTTCCTCATGTGCTAAAAATTCTTCTTTGAGATGTTGGGTAGTCTCAGGAACATTTGAGCATCTGTATGTAAAACTGAACTGACTTGAGTTATTGTATTTGTAGATTGTATACAGTACTAGTGTAATCTTTATTCAAGATGTGTGGACCTTCCGAAGTATCCCCTATCTTATTGTTTGTCCTTACAGCTGCATTTGTTACTGACTTAATAATAATTGGATTAAGTAACTCACACAGTGAGCCATTTTTATGTTAAACTTCGTAGCGTAATTTCCTCCTAGTTGTGGTGTACCTCAAGGTTCGATTCTGGGCCCTATTCTTTTGTTCCCCTTGGTCATGTAATTAGTAAAGATAATGAATTGTTTTCATTTCTATGCAGATGATACAATTATATATTCCTGTAAACCCTACACAAAGCCTATACTGACAAACTGAATAACCTGAATAACAAGACCTTTCCAGTAAGACTTTAAAGGACTGTGCAGGAATTCACTGACATAATATAGTAATAAAAAATGTGTCCCCTGTGGTCCTGAAAAAAAATGCTTAATTTAGACACAATGATGGATAAGACTAGTAACTGTTACTATCTGTAATGCCAACTTTAAATCTGGGCTGCATCAACTCTCAGCTGTTGTATATACACATCATTTATCTCTAAGCATTCATCAGAAATACCCCAAGTACAGCAGGTGCTGAAATAAATGATGGTCCTCCAGCGATGTGGAGGTTTGTTGGCATTATCAAATAAATAACTGTAACAATATGCTGCTGTGAATAGAGTTTGCATGTGAACAGACAATTATACAATACATTTTGAATGTCTGGAGTATCCTAACTCATGAGGGCAGCTTTCCAACATGCATTCACAATCTACTTTCCAGAATCCAAACATTACATGTGCACATTTTTGTGACAACAGAACAATTGTGTTGTATAACTTCTCATGGTAAATGGCTTACGTTAACCTAATCTGATTCTAAGGGGAGTAGAGACTGTTCCAAATCCACTTTAAACCACTCTTTGCGCCATGCCAATGAAATCAGGACAGGCAAAATCTTTATCTATATGAGCAGAGACCTCTGTAGCAGCAGCTCCAAAAAGAACATTGATGAGATGACTAGTGCTGGAGTGTTTTACTTGTGTACCTCCTTCGGGCAGAGAGTCATTGAAGAGTGCCTCCACAGACACACAGCTGCTCCCGTCACCCCCGCAGATCCGGCAGCGGTCCTCGCGAACGTCCGAGCCGAGCATACGATCACAGCCTACGTGCTGCGAGAAAGGAGAAACGAGTGAGCTGCAGGGTCACTCAGGGTCATGGGTGAAGGGGCACAGTCAGTAAGTCGAGAGGTGTCAGAGGCCAGCTGAGGGATTACCTCTAATGTCTTCCAGACCACTTTTCCAAAACACAGAAATATCAGATGGTAAGTCCAGATGTGTTTTCTGATCCTGAGCAGACATAATGCTCTTAGGTTGCTAAACTCATAGCTGTCGACATAAATAAGTTTCATGATGAGCGAAGCAGGTGGTTTTACTCAAACTCTTTAACAGTGAACCAAACCTAAACAAAAGTGTAGAGAATGAATGGCAACTGCTCTTGTTCTCATATATTCATATGACAGTTGCTTATTGTAGAGAGGGATAATGAGGCTTAAGTTTATTATTACTTTTACACTGATTAGATCACAGCTCAAAACTAAATACCGGGTTGAAACTGTGATTCACCCCATGGTTATCTGGTGGCCTTATAATGTGGGTAGTGTTGAGTTATTAAAGTTTGAAATGATATAGGTTCAAACTAACAGGAAGCATCTTGACTGAACTGTAGTGCGCATTTGTGCAACGCCATTTTCTTAGGAAGTTTGGCCCTATATTTAATGTTTGGTCTATATTTTGTCCAACAGATCCGGGAAAACGGGGCTCTGGCAGACGTGCCTTTCGGTCTGTAGCGGCATGTTGTGTTCAACTGGACCATCTGTTCCCAGGTTCCTCTTCTACCTCCCACACTTCTCCTTCTCTTTCTTTCTCCCCACTCATTGTCAGACCCCAACTTTGGAACTGAGGCCAGCATAAGGCTCGAGAGTATGTTTGGAGTTTTATGTGTACAAAAAAATATATCAGAGGTAAGATGATAGCGCAAAAGGAGTGGGAGGAAGAGACTCTGACTGGATTGCAGAGAGAAAAGTCATAAGAAAAAGGAAGGGAAAGAGAAAAAAATAGGAGGGACGTAGAGAGAAAAATGAGAGGAATGGATGCAGAGAGTCAGAAAGGGTAAAGAGAAAAAGAGAGAGATAATAAGACCGCAGTGAATGAAAGCCTGCCTGCAGTGCAGACAGACTAACAGCTGAACTAGAGGGTCACTGAGTTCCTCCGGAGCAGAACAGAGTAGAAGATGGGGGAAAAGAGAGGAGAGGTGGAGGAGGAGAGAACAGAGAAGGGGGATGTTGATAAACAAAATCCTCTTTTTGGATGAGTGCAGGGACTCCAGCCTCCCTGAGCTACTCGGTCTACGTAACCTCTGAGACAATTAAAATAAAGCGAGCTCATGGGGGGTAAGAGGCACGAGAGGGAGAGCTAAAAAAAAAATAAAATCTTTTGGCACTCTGCAAAACTGCAAGCAACCACAAAACAACAAGCTGGATATCCTGAAGAGTTTTTTTTTTTTTTCTCCCTCTGCCCTCACATCTTTTTCTCCCCGTCCAAAGCTTCTGCTAACTTTTTGGAGAAGAGCTGCATCCAAAATAAACAAGAAGAAGAAAGAACAACAGATTTGGAATCAACAGCAACCACGTAAGCTACGCGCTGTTACCATTAGGAATTTTTTCACAAAAAGGGCCATTTGGGTGTCAAAATGGGTTCCAGGGACCTGTTGGTTGTCTTCACTTCAAGAAATTGAGCAGCAGTTAGATGTTTTGTTTTCATTAACAGTTGGGATTAAGAGACAGCATCTGTAATGGGAATCTACAACCGCTGCCAAAGTTAAGACAATTTTTCAGTTAAGCAGCTGATCGTGATGATCGTCAGCAGTTAGAGTCCAAACTAGACGGTGGAAGCTGTCCAGAGTTTATAGAGTGAGAATATACAATATTATCTCAGTTGAAGACAGCCTTGTGTTGATCGTCTGTTCTGCTGCTTCAGCTGTCTGCTCACATGCAGACGTCTAATGTCTTGTATTTCAATCAAACGCTTGCATGGGCGCTTGCAAACACACACACACACACACACACACGCGCACACAGAAGGGTCCTATCTCACCTTACACTCTCCGTTTACACACACATCCAGGGAGTCGTCTCGGCAAGGTGTGCCGTCCACCACAGCTGGAGCACGCTCTGTGTAGAAGTTGTATCCTTCTGCCAGGCAGTTGAGTGAACAGGGCTTGACCCCACCTAGACACATACACATACAGTATCAATATACCAGATCCCACACATTATGGCACACAAACATGGACAAAAAGACGTTCAAGCTCAACACATTTTTTTAATTCTTCACAAGATGGCAAAACAAAAGCTTTTATTCTATTTAGTTTGTCTGGATGTTCCATCTTCCCATTTTACAAAGATGATCTTTGCTTACTGAATGGCATGGAAAAAAGCTCAAGATGCTTTTGAGACATCTCTCCAAGAACTGAAATTTTATTAGCCTACTAGATTGTGGCCAGCATTCTGCAGTCTGAGCTAATGCAAATACCCCAAACTGTGCAGAATTTCTATGTGCAGTAATGAACTAGTCACTGAGGCAGAGGCCAAACCTCCTACAGGGCAAATGTAGCAAATAGCAGAATTCCTGCACCAAGCCACAGGTTCACTAGCCGTTCTTAGCGGCATGTTGGGTGTTAAATTTGTTTTTTACACCTTCGCGAACACCTGACTAGAGACTAAAGAACCACTGACACCTGCTTTGAATATAACTGAAAATAAAAACAATGCTGTAGTCATTTCTATTTAGGAATGTTGTTTTTCAGTGTAAATTTCAATGCTGCAACACATCTGTAATACTATTCAATGCGGCATGTGGCAAATAGGGATATGTGTTATACTGGTATGTGTGACTGGTTGCAAGTCTTTCGCACATGTTCTGCTGAATGCATTCACATCATTATGAAGAGCAAAGGCAGGATGAGAGAGAGGAGCATCTGCAGGGGAGTAGGAAATGTTTTTTCAGTGCTGACAAGCAGAGAACAAGCAGCTGAATGTGATTAAATCTCTGCTTTCCTCGAATACACACACAGAGACAAACCCACTGAATACGACCTGAATGAATGCATACACACTCACATTCACAGACAGAGTACTGAGAACTGGTATATCAAGACAAAGATACCAAACAAGGTTAGTGGCTAGACATTGGCTAGCAACATTGTGTAACTTTTCTACCATAAAATAATAGCATCCTGTATGCCTGTTCTTGTATTATGTAACTTTGTGCTCTGGGTACAATCTCCTGTGAGAAGTATGTAACACTTTATGGCACTAAGTCACACACCACCAACTATTTTACATATTTTGGACAAAGTGGATCATATTTTATGGAGAAATGATCTCTGTTTTCCCACTGATGTCCTCTGGCTACTCAACTCTCAGTTATTGACCATAGACGGTATAAAGTATAAAGAATGAGTTTCTGAAGAGTGTGGTGGCTCTGGCTGCTGCCATCTTGGCAGTCCTGCCTCTTCGGCCTTCTGGCTAATCTAAAAATCTGCAAAGACGTGGATCATTGGTGGATCTAAAGCAGGCCGAATGACTCCTGGGTGCTCAAACAAGCCATCTGTTACAGCAACCACCTGTCAATCAAACTGTCAGCGTTGTTAATTCTGCATAACCTTAAGCCTTAATATAATTTGAACGGCTTAGTTCAATCAGCCATAGTTGTCATTAACTATAGAGACCAAAACTATTTTTTGTACCAGGCTGTAAACATGTTTATTTCTGCTGTGAACATTTTAATATGGGGACTTATAGAGATTAACTTGTTCTGGAGCCAGCCTCAAGTGGACGTTCAAGAAACTGCAGTTTTTGGCATTTCTGCATTGGCTTCCCTTCACAGCCATGGAGGTTGCCACTTGTTATTGACAGAGTATCTTAAAGAACAGCCCAGCTGCTGTTAGCTAATGTTAGCTCTGTTGGTTAGCTGGGCTGCTTGGATTGTGAGCTCGGCACTGGGGAAGTGTTAGTGTTTGTACCGCTGCCATTTTGGACAACCAGGAAGAGGAGGTTTACAGGCCCGGGGTGGAGAAGAATGCTAACAGGGAGCAACACCAGAATGTGTACCAGATCCAGCGTGACACAAGCAGACAATGTAAGCAGAGGCAGAGTATGGCAGATTCGAAGAGACTAAAGAAGATTGACTTAAGAAGGTAAAAAGAGAATCAGAGAGCAACCGAGTAAGAAACCGCTAGACAAGAGTAAATATTTTTACTGGCGAGAGGTCTTCTTGTTGTCGGACTAGTAAGTAATATTATTGTTGTTATTGTTAAATCAGAATCAGAAGTAATGTAATCATAACAAATACATGTGTACAACTGTCCATATTTAGGACAGTGGTGACCAATTTGGGATTTAGGAAAATGACCAATTTCTACATAATTTTTCATACATACACACACAGTCAAATGATGTACACTTCATCCTTTTACTCTTTATTTTCTCCTTTCACTGTCCTGACACACACACACACACACACACACACACACAGCCAAGTGGTATATATCCTTCGTTCATCTGTGCAGCTTGCCAACAGCTCCACTATTTGAGTGGCTGTTGACATCAGTCTGGGTTGTGTTTGTTTGTGCTGGCAGTCCTGGAGCAGGTACAGTATGTACTGGGAAGCAGAGAAAGAGAGAGAGAAGAAAGAGAGGCAGACAGACAGACAGACAGAGCAAGTGAGAGAGAGAGAGAGAGAGAGAGAGAGAGAGAGAGAGAGAGAGGGGAAAGAGAGAGAGCGAGAGAGCGAGAGAGAGAGAGAGAGTATGTACTGGCACAGCCTGCAGACGATAAAGTGGTCAGACCACGGAAAACTACAATTCCCATGGTGCCTAGCTTTGGCAGGGCAATCGTGGCTTGCAGCAGTGTGTGTGTGTCATAACTTGCAGGGTGTGTTGTATGGAGTGTGAAGGTTGAATGTGAAGGCTGTTGGACTGAGGAAAGCAATGTGGAGCAGCTTGTTTGAAAAAAAAAAGCAGTTTATACGACAGACCTTTTTTAATGAACTGTCCTTGGCTGCCTGAGCTGAGAGAGAAAGGGTGCCTCTGTTCTCAGTGTCAAGACAGAAACGAGAGAGAGAGAGAGAGAGAGAGAGAGAGAGATTGCATAATAGTGAACTAAATAAATTGAGAGAAGGAGGGACATATATAGAGACCGGACTAGAGAAAACAAAGAAAAAGAGCAAGAAGAAGAAGAAAGGGAAGCTGTCTTGGATGGTAAAAGCTGAAATGAGAATATGAGGAGAGTGAGAGGGCTGTAGAGGACAGGGAAGGGGCTGGGCGGTGTGATCTGGCCTTAACGCAGGGCAGAGTCTATGGCACTGTTCCTATTTTAACAGCTGCAAGGGATTTCCATTGTAAAATCAGCTGACTTGATGAAAGGAGCACTTGTTGCCTGAAGTTGGAATTGGCTGGCCGGCCATCTCTGTAAGCCATTATGTTTTTGGAGGGCTAGATTAAAGGCAGTTATGTCGTTGAAACTATTTATCTTTCACGTCCAGTGTAGTGCTCATCAGGAGCAAGGAATTCTCGCAAGGCATTGTGGGATGCACGGCTCTCTGCAGCCAGCATCTGTGGGCCAGACAGGAGAGAGTCTGCAGCTTCGATTCACTTTCTACTGTCTCTCTCTCTCTCTCTGCACACAGACACACAGACACACAGACACACCGACACACCGACACACCGACACACACACACACACACACACACACACACACACACACACACTACTCTCCGTCTCCTGACTTCTGTTCATCTCCTGTCATCAACTCTTTGCTCACATCTTTCTGTCCCATCGTCATCTGTTCGTCTTTAATATTCTCTTCTTCCTATCTCATTTCACCAATCAACTTTTCTTCTACGTGAACTTTTACCCTCGTCTTTTCTTTCAAGGAAATTCTGGCAAACAAGTGAAATTGCAATGATATGTAGAATTATCACAGATATTTAAATTTGTTTTTAGAGATATAACACCTGCTTTAACCTGCTGTGTGTGGTTCATCTTTCTGGAAACCTGCATGGTCTGAATGTAATAAATTATCCTTGAAGTAGTGCAGGGGGTCCTGGTGGTCCAGGGCTTTTAAGATGCTGACTATGTAATCACAGTGTCTCTGGTCTTAGTTTGGTTGGCATGAAGCCAACTGAAGTCATCTCTCATCTCTGTCGTCTCACTTACTGTCACCTTTATATTGTTGCTATCAAAAAGGGCAAAAATGTAACTAACGTAGCAACACCACAGTGTAAAAATACTCAATTTGGTAAATGTATTCAACACAAGTAATTATAATCAAGTGTACATGAATATCAAAAGTGGATCTACACATCATGCAAATTGCTCCCTTTTAGAGTGTTTTACTATTATATATTAATTGACTGTGTTATTATTAGGTAAATGTAGATTTAAAAGATGTAGCTCGTCCAGGGAATAAATTTATATACTGTATATTTTGTTATATAGTTTGTAAAGAAGTAGTAGTGTTGCAATTTAGTATAGAATAAAAAGTACTTATGGACATATTATCACTGTATAATGCTATACTATTTAGTATAATATTATACTAAAACAGTAAAGTTGGAGGACGTAAAACCAAAACAATCGGCTAAAAGACGCTAAAACGCTTCAGAGGGTTGAGTCATAATTCTCTGTGGATTCTTCACTAGGAGTGATCCCTTTCACATGACCTACAGTCAATTCATTCATTGTTAATATAATAATGTTGATTAGTGCAGCTTTCCAACTTCAGTACTTGAGTATATGCATGTCAGTGCAAATGAATACACACAAAAACACATAATAACACACACACAGACTCACCCCCTCTGTATGGTTTCCAGGTGTAAAACTTTCCCCTGAAAGGCACGCTGTCAAAATCAGAGCACTGAATCTCCCGGAAATCCCGAGAGCCTGCAGGGCACTCCTGTAACACACACCAACATACATACACACACATAAGCCTTAAAGAAGACATATTATGGCCCTTTTCTACAAATTCACACAGTTCCCAGGTGTCTTAATGAAACGTCTGACACTCTTTGATGAAATTTCCCCACAGATAGCAGCTCTAGCATAGCAGCTCTCCCTGTACCACTTCCTCTCTTCTGCACGACAAGCGGACGGCGCAGACGTGAGTACGACATCTATGACAACGTGGAGCTTCACCTGGTAGCCCATTGAGCGTTGCAACAGGGCTGAACTAGAGTCAGACTCTGAGCATGAAGAGGCACAAGTCAAAGGAGAACAAAGGAGAGAACAGGATATCTCTGAATGGAAAGTTTATGTAATGTGTTTTTATATCTTTTTGTATGTTTGTTCTTTTTTTTTTGACATTGTAATGTCAATGAGAAAAAATAAATAAGGACGGCATTCATGAGCATTCAGCTGCCTGTCTTCCCGTTTCAAGACCTGTCGTAACTATGAAAACCACAGACGCGTTCACCAGTAAACATGGTCACTCAAGCTAATGATAGAAGCGTGCAGTATGTTTATGTAGCGGCTACTGGAAGCTGTGTCCTTATTAGTAATTATGCAGCCATAATTTCTATAATCTAATGTGACTTACGCTTTCCAATTGACTGGGTTACAGGACAACACCTCATTCAGAACCTACCAGCATGCCATGCCCTGAACCAGTGTGTTTGAATGTATCTACAGAGCAGACTACAGACCTTTACATCTGAGGGTAATCCGAGTTCTTTTATGCATATAAATTGTCCGCGATTATAATACAAGTATAATAATGATAACATACTGTTCCCTCTATCTTACTGTTAATCTGTCGTGTTTGTTATGTGTTAACATGTTACATATCAAACACTGAAAGCACACAAAACAGTTCATATAGACTTCATTTTTATTATCATGAAGATTCTTACAACAAACAGCACACAACTTTTTTAAAAACAAAGAACAGCAGCCCTGCTTGTTAGCATAAAGATACAGATGTTTCTTTCCAAACAATAACAAAGATGGACAGACTCATTAATGAGTGCCTGGCCAAAGCTGATCTGTAAGACAAGACAAAAAAGGGGAAAAAATGAGTACATTGTCTGTTTGCACATTGTTTGACTTTGTGGGATTTTCAATAAAAGCTTGTAAAACTTACTCTTGTGTTGGATCTGCTTTCACTGGCTAAGCTGTGCATTCTCCCTACTCATAGCTTGGTAAACTAAGTCAAAGTAGCGCTCACCAGTGGATACTGATGCTTGGGGACGCCCAGTGTTTTCACTGAAGTGCATGGCTGTCAGGTAGAGTCATGGGAGGAAAAGAAATCTTAGAAATGTAAGAATCATGATGGGGAGCACATGTATAAACATACATTGACACATTCCCTAAGTATTGAGACCATAAAATGACCAGTAGCAAACACTGAGAAATCTAACCGACACCAATTTTCTAATTTAATCTCTCTTTATAAGATGGAGGTCATCTTACAGACGTTCAATGGACAAACTAGACCTGCTAGTGTCGCTATGTTAATGTGCATCATAAGAAAAGTAGCTGATACGAAACACTAACTAACTAAGTAGCTGTTAGCGTTAGCTTGTTGTAATCGTGCAAAAGAAACACAAAGCATACTTACATTTCCACTGCCTGTAGTTTTCCACGGACAGTTGGTATTAATCCTCTTTCATGTTAATTCTCAGTGCTGCCGTATTGTCCGTTTTGAAGGCAGTCACATGCACACATACATTCAGGTGTTGCTGACAGTAGGAGGAGCCGTCAAAAGTAAACTTCATCCACTCCGTTCTTCAGTCCTCTGAGGCTGGGGCCGATATACCAACTTGTGCTGGTCACTGCAGCCAACAACAGAGCAACTACCATGCTTAGGTCTGAGCTTCGACATACTGCCAGCGGTCCTCTCTTGCGATGAAGAAAATGTCAGAGCCTCACCTTAGCCTCGCTCTGTATAACCAGAAGGCTGTGGGTGGACAGTGGGTGGTGGCCTCTGCTGGAGAGCTTGGGAAGTGGGTCAGGATTATATTCATGAGCCCGATAGTGACGTCACAAGGGGACTGAAATTTGAACACCGCGTTGACTGACAAGAGGTGAGACTGCAGCAGCGCACGCAACAAGGAGGCTTTTTTAATATTAGGGGGTTGGTACGCACACCGGATGCACAAATAGTGTAGAAAAGCTGAAAACGTCATTCTTTTCATAATATGTCTCCTTTAAATCAAGTCATATTCATGGCTTTGTTGACCAATCGATCATAATGGTGATGATGACGAAGAGCAGCAATACTCACATCAATATTGCAGGACCTGAAGCGTTTTCTCTCCCCCAGACAATACTTTCCACCAATGGTTGGCCTGCAACCAAACACATCTCAGTCAGTCACATCTGAGTACAATTTAACAAGATCTAACCTCTATCACATCACCACACAACACTGGCTCCTGATCTCTGCTTTGTCTGCCTTCATCAGTGTGTTTTCAATCTCACTGTCTGTCTCTTTTATTGCTTTATTGTCTATCGCAGGCCCGTCACGACAACACCTCTACTTAAAAAGAAAAAAAAGAGAAAGAAAAGGAAGCCAGAGCCAGCCTCCGTCAAATGGCTGCCTCTGCTAAACTTTCAACAAATTTAAACAGAAAGGAGCCAAAGCAAATATGAAAACGATGCTAAGAAATGATACGAAAGAACACTGTTGGCCTCAAATTTGGGTCAATTCATGCTCAATTTAATCAATTCAAGATGAGGGATCTGGTGATTCAAAAACAAGTCTGTTAGTCGTCTGGTGAGGATTCTGACTCCTATCTGAATTATTTCAAACACGATAAAAACGGTGGCACTGCTGCCTGCAGGAAGGTCATGGAAAAAAATCTCTCTCTGCATTGAGTTTACATGTTCTTCCTATGTTCATGTGAGTTTATGTCAGTCGATGTTGCTGAAACCAATTCCTAAACCTGTGGTATTGGCTGACACCAGTGCTCTTTTTCTTCTGTATACTTGTTTGGAGCTGATGTGTAAGGTAGCACCAGGCTGATTGTACGTGAAGACTGGCTATAAACAGTATTTACTTTGGGTCACTGACCTCTGGTTGATATTTAAAACACTGAATATGACCAGTATTGACACAGCTAATAATTCACTATATTGCACACTGGACCTTTTAATGTGTGTATCTTAAAAAATGGTCTTTTTAACACAAAAAGACATGTTCCCATGGAGGGTGTTTCCTTTCTAAGCTGTGGTGGAAAGTTACTTCCTGTAAATTGCATGTACAGTAGGTTAGTTGCCAGGAGAAAATACTGGCAATAAACCTACACATGACTGCCAGGACAAAGACAATCATCCAATTTGTCTAACTCCGACTGCTGATGCCTCATATTAGCTTCGGCTGAGCTTTAAAATGCATTTTTTCAGCGAGCAAGGAGTGTGGTTTTTTTGTCACCCATCTCTTAAACGTAGTTGCTCTATGAAGGTATCAGCCAGTATGGACAGGAGGAACTACCACAATGTCCAGAAACTCCTTCGATGACATGTCAGTGTTGCGTTCAATCCTGTAACGTTCTGTATTTGGCACAGTGCTACTCTAGGTAGTTAACTAAAAAGAAATTAGCTTGCTAATTTAATTTTCTGACCCTGAGACATCTAATCATTTTAAAGTAACTTGAATTTTACAAACTGATCCACCGAGTAGAGCCAGTGTATTTTACCCATACCTGGGGCTGTCACAGTGTCTGATAGAAGAGGACACTCCTCCTCCACAGGTCCTGCTACACTCCTCCCAGGGTGACCACAGACCCCAGCCACCGTCCACGCCCTCCGGACGAGTCCCATACGCCACACACACCCTCTTGTAGCACCACTGCAGCACAAACACACATATTCATAAAGATTTTCAGATACAGTATTCACATATTAAAATGTTTCAGTGAAAAAAATGAAATGAAAAAATAAGAATAGGCTAAAAGAAAGCAAACTGTCATAATCTTAAGAATACTACAACCCTGAGAACAGTTTTTATTTTACTTTGTGTTTTTCCGGGTGTTTTTCTTTCTTTTAAAATAGTCTCTTCCACAAATATTTTTATTGGAAAACATGTTATCCAGATAAAATAACAGCCAGGATGAGTCAGCGTCAGTACACTTTTTTTTCTCTCTTGTAAGAAGCAGGAGAACCAATCCCAGATGAACAACATCGTCCTTCCTACACTAGCCTAACATAAAAAACAATAATGTGAGAAAAAGGTTTTAGTATTTACGCCTTTCTCGATGGTGTTGGTTTGACAGATGGTTCCCTCTGCAGCGGGAATGCTGCTGGTGATGCAACGGTTGCTCTTGCTCATGCACCAAAGTTCACTGCAGACTTCCTGTATGTGTGAGTGAAAGGATAACATAGGGCAGAGAGAAACAAAGAAAAGACCGAGACAACCCGTCAGAGTGTTTCTATATAAGCGCATTGGCAAAGACGCACACTTCAGCTTTCTCTCTGCTCCCTCTACAGCGATGCCTATAACACATGGGGGTTATATTTTATTGTGTACATATGCTCTGACCACATAGTATCGATAATAATGAGTCTATAAAGCCGTATGCTGTTCCAGATGTCCATTCGTTTCGAACCTAGCCCCATAAAAGTTGACCATGCAATAAAGTGGATGCTATTCAGCGAAGGTATTGCAAGATGTTTCCCGTTATCAGAGAGGCCGACTCGAAGGAGAGAGCCAGAGGAACACAAATCAGGTGTGACCAGCGAGATAAATAACTTTAATTGAGGTTGAGTCATCATCAGAATGGACAGCAAAAGACTGACTAAAAAGGAGAAGCTATGTGAGATGAGAAAATGAAAAAAGACCTTGACATGAAAACGGGATCATTGTGTGGTCTTGAAGACTGACATACTGATGGTAAGAAAACATAAAAAGAAAGAGCTACTAAATTCAAAAGAGAACTGTGCTATTTCAGTCTTAAAGACATTTTTCAAAGACGCTTCATCAGGCCTGCTTCATGGCAAAATTGACAAAGCCTCTTGAAAACTGAAGCACTAAGTCCAGTTTCCCCTGACGTTGATCACAAGAGTAAGACAACTATTTACATTTTTTGTTTTAATATAAAACATTGCCATATTTATTGTATTTTGGTCAATGAACACAACACATGCACTGGTAGTAGACTACCCAATGAGGATTATCCTTCAACACAAGCACCAATATTGACATATTTCACTCACTTGATAATCATTTCAGAGATTTTGCCATGCCACTGATTGGTGTAAACTATCCCTGGGTGTTCTAGATCACTGTGGGCATTATTGCTCAATGGGTGGCGATATTACTCTGTTCTTTGGTTGGTCGACTGGTCCACCACTCTAGTCCAGACCGAAATATCTCAACAACTATTGGATAGATTAGCGCAAAATTTTGTACATAGAAAATTATAAGCACTGTGGTTGCTCATATCAGGGAAGAAAGAGAAGAGAGGAAAATTAGGTTTGAAGGATGAATGAAAAGTGTAAACAGAGTACTCACCGCATATTTACACTGTCGAGATCTGACGCCGTACTGAAAGCGACATTGTTCATCTGCGTCGTAGGCCTGACCCGGTGCTGTGGTGGGGTACACAAACTCCTGCTTGGGGGGGATGTTGTTCAGGCAGGAGCCCATACCTGAGCTAAAGCACGCCAATCAGAAAAGGGAGAAAGATTTAAATGCACAACAACATGCAATGTTTAAGTTGTTTATTCTGAGAATATCCAAAGTAAGACAGATTAAGTTTCATTGAAACACCAAACAGGCTACAGATAATCAAATTGAAGTGGATTTGCCTACTGTCAAGATCCATCTGTTACTTGAGTGTTTATCTGACCATCAAAAATGTTACTCTGACATCCAAGTGAATTCTTCTTTCTCAAACCTCTAATTACCAAATTATTTGTGGTGTTGCAGATATCTGATAGGCTGACTCACTCCAGGAAGCTGGTGATGTAATCCCGGCTACAGGCCGACCAGATGAACGGGTTTGTCTTCATGGTGATGTGGTCAGCCATTAGCTTGGCGGTCTCCTGGCTGCGGGGCCCACAGGCGTTCCCCATCCCGTCATGGTTCATTCCAAACCTAAAGCCCGTGATGATACAGTGACAACACTTTGAGGCACTGTGGACCGTTAATAGTCTCTTACAGCAGGGATTTGGACAGTGGAAAAAAGATCACTGTGGATAACCCAGTGGGATCTAAAGAACAGACATTAAGTGGTTTGATTGTCAGAAATGGAGTGCTGGTCAGAGTCTTGTCTGACAAAGTAAATTAAATTAACATCAAACATCATCACACAAAGGATATATGACCTTAAGTCTGAATCATAAACCCACAGGAAATATGATTATTGACGTTAAAATGGCAGATCACCACAGTGTTAAAAGACTATAGACCACAGCTGTAACAAATGCTCAACTTCATCTATCAAAACTCCACTGTGTGTTTTATTATTATCAATACAGGACAGTGGACTGAGGTCTTCAATAAACTCAGTTCTGTTTATTGACTAAGAAACTAATTTACACCTTGTGGTCTTAAACTGTGCAGCTTCTTGCCTCACAACAAAAAAAACTGCAACAATACTTAGCATGAGGTCAAGAATTGCAACAATACGTCATTTAATAATAATATAATAATATAATAATAATATAATATATAATAATAAGCGATTCACGTCATTTTTAAAGCAAAAATAGCGATGTGAGCACATGCTGGCTTTCTCTCTTTTAATCCATCATCTCCTGTAACCACTTATCCTTCTCATGGTAATGGTGGGCTAGAGTCTATCAAAGCTGGCGTTGGGTGAGAGAGTGAGAGACCCTGGACAAGTTGCCAGTTCATCACAGGGCCTCTTTTTTAATATCACAGATTAATGTCAGTTTTGGACTGACATTTGATGACAACGCTAAAGACTGCAAAAAGACATTTTATAAAACTTAAACAATTAATCAAGAAAATAATCACAGGTTACAGCCCAGCAAGTTTACATTCTTCTTAATAAGATTTTTTAAAACATGGACTTTTAAAATATGGCACTAATACACCTGACTAGAGATACAATTAATTTTCATTACTGATTAATCTTCTGGTTATTTTCTTAATTAATGGATTCATTATTTTGTCTATAAAATTCTAGAATGGTGGATAATGCCTTTTTTTTTTTTTTTTTTACTTCTGAGAGCTCGATATAACTTAATAAATGACTAATTCAAATGCTTGTTTTACTGCATTTGACCTGCAGTCCTAACCCCAAAGATATTCAATTTACTATCACCTACGACAAAGAAAAGCGTCGTTTACATTTGAGAACCAGGAACCAGAGAACATTTGTGATTTTTGATTGAAAAAAGTGACTGACACAAATTGACACAATAAAGTGATCATCAAAATGGCTGCAGAATAATTTTCTAATGATTGACTTACACCTGACAGTCCAACATGAAATGTACTGTATAAGCCTGCAGGATAGAGGACTAACAGAGCTCTAGGTTCCCAGACCAGGACTACTGTAAACCCCACTGACTGATACCTGATAGTTTACCAAACTGTATTAGGTTACACAGTGTTGTTTTCCAAGCATTCGTGACTGTGATACCACTGACAGTAGCTCTGTTTGAGCCTGAAATATAAACATTCTGAAAGACTTTCATCCCTCAGTCTTGGTCCGTCTTGTCTTTTCGTGTGAGTGCCCTCCACCAAAAACAGGCCTGTATTTAATCTAATCCTGCACCGTGATGTCAAAACAATTTATATGACAATTAAAAACAAATGTTGATCGTGTTGAGGCAGAGGAAACAGGTTGTGTATATAGACACACACTAATCAGCACACACACAAGGTCCAGCCATGTTGACTGGTAGGCCTTGTGGTCTGAGTACTCGAAAGCTACCTGTGTTTATCATTAGGGAGGCAGGACGCTGAAGGATCCACCATCTGTGTTAATACTCTCAGGGCTGTGTGTGGACAAAACGCAATGGGGCACTCAATTACTCTGCGCAAGTAGTTTACTCTGAAAAAATAAACCAACTTGATGGTTTTCTCAGGCGCAAAAGTGGGATAAAATCAGTAACCTCTGTTGATTTACTGTATTCATGACAGAAGTAAAGCATATAGACAGTGATACAGATCAGCTATACCAGGCAAATGAGTAAAACACAGTTTCCAAGTTGTCCAAGGTATCCAGATATAAAAACCAGAGGCATCCCCAGGTGCTGCACCAGCCACACATGTAACTAATTCCACATATAAATAGTATGACGAAAAGAAAATATACAACCATTAACACATTCTCAACTGATGGAAGTGACTCATGGTGTTAGAGATTACATAAACTATCTCTGGAGATCCGGAGATGTAATCTGAGGAGGGAGGGATCATCTTGGACCAGACTACAAGAAAAGGCACATGAGACACCTCAGGGATTTCTTTAGGGACATTTTGTGTTTCAGCCTCAGCTAAAGTACACCAACCATAGCTATGATACAGTAGGGGTTCAGGGACGGGGGGTTATGAACTTCTCAAACTGCTACAGTCTTAGTGATTGATAGCTTGCATGCAACATTGTGGAAACCAGTCCTGAAAGATTTATAACATGTCATCACTATAGTATACTGTTGTAATAAGATAAATACCCATTTCAGACGTCAGACACATGGAGGATGCAGGTCTACTATTCAACCTGTGTTGGGCCATTTATATGTCTCTCTTTTTTGGGAAAATGGTTTGCAATTGATAAAGTCACTCAGCCAATCTGTTCAGTATTTGTCAAGAAAGTTCAACCAACCAACCATCCAGCCAGCTGGACGACAGCTCTGATACTGTGGTGAATATATATTTCTGAAGAAATAGTAGACAGATACTGTATGTGTGACATTCAATTGATTTATGTTGGGTTTAAATAAATAGATAAGTCTGAAAAACTTTCACTGGTTTATTGTGTGCGCGTATTTCACTCACGTGTGTCCTATCTCATGGGCGATAGTGAAAGCTGTTCCCAGGCCAATGTCCTCATTGATGCTGCAGCTCCTCTCTGGCTCACACATCCCTCCTACAGGAGCCAGACCTGGCTCACACACACACAAACATAAATATGAATATACCCCATATCTCCACAGTCTGTAAAACCATTAATATGATAAGAAACATGCAGACTGAACTACAAAAACTTGCTAATTTCAACTTATAGGAAACAAAAAAAAACTTAAAATGTTCAGACTGGAATATGCAGACATTCCTAGCTGAGTTGTATTTTCAAATAATTCTTGTACCAATCAAAGGTAAATTTCTCAAGTCATGCTCGATTCATATCATATCTGTTTTGGGTATACTCTACACGTACGTACGTTACATCTGGTTATATGACCAATTTGAGTTCACATTTTACACATGGACCTTGAATTCAGGGTTACAGTTTAGAGTTAGAGTATGTGTTCATGTTAGGCAATAAGTCCTGAGGCATGTGGTCGAGAGGTGCGGGACTGCTTTACATCAATGAGGGGTACAAATATGTGCGTTTGTGTATGTGCGTGTGTGTGTGTGTGTTACCTAGGGTTTCACAGGGCTTGTTTTTTTGGATGCAGATGTCGTACCTGTGGATGAGAAGGAAAACCAACCAGGCTGTTTAAAACTAATACTACAGACATGAACAAACACACTTGACATGGACTTGCAGTGTGTTCACAGATGGTGATGGACACACTCGCACAGACATTATAGACAGACGGTGGACAGCAGTGATAACAGACAGATATAGTTTTAAAAGAACAATAGCAGGAAATAATGTTCGGTCACTGTAGTGTCATCTGTCTGGACAGCTTCCATCCTCTGCTTGATAAATCTTGTCGTAAAACCCAAGTGTTCTCACAAAGCGACCACTGAAACCACATCTCAGAAAGAGATGTGGTTTTATCTATCTGTACTTTTCTTACGCCTCCTCTTACATAATTACACTCTGCTAGAAAGAATAGGAAAGTATTTGGAAGGGCCGGCCCCATTACATTCAGATGACTCTGTCCAAACCATGGTTGTGTTGTTTGCTGCTGCACATTCCTCAGTCAATAGCATCAGTGTTTTATCTGCTTAATATGCATCCACCACTGTTGTGTCTATTTTCCTGCAGCAGCATCAGTAACAGAGAGCGCAGTTAGAAAAATGAGGAGAGAATTGAGAGAATGCAGCGCTGTCAGATTCGATGCAGCATTGATATGATTTCTGCTGTCTTTCTCGTCCTCTTGGGGTGTCTCTCCATTTTTTTCCTAAACTGCTTTCTTCAAGAAAATAAATAAATCTGTCGTTGTATCTCGCTCCTGCCTCATATCTCTCTCTCTCTTTTTTTTTACGTTTTCTGTCCAGATGCTGAGCTGGGCAGAGCAGCCCCAGTTATCATCACCCAAGACAGGACAAGATACAGCCCAACTCTCTTGGACTTGGCTTAATGAAAACCAATGAGGACAGGGGCTGAGAATGTAAGAATTCAGTTCAGAGGAAACACTGTTTTAACCCTTAAATGTACTGTGAAACAGACTAAACATATTTTATTTACAAGAAGTTGCAATGGGAGGATATGAACCCATTCAGGCTACTTGCCTTGCACCCACACAAACAATGTCTTCAAGCTCCAGACCACAGTTACAGTCTTTATTGCTTACTCCTGTGAGAAAGGTTTGTGTGTTCGTATTATCTGACCTGGTGATAAGCACAGCAGTGTCATGGTGAGCGATCCCGTTGTCTGGTATGGCGTTACCATAGCTGCTCCGGTGCTGGATGGTTTTCTGCCACTTACAGAAGCTGTCTAAAGACTTCCCAGCGTGGTGGTTGATCTCTAGAGTTGGCTGGATAAGAGAGACAAGAGAGGAAATACAGTCAAGGGCAAATTGGGAAAATAAATACATGTATTTAAATATTAAAACACAACAAAAATTTGATTTTAATTTATTAAGATACTACAATACAATGGTATTCCAGTGTCAACAAGAGGGAGATTTCAACAATCAGGTGATAGGCCCAACAATGCTATGATAACCCGGCCCCAGTCTTCCTGTATTGCAGCGTTTCAGGCTTGTTTTCCGCCCTAGTATGTTAGTCTTTCTGTCCTGTGAAAACCATCTATCGCCAAAATGTCAAGAGCCGTGTTTTCAGCTTAGTGACACATTTCCCAGATATCCAACATGTTCCTAAATGGTTTATTTCGTGCAACATAAAACAGTTAAATCTTACATTTAACATAAAATATTAAAATCAAATTTGGAGATACATGTTATTTCACTGGACAGCTTCATTAGACTGTAGCTAATGTGTAGGGAGGATTATAGTGGAGGTGCTTTCTAGTATTATGAGAGTGCAGAGAGGAGAAGGAGAGGAGGGAGTGCACTGCTGGCCACAGCTGGCGAGAACTCGTAACCCAGGAATGCATGTGGTGACATAACTAGTAATTGTCTCATCCCACAGTCCCTCATTTCTGGGCCCACTGCTGGCCTGATTTTATTTTCCAGGGGCAGCTTGCCGTTTTCAGACCTGGAAACCAGCAGCAGAGCCACTTGCTGAGACTACTCTCAATCCTGTCCCGACCTCAACCTCAACGGTCCATGGAGAAAGAATAACAACACTAATACTGCCCACCGCTAATGATCCTAACATTTACTTCTTTACTCTGTCAGATGACAAACACATCCGAGTGGTAAATTATGGGGCTAATTCTGAGGCAGTATGAACAGAATGAATCATAAATGTTCCCTAATAAGACATCTATGGAGGAAACCTCAAAGCCACACTGTAATGCCCCTTTAATTCAGTATGATTCATTTGTCAGATTGTTAGAAGGTCAACATTATGATGGAGCCGGCCACACCGTCTTCCCACATGCTGTTAATGGCGGACTAATAAGGTCAGTTACTAGGTAGTCAGATGGTCCAGTCATTTCCTCTGCTATGCTGGTAAGGTCATGTACTTTTTATGAGTTGAACCCCTGCCTTGTGGTGAGGTGGGGATACAAGCTTTGCGCCCTTTCTAAACTCTGTTCACTTACTTATATCACACAACAAGTTAGCTATGCTAACAGCTCTGTGAGGATGTGTACAGCAATGCTTTGAGCTAAACGCTAACATCAGCATGGTAGCATGCTAACATTTGCTAATAGCAAACAAAGTAGAGCTAAGGCTGACGGAATGACATTAGTTTTGTAGGTTTCTTGATCATAAATCAAAGTATTGGACTCGTTTTGACCTGATGATGGTCCTAGTTACTAAAAAAACTAAAGAATTCTTCCTGAGGGGGGCATGAATGTGTTATATTTTTTCAAATTACATGGTTGGCACTAGAGAAAAATTCAGAAAATCACCCATACTAAGTCTATAAGAGTCATCATCTTGAAGCCACCATTGTTACAAATCTTTGTGCCAATCCATTCAATAGATCTAGTAGTATATTTCACTGAATAAGTGGTCTCACTAGTGAAAACTTTGACTTGCTGGTGGTGCTAGAGGTAAAGTCAGGTGACAACTCATTAGGATTCATTCTCTGAACATCAGGGATATATGTATATCATGGCAGTCCAACTAACAGTTGCTGAGACATTTCAGTGAAAACCCAAAATTTCAACCTCATGGATGACAGAAAAGTCAGGGGATTCATAGTCTGGGGACCATGAATGTATGTTCTAGTGGTTATGGCAATCCATCCAGTAGTTGTTGAGAAATTTCAGCTACCGCCACCAGTACAACTAGAAACTATTGGTAAAATGAAGGACCAGACCTCGAGGAATCTGGTGAATTTAGATCCACATGGTGTTCTCTGTATCCTTAAACCAAACACATTTGGGTTTGTGCATCTCTGTTGAAGCAGATTTAGATTCTGGTGCTTTTTGCATCAGCGTCAAAATCTAATTTTGAGCTTTTCTTCACCCTGGATGTGCGTCATAGCAATGGTCAGAGAGGTCACTGTTCAATACAGTAACCAGCAGGACAGTCACAAAGCAGCTCTGTCTGACAGGTACAAACCCCCACTCATATCCTGACTTTCCCGCCTTTCCTCACCCATCTCCCTCTTCCTACCTACACCCTCTCGCACCTTTCATGAAAGCCAAGACCCACTTACACACTTAGAGTCCACTGGGAGTGGTGGAGGAAAAGACACTTAAGCCAATAATTTGACCCAAACAAGGAGCTCATAGATGCTGGTCAGGAAAGAGTTTTGTGCACTTAATGACGACAAGCACAGAAAGACGTACAGAGGGGAGAGGAGAGGGTTGTACAACTTATTACAGTAATTGACAGAGTTTATTTACCTGGTCCTCCATGAGCAGGATGAGCCGTGTCACCACAATGTTGACTGCATTCCCCAGGCTAGAATCCTGGAACAGTTTGGCAACCTGACCTCCAGGGAAACAAGAAAAGACCAGTCTTAAAAACAGCTGATGCACCAGTTGAGCACACAATGCACTAGAGTTGAGACAACACTAGAAGTAGACACGGGAGTGATATGTCATAAATTAAGATTTGTGGCAGGAGAAGTCCCAGAAAGAAGCTGATTCAGCTCTTGAGAGATCAGCGCCTGTGCAGTTTCCATGCATAATGTACAAACTTTTGCATCAACCCTCCGATTGTGAAAGTCTGGATTAATCTGTGGCTTAGGCTCAATGGCAAACAGCAAACAGAAGTGGGCTAAAAAGGCATCTCTGTCTTGAGCCCCGATCCAGAGTGATTTTAAGCTACAGCCAAACACTTCATCTACGGGACAGACCGGTCCTGAGAGCCTTAAAAGAGCTGTTAAGTCAGAGCACCAGAAGTGCCAATGATTATTAAAGAGTTAGAGGACCAACAGTAATAAAAAACGACCAGAGTTAAAACCACTACTAGCACTAAAGCTGCACTCAGACACTTGTCATTACTGGTGTCTGGTATAATTTGGACCCACTTTGCTCCACACCACGAAACAGACGTTGTTGGTTTCTGTGATTTTGTAACACTCCGGATGCAACCTGCTTTGTAACAATAGCAGCTGACCAACCCTTCATTAAACACATTCCTAACACGTGTGTGTGTGTGTGTGTGTGTGTGTGTATAGTTTTAAAGTGATTAACTGTGTGCGAAGAGATCCCCAGTGACAGAAATAGTGCAGATGATGACATACAACCTAAGCCTGTCTGACTAAAACATATGGCCTCTCCTAGGAGAAATCAAAAAAGGTCTGCATATTTGTTTTTCTTTGTCTCTTAGCATTATTAATGCTACTACATACGCCTCAATCTGATTTATTTCAACTTAATCAGAGTTTTTTGACAAATTATTGTATAAACAAGTTAACGTCTAACTAATCCTTGGCGTTAAAGAAGCACTGACACTTATTTCTGTCACTGTAGACATTTCCAAAAACTATGATTGGCCATTGGATTGCTGCTGAAAGATTACAAAAGCTAAGCTTTACCAAAAAAACCTTAATCTTCATCACATCTTCCCAGTTTAACTCTGTTTTAGAGTAAAACTTCTGCCACACATGAGAAATCTCCCTGTTTTATTCATCAAGAATAACTCAGACGACACTGAGAAAGTTAGTGCATGAAGATCTTTTGCGTTGTGAAACTTACAATATTCATGACAGCCAGGATGTACTGCTCGATGTCCCTGCGACCATGGTAACCCACCATCATCCTGTCTGCTACCACCAGCGTCTCCACGTAGCGCTCCCGACTAACTGAGCGCTTCAGGGGCAGCTGGCCGCGACCGACGTGATGGGGAGGCGTCTTCAGAGTTCGCTGCCACCATGACGCGCCTTTCATCGGCTTCTCATCTTCAGAACACGTTTTGAAGGAGAAAGAAGAAACCAAACAACAGCAAAGCAGAAGCTCGTTATATATTAAAAACAAATTACTTGCTGTATATCTTGCATTTGCCAAAACTGGCCAAGAAATCAGTGATGAGCTGAAACACTTCACTTCACCAATCAGAGTCATGCCTAGACTAGCCTTTTCATGAACATAGAGCAGGATAAGCATTACCAAGCGGGATGTTTTTTTTTAAACTTTTATTTGTCAAAAGATGGTTTTCTGAACATACTTTTGCTTTTTCAGCAACGCCCTGTAACATAGACACAGTCACACCCAATCACAACTGGGAACTCAGACACAACCACAATCTTCTGCTGCTGGCTGCTATGCAAATCAGCCTGGGGAAGTTTACTCCCAATCTGGACCTAAGTGCTGCTACTAAAAAGACCAGAATATCTCTCCTCTTACCAATGACTCCACAGGATTGGCCCTTGTATTGATGGCGGAGCGATGACCGCTTGTAAACCACATGGGGGCGCCCCTCTGCTCTCTCCCCCCTCTCCATCCTGGTCTGGTTATCTGGTGAGACAAGGGGTTCAATCAGGTACTCCTCTCCCCCTGCAACAATCACCCCCTGCTGCAGAGAGACAGATACGTAGAACAGAACAGAACAGAACAGAATAAAATAGAATAACAGGAATCATTGCTTTCATGATACAAATATCATAAACGTCTCATTACATGGATGGTATGAATCTTTACTCCTCTTTAAAACACATTTATGATTAAAACAACACAGATTCATCATTGATAAGACTAAAATCACTTTAACTGTTGATACTGACAAAGAAGTGTGAGCACCAAAGCAGGCAGGGGCAGATACGGTAAGGCTGAAGTGAATCAGAGGCCCTCTGAGGGAACCTGGTGCTAATGGGTCAGAAAACTAACAGCTGGAGAGGAGGCGACTTCATAACAACCTCTGAGCTTCAAATGCAGCAGATTTTGTGCTCAGTGTTTAGTGTTGTTGCAGTTTTTGCCCTCCATTCATGATCACTCTCTACCAAGTTTATTTCAGAGGCATCACTTGTCAGTATTGATCAGGAAGCATCACAATTGTAGGGAGGTACAGAGGTTTACAGCACACACGTAAAGTGTCTATGCCACAGTGAGACTCTTGACGAAGGGTCACTGAACGTTTGATTTTTGAGCACAATGCCAAACAAATAAAGATTATAAAGAAAAGTACTTAGACAGAAATATACAATGACACGCTACTGCACTACTAGAGACTGTATACTAGGCTGTACTGCCTGCAGTCCAGACCTGTCTCCCATTCAAAATGTGTGGCTCATTATGAAGTGCAAAACTTCCACAACAGTTCCCAAATGCCTAATGATATATCACAGTGGCAAACATGATGTTGCTTACCAAAAAAAGAAAACAATAAAGTTCATCAGTTTGAACATTAAATATCATGTATTTGTACTGTACTCGAATGAATATAGGTTAAAAAGGATTTGCACATAATTATAATTCTGTTGCATTCAGATTTCCTCACATTTGTAATTTTATTTTCAGGTTACACTCAGGTTATAGTTATTACAATATTAGCAGCTACAAAGCCCCTAGTGAGGAATACATAAAGATATATATATGCAAAGATACAATAATAGGCCGTATGTCCTTATTAGAGCATCATTATTGTCATTATGTTTATTAGGTTTATGTTCATCTCAGACTATCTGACAAGTGTTCAGTCAAGAAATGTCACTCATTTTATAATTAGAGTTACAGTTATAACGCTAAGACTGTCCAACAACAAACACTGTCCACTTCACAGGGTCCTCTGTTGGCGAACTATCTGGAAGAGGATCAGCACCGCACAGAACAAACACACACACAGCCAGACAAACACACGTGAGAGCATGAAAGAGTGAACAGGGGCGAGAAAAATGAAAGAGTGAGACAGAGAGCGACACACTAACACTTCCTTTGATTCTGCTCAGATGTGTTGGCCCCCGGCCAGAGCGAGTGTCTCCCCTCGACTCACTGCGGCGGCTTTCAAAGTGCCTTTAATCCCATAATAAAGTTAGTGATGCTCCCCTGGACACACAGGCCGCTCGCTGGTGAATGTGCTCACGCTGGTCTGACCAAGAGTAATTACGTGTGCGCTTTATTAACGCTTTGTGGACTCATCTAATCCTCAGCTGTGTATACAACTGTTATTGTGGAGCCTGCTGTTTGTAGTGAGAGGATTTATAGATAGGCAGTGCTGTGGACGCAGGAAAATGATTTCAGCCAACAAAATGATGCAGCACAGTTTAGTGACACAGTCAAGTGATTCACAGAGAGAACTAACTTTGATCTCTCAGTTTGGAGCATTTACAAGGAAATAACTTCATGAGAATGGCAAATAAATTTTAAAAAAGCTTTAACAAGTGCTACTAAAGACCAGTTGTTAAAAACGTCCAGAAGATTAAAGGTCCTCTGTGCAGTTTCTCAAAGCACCGCTTCCCATAACCTGCCTTGTTGACCACAGCTTCCATTAATAATCTCCTACATTTCCCAGACTGCCTTTGAACAGAGAACATGCCAGAACTTGATGCATTTTGGGCTGCAGGTAGAGTTTAGGGGCCTCAAACTTCAAACAAAGTGCTTGTTAGATTGTCTAACTAGCACCATAACACCCTTCCATCATCGGAATAGGAGGGCTGCTTCCGCAAGGTTTTGCGTCTTTCCGAAACCGAAAATTACGCCTACTTCACACAGCGATTTGTCACGTTTGCAGATCTGACAAAGTAAGCAAGGTTTGCACCACTTTTGTGCAGTTGAGCACAAGTGAGTGGGCCAACATGAATAAATGTCTTTGAAGAGAAAATGTCAACGTAGTTAGCTTAGCTTAGCTTTTTCGTCATTTTCAGGCAAACCATCATACGACCGCTTTCATTTTAAGCATTGTGGTTCATGTGGAGTTATAGTTATCAGTTTCCACCTTTTAAATAGTGTTCACATCAAAATCATGAATCATAATTAAGACAAGGATTCAAGATTCAAGGTCATTCAAGATAATTACACAAATTTTAGTATTTAGAATATATCAGTGCCAGTGCACCACATTTCTAACCTTCTCGCCATTGGCAGCAGTGCATTCTACTCTACTGAGGCTAATGCTGATGAAGGGCATTAGCATCTCTGTTTCTTTCACAATGGTATCCGCAATCATTACAGTTAATGCTGGTGCAAATTTGCCGGGATAAAAATAAGAAAAAGAAATACTTTTTGAAGATAAATCCTTCCTTTAAGGTTTAAAAGTACCTGGAATTTCTTTCCAGGTCATTTCAGTTTCTGAGGACCACATTAGGTGGTTGGGCAAAGATTAAAGCTGGCTTGAGTACTCAAGGTTTGTTAAAATTTCATGCTTTGATGTCCGAACCAAGCATTACTGATCCCTTATTTGCTGAGCCAGCACTGCTGCTGCTGCTGACCTCACCCAGTGTATTAGATGTGGATTAGACATGATGGTTTCAGTCTTACCAGGCCGTTACAGTTGCTTAGGGCCACTTTGCTGGAGTGCGGTTGGTCTTGGAGGTGTCCTACATAGTGGCAGTGGGGAGAGTAAGGATGACTCCAAGCTAATCGACCTCTCTTCCAGTACTCCACCCTGAACTGCCTCGAAAGGAGGCCTCCCTGCAGCGTTAGGTTCAGCAGGAAGTTGTTGCCTGATGTGGACAGCCGGTAGAAGAGCTAAGAGACAGAAAAAGAGGGTTCAGCTTATAAATGCTCTTGGATCAGGATGTATTTAGTGATTTAAAAATGTGCATAAAGAGAAGCAAAACTTAAGCATAATACAGAGTCAGGCAGCCTGTCTTCAGTGCTGCGTCTTCTTCTTTGGTGGTGTTGAGGCGCTTCTGCGTCCATTGTCTCACCATTTGGTCCTACGCGTACTGGCATGGCAATCTCATACTGGCCTAGACTGGACAGGAAAGCAGCTAGAGGGAAAGAAATAAAGAAGGCATAAAACCAAAATCAGAGTTTAACTTAATAAAGCCAAAATTCAGCTTAATCTAATTGACTCTAATTAAAAACAGTCGAGGACATGGGAGTTGCTTATTTTGAATAACACTGTGGGGCTTTTTATTGAGAGAGTAACCCAGTTGGCAAAGAGAAACTTGCAGGCTTTTTGGTACATTACTGACAAGGTCCCTCCACTCCAAGAAACCCCCCAATGCATGAGGCCAAAGGGATGTCGCCATGGTTACACTGAAACTGTATACTTCCTGTCTGTCCCAGTCTGTGCCGGGTCCTGGTGGAGATTTATTGTCCAAACACACGCTGCTCCAAACAGCCAAAATCAGCTAACTAACTGGGAAAGGTCACCAGCAAATGAGCCCAGTTTTCATCAAACCTTTGGCCTCAGTTGGTGGAGAAGCTGCCCCTTCCCACACAGAGTAAATACCCAGAGATCAGAGTTCCCTGGTACAGACTTGGAGTGCTCTGTACCAGGAAAAACCACTCTGTACGCAGTAGATAGGTCTGGCTTAAATAAACAGCGAGCACAATTACAAATGCAGCCTTCACATGGAACTTGTGAGGTCGTACTGTATTTTCGACATGGGAAGTTTAGTACAAAATATGCTCTGCATTCAAGTGGTTTAACTTTAAATGGACGGTGCCTTGTTCTCTATTCAAAAATGGTGCATGAGTCAGTGTTTTTTTTGCAATATAATTTAATGTTCAATTGTCTTCTCTCTTTGTAGGTGCACAGCTATGGAGCGAGTGAAACATTCTTCCTGTAAAGGTTCATGAAGGTGGGATGGGATGTAAAGTTTTTACTGGAAACTGCAAAACTGTAAAAACGGTATGGGAAAAACACAAATGAAAGAAAGATGCAATACAATTTAAAGACTTAGAACAAAGAGGTATTGTTACTGTCATAGCAATGGCCAGTGCCCTTCTTAATTTTACCTCTAACTCCCCTCATTTCAGGAACCTGCCATCCTCTCCCTGTCCAGCAGTGTTGTCCTCTTTACCTGATCGCCACACCTACCTGCACACATGCTTCCAATTCCCTCATTAGCTGCTCACACCATACTACTAAGCCAGAGCATCTATTGTGCTATCCCTGCCATAGCATCCTAGCCATTTTGTGGACTTGGGTGCCTGTTCTGACTACCTGCCTGTTGTAAAACCCTGTTCTGATCTGACTGAGTGGTGCTTTTGTTAGCAACACTGAATTAGGGTGACAAAAAAGCAAAACTGGAATCACAAATTCACTCACAGATAAATCAACAGGGTTATCTGAAACTAACTGCTGGTGGCAGAATACATATATATATATATATATATATATATACGATACGTAATTTTTGGTTCATGTGGGGTCAAAAGAGTCCACAACAGGCTGAAAAACACACCTGTGATGTATTACTGCCTTACAAACAGTCGCCTATTTACACATACAGAAGACACAGAAAACATTGGCATTCGCTTGCAGCAATGTCCATTTTACAAACTCCTGAAAAAATGACTTGCTAAATGCTCAAAAATCATCAAATACCTGCTAATTGTTCGTTTGTTTGTCATGTTTTATGGATATCTGAGTTTGAACCAATGAATAAAAAGGCCAAGAAATGTGAATTTGATTATATTATTCAAAAACAATGATTAAAGAATAAAATACATGATTAAAAACATTCAGACTTCAGGCTATGAAGCATTGTGTGATGTGGAGAAAATGTTTACTTGCAAAGTCTGGAAATCACACAAATGTCTAGTTCAAATGGCCTCAAATGGACACTTAAAAGGCACCAAAACCACATCAGCACTATTCCACAGTCTTATTCAAAACCATTACCTTCCTAAGAGCTTTGAGCTGTTTCCCACAACACATCCATCCTGCTCTCACAAACCACAGCGAGTAATCAGGTAGGTGGTATTACCATTACCTTTGAAACACAGGAAAATCTCCTGCACAGAAAAATGAAGGGAGGGTGTTAATAAAGTAGACCCGAACTCACCTCCAAGGGAGAAATGAAGGAGACCTCACACAGAATAAACTGTCCACTAATGAAAACCAGCTAAACTAATTAATATGTAGTTTGAACTAAAGGTTTGAGCGGAAGCTTCCTCTCCACAGAATTTCCAACCAATCCCACTAACATCTATCCATTCCACATGGGGAAAAAAAGACACATGTAGTCCTTAATATAGATATTTTTAATCTAAAAAGGAAGAAACGGTGACTCAGCTACTACAAGGGAATATAATCGTTATCACATCCCTGTTTCAGGGACAGTTTATGTTGTTTCCCATAGAAACAGATACACACCAGATGTTGCACACGAGCAGTAGTGTTGCTGTTGTTTACAGTATGTAAAGTGGTATTTCATTCACATCTGGAAGTTTAATAGAAGATAAGACAGTTATATGCATTGTTAAGCACAGTTGTAATGGCCATATAAAATTTCATCTCATCACATCAGAGCAATCAAATGTTTTCAGCCACCTGGTTTAATGACTTTTAATAAGATGTATGAGGAACTGGTTTTTATCAAAACACCTGTTTCTCTCTGGCCCGGGGCCACCTGATAAACCTGGTGGACATAAAACAAAGAAAACATATGACAACACCTGTTGTACTCTACATCACATCCTGTCTCGCTTCTTTTTATACGTTCTTTGCACACAATTATTCTTGCGCTGTCTTCTCCGGTCAACCCTAAGAGTATAAACTAGTGCACGTTTAATATTTTATCCCTTAAAAGGCAGGAAATGTCCATAGTGACCCTATGATAGATAATGAAAATGTTAAGCAGACATCAAAGCAAAAAGAGCAAACTACAAGTGGAAACACACTTGCTAAATTTAACAGGAGACACTCCCTGGTTAAAAGTGTTTTCATACAGCAGCTTCTGCCGTGATGAATCCACCCATGAACAGGGTATCACGCCGCTTCTGTTATCACCAAATGAAAATAGTGGAAGGAAATACTCTGGATGGAAAATTGTCCCTCCCTCCATCCCAGACAAGCCTTCATGGCACCTCAGGCCAAACGCTGCTCAGCCTCTTTTGAGACAACTCCTACAAGAGGAGGAGGAATCTCTGATTATTCAGTACAGAGTGAGAAATGGTGCATATAAGAAGCCATCAGACTTTTTACTCTGTCAGTTTATCCTTGTCTATCTTTCTCCTGTATGCAGTCTGAGTAGCTCACACAAGGATGTGCACATACACTATATGGCCAACAGTACATAGACACAGGCACTCTCAGTGGTTTGGGCAAGGCCCCTTCATTTCAAATAAGAACTTTGCAAGTGCCACGATGTTATGGGTGGAGTTAAAGTAAAGAATGGACGGTGTATGCGTGACATCACACGTAGGTTTCTGAAGAGCCCCATTGAAGCTCAAAATATGCGGCCATCTTGGCAGTCCTACCTCTTCCACCTTCTGGCTAATCTAAAGATCAACAAAGATGTGGATCATCGGCGGACCTGAGGCAGGCTGAATGACGCCTGGGTGCTCAAACAAGCCATCTGTAACAACATCCACCTGTCAAACAAAGCAGCCACGCTGTTGATTATGCATAATTTTAAGCCTTAAAGTCTGTGTAAAGTAAGAATAAATATGTGTTCTGAGTTTGTCAGACCAAAGAAGAAAGGGTTATTAACCACCCACCATTTCTACTTATTGGACATTTTAATATGGGGGCTTATGGAGATTGACTCTGAGATCCAACTACTGTAGCCAGTCTCAAGTGGATGTTTGAGGAACTGCAGTTTTTGGCACTTCGCATTGGCTTCACTTCACAGCCAGGTTGCCGCTTGGTGGAGACACGCCTTTCGAGAGGCTGACACGTCACTGTTTTCAGTTTAATCTCTTCAGGTCTTTAAATGACTCCCTGTTATTCTAATGACTCTAATGACTGAATGAATAGTACACGAGTTAACAACCTAAAAGTACTTAAGTAATGCTACTAGTCAGTCTATGTAAGACATGAGAAGGCTACCATGAAGAGGGCTGTGCTCCATGAAGCCCACATAATCCAAATGTCAAAGCTCCAGCTTGCAAGGACATTTTAGTGATAGTGAACTTCCAATTTTGTGGCAACAGTTTGGTGATGAACGTTTTCTGTCCCTGTGCACAAAGCCAGGTTCATAAAGTAATGGTTTTCCCAGTTTGGTGTGGAAGAACTTAAATGACCTGCACAGAGAGCTGACCTCAACCCCACCCAACACCTTTGGAATAAACTGGAATGCCGACTGTGAGCCAGACCTTATCGCCCAGCATCAGTGCCCAACCTCACTAATGCTCTTGTGACTAAATGAGAGCAAATCCCTGCATCCAAAATCAGCAGCAGATTAATGCCCATGGTTTCCAATGAGGTGTTCAACAATGGCTGTTTAGTTCAGTTATGTAACAACACATGTATATTCTGTATACTTAAATAGAAATAGATCAGTGCCAGGAGCATGGTTGCTTACCTCATTTCTGAGTTTACATCAACAAAGAGAGACAAATAAAGAAGTCCAACTGTTGCATATTTGTCCTCTCGCTCTTTTTAAACAAACACAAAGACACTAACAAAATATTCTGCACACAGCTGGACAACAAGTGAACCAGAAAACACAAGAGACATCTTTATGTTTCTAGTATTTCTCCATTATTTCATTTGCTGTTGTAAGAGTTTTTATTCAGAAATGACTCATTGGGGTTATCATCTGTGTCAGGACATCAGCCAAGTCCTGGACGAGAGTCCAAAGGGGAGAAAAAGAGAAACACAAAGATACAGAATAGAGGCAGCGAGAGAGTATCATAAAAGACTTTTATTACAAAGTTTTGTGTTATATGTTGTTTACGACATAATAAAAACAAATTAAATCATGGTTTCAGCTAAAAATTCTGCAGTCCATTTAAGACTAACTGCCTTTAATGCTGCACCTTCTGTTAGAGTAACAGCACACATTGCAACACAGCATTTTTGTGAGTTATTTTGAACAACATATACTTTGCAAAATTAGACACAGCAATGGTGCTGTGTCTAATTTTCCCCTGCTAGATAGGAAAATTAGATTTTTGACCTACCTCTCATGGCACACACACATTAGCCTAAACTTGTTTACACATCCAGTGAACACAAAGCAACATTTGGCTTTGTCTTTCTGTCAACCAGAGTTCAATATTCACTTTCCTTTAAGCTCTCTTTTTAATCAATACCAAGTGGCAACCTCCGTGGCTGTGAAGTGAAGCCAATGCGGAAGTGCCAAAAACTGCAGTTCCTTAAACGGCCACTTGAGGCCGGCTACAGAACAAGCCAATCTCCATAAGCCCCCATATTAAAATGTCCAACTTCACAGCAGAAATAAAAAGGTTTACAGCCTGGTACAAAAAACTGTTTTTGTCTCTATAGCTAAATTCTTTATAGAACTCACCTGTTCAAATTATATCAAGGCTTAAAGTTATGCATAATTAACAGCGTGGCCACTTTGATTAACAGGTGGGTGCCATTACAGATGGCATGTTTTAGCACCCAGGTGTCATTCAGGTCCGCTGATGATCCACAACTTTGCCAATTTTTAGCTGGCAGGTGGAAGAGGCAGGACTGCCAACATGGCAGCGGTCACATATTTTGAGCTTCAAAACAACTCTTCAGAAACCTGTGGGTGACAGTGGTCCCTACCAGTTCTGTGGAAAATATCAGACTCTTCAGCAGCTAAATGCTCTACTATGTTCACTACTCACTAATTTTGTTTGTCAAAGAGAGTTGAAAGAAACTTCAGAGTTGGGTGATAACTCTCTGTGGGTTCACCGCTACAAACAACTAATTTTATATGACACATGGTCATCCACTGTAAATATGAAAAATATGAATTAATGAAGACCGACCTGTCTGCACCTGTGGAGAACAAAGTCTCTGAGACAATGAGCTACGTCAGGGTTTGAGGTTATTTAAAGGAAGCGGCAAGACTATTGGAGACAGATGGCTGTGAGAGGTCAGAGGTTAAGTTTAGGAAATACACAATCACAGTCTTGTTCTGGGTGACGAGACACGGACACTCTGGGATTTTATGCCTTTGCCTTCAGGGGATTTCAGTCACTCTAGCTTCAGTGTGTATGCGAGAGAGACAAGGAGACTGTGTGGCGAGAGGTGAGGGGGGGCGGGCACGTGGCTGTGCCACGACAACATGATTTGTGGACGCAGAGTTCAAGTTCAGCAGCCCAGACCTGCAGGCCTGGAGTGCGCCTCAGCTAGTCAGACAGCCGGGTCAAGCCTGAAACCTTTTCTACGGCTCATTTCATCCAACTTTGTCCTCATCTGAGCACTGAGCATGTGAATTATAAATAAAAACAATTACAGTAACTATGGAACACATGTTGATCCTTAAATTACAATTAAACTATAATCAGATACTCAAATTAAATACAAATTAAAAAGGGGGTATTTAATGTGACTTTTTAAACATGGGTAGCACTGAGAAGGTTTTTTTTTTTTTTTACTGAAATGAAAAACAGACTTCACTCTGGGCGCCTCGACCATAAAATACATTAAAGTACTCTTGTTCTCAAAGACTGAAAATAATTAAAGCAACCCACAGTATAAAGCCAGGATCACAGACAATAAACCAATGATGTTTTCCCACTACTTACAAAGACCTCAAGGAATAAGGTCTGTGATGTTAATAGTGTGTTTAATTCCAACCCAGGTCTCTGAAACTCTTTTCACACCGAACTTCTGATTTTTTTGAAAAGGTCAACCCACGTTATGCAACCTGGCTTTAGACCTGCTCCAGATTAGGGTGGGACACTGCTCCGTTTTTTGGTGGGAAAGGGTGAACACAGGTTTCTACAACAACTATAGGATAACTACAGAATTATAATAGCATTACTGCAACTTCGGTGCAGACATCTAGCCCTCTTACCATGAGTTCAGCTTTTCACAGAGACACCTGAACATCTGACACTTTTATTTAACACACTTGTAATACACCAAGTAAACAAATATATCTATGTCTGGTTGGGTGTACTTGTAAAGCTGTTACAGGTAAATGGACTGTACTTATATAGTGCCTTTCTAGTCTTCTGACCACTCAAGGACGCTTTTACACACATATCACATTCACGCATTCATACACTGATGGCGCAGCCTTCAGGAGCAGTTTGGGGTTCAGCATCTTGACCAAAGACACTTTGACATGCAGACAGGAGAAGCGCGCGATCAAACCACTGATCATTTGACTAGTAGACGACCTGCCCTACCTCATGAGCCACACCCACCCATCTCAATACTTTTTTTGTTTAAGTGAAATGTGTCTGAAGCTGTTTGTTTGATGATTTTATTCAGGCGAAATTTCTGAATGACTGCTAGTGTTAAGACAACAGAAAACTGAATGGCTTCAAACTGTTTGAGCCTGTCGTAGCTAAACTTCTTCCAGTGTTAATGTTCTGGTTTGTTCTGGTCTCACCTTGTGAATGAGCAGACTCATCTCTGTGACCTCCTTCGACCTCGGTGGCAACCATGACGATGATGACAGTGCAGACCAGACCAGTCCTCCATAGCGTTTCCATGGTTACTACAGTAGTAGCTATAGTAACAGAATTCAGTGCAGTGGTCCCCGGACCTCTGTCCCAACATGTCTTCTGCCCTCTCGGATGCCCCGTCGCCTAGCAGTGGGACAGCTCAGCGCTCTGTTCGGCCATGGCTGCAGGAGGATCTGTGAGTTCAGACATAGCAGCCTCTACAGTGTGTTGATCAGCAAGTGGTGATGGATCCTGGATAGGTCCTCATAGGAGTAGAGAAAAAGACTGGACGGATCTCCCAAAGGGCTCAGCAGCAGTGGTGGGTTTGGACTCCTCTCTGTAGCCCTGCAGAAAATAAATTGTTTGGTGAAAAAGAGGAAGGCCAGGAAAGGGAGTGAAAAGGGAGGGGAGAGGCAGATTTAAGCTCAAAAAGGTGGGAGGAACAAGAGAGACATAGTAAAACACAGACTCAGAGAGAGAGAGAGCATGAGATCCCATTGACCCATGCAGTTCCCAGTCTAACAAGACAAATCTACCCAGTTCATAGTCAGCGTCCAGTGAAGGACCGCCCAGTCTTGCATTGTTCCTTCAGCTAATCAATCTTAGCTTTAGAGAACAGCAAACACCCCGACTTTCACTCTGATGACCAGAGACAACAGCAGGTCCCAACCTGGGGCCCCTGAGGCCCCGCTCTTTAAGCTGCCTGCCCACCGGAAAGAGTTCAAACACAAAGGAAGCCATTGATCTTGTAAAAAGCTGTGCTTAATGCCCAAACGGGGCTTGAAGTGGGTATTATGTCAGAGGCTCTGGGGGTAAAATGAGCCAATTTGAGAGGAGCAGCAGGTTGCCATCATTGCTACGCTGCCTGACTGCGGTGGTTGGTTGTATGGCTGAGTGACTTGCTGGCTGGCTGCCTGGCTGTACAGCTTACTAATTGGCTGGCATCCTGGCTAGCAGACGGATGGTATGAGTGTCTATATGAATCTTGTTTATCTGAGGCAGAGTACAATAATAATTATAACCAGGCCAATCAGGGCTTTATATACAACTGTTGCCAGGTTGCCACTGGCAATCGTTTTAAGAAATTTGCAAATAATTTTTGGACTTTTGTTGCCATCATTGGCAACCACAACAAACGGCAAAAACTTCATCCCAAATCTGTGGTTGGTGTGTGTACTTACATTTAATTAATTTTTGAGGGATCTGTGCCAGTACTAGGATTTTCAGGGTGTTACTGATGTCAACATTTGTTTAGTTTTTTTTTAATCCAGCTAGTTGATCTTTCATAATTTCAGGTCTAACAAGCCATTTTGCCTCATTATTTTCTACAGTCCTATGTTAAAAAGCAGCATGTTTCTTCCTAATCATTTCTTTCAAAGATCATAAAGGTATAAAAAGCATGAAGATCAGTGAATGAGACCAAATGAGGCCAAATGTCTCAGCTGAGCAAAACAGGACTGCACCATGTTAAGCCCCTGGACACACTACACCAACCAGACGTGAGACTGTTAATAATGTAAGTAGAGACTAGGAAGGAATTATAATGATCTCTGAGTGGTCATTCAACTGCAGGAAATGTTGAACATCCAGTTTTCCAGCAGGGCAAGACATAATATAGGACACATCGGTGGTACAATTGCATATCATCTGCATAGTACTTAACAATGTAAGTGATATCGAATGTTTTTCTCCATCAGCAGATGTTTATTACTGTTTCTCATTGCCAGAAATAACAGGGAAAAGACTGTTCTTTCATTTTTTGACTGCAGAATAGAAAGTGAAGTTTGTATGACAGCAGACAGCAGCAATGATCATTTGTAGGTAATAGTTCAGCCAACCAGACATCGCAGATTAAAATCTTGGGTCACTTGTTCGTTTTTCCACACTACTAACTGAACTGACCTGTGCTACGGATAAACCCCAAGTTCCTTTATAATTGACCACAATTCCTTCTGAGTTTGTTTTTTTTACTTTTAGACCAACACAGAGCGAGTCTGCTTTATAATAACAATGGAAAATGACTTCCTCAGATCCACAGTACCCATTACAAAAACAGACCAGAGCCAGGATCAGGAGTCACATTTTCATGGGTGCCCTTCTCTTTGACTTGAGTTTCCTGGCTATGGATTGCAGTGTCAGCTAAAACCCAACCCTTGCTATTCTCCAGTAAAGTCTGCCCACCCAGTTCACTCTTGTCCCAGCCTCCCTTGCCTCCCTCCCTCCCCTCCATCCCTCCCTCAGTGCCGTCTGGGGAGAGAAGAGCGAGCGGAGACGCCACACTGGCCCAGATGGCTGGCGGCTAACCAACTGCAGCCAAAGGTAATCGGAAGCAGATGGGAAACCTTTTGGTGACGAGAGCAGGGGGAACAAGTTGCCTCCTGAATAGAGGAGGAAAAAAAAACGAGCGCAAAGCCCAAGGGGAATGAAAGAGAGACAGCAGAGTGTAAGCTGTTCGAGCCAGCTGGGAGAGCCATTCTTGAGTGTTAATACCCTGAACGGAGTGTGGAGGAATGAGTTGAAAAGATCCCTAATGTGCCTCTCGTTTCATTTCAAACAGCAATGGGAAGGTACAGTAAAAGGAGAGCTTGCTTAAGAAACACTAAGGGGTCTTTGTACTGTTTCAGCTTCCCTCATACGTGGAACAACTGAAAGTCTTTCTCTCTTCCCCTCCCTCAGGCTTTCTCCCAGTCATTTCCTGCACAAGCCAAACTCCCCTCCATTTTCATTACTTCTTCTGCTCCCGCTCTCAATTTATTGTGGGGTTATTAAACTTGCAGCTTGATATCAAGTGCTTTTCATTACTGCTAACTCTCCTCTTGTTTACTTAAACAAGAGAAAGAGGGAAAGACTGGACCCCCCCCCCCCCAGTGCTGTCTCTTGGTGCTTTTTAAGTAAAGCTGCTAATAAAGATTTGTGGACAGCCTTCAAAAGATCCCCACAACAACATGCATGCACTGCCTTCTTGGTAAATTATGACTCCATTATAAACCGCACAGAAATGCAGCTTAATTAAGAGTAAGCTGTCTTGCAGAGGTGATGGTGTCGTACATCTTCCGTGGTGTGTTGTGCAAAACTTTCCCTCTGGGCTGTATCACTTTTGGCGAAATAAAAAACTTATGTTTGTCAGCAGGCCAAGGGAGCACATACACTGACTCTCCACTCGGGTGTTTTGCTTGGATGAGCTGCAAATATCGAGCATATAGCTGCAGTCACGGCCAAGAGAGAAAGTGGTCCGAGCTGCAGACAGGCCACACAATTTCCAACGCAATCACAATTTGCAAAAGAGAAAAGAAGGAGGGGAAAAGAAAGGGGTCGTTGTTAACAAGAGAGAGAAAAGTTGGACCAGTCGGGATAATTAGGTGGGAATTTAAGGGTGGGCCAAATTTGCGATGTAATCAAGCCAGTGGACCCAGAAGCATTTTGACACATCATTTTTTCATCTTGTCATCTACTAGTAAGCAGTAACTGTTGCTTTTTCATGTGGTGTAAAGGGATGTACAGTGAGTTTTTTTTTTCTCTTATAAAGACTAGAGCTAACTATGCTGTCCTTGTCTTTAACTGTTGCCAGGGAGAGTGGAGCTATCCGAAAACTAGCACACTAATCAAAGCCATATGACCGGCTCAAAGTAAAGTCTGTGTGGAGCGAACAGATGCTAAGTGTCCCTCAGCTTAACTTCAAGTCTAGCACCCCCCCTCCTACCCTCCCTCTCTCTCACACACACATACACACTGTTTCCACTTTGATCAGGGAGTAGCTCATGAATCAGCTTTAGGTTCAGTTTATTATTTCATTAAACCGGCACTGCGGCTTCTCTTTTCTAATAAGACCATGAGGCTGTGGGATCAAATAGCCCATAAGACAAATGTCACAAGTCAGATGCAGCGTTTCAGACTGCCTCAGCAGCAATTACTGCCTCGCTGGAAAAAAAAAAACAACAGAAGTCTCGATTCACACACATGAAATCCTGAACAGGTGATAGAAACAATACAAAAGAACTGGAGGGATATATCTCAGACTAAACTCTGTCTGCTACAAAGACAGAAAGAGAAAGAGGCAGGCATTCCTTTCTCAATTTCCCCAAATAAACAGCGTGCAGATGAAAAGTGGGAACATAAACAGGCCGGAGAACCTCGGATGTGCTCCCCTCGCTCTGAAAATGTGCCTCTCGAGTCTGAAACAATATTTAGTGAGAGAGAGAGCTGACTCGACACGAAGTGAGTCAGCCAGCAGCACTGGGAACAGAGCACCCAGATGGTAGTGGAAGAGTTTTCTCTTTCTGTCTTTTATCATATCCATTTCTGTCTTTTTTTTATCTTCTTTTGGAGTGCCAACAAACCAAAACACCAGGGATACACTCAGTTTACTGTCACGTAAGACCAAGAAAAGCCAGTAAGTTTTCTTTCAATCAACTAATTGTTTCAGCTCTTATCTGTAAGACAGTCTGTACCCCACCTTAGGGTGTCGATGAACAGGAAATACAGTTTAAATATCAGTTTTTAGTGCCACAGTAATGTCTGGCCTCACGTTGCATCAATATCCCACACAGAGGTTTACAGATTGGTGCTTGTTATCAGCAAATATGCTGAGTTATCTGCATCAGGAGAGTATGGCCAAAGGAAATGATGAAATGAGGCATTAATATGGACTAAACCCCCCCAAAAATAAACAAAATGGAAAGATGCTGCACAGAGGTCAAGAATGCATCTAACATGACAAATACAGAAGCAACATAAATCTACATGTTTCTACAAGTCAGCTGGTCAAATGACTCATCTATCCTTTCCACTGTCCACAGATTTGCAACCAAGTCCTACAACTAATGACATCATCAGTGTAACATCTGTAAAGTCAGCGTCCAAGGAGGTGGAGGTTTGATTCATCGATCCATATGAGATGCTACATCAATCAATGAGAAGCTGCAGGTTGCTCCCCCAGCTGGTGAACACAAGATCACCCTTCACTCATGTACCTGATGTCTGCTTACGGCCACATCATCCCTTCACCGGCATGCACACATACGCATACACACATGCACACTGGCTGCCTTGACATCAGCCAATGAGGAGATCCCAGACATAACTAAGAGTTCTTGAGGAGAAGAGCCAATACAAAGATAGGTTTTAGGAGGAGTACTACAGAGGTGCATATCATGACTCTGTGTGAATGGAAAAAACCTTAAAACACGAAATAAAAGCAAAATTCAAAGTGTGCACAAACATTTCTGAGCGTATTAAGAGTTGAGAGCAGCCTCCTGCAAGCATCATGTCATGACCGTTTTCCTCCGGACTTGTGCATGTGAAATAGTAGACAGTGTTGCCGGGCTCGCTAACCTACCTTCCCGTGTCCCCTTGCAGAAGTTTCCGCTGTGAGTCTGTCCTCTGTCCTCCGCAGCGCAGCGGAGAGGAGGCGGCGCCGGCGGGTGACTGAGGAGACTCAACTTCTTCCACTTCCACAACCAGGGAGCCACAGCTTCATGACAAGTCACACACACTTAGAATAGTGCACGTCCGGTTATGATTTACAAAATAAAAGTCGTGTCTGCAAGGTGAAGGGGTGAACTGATGGTTTGATGCTCAGATTTAGTGACTTGATTAGGACCCCCATGGATGTTTCATCTTCAAGTACACTCCAAACCTGTTGCTGTTACTGCACAACTCTGTGCACTTCTCATATTGGGCTATAACTATTGCATTTATTTATTTATTTAATAATTATTTTTCTATTTACAACTTTAAAATACATCATGGTCTATCAGTGATGCAGATAACACAAAAATACTGAGCTTGGATATGACCCATGTCTTCAATTATAGCATCAACGCTAATTAACACATTAAATTTAAAGCTTCAACACACACCACTGAATTTTGGTTGAATATTTTTCATTTTCTCTTTGCACATGCAACATTCAGCTCCAGAATATACTGAATTTAAAAGCGTTTAAATACGATGGATTACCATGTTTACCAATGCTGGCTGCAGGATATTAAGTGATTGCAACACTGAGGTGGCACCAAAGTGTTTTTAAATCTTGCCACGTTAGGGAAAATATGCATGATTTGTCCTTCTAGGTGTGACATTACTTTCCTTTCTCCATACAGTAAAAGTGACTAGTAAAAAATGAACAATTTGTGGCTAAATCAGAAAAGAGGTCAAGTAATAATAAATGAGTCGTCATAACAGTTTGCACATCATTAAATTATATTAGATCGACCTTTTTTGTAGCAGAGGAGCAAATGGAGCAGCATTTTTCATACAAACGAAGGCACCAAGTCAAACCACACATATCAAACAACCTGGAAAGGTGTCTTCTGTTAGTGGTGAAACAGATGGCGAAGGCTCATTATGGCTGCCAAACAAGTAAACAGGACACACAAACTCAACGTTTTTGTCAGAACATATACCTGGTTCCCCACACTTATTTTAAAGCCTTAATTTTTCTGTAACTTCAGGTTGAATTTTAATAAATCATTCTGTACATGTGATCTATTCAATATCATTTAAAAGGAAAACAAAGTAGTGAAATTTAAGCTAATATTGCTGCTTTTATTTTGAAGGCATACATGTTCCTCTCCGGGTTTGTTCAGTCTGTTGTTGTTTGACTTGATTCAGAGGGATCCTGCTGATTGGCTGCCTGATGATCTGCGACTCCAAGGAAGCAGCTGTAGACAGTGTGGTGGGGGTGTGTGTGTGTGTGTGTGTGTGTGTGTGTGTGTGTGTGTGTGTGTGTGTGTGTGTGTGTGTGTGTGTGCGTGCGTGCGTGCGTGCGTGCGTGCGTGCGTGTTTGCATGGTTTTGTAGGATATGAGTGGGTTACACATTATAGTGTTGTTGCCATGGATACTGTGGGCACAGGTGTTGGAGTAGGTGTGTACGTGTCATGGTTATTCTGTAATTAAACATGTAACACACTCTAGTTGATGACACATGTTGGTGTTGTCACTAGGTCACAATGTATCTCAAGCCTACGACAAGGAAACAAGGTTAGCCGCGCTCTGTCCAAAGTTCAGTTCTGTGTGCTGATAGGTGCATTTCGTTGCCTTTAGATAGAGCCAGTCTAGCTGTTACTTGCTGTTTAGAGAAGGGGAAATTCTTTTTTCACTCAGTTTTTAAAAAGAAATAAAATTTTTTTACATGCATACAACCACACAACACACTCAAAGGGCTCATACACATGCAAATGTGGAGAGAGATGGTGGAGTGATGGGCAGCCACCCAGAGCAGCGCCCTGTGAGCAGTTGGGGTGGGGTTCAGTGCCTTGCTCAAGGGCACCTCGGCAGTGCCCAGGAGGTAAACTGGCACCTCTCCAGCTACCAGTCCCCCTTTACAGTCTGTGTGCTAAACTAAACTAGAATAAAAGAGTTTTACATTTTGGAAAATATATAATATATATATAAAAAATATATAATATTCACTTTGGGGCAGAGTTACAAGAGAAAACTACTATCTGGTAATTAAGTAAGACTATTCAGCAGGTGGTTAGCTTAGCATAAAAACCAAAGGGATATCCATTTGATAGTGCCACAGCTAACTGTTTTCATCTGTCTCCATTCTTTATGCTAAGCTGAGTTTGGCTGCTAGCTGCAGTGAAGTGAAGTGATGGTGATCTTTTATCTAACTTTTAACAAGAAGAAAGTGCAATTCCCCAAATGTTGAACCATAAAAACAAGGATGGGCTTTTGTTACTAGCTGCTTTCCAGTCTTTATGATAGGCTAACCATCTTCCCCTCCTCTACACATTTAACTTGACATGAAAGGGGCCATCGGCCTTCTCACTTTACCCTCAGCAAGAGGAAATAAACATATTTACCAGAATGCTTTTTCTTGAAATTGGAAGGTTGTGTGTGTGTGTATGTGTGTGTGTGTGTGTGTGTGTGTGTGTGTGTGTGTGTGTGTATGTGTGTGTGTGTGTGTATGTGTCATTGTCTCTAAACTCCCACTTGTCACAGCACCTTGCACCGCTGTTAGATCAACAGATATTTCTTTGCCTCTGAGAGAACAACATCTCTGTACTGTGCAGTGAAGCAGTGCCACGTAAGTAGATTTGGTTGTTATATCTCATTAAAAAGCAGACACATCTTTATCTTTGTATTGGTGGTTTATACAGTTTTACTGTGTTACAAACAAACAAGATCGGGCCTGAGAAAAAGTTGCATTGAAATAATACAATGCATCAACAAAAAGCTACAGTATGGTTTGAAATCTAACTTGTTGATAATGTAGTTTTAATGGTTTACATAGCTGGCCATCAACCTATTTGTTCAAATCGTTCTTTAACATTTTATTTCATACTTGACAGCAAAACTGGAACTCAACAAGAGCTTTAAAGTTACTTTTGAGATTTTAAATTTTATACAAATGGAGTTTTTGAAAAGACAATTATCTTTGATATTTCTATTCTTATTAATCTTTGAAATTTAAACAAAAGATCTCCAGTTTAAATGTTTTTTTGTTGTATTTCCACAGCTGTGTCTGAGCTGTAAAAACATAAAATAAAACAGTGTGTGCACCACAGTCGGGTTGAGGCATTGTTGCTCTGGCTTACAAAAGTCGAGATTACATGTACAAAATATAAAAAGCTGCTTTTATTGTGCCTTGGAATAGAAAACCAAAAATGGGTAGGTTTTAACACACCGAAGAGGTCTGTGTCTTTGTGTGTGTTTTTTATCGCTTGTAACTTCTTGAAATTACTGGATATATTTTTGGTCCTACACTTGAAGCATATCTGCAAAATGTTCCAGGCCACAGCCAGACACACAATATTGTCTTCAACAACAGAAAGAGGCTTTTATGTACAAGATGTGCTTGTTAATTCACAGTGTAATGTTCAGACAATTTGAATGTTACATTTAATTGCAGATTAAGCCACAATTCAGACTCGTTCTAACTGACAGTTTGCTGCAGGTGTCTTTTATATTGTTCGCTTTTTATTGATCAAAATGGAACGACAGTTGAGGTGGTGCTGCTTGGGTTATTTTCTGTCTGTAAGATAAAAGTGTTTAGACATGAAAAGAGCATTTAATGTCATTGTTACAGATAAGATTTAAATCTAAGCTGAAACAATAACGTTAAATGCTTTCATATTAATGACAACAAAGGAAACACACAAACTGTTTATTTGAATGTCAATTGTTTCCATTGATGCAGGAAATTATGCTTTAGTTTGGGGCATTTCAGTCCACCTACAGTATGTCTTTTTTTTAATCATCACTAAAACAAACACCGGTTTGGGGAAAAATCATCTCATGTATGAGAGTTAAAGGACACACTATCTTATTGGTGGATGCTGACAGTCTTAAATGTTGATGTTCGTACTGAGGAATGCTTTGAGTTACATAACCTCAAGCTGACTTCCTGATATCGTAACCAAAATAATCATGACCTAAAATAACTTTAATAGCTGAATTGTTATCACTGGAATGTTCTTGATTTAATACAAGTCACGTAATCTACAGAAAACACAGCTTTTATTTTATGGTTCCAAAGAGCTTTGCTGATGTAGGGGTTTGCTTTTTGTGTTTTTTAACCAGACATAGACAGTTGACTATTTACATGATCTATCCTGACACTGACGTTAGCATCCCAGTCCTTCTCTTGAATATTTGAGATGTTTGGATGTCATGTTACAGTGAACCGGAAGACATTGATCTTATTTACTTTGTAATATTGAATGAGCTTATGTAATTGCATAAACCCTTGAATAGGGTCGTCGTATGCGACTGTAATTTAACGTCTGTCATGACGGTGGTATTTGGAGAGCCTAATATTATCTGATAATGAAAAACATTTGAGACACACTGACCTACAGGATACATTGGCACAAATTTTAACACACATGCATAACACACATCGCCATAACATGAACTTTCCCTGTAGTTTCCTCCAGCAAGTACAATTTTACTTTGTGTGATACTTTATCGTTTAAAACAGAATCAAACTCATGACCTTCACATCAGCTTCAGCTGTTGGTTGTGTTATCAGCACGGTAACACGCTAAGATGGTGAACATGGTTAACATTATCTGCTAAAAATCAGCACATTAGCATCGGCAATTGTACATGCTGACGTTAGCTTTTGTTAACTTTACTGAGCTGTTAGCACGGCTGCAGATTGGTCTAGTTATACTTGAAGTATATTTAACTGCTAATTTTTATATTTAGTAACATTGAGAACCATTTTAAATGCATTGTAATGGGGTGTTTTTATAGTGTAGTATTGCCAGTTTTACTTCAGTAAATGATCTGAAAACATTTTCCATGACCAGCCGAGTTATAGCTGAGCTTTAGCGCAGTAACTACTTTGCTGGATAAGAAAGTTGTTTTATGCCTCAGCTTTTATTGTCACTTGCAGAGCTTCGTCCAGAAAGATTGTGTTACTTCTTGTGTTTGGTTTCACTCAGTTTGTCATGCTTGACAAAACCTTCCCATCACTGACATAAAGATTGATTGTCCTGGAACAGCCATTTCTCTCCAAAATTGAAAAGTCTGACCAGATGACAAACACGATCAGGTTTTTGCTTTGTATTTAATTACATTTATTTTGCGCCTGAGGGGTCTCAGAGGATCTAAATCTCGCCAGAAATAATTCACCCTCTCTTCTCTGTGGGAAACAAGCGCTCTGGCCTGTAGATTTTGGCATGTGTCACTTATGTACTCCTCCACTTGTTGAAAACACAGTGACTCATAGGACTTTTTCCACTGCTCACTGGGTCACTATCTGCTTACTCTGCAACACCTCATTTACTATAGTATGTTTTCATGTGTGTTAAGTCTTTACACATTATATTCTGCTAGTTTCTGTCATTTAAAAGTGATGAAAACTATCTCACTCTCACACACACACACACCACGTAACACTGTGGGTTCAAAGCTGTCTCAGGAACTGTGTCATGTGTCACCTCATTTCTCTCTACTCTTTGCCTTTGTGGTCCATAATATACAAGTAAAGTAGAAAAGCCATAAAAAAAAAAATCATATTTTGAAAAGAACATGAGCTGAGCAAAGACTTGGCTGCTGTCTTCACTGGAAGTTTTTACGTCTTGTTGGAAAACTGTCAGTATTTTGGTTGGTTCGGTCATGTCGTAAATTACAGCAGTGTGGATAATATTCTTGTCATGGTGTGTTAGGAGGGTTTGTTGGTTTGTAATTAAATTCACTTTCTCTTACAGTTTAAGTCTGTTCCAGTAATATCACAGAAGATGATGGTGAATGGAAAATTGTGTCAGTGTGCTATTTATGTTGCTCGGTGTTTACTAGGAGTGATGAATGAAAAAATGATTTACATCTCTTTATATTATCTTAACTGAAGGAGATCATCACACAAATTTGCAGTCTCAACTGAAAACCCATTCTGAGGCTATAAAATGTCAATCATATAAAACAGAAAAGAGCAAAGTCTCATATTTGAGAAGCTGGAACCGGCATGTGTTGGCTCTATAAATGACTTAAACGATTAATCAGTTGGTAACAGAGTCCAGCATGGCTGCAGACTTTTGGTCTTGTTACACTTAAAGGATATTTAGTTTTTACATTTGAATAGATATTGAATGCAGAACTTAAAATGCCCTAAAGAAACAGCACACAGGTAGGGTTAGGGTTCAGGTGCAGTTTATGAAACACTCATGCAGTGTTGGCTTTTCTTTACACGTGTGGCGTACCTGTTAGTCCACACTTTACAGTCTGAAGGTCTTTGTTGTGGTGAGAAGGAGCTTGAGCCACAGTGGAGTCTTATGTCTTGTGGCAGCTACAGGTACCTGCTCAGTTGTCCACTGTGGATGTGGGCAGTGACACAGTTATGTAGCCAGGAAGCTGAGGTTTTCACACTTTCTGTGATTTTATATTATATATTTTATATTCAATCCACTAAGGTAATTTGATTACAGGCATGAGTAACACAGACAGCCTCTTATTGCTCTGTGCAGCAATCACAGTTGAGCAAAGCCTCAGTCAGCTTTCTTATTTCCCATACTTAGATATGATTTGTGCTGCTTGTCTGTGTTGGAAAGACATCAAAATAAATAAAAGGAAAAAAAGCCCCTGATAGACTGATGGTAAAATAACAGGAAGATGACGTCAAGATTAGCTAATAAATTTCCAACATACTGCGGTATAAATTATTTTTCTAATCTATAATCTAGTCTAATATATTATCTTATTCCTTCATTATTAGTCTGTCTGCATGTTCAGGTGCTGTCATTGTTGTGCGTATTATGATCACTTCTGTTTTGAACTCCAACAGGCTTTTTCCACCTGCTATCACATAACCGTCCTACAGATTTAAATCTTATCTTTACGTCGTCACTTCAGCTCAGACACCTCTACCTCTGCTAAAGCCTTTCCTAACAGACACATCATACTGTGCAGACAGTAGCTGTTTTAACGATGTAGTCGGGGAAATTCTCCCCAAAAAGTTTTTTTTCCTTCCAATGAGGAAAACTTTCAAACTCGAGTTTCTAAAGCAGAGGGAATGATCTAGAACCAAAAAGCACCTGTTCAACGGAAGAGTATGATGCTGGAGAAAGGAGGCTGTGAGGGCGGACTGCGACTTCCTGTTGTGGCTTCTGTCACCAGTTGGTTAATCTGCAGGCTTCATGCAGTCTCAAAGTGTGGGTGCTTTATGTTAAATATCTCATTCAGCTTGTCTGTGTAGAGCTGACAGTCCTGATAAAAACACTGTGAACTATAAACTTTCTCTAGGTGTAACGTAGAAGACAAGAAGAGGAGGTGAGACCCATGAGATGATGTGTTTTTTGTTTTTTTTTGCATTTAGGCAGAATTTTTTGTATATTGCTTTGTTCGTTCTTAGTTTCACAACGTTTTTGTAGTTTGATAGATGATACATTTGGGTTGATTGAGCAGACAATGGATGGGGAGGTAGGGGCTGAAAGGTCAGAGGTCACAGACTGGATTTAAATCTGCCACATATAGGGTTATTGTCAGCTGTTAAATGTAGTTATTGCTTAAATGTTTTCCTTTTCTGTCTCTCTAGTTCCTTTCCAGCATCTACATCCAGGACTCATAGCCAAAGTCCAGTTCATCTCTCCCAGGTCTCAAAATGTCCATCGACCCAGCGGCCGAGCTGCCTTTTTTCTACGGCAGCATCAGCCGCTCCGACGCAGAGCAGCATCTGAAGCTGGCCGGGATGTCTGACGGGCTCTTCTTGCTGCGACAGTGTCTCCGCAGTCTGGGAGGCTACGTCCTGTCTGTCGTGTGGAACCTGGATTTCCACCATTACTCCGTAGAGAAACAGCTTAATGGGACATATTGCATCATAGGGGGGAAGCATCACTGTGGGCCTGCAGAGCTCTGTGAGTTTTACAGCAAAGACCCTGATGGACTGGTGTGCCCCCTGAAGAAACCCTGTCTGCGCTCCCCGGATACACCCATACGGCCCGGCGTGTTTGACAACCTGAGAGAAAACATGCTGAGGGAGTACGTGAAGCAGACCTGGAACCTGGAGGTGAGGCTGAGACTGATGGGTAATGTGTTACCTTCAACCATTTCAGTCTCTAAAAGTTCAAATAAGTTGTAATATAATCAAATATGGTCCAGAGGTGGAATATAATTAACTGGAACCAACACGATTAAATGCATCTTTTGCATTTACGTATTTAATTGTAACACAATTAAAAATACTGTACTTGAGTAAAATTTTTGAGGTAGGAAAAAGAAGATGACTCCATATACTCAATACTCAAATATAACAAAGCAAGGAAGAAAATATTCAGCGTCCATGAGAGACATTTCCCCTCTAAACTTTTTAACTGTTTGAGGCCCAAAGAGTTCAAATTATCCAATATTTTTAGATCACAGAAAAGACCAAAAAAATAAAAAAAGTTAAATTTGTGTGGCAGAATTTAGTTCTTTTTTCGTTCCTGTCTTCCATGAACCATCTCACTACCCATCAGATTTATCTTGTGACCCTTTGGAAGGACCCGATCCTTCAGTTGGGAACCTTAACCACTTAACTGTGTATAAAGTAGTTTAAATTAGCTCCAACCTGAAACATGAACATAATGTACCCTCATTGTAGACGCTGTACTCTGAAAATTAGCAGAATTTCAGGGTGATTTTAGAAGTTGCATCTTTACATTTGTTTAGTGTCTTTGTGTCTTTCAAAAGACTACCAAACCTTTTTTTTTACTCAGTTTGAGGTCTTGCCCTCTGAAGTGCCACTTCAGCCCAAAATCCTGCAGTTTTATGATACGTCTCCTGAGCAGACAGTCACACACTGAGACCAGTAGCCTTTTATCATTGGTGGGCTTCATCTAAACTGCCAAACTAGCTCCAGATGTTTGTGGACCCAGAAAAATCATACACTCTCTCTGTCTCTCTCTGCGATAGCATCTCTTAGCAGTGCTGGAAAGTAACTAAGTACATTTACTTAAGTACAATTTTGAGGTACTTAAGTATTTCCATTTTTTGTTACTCTCTATTTCTACTCCACTATATCTCATTTGACAGATATAGTTATGCATTACATTGCGGGTTACACAAAAAATAATGTGCAGCTGTGGCACTGAGCTAATTTTCACATGTCTGTGAGGTCAGATTTTTTTTTTTTTTAAACTGTTTTAGGCCCCAAACTATCCAATACTTCACAAAAAACGCTTTAAAAGATTAAAGAAAAGTAAACCCTGACCTACTAGTTTGGTGACTTGACCCTAACAGCGTATATATAGTAGTTACTAAAGCTATCTACACCTTGTAAAATATTGTTTATGCTTTGATGCATCAGTATTAGTGATCTAACAATGTAATTTATCATAATATATCAGTTACATGGGCCATTTTATTTGCTGCATATATTTACTTTACTTACACCTCTTTCAGATACTGAAATGCATTGCTGTGGCAAAGAATTTGACAGACATTACTGAATGAGTTTGTATAAATCCCTACATAAGTCTAAATGTCTGTTTCTGCACCTGGTTTGCTTTCTGCTCAGGGAGAAGCCATGGAGCAGGCCATCATCAGTCAAGCTCCTCAGTTGGAGAAACTGATCGCCACCACGGCCCACGAGAAGATGCCTTGGTATCACGGTAAAATCACCCGCCATGAAGGCGAGAGGCGGCTCTACTCTGGAGCACAACCAGACGGCAAGTTTCTGTAAGTTGCTCCATGTGATGTTGTTGCATGTCTGTCTTTTTCTGTGCCCATCTGTCAAACAACCTCTGAAGATTTAGCGTCAAATGTCTCAGTGTGGTTTTCTGTTTGTTTCTCAGAGTGAGAGACAGAGAGGAGTCGGGTACTTTTGCTCTCTCTATGGTGTACGGGAAAACAGTGTACCACTATCAGATCCTTCAAGACAAATCAGGGAAATACTCCATGCCAGATGGAACAAAGTTTGACACAATCTGGCAGGTAGGCCCTCCCATCATACTTTCATCTTCTTTCATTATCTTAATGCTGCAGCTGATGGGCTTTCCTGAAATTAAACTGAATGTTATCTTAACCTCTTTAGCTGGTTGAGTATCTGAAGATGAAACCTGATGGCCTGGTGACTGTTCTCAGGGAGGCGTGTGTTAACGGCAAAGCTGCTGACAGTACTTATCTTATTTCCTTTGCTCGTACCAACATTATGAAAGTCAAATATCACTTTTCAAATCAGTTTATGTTTGTATCTTATTCTTTATTCTATTCAACCTTGTTAATCATTACACTAACACTGCCTCTAAACTGTTGCACAATCTTCCAGAGACACCCAGTCTTCCTGCCACAGTGAGTATTGACTACATCCTGCAGTGTTTAAGTCAGCATATTTTTCTTTCTCTGAGAGTCATTTTAATGTAACTGTTTCAGAGGCGGACCGGCGCAAATGGATACACACCGCCACCTCGAGGTCAGTCACATGAAGTACAACCAGCTGAAACCACTTTACAGTAATAATGTACAAAATAAGCTGCTCTGTTTTATGCACTTGGAACAAAATAAGTTTCATTTATTTATTTAATGTATTTATAGGGACAAGTATGAACCAACACCACAAACCGCTGGACTTACTAAACTAGGTTGTAGTGCCTGTCCCTTTAAAATACACAAAACTGAACAACAAAGTCAAAACAAAACAATGCAAAATGTACTTACAGTATAAGTACTAAAAGTAAAATGGATCCTATGATTAAATATCATATTATTGTAATTCAACTGTTATTATGGTTGTATTTATGTATGAGCAGCATTTTAATATTGTAGCTGGTTGAGGGGAAGCTGATTTTAACTCCCTTATATATTGCTGGGTAGTTTAATATTTAACAACGTATTTTAGATTAGGTGTAAAAGATCATGATAGATCCTACTGATAATCCTTCTGGCTGTTTAACAGCATACAAAAACAGATTTTCTTTCAAAAAGTCAATAAAACAGGTGTCCTGGTAGCTCACCTGGTAGAGTGTGCACCTCAAAGTCCTTGCTACAGTGGCCCAGGGTTCGATTCTGACCGTTGGCCCTTTGCTGCACTAAAGTCACTAAAGTCACTAAAACAAAAATGTATGAATCTCACATAGATGTTTAAATTTTTGTCTTATTATTGTTGTTGTTTTTGTGTGGACCCCAGGAAGAACAGCGACCATTTTGTGGAAGCTAATGGGGATCCAAATAAAGAATAAAGAATGCACAGGGCAAATAAAAAGTTATCAACATTAATATGAATACATACCGATTTACATTTTCACCTCATGTTGTTTATACCTTAATTTTTCAGCGGTTGGAGGGATATCAAAGCCGGTTACCACTTTGCCTGAAGACCGTGAGGTTCTGCCTATGGACTGCAGTGGATTCAACCCGTACCACAACCCGAATGATGTGAAGAGGTTCAACATCCAGAGGAGTCAGCTGCTGATGGATGAAGTGGAGCTCGGCTCTGGGAACTTTGGTTGCGTCAAGAAAGGAGTCCTCAAGTCTGATTCGTGAGGAAACATTATAAAACAAAAATTCTGTTGAAGCTGTACATTTACTGTATGTGCATAATTTTGTATTTTTACCGAGGCCAGTGACCTCCAGATGTCACCTGGGGCTGCGAGCTAACCATCTTTAAAGGTCGGATGTTCATCTAAAATGTTTTGTTTGTTTTCTTTCAGAGGTCAAATTGATGTGGCCGTCAAAGTGCTGAAGAGTGACAATGAGAAGCTGGTGAAGGAGGAGATGATGAGGGAGGCAGAGATCATGCACCAGCTGAGTAACCCCTTCATTGTTCGCATGTTGGGTCTGTGCAACGCTGAGAACTTGATGCTGGTCATGGAGATGGCTTCTGCCGGACCACTCAACAAATTCCTCTCCTCCAATAAGTGAGTTTAGACGCATTTGTGTGAAAGGGAATAAAATGTGGGAGAGAGGTTATAGTAATAGCAATACAATGATATATTATATAATGAATGCTCCAAATTACAAGTTAAAATTCATCTGATGGCATGAGACTTTCAAGTTCGAAAGTTCTTTGAAATTTGTCCCATTTATTTGGTGCAAGTACTCAAAGGTAGTCCTCCAAAGTTCAGTATTTACTCCTGGGGGATCAAGAGTTTGCCAGTTCTTGGATGAACATTAGTTGAAGAAGAAGATATCTGAACACAAAAATGATAATGGGACGTCCTACTTTCTCATATGTGTAGAATATTTGTACTGTAATGAAACATAGGGCACAGCATTGATTTGTTTTATGGTGGAGTGGACAGCATAAGAGTAGAGGATATCTTTGTAATCAAGGACAAACAGGACCAGTGCCAGATGTTCCACTTTGAAAACCAGGCTGTCACCAAAATTAGCAGATATTTATAAGTTTTAACTAATTAAATTTGAGCACTATTATAATTTGCTGTGTGGCAAAAATAAATTTTTTCTTTTTAATCATCTTGTAACTCCTCGTGTATATTTAGGGCCCCAAGGTTTAGAGCCAGTGACAACACTCTCTATCCTCAGACCCTTAATTTGGATTAGGATGAACAAAAAGGGAAAAAACCATCAATCCATCATCTTCTGATTTTTGTCATGATCAGTATTTTTGTCCCCACAGGGATACTGTAAGTGTGGAAAACATTGTCAACCTGATGCACCAGGTGTCGATGGGAATGAAGTATCTGGAAGAGAAGAACTTTGTGCACAGAGACTTGGCAGCACGTAACGTCCTGCTGGTCAACCAACAGTTCGCCAAAATCAGTGACTTTGGGCTTTCTAAGGCCCTCGGAGCCGATGACAACTATTACAAGGTACTCACATCACACTGCAAGTCTGAGTGACACAAATGTAGAATCACTAAAGGGCGGAGGGCGTAGCGATTATCAGCGTTGCAGCTAACACAAACAGATAGTGTATCTTAAATTGACTGCTTTTCAAAGAATTGCTCCTGTTACGCAAATACTAACCCAAATGTGTCACCTGCTCTGTGCAAATCAAAGTAATTGATTTCCTTTTTATTGGTTTATTGACCTACATCTGAAGGGAGTGTAGAAATCTCCAGGAATCCCTGACTCCAATGAAGTACAACTTGATACCTAAAAACTGGGACATACTGTATAATTCAACAAGACTTTTATTGTATCACAGAAATATTAGGCTTACACCACACCCTCTAAATCAGTGGTTCACAAACATCTTTATGCCACAGCACCCTTCAAAGTGATTTTTTTTTCTTGGCAACCCCATCCATCTCCCAATGTCAGCCTCCATCAATCGTATACTTGTGACATGTGACATATATGGCCTAACATCACTGTTGAAAGACGTTTTCCTCTTTCTGTGTAGATTTACAGATAAATATTGAACTTATTCATATAGACAACAATACAATTTGGTAATCATAATAGGTTACTTTTTTATTTCAAGTAAAATTAACTTACATATAGTGATTGCAATGTTTACTGCTTGTTTTTTCAGTTTTTACAGGTTTAAAAATGTAATATGGAATTGTAGCTCTTAATATGGGGACAAGTTACATTAGAAAAATGGAAATTATAAAATCCTGCAGCATCCTCAGCCCATCTCTGAAGTACTCCAGTGTGCTCTAAATCGCCCTTTCTAAATACAACATGCTGGTTCTGATTATCAGTACTGGTGAAGGCTGCCTTGGTGAATCATTAACATGCTGCTCACATTTTGTGTTGTACAGGCTCGTACTGCAGGTAAATGGCCACTGAAGTGGTATGCTCCAGAATGTATAAACTTCCACAAATTCTCCAGTAAAAGTGACGTGTGGAGTTTTGGTATCACCATGTGGGAGGCCTTTTCATACGGAGGGAAACCTTACAAGGTACCAAGTGTTCACCATCAATGTCATCTCTCAGCTCTACACTGATCACAAAACTCTCACCACTGTGAGCATTGATCCTGAACATCAAATTAAATTACAGCTCTTCTTTGTGTCCTAATTTTATCTAGAAAATGAAAGGACCAGAGGTGATGCGCTTCATTGAAAGTGGAAACCGCATGGAGTGTCCATCAATATGTCCAGAGCGAATGTATGCAGTGATGAATGATTGCTGGACGTACAAGTAAGAAACTGATTGTCTCTTGTGTATGTTAGTGAAGTTTCAATCATGGAGTCTCATTGTGATCAAGATAAACAAATAGCAAGTAAGTAAGTGCTGTAATGTATCTAATCTGACTTCCATTAAGGGTATGGTTCAGAGTTGGAACATCATTATGTCTTAGAACAAGTATTAAATTAATAAAGGAGGTCTGGAAGTTGTAACCTGGTTGTCCTGATTTGCGTTTAAGCTAATAAAGTTGAAAAATAAGTATTATTTATGCATAGAGTAAATAGAATTGGGGACCAATACTGATCCCTGTGGGACACCTTTAACCAGAGAGATATGATTTGAAGCATGTGTAAACAGAATTATCAAAACCAATGGAAAGTAGTTTACTTAACATATTATTATGATATGATGAACAGTATTAAATGCCTTTGGCAGATCCACAATGTTGCTTTTTATCAAATCAGTTTACAATATTATCCTCGACAGCATTGCAGCGGTTATTGTACTCTGATCTAAATGCACCATATGCTGTGTTGTATTTGAGATTTAGATCAGCTTTAGACAGCGCCGTGGTCTCTTAAGATCGTATGACATTGCTCTCCATTTATCACAACCCCTTTAAATGGCTGTTTCGGGCCCTTCTCTCTCCTCTCTCACTAGGCATGAGGATCGTCCTGACTTCAAGAAGGTTGAGGAGTCCATGAGGTCTTACCATTACTCCATATCGAACAAGGCCAAGCCTGAGGAAGCTGCAGCCACCGCCGCCGCCACCGCCGAGCCTGTCAAGTAGACAGAAACAAGGCACATTCTGTCCCAGTGTTGCACAAAGCATCCTTTCAATTGGCTATTAAACAACCAAAACAAAGAGCTTTTTATGAACGGTGCACACTGAGCAGCTTCGACTACAGTACCAATACAGCTAAACAGGCCTCAGTGACAATAAATGTGCATTTGTAAATTGGACTTCAGTGTGTCAACTATGTAAGGAGGACCTCTGTCTGTCTGTCTGTCATGGTTTGAATGTTAAGTGGTGACGTCTTTACATTGATGAACAAACTAATTTTATATTCTGGTATTTTGAGGCCATTTTTTCTGTATCTGCCACCACCTAAGAGTAGATTATTGTTTTTTTTTTATTCCAAATAAAATATAAGTAGAAATAAAGTGATAGAACTGTACACATTCATGTTTCAACATTCCTGTAAAGTCTGTGAGATTTAAGAAAAAATTAACCAATGTGTAAAGTGAAGATCACTTATATATATATATATATATATATATATATATATATATATATATATATATATATATAAATATATATATATATATATATATATATATATATATATATATATATATATATATATATATATATATAGGCCTGCTACATGGACTATTTGTTTTTTGAGATAACATAGAGTAAAGACTATAGACTGTGTATAACTGATCTATTTATTACTCTCATTGCTGACCCACCCAGCAGAGGGATGGCCAACATGTGCCATACATCATAAAAATCTGTAACTTTATTTAGCATGTAGCAGAAAAATATACAGAATAACATCCTAGACACATAAAATGTGCAGAGCGCAGCATCTGATCAGCAGCGGAAAAATTGTGTAAAGAGGAAGCCAAAAACTCTTACTTTAAATATTCTCACAAAATAGAGGTCTGAAGTGAAAGAACTGGCAGTTTTCTAAATGTTAGAGAGAAATATGTACTTTGTGAATAAATAATTTGTATAAATAAAAAGTAGTTTAAATAGAGTTTAGGTGTTGAAATACATATGAAGTGAAGGAGCTGTGTCTCAGTGATTCAAACATGATGTGGTGTGGTTTATTATGACTGTGTTGTAAAATAAATGAGGTTTGGCTGGCTGACCCCTGCCCTTCAGTGACATACTGTATCAAAGGAAGTACTTCTGAGCAGCCAGGCAACACTGAAGGGCACACGACACCGGAAGTTGATGAATTAGTCTTCAAAATAATGGCTTTCATAGCACATTATGGGCAGTGATGGAATGAGGTCTGAAATCCATTGATTAGTTTAATTATAAATACAATTGAAAAATACTTTAGTGCAAGTTAGTGTCCTGTATTCAATATTTTACTGAAGTAAATGTAAAGAAGTATTAGAAGTCAAATGTACAGAGGTAATTAACATGAGAGTGAGTAAAAAATACAGATACAGTAAGTGTCATGATCATAATAAAAATTCATTACATTTGACAAACTGAAATAATAAAAGACCTCTTCACGTACCTTAAATGCATTCTGCCATCAAATTGAAACAAGACTGTATTTTCCTGAAAAGTAGACATTATTATTTTACCGAATATTTTATGAACTTATCTCATAATTTGGAAAATCATTGTCTGGGGCTCATCAGATAATTGTAAAATGTAAAGTATTTGCCTCTGACACGTAGTAGTAAGTACTAGTACTTCAAAAGGGGCTTATCTACAATACTTTTTACATCAGTTAATGGGTACAAGTGGTGTGAAAAGTACAGGTAGTGTTGTTTCTAACACGTTCTTGATCATATTTCTTATGCTCTTCTTACTCCTCTTACTTCTTATGCTTTGGTCACATTAGTCAAGGTGTACATTATTTTGAAGGTTCAAACCGGAAGTCGCCTTGAACGTCTCCCTCTTGACAGTGGTGTACTTTTCGTTTCGTAGGGAGGAGTCAGACGTTAGTTTCTATATTAAAGTGACATGTTTATTGAATTAACAGTAATTATACGTCATGTATCGCACCGTGTATCCATAATGTAGTCTGTACATGTCGTTGACGTAAAGCAGTTGATCAGTAATCAGGTAAATATCGATAAAAGATCGAAGGAAACTGACGGAACAGGAAGGCGGAACAAGTAAGTTCGGCAAAGTGTCTTCCAACTGTGCGATTTCGTCACCGTTTGATCCCCCGTCTGACATAGCGAGTGTTTTTACACGGTTATATTGAGGATGTAGTGTGAGATAAGGATGGATAACGTGTGTTTGTGTTGACCTGTTTGCTGTTTTTTAGCTCGCTTTTGTGGAAAGCAACAAGTCCGACCGAGTTAGCTCGTCACGTCACGAATAAACTTCGTACAGTCGTCATGTGCCCTGCTGTTTAATCTCTGGCTTTTATCCTTTAAAGTGTGCTCAAAACAAGACAAAGGCAGCATTATTATGGACGTAAATGGGCGTACATTTAGATATATAGCTTCAAATAAACGTAGCATCGTCTTGTTATCTTGGTAACACACGGTTTGACTTGGTTTTATTGTCATTCCGCAGATTCTTGGTTTCACGGCGGAATTAGTGTCTGAAAGAGGAAATGACTCATGTTCACTTTGAGATGATGTTTCATCTTTAAAACCTTTCCGCTGTCACTGTTCAGACTTGTCGTTTACCTGAAGGTGTTGAGGCAAAAGGTAAATTATTCAGGCCTCCTCACTTTTTTTAGTGTTAGGTAAAATAATAATAGAAAGTAATCAGGTATAAACGTCCTGTTTGTGTGGATGTTCTCACATTTGTGTACATTCCTGTACGCCTTCATCTTGACGTGACCTCCATTTTAAGATTAACATTCTGAATTTAAGATTTAGATTTGCCTAAGAAGGTGAGGGGCTCATACTTTAATACATCTCAGCAGGCAACTTTAGACCCAAGACAATGCAAAGAAAGAAAGAAAGAAAGAAAGAAAGAAAGAAAGAAAGAAAAAAATCCTGGCACACAGATGCTATTGTTGTGTAATTTCCTCAGTCAACTCTTTTGTATTACATGTTTAATAAGCACGAGAGATTGTAATAGAGGTTTGAAAGATTAATTGATTATCTTGATTATTATGCGGCACATTTAAATAGTTTGTGAACTTTTGCACACTACCTGGTGAATACTTGCACATGTCTGTTAGTACTTGATTTTTATCTCATATTTTTACTTAAGGTTTGTTATGCACCAAAAGACAAGTTCCTTCAGGTCCAATAAACCGGTTTGTGGTTCTGATTAGTAGATTAAAGCTTAGACATTACGAGGTTCAGGCCTTTCAGTCGTGGGGATTTTCTGCTTTTGTGATGTGAGGTATTGGAAATTGTATCTATTTTCTGAAATCTGATAGACCAAATGATTTAAATAATTAATCAATAGAAATAATCAGAAGAGTAATAAATAATGGAAATTGTTGTTAGTTGCAGCCATAGATTGTAACGTTTTGTAGGAATGACTCAGATAAAAATAACTCAGTGAAAAGGTGCATCTATTAATAAAACTCTGTCTCTTTCTTTCCTCTCCTTGTGTCATACACAGGATCGCTGACCTGAGTCAAAACAAATACCAAAAGACAGGCCATAACAAAAACTCTGCACTGGGTGTTGATACAACCTTTTGACTGCTTCCATTTCAACAGTAAATAATTCACCAGAAGCATTCAAACAAATCGGCTGCCGCCACCACATGCAACCATGTCCATGGCCCTGAAACAAGTCTTCAACAAAGACAGGACATTCCGGCCCAAGCGCAAGTTTGAGCCCGGGACGCAGCGCTTCGAGCTGCACAAGAAGGCCCAGGCGTCTCTGAACGCAGGGCTGGACCTGAAGCAGGCCGTGCAGCTTCCCCACGGCGAGGACCTCAATGACTGGGTGGCCGTGCACGTGGTCGACTTCTTCAACCGCATCAACCTCATCTACGGCACCATCAGCGACTCCTGCACCGATCAAACCTGCCCCGTCATGTCCGGTGGGCCCAAGTACGAATACCGCTGGCAGGACGAGCACAAGTACAAGAGGCCGACGGCACTGTCGGCCCCCAAATACATGAGCCTGCTCATGGATTGGATTGAGGTACAAATCAACAATGAGAACATCTTCCCCACCAACGTCGGTAAGTGTGGAGTTTGGTGTGTGTAAGTTTCTGGTGTGTGTAAGAGTCAGGTAGTGAACCTGCAAACCAAGCCACCACCCATTCATTGACAATGTGCACAGACTCCTGACGTCGCAAGTTATTGTCAGTTATGCTATTTCAAGTCATCATCTGTCCTTTAAAACGTCCCAAAGTAATAATCAGTGCCCATCCCAAATGACAAGAGCTAAAAGTAATGTCTTGTAATTTTGTCTGAACATTCACGCCCCCTGTAGTGTTTGATTAATAATGATATAAAACAGATGCAGCAGCAAATTCTCACATATGAGGAGGTGTGATGCAGAGGACAGCAGAAGGAAACACATTTATACTACAAAACATTTTTTCTGTTTTTTTTCTCTCATGTCTGCTCTTTGTGTTGTAAAATTATTTTGATTCTTAAGGACTCAAAATTCAGTAACACAATGCAGAAAGATATGCCTTTGGCTCTGTTCACAAACGGGAGACAACAAATGAAAAAGGGGGTGCAAGTGGTCTGTTTTGTTTTTTAAAGGGATCGCAAGTCAACATGGATGGATACACATTTGGCATTTTCACGTAATAAATGAGTTAAATGGTTAATCTTTCTTTCCACTGACTAAACATTTCAGCACTAGCCGCAAAAAAAGCTGCTCCGATGATTAACACGTAATGAACACAAAGGAAAGTTGAGATAAGATTCTCCAAAGTGAATGAATTTCAAAGCCGCTTGTTAGAACATAGATAACTAAACGATGTTTTAGATTCAATCTGCAAGGCCGCATTTGTTAGATTACCTCCAGCGTTGCACATAGCAAGCACTATCACTTAATCTGCTGCTGCTGTGGCATCCTCTGTTTTCTATTATCTCCGTGCTGTGTATGTATGCGTGCCCTGAGCTCGGCATCTGACTAACTACAGAAGCATGCAAGCAATGGATTTAAAAATGGGTCACACAATGTACAGCTGGCTATGAATAGAAACAACCTCTGACGCGCCTTTCCTCTGGAACACATTCCTGTAATATTATTGAATTAGTCAAAGCAAAGCGACGTACTAAATTAATCACTTGGTCGGAGGAGAGGCTTATCCCCCAGACTAAGTCGTGTTGGTTTTCCATTCACGTATGAAGTGATGCGGTATCCCGCCTGAGGGCTCCAGAGGACAGAAAAGGTTAAAAAAACACACACTAGTTTAAATAACTGTTGCATTAAATATATGAATATTTCAAATGTGTTTCTTTCTGTGAAGCAAATAGCAAAAGGTCATCCTGGATTTACCGTGGTGTTCTCCTGTCTCCATCTGTTTGACTCGCAGGTACTCCCTTCCCTAAGACCTTCATGCAGGTGGCTAAGAAGATTTTGTCTCGTCTCTTCCGGGTGTTTGTCCACGTCTACATTCACCACTTTGACCGTGTGAGCCAGATGGGGGCCGAGGCTCATGTCAATACCTGCTACAAGCATTTCTATTACTTTGTCACTGAGTTCAACCTCACGGACCACAAAGAGCTGGAGCCTCTGGTGAGTTGAGAAGGGGATTGGATCTAATGCACAGCTGAAAACATGAATAAATTAGATTATGTTTTAAGAATGTGAATAAAAGCTTTGAAACAATGGGATCTCAAACACTCGGAACTAAACTAGTTAAAGCAGTGTTTTCAGCTTTTTTTTAACAACATTAGCAGTGCCAGAAGACAGTTAGAAGTTATAACATGAGAAGCATAAATTAGACACCTACCAACATGCACAAACTGTCAGACATGTAACCATACTTTTCACAGTTAAACTGTCAGCACCCCCTGGTGGACAAATTATGTAACATAGATAATATTTAAAAACTATTTCAAACAAATCTTGGGCGTTCCAATATCTTGTTACTTATCAGCCAGCTCATGCGACACTGATAAATAAGTTAATATAGATAGTAAATAGTAAAGTAGGGGGTAAACTGAGTCCTGCAATTAGTAATTGCTAGTCTAGTTGTTCAAGGTGCTGATAGCAACTAAATTTGCAACCATGCTAATTTTTAAGACGTTAAACTAGTTAATTTGTGGTTGATCATTTGTGAAGTTATCATTTCTGGCTAGGAACCGTTGCCGCAGATATAAATATAGTTTCATTTTCTACAAAAACAAATTAACGTTTATTTCCGAAACTGCTTTTTCCCATTAATTTAGGTGATGTATTTGTTTTCTGGATCTCTATGAATCATCATTTTACAGTAACGACAAAGATGATCTAATACAGCAACTGATTGTTAATTGATTTTTAACCTTTGTGACAGACTATATGGTGTGCATTTCTCGTGCTGTAACAAAGGCCTGTGTGACCAAAAGTTTAGACAATAAACTGTAAATGTTTGCAGTGGTGATTAGTGTGAGATTATAATGTTTTGACCTTTTTCTGTTTGCTGTTTTTTTTTTTTTTTTTGCCTCCAGCACCTTCTAGTCTTGTGGTTGTTCAGACGAAACAACAGTAGATATAAACAGTAGTTCATTGTGGTCTACTTGCTGCTTCATGTTTTATTTGCAGAGCTGTATCTGTTGCTGTTTTATCTTTTCAACATGAGCTTAGAGATATCTTGAAACCTGCTTACTGCATCCTAAAGTATGGGAACTAACTAACTCGCTGCGCTGTGTGCTTTGTGCCTGCAGAAAGAAATGACCTCTCGGATGTGTCACTGAGGGAGCACAACTGACCTGTCGACACACGCCGGGGCGAACGCATCCGTCCATCTAGAAGACTGCAGCAGAGAACTAAAAGAACAAACAAATTGAAAAAAAAAGAGTCTATTTTTATATTTAAGTACTGTAATCTATTTTAGCCACATACTGTAGGTTTTAACCGAGAACCTTGTCTTATGAGGCGTTCTGTTCCTTTAAAAAAAAAAAAAAGTTTTCAAACATTTTATCAAAGCACAGTATTAAGAGGTGTATGTTTGTGTTGATGTTTTTCTATTTTATTTGAATCTCAATCATTCCAGGATACTTCTGTCTTTCTGTCTGTTTTAAAATTATCTAAAATTAGTACGATTTCTTACTGTATGTCTATAAAATCATTATGTTGTTACATTAAAACAATTCTCTACTCTGTTATAATTTGTTATTGGTAATCAGTGAGTGGTTTTCCTTTCTTAAGCTGATAGTACTGGCCTCATAGATTTTTTTTATTTTTTTGCCCCCTCATTTCAATTTTACTACAAATTTTACTCACATCTGAAATTTTAATACAGTAATGTATTTTTTTTAGGCAGAAAAAGTACAAATGTTAAAATCCCAATGAGAAAAAATACTTTTTTTTTTTTCCTGATTCTGAGAGTAATTTTTGTATTTTGAAGACAATTTCAGGCATTTATTTAAAGATTATGTACATATTTTGACTGAATACTGTAATCGCCTGCTGGTGAGACGTTATCAAGTCTGTGTCATTGCACACTTTGGGCCTCAGGCCACCAGGCAGGTTCTCAGATGTCAAACCCACAGGTGTTTGTAGCAGATACTCCTGGCATCTGAAGGTCACACGAGACTTGAACCTCACATGACGCTCACGGTGGCACATGTTCAAAACAACATGTGTAAAAGTGTCCACTGGGTGGCATCAGACACCAGAAACCATCTGCGGTGAAATACTGAAATCCTACAGCAAATATAGCTTTTATGCAATCTGCCCAATGTCCCACTTTTAGTGAAGAGGGGAAGTGGAGCCCATCTAAACCTGATTCGGGTTAATGATTCGACTGAGCTGGTTATATAAGAAACAGGCCAGACTGTACTGTGATGAATACAGAGAGAGTTTTGAGTGAATGAGTCCGGCTTTGCATGATTGGGTCAACAGCAGTCTTGAATAGGCTTGTGAATAACAATGTTGTTCAGATGTAAGAGGCAGTTATCAGTCACAATAGTTTGGATTATGTAAATAATGAGCAGCAATCTTGCACACAAACTCTCCTATGTAAACACAATTACAAGATATTTTATGAGAGCCTACAACTTGTGACAATCATAAAATATTTAGTAGTACATTTTGTAAAGGGACATTTTGCTTTATTACCCCAGCTGCAGGTCTGCAGGTTATCTGCTGTGATGTAAGAAGTATTCAGATCGTTCAATGGTTGTTTGTCTCGATGTGCCGGCCCTGTGATGAACTGGCGACTTGTCCAGAGTGTACCCCGCCTCTCGGCCAGTGCCAGCTGGATTAGGCCTGTGCCCCCTGCCACCCTGATAAGCATAAGTGGTTACTGAAAATGGATAGATGGATAATAATGATAATAGTTAATTACATGAAAAGTATACTAAAAGAAAAATGTTTTCAAGAAAAATGTACTTAAATGTATTAAAAGTACTGATGAAGAATGGCCTCTTTCAGAGAGTATATATTTTAATACCAACAACTTTCAATGAGAATACAAACATACACTGACCGGCCACTTCATTAGGTACACTTGTACAATCCAATGTGATCCAATACAACAACTCTGCCACAAATTTCTACTTATACAAAGCTCATCATTTTTCTGTTATGTTGACACTGTCAGAGAGATATTAATTTAAATATTATGTTTACTATTGTGGTTGTAGTTTGCAGCAGGGTTAAAGTGGACTGCATTTTACTGAACGTTGTTTTGGCCCTCTCATAAATGCAGTGGCCAAAACATTAGAAACAACTCTCAATAGAACAACAGCACTCATTGTTACTTAAAAAAAAAAAAAAAACATAAAGTAGAATTATAACCTTTCTGACAGTATTAACAAAATCTGAAACATTATAAGCTTTGTAAAGTACAATTTATGGCAGAGTCGTTGTATTGGATCACATTAGATTGTACAAGTTTACCCAATGAAGAGTCCAGTCAGTGTATATTATTATCAGTAAATGGTTCCGAGCAAATTCTAGTAACTAAAAATTTTGTGTGAAAACCTAATTGAACATGAACTGTATAAATTAAAATGTAATTTTGAATAGATTTGCTACAGCTGGAAAGTAACCAGTAACTACAGCTGTCAGATAAATGGAGTGGAGTAAATAGTCCAGTACTAGAAAGCAGCATGAAAGTACATGTGTAGACTTTATTATCTGTCAATCATCTCAACCGGATGTTTACGTGTCTATCAGCATATTCACAACACAAGTATATTGTTTCCAGTTTTCTTCCTTCATTCAAGCTGGAACAAGCTCATATTTGGACACAGTACAATTCTTAATAAACCAACATGATGAAACTATCTGCCACAATAACATCAACCATTGAAATGACCTCATTCCTCTGCTGAAACCTGATCCTCTTAGAGGATTGTCCCGCCCGACCTGCTCCCAGCAGAGTCACTTCCTCTAAACACACCACTGTACTCTGGCATGCGTTACGTCTGTTACGTGTGAGATGAGCTGTGTTCGTCTCTCGCCCCTCCCTCTGGTGTGTTTTTCTCTTTTGGAATGTACCGGGCAGCTCTGAAGGACTCTGTAGTTGCAAGACATGAAGGAAAGTACTGGAAACTGTCCAAGAACAAGGGGAATAGTTTCAGGCTGCTTTCAAATCGTACTGAAGCTAGTCCAACTCTGTCAGGGTTTACACAGCAGTGTCTGCCTGTCCTTTTGATGGCACAGTGTGATTATTTACAAGTAGAGAAAAAGGGTTTGAAAGATAATGTGAGTCAGCAAATGTTGGGCACACACACCCATAACGGTTTTGTGGCATGTGAGTCACTTGCATCGTGCAGTACTGTAGCTGGTGGGGATGAAAGATAATCATGAATTTAGGCGCCCGCAGCTGCAGAGGGCCTGCACAAGTTCCAGTAAGAGGATGGATTATCTCAAGGGAAAATTACTGCAGTTTGTACAACCTGAGCCCATGATCTCTTTTGATCATTGATTCCTCTTTAAAATCATTTTAGAAGCAGAAATGCCAAACATTTGCTTATCCCAGCTTCTCTTCTGCTTTTCCAAGTCTTACATGATGATAGATTGAAAATCTGTGGGTTATGGACTGACTGACATGTACAAAACAAGCTACTTGAAGGTGTCTCCTGTTTCTGAAGCCAAACGATTCATTAAGCAGATTAATACACAATAAAATGATCGTTAGTTGCCGCCCTAATTGTCACAATGCTCCTCTATAAGACAAAATCACAACACAGCTTAGGCGTATGTCACTCTGTATTTCAAGACCTTTAACTTCTATTGTGAAATCTACATAACAAATCATAACATTTCCATGACTGTGTAAAACGGGTGACACAACAAACCGCAATTTCCCTCTTTGTTAGGGACGTGCAAGTGCACTGTAACCTTGCCCGTAAGTTTGCACAATAGTGCAACAAAGGCTGTATATTACATCGTCATCAAAAAGGCAAAACGTGTCTGCTTCAATGTCTTTAACCTACTAATTTCACATTAATATCTTAAAAGCAGGGCTACGGTATGGTGTATTACAGTGAATGACATGTAAACACTGAAACGTGTTACAGCTAGTTATTCATAAATTCAATAATGACACAAACATTACAGCCCAGCCTAAGAAGTCCATGAAACATTTCAGCTGTGTGCTAGTAGTCATGAATTGCAGTTGGTGCATTACCCAATCTGAAAGGAGACTCTCAGACTTAAGAAAACATTATTAATTTCAGGGTACTTTGTTATATATAGTTATGTAACAAGAGCGAAGGGCAGAAAAGAAAAAAAGCGTACAAAAGGTTTTTCAGAGCACAACTGGAACAAAGTTGGAACAAAACAAAGGCTGTTGCGAAATCTTTGGTAAGTATTTCTGTGTTCAAGTACTTTTGCTGAGTATTGGATTAATTTCAGTGGTGCAATAAGCCGTCTTTCTACTGTAATCATTAATGCATATACATATGCAAATGGTTATGTTGGAGTATTTTCCGACCTCGAGGTTAACTCCCTCTAGGAACTCTGAGAAGTTTTCTTGGAAAAAGGTGTGATCAGCACCCTGGGGCACTGTGACCTTCCTACTAGAGAAAAGTATGCAACTTATTTTAGCCGTGTAAGATGGCGGTTTGCCTCTTGCACACTTATCTTCTCAGTCTTTGACAGTTTTATTTGGTCGTGCCAGACGTGCATTTCATGAATATATTTGCAGCTATGACTATACAATACTTGTTTACATGTACAGATGCATAGAGCGTGGAGTACTGTACTGTTTGTAGAAGATAGAACAGGAAATGTTTTTGCAAAATATTCCTGCTGGTTCAGTCCTTTCAACACATAAATCAAAACAGCTTTGTCTAGCCATTAATAAAGCTTTTTTTTTTTTTACTGTGACATGGTCACATAGCTGTAATAATGTACTTCTTTTTCCAGCTTAAGTAGCTTTAAGGTTGGGGAAATCAACCTTCAATCAATCTTACAGACTGTCTGACAGTGTTGCACACACATTCTGCACTGGTTTGTTGCAGCTCTAAAGCTGAAATATTGAAATCCAACATATTTTCCATGACTTCATCAACTGTAAATATTGTAGTTGTGCCTCAAGCATGATTTTATACAAATGTCCCTCAAAATTCAGCCTGACATATCGGTATTTCAGAAAAATTTGAAACCTGCACTAGTGTTTAAAATAAAAGTTGTATGCATTTTTGAACAATGTTTGACTGCACAGCATCAGATGAAAATGATGCTGATGCACACATCCTCCTGACACCAATGCATCTGCATCTAGAACTTTATACGTATATACAGCATCAGGATACCATAAAATTTTGTATGTGTGTCGTAGAGAACTGGCTTTGAACTGAAGTGGGACAACAACATCAGGAACACATCTCAGTTATATCATACTTCAGTCTGGAATAACCTCGGACCATAAAGCGACCCCCTCCTGAGTGTCTCCTGATTAAGTGCCATTCACATCTGAAATTGGGTTGTTGCCACCTGAAGTTATTTATGATGGCCTCTTCCATTTGACCTATAGTAACACAGACCCACCCCCTGCACGTCGATGTGTGAGCTTGTTTTCCTGCTAAACCTTCAACTACTCCATGTGCTCCTGGCTAGAGAAAGGCTGCCAACAGCTTGCGTAATGTTTGCTACCATTGGGCTTATGTTTGAGGGGCGGAAGGTGAAAGGAGGAGGAGACGCAGAAAGCCTCCAGTCACAAGACAGTTGACTCCTGAAAACAAACCGTACATGGTTTTAACTCAAACACCCTTGATAAACAATCAATGAATGCTATACAGAGCAGGCCTGTGGACTATGGGTTATATACAGTGATAAATAACAGTTAACATAACAAATCACACAGCATATACAGTTTGACGACAAAGTGCATGGTGCAATAAAGCATTCACACTTCTTGGCATACAGTGCAACATGTGGCCAGGTGCTGAACAGCCATTGTCACTCAGACAGATATTCATATTAATACCAACTGTATGTTAAAGAATGTTATTAAGATGACATAACTCTACTGTGCCTCTGTCAAAATACCTTTGTCTTTGATCTGTGAAAAATACTGTATGAACTTGTCATTTCTCTGAAAATATTATCTTGGCATCTCACAATTAGCAACTCGCATGAAGAGTTCTTGGATTTCTTTCATTATCACAACCATGAGACAGCGTCTCCACCCCGGTCTGAACTGCCTCCTCGTCAGGCTCTAAAACGTGCCGTGTCTACCTTGTCACACATCACAAAACGTGTGTGTGTGTGTGGGGGGGAGACACAATAGGAAATATGCTCACCTTCCCTGTCAATCATTAGCCTATACCTAAAATCAATACATTATCAAATAATTACTGCATTGCATTGTATGAATAATTTTGTGTTTTGAGTACATTTGCCATTTATGTACTTTAAGTCCAGAAACATAATGTAATGTAAAAGTCCTAACTTCCCCCAAACTTCAAATCTATCAAAGTTAGTCGATAAAAAGCCTGATATTAGGGATTATTTTCTAGTTTCATCCAATGGTGGAAAATAACTAAGTGTATTAATTCAAATACGTACTGGACAATTTAGGTACTACGCACTATAACACACTATATTGAGAGAGGAATGTCTCACACTAACAGCGTAGTTACTTTCGATGATCAAGGTTTTACATACAAAACAGATCATCTTATAAAATATGATGTTTTTTTAGGCTTTGATATTGATTAAACTACCCCACAGTAAATAAATTAGAACAAATTTTGCTTTATTTTAAAAGGCTGCAACAAAACTTAAAATAACACTGATATTAATTTTGCCTGCTGTCTACTGCTGTCTTCTTGTAATGATGTGTATTTGCCTTTGCTATTTTCACTAGTAAGAAGTCTCAGCCTCTTCTAGGTTGCATGTGAGTATGCCTGTATTTCACGGTTTGTGTACGTGAGACTGAAATGCTGGAACAGCTGCAGTCATGCCACTTCACCAGTAGCTGCGTGTTGTGACTCAGACGGGGGATTTCTTTGAACTCTCGTTTGGTCATGGCCATTCATCACTGGGTGTGACAATAAAGTTTAAGGCATCATAAATGTAAAAATTTCCATTTCTGAGACACACACGGGGGGGGAGGGGTGGTGCCCGTGTGAGTGCACGCATTGTTTATGTGTTTACATAGCACAGAGATGACATACTCTTCTTTGCTGCACTATCTCTTGTTTTGAATGTGGCCTTTAACATCCGGTGACATCAGCAGATGCTGTTATTATGATTTCACCTCCCTCATGGTGTAAACTAGTGGATCTGGTCGGTCTACATGTCGCAGTTGTCCCGTCCCTCTGCACCTCCATTGAGATCCTCAAACCTCTTTCATCAGGACAGCCGCAGGCGTTGACTGTGCCTACGTGCACGTACACTCCGTTTTGTTCCGCCATACATCCCATCCTGCGGCCTCTGAAACAAAACAGAGCACACTGGCTGAGTACCATTTCGTGTGTTTACCAGTTTTGCCTCAAGACCTTTTTTCCTGAAATGCGTTCAGAATTTCACGTAAGACGATATTAAACTATATAAATGAACTCCAGCATCGAGTTGTTTTATATTGTTGTCTACGGCGCCACTTTAAGGAGCTACTTGTGCTTCTAACCTTGCGAAGTGGTGAAGTTATTGCAGTGAGACGAAATGGTACCTTGCCACCATATCCTTTTCTAGAAAACACATGACCCATCTCGTCTGTTGATGCAGTTCTGAGGAGGGAGGAGACAAGGAGGAGCCAGCGGGGAGGTTATAAAACCACCTACGCGGTCACTTTTTAGCCACCTTCCACGCACTTCCTATCAGGCGTACCCCCCCCTCGACCGTCCTCTGCGGCTTTCGAAGCAGTGGGTCAAACAACGACGCTAACACTGGAGCTATAAAATCAACAACGGGGTGAGTAACAAAAAAAACTCGCTTTGGATAACAGTTAACTTGCAATGTCTGTTTTATTTTTTGCAATTTAAAAAAAAAAAAACATTTTAGCGTCGCAACATTAACACTTAACTGTAACGTTAACGCACCGTTTTAACGGTCATTGCTGTCTAACGTTAAAGTTAAGTGTCATAACGGTCACCGCGCGACCAGTGCTCGCGAGTTGACCGTTATGACTCAGGCGTGTTAATGTTAGCTAAGCCAATGTTAGCCTCCCTGCGGCTGTTGTACTGCCTGCTAATGTTGCTGCTAAACTGGAAGCAGCGTGGCTTTCCGATGGTATTCACTTGTCTGAACTGAAACGTTAGTATTATATCGAGTTTCTGAATGTGGTATATTTTAACTTGGCCTATTTGAATAGATGTAACAAACCGAGCAGTTAAGCTAGACGTGGGTGGCGCTGCAGTTAGCTGTTGCTGTTGTTGCACTCTGTTTTTATTGCCCTACATGAACGTGTGGTGAATATAGGCTAACATTAGTCGGACATAGTTTAGTTAAGCTTTCATTTAAGCCTGGCAGATGATAGGAGGTTTGGTATCTCAGCCATGTGTCCTAATAAAATGGGGTTTTTAACACTGCGGTGTGTTGTGTGTTGTCTACAGGGCTCCCGTTTAAAGCGCCGCAGCAAGCTCACCATCCAGCGCAGTGTGATCACTTGCGACTCTCTGAAACGACTTTCTGTTTCGGAGAACTGCAAATTGATATCCCAAAAAAAACCACTGCCGCCGCACATCCACCAAAAAATCACCCCAAATCGAAGCAAAATGGTGCAAAATAAGATAACCGAAGTCACTGGATTTCATCGCTCCTTCAAGGTGAGTTTGAGGTTTGCCGAAAGTAAAATGCAGAGCTGCTATCATGCCTTTATGGAAAGTCCCAATCAGAGCACATTTGTCAGCATGTATGAGTGGACCTCACCTTGCTATATATAAACGCATCTGTTGCTCTCTCATCTTATGGCTCTGCAGCGTGATGTCACGTGTATGTTTAGCTAATGAAAGTATAACTCCAGTGGGTGACAGCTAAGAGTCATGTTCAGCTATATTTATGCTTGTATTGTGTTAGCGTGGGCTGCTGTATGTCTTTGGATCAGTTGGTGGCTGTACAGAAGATGTTCATGGTTGTTTTAAAAGTTTATGGCCTATCAGCTGTTTTGGTGTTTTGAGTCCACTCTTGGTTTATGGTTGCAAGATGGATATAACAGCCCTTATCATTTATGACTAACAATCAATGCTCTCAGCTCAGTAATTCATTGATAAGATACCTTATCATTAAGCACATTTTTGTATAATTACTCCCCAGGGCCAAAATCCCTTTGAATCGGACGACTTCACTAAAAACGGATCCCATCTGATTGATTCTTCCTTTACATTTGATTCTTCCCCAAGACATGGTGAGTATTTCAACTTAAATGTTTTGAAACTAACTTATCGGAGTTCTGTCAGCGCAGAGGTTTGTCTAATTTGACAAAAAAACGGCTAACTTAACTCATGTTTTGTTTGCGCCCCATAGTTTGTTTGGGTTATTTCCTTGCTAGCACACACAATGTTACTTACATTATCCCCTTTGTTTTGACAGACATCCCTTCCAGCCAGCCTATTGACATCCCCGATGCCAAGAAGAGAAACAAGAAGAAAAAGCGTTGCCGGGCAACTGACAGTTTCTCTGGAAGATTCGAGGGTAAAAAGCTTTTATTTCCAGTATCATTATGTTGCTATTATAAAAATCCTTCATAAAAAAGTCTCTGTACCAAGTGAGATTCTGCTCCTTAATATAATAAACTCTGTGCTGCAGATGTCTACAGACTACAGGAAGAGGTACTAGGAGAGGGCGCTTATGCCAGAGTGCAAACATGCATCAATCTCATCACCAACAAAGAATATGCTGTGAAGGTAAGAAAGCAGACTGTCTCTCAGACATAATGGATGACTGCAGTATATTTGAAAACATTATGCAAGTCGGCGCTCCTCTCACAAGACTGTGAATGTTGTTGTTGCCACAACACTTGCCTGCTGTCTGTGTGGGGCACCATGGCTAGTGATTAATGTAGAGATGTTGAATTTCTAAGACCGCTGGGTTTTTTCCATCATGAACTTTTTACATACTGTTGAAAAGCTAGAAGAAACTAGGAAGAAAACTAGGCTACAGGATGTGCATCATTGTATCCATGCTGCCCTCTTTTCACTGGTCATTCTTTAGAAAGCTTATTGAGGAAAGTTCTGATCCCGGGGCAGGATATGTCTTTTTCTTTTTTTAACCTTAGTTCAACTCTCCATAGAGGATGTCTGCAGGCTCCCATTTGTGTTGTGCTACTGCTGTGCTCTTTCTCTTTTTTCTTTTTCTTTTTTTTTCTTCTGAGTATGCAACACTAGCTCCTGTCAGCAGGCCCTTCCCCTCACTGTTTTTATACTTTGCTGGCCTATCAGAGAGCTGGGATGGATATACCCACCCCCTTTCTTTACTGCTATTGCCTACAGAGGACGCTGTAGTGAGAACATTGTGTACTGGTAACTGTGCCAAAACATAAACCCACATAGAGAGGAAGGAGGGGTGCGTGTTATGACCCAGGGTGTTTACACTGCTTTGTTCTCCTTCTTGCTTGGTACAGTTGTACTTTTTTTTCCTTCTACTTTTTCTCTCCAAATGCGGTGTGGACTTGTGAATGCACATCTTGACTCTTGGGGACTTCCTTTTTTGGCCTTGTATTTAATTCTTATTTCCTCATTTTTAGGATCAAAACATTGTGAAATGTTTTCCTTTCCTGAAGTGTAGAAAAAGTAGGACTGGGGCTTGTTTTTGTTTTTATACATTCTTGGCCCTTAACCTACTAACCCCGTTGGGACACTGGATATAAACATTAAGCTATTTTTTTTTTCACTTCTTATTAAATCAGTTTAATTATATTAAAGTTTGGAACAAACTGACAGTTGAAGGCTGTTTTCCCCACAGAGCAAGTGTCCATATCATACCATTAATATTTCAGAGGAATTGGAGCACAGATTCTGTCATGTGACTGTGGCCTGTTAGTATTGTTTACCCCGGGATGGTTTGGTAGATCCCTTGAGACTTTGCAGTTCTAGGGGGAGGAGGCACGAGGGTCGGCAGTTATTGGAGGTCATTTAGGAGTCGGAGGGGGGGTTCAGACTACTCCTGCCAGATGTCCAGTGTCTACCCTCCCCCGTCCAGACTGGGGTGAGTTGTGTGGAGTCCTTGTGTTGCAGTTGCAACAAAACCCCTAGAGCACCAAGGACAAGCAGAAGGCTGTGCAGTGCATGCCTATCTGAAGCTCTGGTTCCCCAGAAAATCCTTCTCCTTAAAGGCATTATTTCACAACCCCGGGTTGATGTTTGAACCTGCACAGAGACTTGGTGGGGCCTTGTTTTGCAGAAGGCAGTTGTGATTCTGATCTCTGATTTGAACGCCCATAAATCCAGTCTTTCGATTAACAGCTGACCCACTTATCATGTTGATAATGCATTTCTCAACTATCATTATCAGGGTGGGAGGTTTATGTAGTGATCGGGAGAAAGTGAGCTGATTGGGGGCGGTTTGTGCTGCTGACTCAGACTGGAACAGTGCAGAGGCTTTGGACTGCTCACAGGCCTCTTGTCTGTGCATTAATCCTAGACACACACTGCAACTCTGGCCCCACTGGGCTTCAATAGCAGCTGTAATCCAGCTACCAGGAAGAGAAACATACACAGCCTCCCAAGCAGACAATAACCAACCAGGGCTGGAAAATTCAGGCCTTTTTGCTTTGGTGTCAGCAGTCTGTCTTTCTGTCTCTCTTGGCAGGGAATTGTGCAGCTGGTGGCCTCTCTGTGGTTTAGTTCCAGGCAGCACAAAGTTATATTTAGAGAGCATTTTTTGTTGTTATCACAAACAGTTTGGGATTAGCTCATGGAATCGTTTAAAGGAATGCTTATGGCTCCTTAAGAGCACTTAAGATTTAAATATGGGTCACACATGAAGGGTAAATATAGCACTGCTGTGACTTGTCTCATTCTCATTTTGTTCTGTCTCTGCTTTGGCATGCTGCACTGAAAGTAGGTTAAACTGTCTTTGCAGCTGTGCCACAGGGTGGGTAAAGGTAGGAAAGCAGGGAAACCAGTTATAGGGCTCTGTATATGGAATCTGTAATCTGGTCAACAAGTAAACACGGCCCCGGGCGGGGTTTTGTGGTGCAGGTTGAGAGGACAGCCTTCACCCAGATATCAGCTTTCACAGATGGCTCCGTTTTCTGACGCCACCAGCACAGTCCTCTGTCCTACTGCTGTGGAAAAACACGAAAGTCAGACTCATTTGTTTAGCAGGCTATTTTTAGATGATGTGACTGAACTGTAATGTTCTGTTCCAGATCATCGAGAAAAGACCAGGTCACAGCCGCAGCCGTGTCTTCCGTGAGGTTGAGATGCTCTATCAGTGCCAGGGCCACAGGTAATGTCCTTCTGTCACGACCAAGTAAAGTAATGCCACCTGATGAATCTATAGAGACATTACCGCAAACTGACTGATCCAATTTGTGCTGAATCGTAGTCCTCTTGCTCCATAGTGTAGTAATCACATTAAAAGTCAGTCAAACCAATGGCTCAAAGTGTTTGTTTTCCTTTTCTAAAGTAACATCCTGGAGCTGGTGGAGTTCTTTGAAGAGGAAGACAAGTTCTACCTGGTGTTTGAAAAGCTTAGAGGAGGTAAGTGATTTATGGCTTCTGCAGGGTGCCTGCATTAGATCCCTTTTGTTTATTTTTAAACATTCCTGTAGTGCATGTGCACAGTCTCCAGTGTATAGCCAGTTGTTTTGTATCTGTGTGTGGAAAGGCATTGATTCTGTGATTTGCTTTTGTAAATAGAGTTGATATATTCGTATTTTCCCCCCCTATTAGGTTCAATCTTGGCACACATTCACAAGAGACGCCACTTCAGTGAACAGGAAGCCAGTGTTGTGGTGCAGGACATCGCCAGCGCTCTAGATTTCCTGCATAACAAGGGTAAGACCAGTTGTACAAATAGGCGAGCACAGTTACGATTTTTAGTAGTAGTTTCAGTACAGTAGTTAGGAATTGACACCATTCAGTAGCAGTTATTTCTTGTTTAAATTGACAGTTTCAAGGGAAACAAGATGTGGACACTGTACAAAATACCTTGCTTGTTGTGTAAATGTTTAAAAAAGTATTTTTCTTGATCCTGGTCCAATGGCCAAATCTAAATAACAAAAGGGTAACTGATTGCCTTGTTTTTTTTAGGAATGGCACATAGAGACCTGAAACCTGAAAACATTCTCTGTAAGAGTGCAGACAAGGTGAGTTTACTGCAAACATGTTTGAGTCCAATTAGTTTATAGGGCAACTAATGTGGTAATAAAGTGTGATAAGTTCCAAGATGGTGATATAATCTTTGCTAAAGATAAGTCGTAGTGGAAATTTTTGGTCCCACAAGTAGATAATCCACACAAACAATGACTGAATAAAAAGAAATGTAGATTAATTTTTAATGATTCTGAACTTGTATCTCTTTGTCAGATTTCCCCAGTCAAGATCTGTGACTTTGACTTGGGCAGTGGGATCAAGCTGAACAGCGACAGCTCACCCATCTCCACCCCTGAGCTTCTCACTCCTGTAAGTCCACCTACATATTGAAGAGATTAATTTGTTATATGATCAGTACATTTCTCAGTACAGTGGTTTGTTTCCTTGATGTGGATAAGCAGGGTGATTTCAGGCTGTAAAACAATGTTTTTATCAAGTCCAACTGGCTTGTTGCCTATTGGGCAATCCACAGTGACGTTTGTCACAGTACGGCTCGCTGATTGGGAGAGAGCATGTTGTGTTTTTGAGGTTAAGGTAGTTCAGTGTTCGGCAGGTTCTCTGAAATGATATGGATTGTTTCCTTTATGTCCTTAGTTGGCAGCATTTACCCCCCCTTATCACGCTGAAGTATCGGCAACAGTCGATTAATATCCCACAGTTTAACGTCCATCTCCTGTTGCTTATCTGTCGCAAAGACCCATGAGCTTGGGGGTTATGATTGTTAACCTTCCTGCTGTCGTCACAACACAGATCCTCTGAGTGCCCAGAGAAGTGGCACCCCTGTGTCCTCAAAGAGGAATGGTAAAGTTGAACTGGCAAGCTTTCTACTTGTGTCAACACATACTCTGTTAGTTGTCTGGGGTGGGGGGGTTTGGATAGATGGACCAGAGCAGGTGAAGGATAGTTCAGCCCGCAGGAATGTTGGGGTGGGTGGGGGGTTTTCTACACTGGTAACTTCATCTTCCTTTAGCAGAACTAACGGATACAGAGCCCATTCCTGGACTAGTTGAAGGGGAGATAGTTGTGGGGGCACGAGGTGTCTTGTATTTGGTCTACATGGACTTCATTGTGTGTGAACTATTAGTTTGTCAGGTCTTGTTTTTATTTGATACGGCCTCCCTCCCTACCATTTTCGTTTTGCTGTGCTGGGAAGTTTTGTACACAATCACAGGACTAATGCAATAAAGATTTCTGGGGAAGTAAAGTGCCTCAGTTCTTAGAGTAGTACGGTTTCAGGGAACACAGTGTGACTTTTACAAGGCCATGTCCCATAGTATGAAAAACCAAAACACACCAACTCTCATTTCCCTTTTTTCTCTCTGTGGTATGAGAAAAACATCCACCCTTTCTTTCTGGTTAGACTCCTCCCAGTGGCCCCAACCACGCTTGTGCTGGTCTGCGCTTTCTTTATGTTCTTTATACAAAGGCTGTGCATAAGGCTTGTTCTAGAAATTTTAGTCTTTGCCCATATACCTAGCAACTGAGATGTGATTGGCTAGAGCGGTGGGAGGGGGAGGGTAACTGGGAGGGACAAACAGCCAGTGTGCACATGCGCTCTGGCTTGTTTTCTTTGCTGTGATCACAGGAACAATGTTATCTGATTTCCATCTCACTATTGGCACTCTCACCCTGCCCCCACTTTACCCACATTCCTACAGTTGCTGTTGCACAATATAATGTGGTTTTGCCTTTATTGCTTATGTTCCTGATCCAGCTGAATGTGCTTAACTTAATCTAAGGGTTCTCAGAAAATCTATACGTTTACTGTGGATGTGTTTGCGTGGTCTCTTGGTATACACGGGTCTTTCTAGGAAAGGGCTAATTTTAGTTTGCAAAGAAATCTGGACGTGCGGCTGCTCGGCATGAAATAAATCCGACTGTTCAAATGTCAAAGCTCGTGTGCAGCAGTTGGAATCTGGGAGGAACAGCAACTTGAAGACACGACATGCAAGCTTAGACAGTTAAATTAGTCTGTTGTAGGTGCCTCTTTATTGTAAACCTATTCTCATAATCCCAGTTGACAAACAGCAGAGGTGTGTGTCTGCGGTGTCAGTATGGTCTGACTAGTCACATGGTTTCAGGAAATCCCCAGGTTGCGTTGCCAACAAAGCCTGCGGTAACAGCAGCTGATTAGCAGCTATGTGCAGCTTACAGGAAGGTTTGAGGAGGATGTGACTGATGCAAGATCAGGTGTTTGCTACTGCAGCACAGGAAGAACAAATGTGAGTTCAGATTTGAGGCTGTTTCAAAGAGCCATGATTACTGTTTCAATGCCCCCCCAATCAGCTCTTATCAGAGAGCTGGCAGCTGTCCTGGACTGCCTATCTTTTCTCCTGACTTGTCTTTGATTGGTGTGTATTTGGGTAGCTTTGAAACAACATTAGCCTTGATAACTTTTTGTTTTTTTGATAGCATAGTTATCACATTGCCTTTTACTGTTGGGGCACCTTGGTAGGCAAAAATATATGTTGTGTCTTATTTCTGTGGCAGCTGCATTTGGCCTGAATCCTGGGGGCTTGTCTGTGGAGGCAGTCGCCCCAGACACGACGCTGATGTTGGTTGGAAACGTGGGGGTTGGGGCTTTCTCTGCGACAGACGCAGCTTTGTCTGAGACGAGATTCCTGTGCAGCAAATTTCATTACATAAGGGTGCAGCAGGGTGGAGGAGGAGTTAGGAGACAGCTGGGATATGGTACTGGGGCACAATAGATTCCTCCTATGTAAACATGCTTGCCCCCCGATAAAAGGAAGGATATAGGCCAGAGGGGTTTACCAGAATAAAAGCCTCAGTGGGGACGACTGGCTGAATAAATGATATGTTTAGCTGTAGGCTACAGTTTAGAAAATAACTGATCTAGCAAAGGATGAATTAACAAATATTCTCAGAGCAGGTTTACTGAAGAATAACAACAGTAGTTGACTGTTTAAGACCGGGAAATCTCAAAGAAACTCTTGACATGAAACATAACTTCAATTCATGTGACAATAAAAGTTGTTAATGTATAAGGCAAAAATTAAATGTTTGTGTTCTGCTGAACTAGCGACCTCTTTTCTGTTCCTGAAGTATTAAAACGGCATTCGGTGTTTGTGTTTCCAAGTTATGTAACCGGTGAGGGTTCAGCCCAGTCTCTGGCTCTGTAGGACAGCCAATCCTCTTTTCCCCGCTCAGTGTTTGGCCTAATTTCTTTCTTAGCTACATAACAAGGCACCGTCAGAGCTGAGCCCATCATTGGCCTCAGCCCGTTCTGCCTGGCTTGAGTACAACTGGATGGTTACAGCAGTGACTCACTACCGCTGCCTACCCACACTAACCTGCTTCATTATAGCCCAGCCGTCCCTTCCTCTACCCTTCATATGTAATTGTACCCAATGTTCCTGCTTGGTTGTCCTTATCACAATGAGGAAAGCTGTACAGTGCAGTTTAAATTAACCCATCACTGCAAAAAAGCATGTGACTATCACATAGGCGTCCCCCTTACCCATGACACAGCCAGAGAGCGGGCCCCAGGCTTAGAACCACGAGGTATCAGCTGAGTGAAGGAATGTTTGCTACAGTCGAGAGGCTGGATTCATTGATTTTACCCTTTCTGCAATAGTTAGTGCATTCTGTGTTTACGACCCCTGGGGCTAACAAACTTGTTTTTATTTTTGTTTCACAGTGTGGTTCAGCAGAGTACATGGCACCCGAGGTGGTTGAGGCCTTCAGTGAGGAGGCCACAATTTACGACAAGCGCTGTGACCTGTGGAGCCTTGGAGTCATCCTCTACATCATGCTAAGCGGCTACCCACCATTCGTAGGCCGCTGTGGCGGTGACTGTGGCTGGGAATTGGGGGAACCCTGTCACACCTGCCAGGTAAGAACTGACACATTCATTCAGCCCTTCAACTCTCTAAAATCTTGTAAATATTAGTGAAACTTAAACTCATTGTAACCGATGGTCAATGTTTTTATGTCCATTTCTAGAACACTTTGTTTGAGAGTATCCAGGAAGGAAAATATGAGTTTCCAGAGAAAGACTGGGCTCACATCTCCTCAAGTGCCAAAGACCTAATATCCAAACTTCTTGTTCGGGATGCCAAAAACCGCCTGAGTGCCAGCCAGGTGCTGCAGCACCCCTGGGTGCAGGGGGTGAGTGTAAAACCATCAAGCATGCATGTCTTTTGGCAGACATTCTTAAATGTTTAGGTATGTGTCGAGGTTTCTAAATAATTAACTTATTTACTTTGTTTTATTCAGGGTGCATCTGATACTTTGCCGACATCCATCTTGCATCAAAGGTGAGAGAACATTAGTTACAGCTACAGACTTTTATCGCTTTAGACACTTTAAAATATTTGCAACTTGTAATAAATCTAACAATGCCTTCTTGTCTCTTATTTTGTCTATTAGAACCAGCAATGCCAGGGATCTGACATTCTTTGCTGACAAGGCCATGGCTGTGAACCGGCAGCTGGCTGAACAGGATGGCATGGAAGACCAGCAGCAGCAGGAAGTCCCGTTTGTTGTCACTGCTACTGGCTCTTCTATGCGCCTCTCTCCTCCTTCCAACTCCAAGCTGGCCAGGCGCAGGCAGCGGAACAGCCAGCCCAAGGGAGGGCCCGTCTCTGCTGCAGAGCTTCGTCAGCTTCTGGCCCCTCTTGTTATTGTGGGAGACTGTGCCTGAACTTTGTCAACCCTGACCTCCGACCTTCCGTTAAGATTCAAGTCCAGATCTAACTAAGACTGCCCTGAGACTCTCCCTCTTAAATTCTGGCCCTTCTCCCTGACTCTAGCTGGCCTTGGTTCCTCTGCCATTCAGGCTTTCTTGCCTCGCTGTAAAGGGAGATGCTGCTTGCAGCCCTTTCTCTAAATGCCTTCTGCCCTTCTGCAGCACTTCTGAAGCACATCAGCCCAGGGCCTGCATATAGCAAACACACATACAGTATGTGCATGTCAGGGTTTGGGAGGAGGGCCAGTTAATGATTTGGGAGAGGGAGAGAAAGAGAGAGAAAAGTATTTTCTAAGTTATGTTCTTCTTTTTTTTTCATAAAACTCAGTTCAGAAGAAATCAGAACACTTATCTTCAAAGCTAAGCTCAGACACCAAAGGACAACCTGTTGTGCTGCTCCCACGTTACAACTGGATCCACTGTGAATTAAGTTATCTGGAATGTTCTCTTTGCCTGTATGTATATGCATGAATGGCCCATCTGCAGATACGTACAAGCTTATGCAATATGCCAAGATGAAGGCTGTTCCTGTCTCGAAGGGGTTCAGTATAAGGGGTTGGAAGGGCTGTAAGCCAATGCTGTCCGTGCCTGGTGCGGTCCATTATGTGGCTGGGGACTTCAAAGATTTTTTTTTTTTTTTTTTTTTAAAGTCTCCATATAAGAAATTCCTCAACATTCAGCCTCTTCTGTCAATGTCTGAGATAAAACACGCACTCATCTAGCTTGGTGGCCGCGCACTTAAATGCTCCTAGAGCAAAGAATGTTTGTCTGTACCCAGCCAGCCATTACTTACTGATGCACCAATTCATACAGTTTATTATTATAAAACATGTATGCTAAATTATCAGTGGCCACACCTTTTTAGTGTTTATATGAAACCATCAGGCAAGTCTAATAGTATTCAGTTAAACTATTGCACTTGTGTTATGATGCAGGGCCACCCCAAAGTAAGACTTCTGAACTAGCTCTGAAGTTCATCTGGTATGTTGGTATACGTTAATTATGTTATATGGCTAGGCAAGTGAAACTGGGTCAGTGTTATTTTCATTGTAAAGAATTCATGACATGTCCCCTTTTTTGTATTTTTTTTTTCTACAAATCGATTTATGCATTAGATTTAACCTTGAATATTTTGGCAGTAAAGGTTAGAACTCCTATCAGGGGTTTGAAAAGCACATTTTGGCAAACGTGACCCGAGTGTCATTTATTGACTGAATATTTGGACCATTTCCCCCCCAAGGGTTCACCATTGTCTTGTTTATTTTTTGATTAGGCATCCCTTTTCAAAAGTGAAATTACAAAATAAGAGGCAGATGAGATTTTTCAAAAAAAGAATTAAAAAAAGGAAAAACATTCCACAATGAAAAAAACAACAAAAAAAAGTCTTCCATGGACGTGTAGCTGTATTAAGTTTACTTTATTTTTTTCATGTTTGAAAACTCCATGTCAATGTGCCACACTGATTTTTCTTTTTTCCTTTTTTATGGCTGTTAATAAGCTTTTATTTTCTATATGGTGGTTTTTCATGCAGGTGCTGTTCAGTTCAGGTGAAACACCGGATGTTTTCCTTAAGTTTTTTTCATGTTGTTTTTAAAAGTTCAGAGTATGTGGTGTATGAGGTGAGATGGAAAGAGTTGAGTTGATCTGGAGCGTTCATGCCCAGTGAAGGAGAGTTTTTAAGTTTTATTTTTTATGTGTAAGAGTTGGCAATAATTTTTTTTGTTCAGATTAAGTTCATTAAGCTCATTTTGACACTGACAGGTAATGGACTGGTGATGAGGTCTCACAACACTGTAGCCATTTCACCAAAGAGGGTTCAAGTCATGACATTGAACATGTGATCCATCACCTAGCAGTGAGAAGTGGGGACTTCTGATTGTTCATGTCCTGTTGCCAGCACTGCAGTGACGGTACTCTGGAAATGGCTCCCTTGGTGTCAAAGGACCCATTATGCTGATAATAGGACACTGTAATAGTTCTAAAATACCTTTCTACAGATGCATAGTTATGGGGTTTTATGTCTTATAATAAGACTTACTTGAATTTGTGTATGCAGCTGTTTCTTCTCCATTTGGGAAAATACTTTGCTACAGTAATCTCAAAGCATTACGCTGATGATGATCAAGGCAATCTTGGGGTTTTGAAAATACCAATACAGTTCAGTATTCTGCCTTTTTCCTCCCTTTTGAGCATCAAACAAGTTAGTCCCTACTTTTTGATAGGGTTGGATACTCAGAAACGCACAGACTTTGGCCATACTCTGCAATATCCTGAGCAGGTATATTGAGAGTTTTCTTGGTCATGACCATTTCTACAAAACGGCAGTAGCTTTTTGGACTGCCTTTTATTCTGGGAAAGGGGACAAAATGATATCCTTAAGCCTCGCAATTTTTATATTGTAAGTCATTTTGAAGTAAGGAAGTGTTAAAATCAAAGTCATTCATTCAAATGGACAGTCCATCATCAACCTCCCCAATTTGAATGTAGCCCACAGGCAAAAGCATTTACAATCCAGCAACATTGATCAAATGTTTTATAAAAAGTTCATTTCATGGACATGGTGTGGGGTTATTCTGTCTACATTGATACAGTCCTCAAAGCTTTTGTTTTGAGAATTGACATCTGTATTTTTTTTTTTTAAACACTGTCTGAATCACCCTGAGCTCATTGTGTTCATGAGAAGAAATTTGAAACAAATACATCCTTTAAGTACAAAAATATTTTGATTTAAAATAAGCACTTTACTGTACCATGTGAATGATTGCAGTTCACTCAAGGCAACATTTATGACAGTTGCTACAGAATTTTGTATTGTTTTTCTAAAAAAAATGCAATAAAATGCTTTGAACTACACACTCAGTCTGTCTGTGTGCTTACTGTAACATCACTGTGTTGTTACTTTCTCTGGTTTCTGCTCTCTTGTATCTCTAGTTTCACATTAACCAGCAATCTTATCTTTCGGCCAAGGCTGAGGCCGTTTCATCTGATTCAGTGCTGTAAATCTTTTATCAGGAACACTCCCTGATATGAGCTGACTGTGTCACATATGTCCTTGGCTGTTGGTAAATATGAGCTCAGTTGTCTGCACGCTGAAATGTGACGGAGGTTTCACCTTGCGTTAGTCATGCTGAGAGCCGCTGTGGGGGGGCGCTCTTCACAGCTAGACAGGCCCGATCTGACGAGACTGATGCAACCTGCTGCAAGAGCTGCAGCTCCTGCGGTGTGTGCCACCTCACGATCTCCCTGGAAATACCGAATGACTTCTGCTGAATATGCTGAACGTCAGTGCAGCATTTCGACACTGCCGCGAGTCAGGATTTGTCATCCTGTGGTTAAAAAACAGCTGTGTAGGCGCAAATGACTGAAATATTACTGGAGATGGATAATCGGAAACTGGGTTTGGTTAAAGGTTGATGTTAATGAGTAAAGGGAGACATGAAAAGCATAAATAAAGAGTTCCATCCGCACTAATGTGTTAGATGTCTTCTTTTGTCTGAATAACAGACCAAAAATAATAAAAACACAGACACAGCAAATCCTCACGTTCACATTTTGTCACTGGAACCTGCAAATATTAAGCATCTGGTGATTAACAACTGTCTTAATCAATGTGTTAATTTATCACATCAATATTTTATCATGAATCCTTCATTCAAGCCCTCAAATATGAATTTTCTGCATTTCACACAGAAATAAACAACAAACTGCCAGTTGCATAACTTCTATATCAGCATCACGTCATATGGCAGGAAATGAAATGATGCAACAGCAGAGTGTTTTCTGTATGGTCTGCAGAGAACATGTATGATCCATGAGAACTTCACAGGCGTTTGTCTCCCTCTGGTGGAGATTTACCACAGATGCAGTTCGACTGGAAGAGTATGCTCGTGGTATTTATAGTCATGATCTGTGGTGAAATGCAACAAAGTACATTTACTCAAGTACAAATATGAGTTACTTACCTTTAACTTTTCTCATCTGTTGTTGTAGTCACGCCCTACCAGAGCAGGGGCGTCCCTCTCTACCTTTAAAAACCTCCTGAAGACCCAGCTCTTCAGAGAGTACCTCCTCTCCTCGCACTACCAACTGGACATGCTAAATCTATCTGGTTAACCTCTGGTTATGATTTTATTACAGCACAGTCTATTATCCTTAACCAAGAAATATGAATTTGTTTATTCAATTACATCAAACGTTACATAAAGGGGGGAACAAATCAACCTTGTGTGAGCCGCTCATGAGATTTCAAGTCATGAGAGTCAAACAGGGTCAAACTATTTCTGCACCGCGTTCATAAAGAAAGTCATTTAGAAAACAGGAATATTTTCTGACTCCATGGTCCAGAAATTTAAATCATTCTGATATAATTTGGCACGTGTTGTTTTATCCCCCTCCCTCTTTACCATATAAAGCCATTTGTAAATCAAATAAAGTGTTAATATATCCTGATAAATCAGGGATATTAATGTGATCTATTAATAGGAAATTTAAAAAGAATATTTGCAATGGACCCTAATATTGCTTTTATTTTTTCCATGTATTAGTCTCTAAATATGTTTTAACTTCCTATGTCATGGTCAGTTGCTTGTAAAGCACTTTGAATGGCATTTGTTTTGTGTAAGAAGAATCAAACAGATTTCTGATTTTTCTGCTGCTTGATCATCTCGTGGGTGCTTTGCCTCCTCCTCTAAAAGTCTGCAAACAAGATCAGTAGAAGGTTTAACAGCTTCATGTGAACTTTACTGGATAAATGATTTTATACTTGTTATCTGCATCTCATTTCATAAGTGACAAGAACAGCAAATTATTCATGCGCTGAGGTCAATTCTAAAATATGAACTTCATGATGCGTGTAACAGACCTCTTACAGCTGAAAATTTGACCTGTCCTGGTAGGAAAACACACAGATGTTACTAATAACATTAACGATGGCTCTGTTGTATTCAAGTGTCCCATTAAAGCATGTGTGATGGTGAGCCAGTAAGGACAACACCAGGACCCTGAAACTGAAATCATATTTTATTATTTCCACCTGTGCTTTTGTGACACGTCAAACATGCAAGCTTTATAATAAATTGGACCTTGTGTTTTAATTTGTTGATTTGCAGTGCTTTCTTGCAGTTGTCCCCAAACTTCTTCTGTCTTTTTGATTTGTGTATTGAATTTTTAATTACTCTTTATATAATATCTAAATACTCTAAAGACATGCTTTTTTAAAAAAAAAAACTAAACTGCTTTCTACCCATTAAACTGTGATATGAGGTGGGTACATTTTAAAACAATTTACAATTAAGTGACCAGCTGTGGATACATCTGTAGCTGTGCAAATATATCCAAACTATATTTTACCTGCTGAAGAATTACTGATTTTCTATTGTAGAGAAGTGGAAAAAATGAAGGTAAATTCATCATAAAAATCTTCATAAAATCAAAGTCCTAAACGTGTAAGTAATGATAAAAATGATAAACAAGTAAGATGTAAAACAAATATAGAACATAGAATTTGAATATATATAAATAAACCAAAAGGTCCAAATAAAGCACAAACATCCGAGGCTAATAAAAAGGTAGTCATAAGTGCAACAGCTTTAAACATTTCGATTTTTAGCACTTTAAGAGAGTGAAAATTAATAATATTTGTCATACCCTTCAGTACTCGTCTGTGAAAAATATCATTGAGTGACCATCTCTGAGGAGTGTGTGGCTCTGACTGTAGAAAACAGAAGATAACCAGCTGAAAGAGTTTAAATGATTACGTCGCTGATTACCTGTCCGGCGCACCTGAGAATGATCAGCACTGGGTCACGTGTTTGTCTGGAGTCCACAAAAAGCCTGAGCACGTCGGCGTTTGACGTTTGAGAGTGCAGCAGCAGGTAGGTATCAGAGAGCACGTCAGGACGCGTTTGTCAAGTTTAAAGACGTTTTTGTTGAGAGCTAGAAGCAAAGTCGCTAGTTAGTTTAGAATAAAATAACTTAAGTAAGTATAAGTTATATTTCTTCAGCTGATATAAAATAACAGACTTTTTTACTTTGCAAAATATTTAATATTTGTTTATATTTACCTCCAGTGAAAATCGTTTTAAGTATTTGCTTATTTCAGTTTAATTTATTTAGTATCTAATGCGTCTTTGCTCGGGCAAATATTTTACAAACTAACTGATCCGGTTGACATTTAAATGAGTTACTTGAAACGCGTTTATCTACAGGCGTCTTCAAAAAAACACGAGTGTGGTAATGTTTGTAAACTTTGGGGCAATAAGCACATTTCTCAACATGACGCACTTTTTTTTTCTTTCTGTAAATTGTACGTATGGATTAACTTCTTTTTACAGGTCATTAAGAAGAACAAGACACCCCAGATGCCTGTGAAATAAAACGTTTCAAACACTTGTCTCTCTTGTTTTTAACACAAACCTCAGCGCTACTATGAGGAGCACACACCAGGTGTCTCTGCTAATTAACACAAACTGGCTAATTAACGTTTGCAGACGGCCAGCAAGGGGAGCAAATGGAATACAACTAAAATGAGAGAAACTTTAATCTCCGGGAACTTTTGTAGTATTAAGTTAAAAAGTACGTTAAGGACAGTTTTGGTCTGAAAACTATTAAAAGCTTATGTTAGGTAGCCGTTAGCATACTAGCTTCAAACGGTTAACAGTTAACCGTTGACTTTCTCTGTGACGTCAGGAGCGCGACACGTATGAATTCACGCGAGGTTTCATCCGCCTCCAACCGATCCAACATGGCGCCGTAGGGACGTTGTTATTGTTCCGTCGCTCCATCAAAGCTTTAGCAGTGCGAAGGAGGGAAACCACGCAGAAAAACGGACGGACGTGTTCATGCGGGCAATGAGAGCAACATCTGAAGAAGATGATCAGATCCACCGGCTTCTTCCGAGGGATTGACTGTCCGTTTTACACGGAGTACAGCGAGGGCAAAGGCAGCAGAAATGGGTGCAACAGACCGTACTGTCACTTCAGGCACAGCCAGCAGAGACGGCCGTCCTACGGAGCTCCAGCAGACATTAAAAAGCAAAGAGACCTCCACTCCGCACAGAAAGGTGCAGAGTATTATTTTATTTAATCTGGACTTTACTACTTTGTGTGTGTGTGTGTGGGGACCAGAGTGCTGAAAATGTGTCGAAACGGGCTAACGAAGCCAGCCGCGGTCTAAAGTGAATTTGTGTTACCTTTAGTTGAACTGTACAAATAATACTACTGAGGTTTCTTACCAGTTCACTTCACCCATGTTTAATAAAAACTGAGGTATAGCTAGAAGGGTACAATGTAAGCTGTATTTAGGGAAGTTGAAGTGTCAAAGTACTGGAAGAACAAGAATTGGGGAGGAAATACAGTGAACATCTGCTAGATATAAAACAGAGCATAAACAAATAATTAAGGTAGCAGATAATGTAGAAATAGTAATAAAAACTTTCAGTAATGTGACAGGGGAGCTGTAATTTAACAATATAGTAGATGGAGAGTTTCTGACTGCAGAGATAAAGCCAATATTGTTAGGTAGTGTGATTAACTTATAGTCAAGAATAATAAACCACCTGTCCTGTTGGATTTTTTGTTTCACAACTTTCATCTGATTTTATGTGTTGTTGTTTTTTAAGATCGAGTGTTTGTTCTTCACCTCTTGTGATGACAACCGTGTCATATTGAACTCTCTCTGGCTGACTGCATCCTCTGAGGAAGATCTTGACATGCAGTAGAAAGTTGATTCTCTTACCGAAACACAATGACTCTCGTTCTGATCTTTGTAACAGCTGTCTCACTGCTTGGGATTGTTTGGATAAATAAGACAATACAGTATTATGCTCCAGGGATTGCTGTCGCACTAAAATGGAGTGTGGCCTTCTGCCAATGAATGAATATGATTTAATTTTTGTCAAAGAAACTGTTGTAATGTGGATCGGTGACAACATGGCCAGTATTAGATAAGTATTGGGGGCAGACCAGATTGATGCGTTTCTAGTTAAAAGCTTCCAAAAAAGCTAGTAAGTGGACTTGATTGTTTTGTTGGTGAATTTTATCAACCCTGCTTGTCTTGCATCCCTGCAGAACAAGGCTATGATCCCTTCAACCCAGAATTCGTGAGGCCTCAGGAGCAGCAGAATGGAAAGCCGGCTGACTCAGGAGATCTCAGCGGTGCTCTGGAGCTGGTCAACAAGGCCATCGAGGAGGTCCGCAGCGAGGTGGAGAGGGAGAAGCGGAAGCTCTCAAGGATTGGAGATGAACCGTACAATCCCAGCGAGAATACCAGTTTGTCTTCATCTGATGCTGTTAAAACCAAAGCACCACCTACGCACATGGCCTATGACCCTGGGAGTTATCAGATGACATCAGGAGGTTATAATCCCACACCTGGCTGCAGCAAATATACCTTGGATTCAGACAACCAGGGGAGCAATAGTAACTCTATGGAATATGTTCCTACTTCAGTGAAAAAGCCCCCATCTCGGACACAAACCCACCAACCCCCTTCTCCTCCCCCCAGTCCAAAATACTCAAACAGCACTTCCACCTCCAAGTGTAAATACACTGTAGACAATTCAAGACCGTCTACAGATATGGAGTATGACCCGCTGTCAAACTACTCAGCAGGGATCACAGTGAAAAGTAAGAGGGCCAAGGGTGCACTAGCTGTTAAGACGGAGGGGAGGAAGACACACAAACCACCAGGATCAGATGTGTCAGATGAGGAGTGTGTTGTAGCTGCGAAAAAACCACGACAGCAGAGCGTAGACTCAAGAAAGTACACTTTCTCTGACTCTGATGGGGAGAGCTCTGGAACAGAGTATCGACCCACCTCACTAAGTAATCTCCAGCAGAGAAAAGGCAACAGTGGTTCACTTTGGAATGCTGTGGGGAAGGAGAGAAAAGAGAGAACTGAAAGTATGCTAAATGCACTAACACAGAGGAATAAAGAGGACTTGACAGGGGACTCAGATTTCCAGGAAGATATTGAACAAAAGGACAACCAAGAGAAAAGGAAGGTGGCGAGTCGAACTAGTCACGAGAAAAGTGGCAAATCTGAGAAAGTCCATAAACTTGAAAAGGAAGTAAACAAAACAAGTGGTAGTAAGAGTAGCAGCAGCAGCAGCAGTAAAGACAAAGGGTCAATAAAGAACTCGAACCAGGACTCTGCAAAGAAGGAGAACAAGAGTCATGGGAAAAGAGATGATAGGAAAAACATGGTTAAGATTAAAACGTCTGATAAAGTTCAAAGGGAAGGCAGAGATGAGAAAAGAAGTGATGGTAAGATTAAAGCTGTGGAAAAAGTAAAAACGGACTCAAGCAAACGCGATAAAAATACAGAAAATGGTGCAAGGGAAAGCAATAAACCCAAAATATCAGACAAGGAAAAGGTGCTCAGCAAGTATAAGGACCGCCCAAACAAAAATGGTAAACTTGATAGCAGTAAAAGAGAAAAGGATGTAAAGAAGATTAGTAAAAGTGGTTCTAGCAGCGCAAGCAGTAGTAAAAACAGTAAAGATAAGGTGAAGCAAAACAGCTCGTCCAATGGGAAAAGGCTTCAGGACAAACGGCGAAGTCTGAGTCTAAGCCATGCAGACCTGTTTGGAGATGAGAGCCCAGAGGAGGCCGAACCGATAGACGTGGACGATGACGACGAGGAACCCGAAGAAGTCCTGGTGAGAAAATCTGCGGACGCTTTAAAGAGGGGGCGTCTGAACAAGAGGAAGGCGTCGGAGCTGACGCCGTCTTCCTCCGAAGACGAGGGTGACCACGGTGAGGTGGGCAGCGTGGCAGGTAAGGACGAGGTCGACGATGTTGGAATCGACTTCTCTAGTTTCCAGGACGATCTGGACTTTGACTCAGATCCCATGGAGGAGTGTTTGCGGATCTTCAATGAATCCAAGGATGTGAAGAGGGAGGACAAGGGAAGGCAAGCTAAACAGGTATCACTATTTCTTTCTTGCCACACTTTGGTTGAATGCTCATATTTTGCAAACCAGTTGTTGGGATTGAATAAACACACTATGCTCTGCCCTCTCAGCCTTCCAGGGATTCAGAGGAGGAGAGAAGCACAGAGAGCACTTTAACCACTCTTTTCCCCGGTCAAAAGAAAAGAGTCTCCCATTTTGTTGCCAAAGGAAATGTAAGTGTGTCACCTTGACTTCTTTGTCTTCCTCCATCCCACAATGTCTCTTAAGAGGCTAATTTATATCAGTCAGTGACGGGGTGAGCACACAATAGTATACACAAAGTGTATAACAAAACACATTTACTGTATGTTTGTGTGCAAAACAGTAATTACAGTCTCAGTTAGTTAGTGTCAGTTACCATGACGACGTTACCACAGGCTGAATGTAGAACATGAAAACACAGGGGTAAAGTAACCAAAGCCCTTTGGGTAAAATGGCAGTTTTGTGTTTACGACTTAAAGTCAAACTCACTTCCTGTCAGTGCAAGCACGTAGGGACAGCATTGTGACATTGTTATAGTTCTTCACAGGCAGCGCTGATAGTACTTTAGGAAGCCTAAAATCAAACATTAGAACCTAGAAGGAAGTACACAGTGAGAGAACTACATGGTGCTGGGGATTTCCACTGAAACAGGTTGTAGCTTTTTAAATACATCGTCTGATTTGACAGTAAGCGAGCAGCTGACTGTGTTTGTTAAACAGGCAGTGATTAGACTTCCATCACCTTATAAGGATGCTTTTGATGACATGGCCTGACTGTACTGTACTGTCTGTGGCAGCTGCATTAAAGGCTCAGTCTGTACGTTTGAGTTATATTCACAAGAATTTAAGTTCTAGACTGCTGATTGAATTATTGAGACATGATTTACTAAATAACATAGAAAGAGAGTTAGCTTATACTATATGTACTAATATATCACAGTTAGGTACTTGGCAGGCAAAGTTCAGGGGCTTCCATCTGGACCATCTTGTAGCCACTGACTTTATTTCTAGTCCAGGAATCTAAAGAAAGACTTTAATTAATCCTCGTCATTTCAGCATCATTCATCAACACAACGTGGTCACCTTTTAATAAACTGTGCTGCTATTTTTGCCAGAGTGACGCACCTGCTAAGTCTGTGGTGCGACCGTACAAGAGACCCACAGCCCAGGAGGTCTGCTACCAGCGTATGCAGATGGCACAGCAGCAAGCTGCTCAGCTTTCTGCTTCAGTCAAAGTGTCCTCACAGAGCTCCAGCCCCAGCTTCTCTGGAGAGAGGAAGAGAATAGCGCACCGTCCCAACCCACAGATAACATCCTCTAAAACAAGTATGAGTGCTTCTCCTACTCTCTAGTTCACTGCTGTCGTTCATTTTTTTGATATGTTCAAATTACTTCAGTAATGGTCTCAAACTCTCTTCTCTGATGGGTAGAAGTGGAGCTATTACTTTAAGTAGAAAGTCACACGAACTATGCGTGTGTCTGACTAGGTCCTGCAAATAAACCAGCTGCCAGTCGAGTGTTATCGCCCAACCAGACCCATCAGACTGTCAAGGCCCAAACCACCGCTGGAATCTTATCCAAGACCATGTCCACTGTCATGCAGAAGAGGATGGCACACACACCCACTTTGAAGGTATCAAAAAGGCCTCAAACTCCACAAAGCTTATCTAAATGTTTGTTTTGTGATTTTGTGTTTGCACATCCCTGAATAACCTTGATGGTTTACCAGCAGTGGTGAGCCGCCTCTCTAAAGAAAAATGTTTTGCTTAATCGGTCGGATGTGATTCACTGTCAGTGTTGTCCTTCTGTTTTGACATTTTCAGAGTAGTTCAATGAAGCGCCCCGTCATCCCCACTGAGTTCGGGGCCAAGGTTCCCACCAACATCCGCCAGCGCTACCTCAACACTTTCATAGATGAATGTGTCAAATTTTGCCCATCAGAGGACATTGCCTTCCAGATGGTATGAATAACACCCAGCTTTCATGAACAGGGTAGAATAATGTCCCGTGTTGACTGCAGAGGATTGTGCTTTAGTTGAACAATTTGTGGTTTTGATGTTTTCAGGCCCTTGATGAGGAGAAGCTGGTGTATGAGCGCAGTAGCAGTAAGAACATCTACCTCAATGTAGCTGTCAACACCCTGAAGAAGCTCCGCAGCAAGAGCAGCTCGTGTTCATCGCCTGTTACCAGTATGTCACTGCAGTCCCTGTGTACTAACATGTGGAGTAAAACTTTGGTTTGCTCAAGCACATGAACAAAATCTATGCAAAAAAACTAAGGATTACTTTAAATGTGTCAGTGGTAACCTCTCTGTTTTTGTGTGTTTTTCTTCAGAGGACTCGGGTTCAGGTGGTTACAGGAAGGCCCAGTCCCACGAGGAGGTCCTGGGGGGTCGTCTTGCCGCTACAACCAGCTTCACTGTCAACAGGATGGGTAAACAGCAGGAGGAGAAACTCACTGGTAAGTTTTCCTTTATTCTGTTAGCAGTTAACAGCCAAGATGCCAAGTAGGGTCATTTTCAGTCCTCTTTCTCTTGAACATATTTCTTGAGTATATTGTTTTCTCGTTCTGTTTTTCTTCGGTCACCTGATCACATCCCTCGCAACACAAAAATGCAGATTATACCTCTGATAAAATCAAAAAGCCAAGGGAAGAAAAAACAGAGAAGAAACTGAAAGAATCTTTGTGTCAGGCAGAGACTTGTGACCTTTTGTTTACTCTGCGATGTGTTGAGTCGGTTTACAGTAATAATGAAACTGCTCAAACACTCATGTGACAACCTCCAGGTGCTGTTAACTGTGAATGTACAGAGAAACGTCAGAGAAGATGTGTTTACAGACTGTAGTATCACTGGAATGAACTGTTGATATGTGTGATTAACTCAATAATTAATAATACATCCTTAAAGTTATTTATCAAGTAAATTACAGCAACTTTTTCAAAGGTTATTCAAATTTCAATATGATTATTAATTGATAACTAGAGTGGAAACGATTTGTCAGTCAGCTGGAAATGAATCAGCAAATTCTTTGATCATTTTCATAATTTTAATAAGTAATTTCTGGAGCAGAAATGCTTCTTTAGTGAGAAGATTAACTGTTTTTTGTCATCTTTGGTGACAGTAAACTGAATATCTGTTGGTCAGTTAGAAAATATTCATTAGTTGCAGCCCTATTGAAATCATAAATAACTTTAAGTGTCAGTATTTTGGCAACTTATAGAATAAATCAATTACTGGTTAATGAACAATTAATATGTTAAATGCATTCTGAAATATAATAATTCATTACAGCTCTAGATTATTATAGTTAATGGATGAGCAGCAGGTTGACTTGATGGGTTTAGAAACCAGACTGTAACTCTTAAACCGAATGTTCAAATCCCACAACATTTAGCAGTTTGTGTTGTGTGCCATCATACGTACAGTACAGTATGTCTCTACACGTAGAAAAGTGTTTAATGTTGTGGAGAATTGAACTCATCAATGGTCAGTTCAGTCAGTGGAGAGAACGCACACAGGAGTCCAAGAAGTCTTATGCTGAAAGTTTTACCGAAGTTTGATCAATAAGAATAGAGATTTATCAATACACTTGTCATGACGAGGCAGCTTTCCTCTCTGACTCGTCTATATGCCCTCAGAATAAAACTGCTCTATGTCCCTAAATGGTCATACTCAATCAGTCTTCCATATAAGGTTTTTACCAGTTGGTCATTAGTCTACAAATAAGGTGGTCTGACATTATTATCTGATCTGTAGAGGCTTCTACATCATGTACATATCTGATGTGTCTACAGAGTGAGACAGCCCTATCCTCTGACCTCAGTCACTATAGTAATTTCCCAAACACAAACATACAGCTGCTCTGTATCTCAAGCAGAAGAAGTTAGTGTCCCCCCTAACAATCTAAGATTTAGCACTGTCCCCACAGTGACCTCAGGACACACACCTGACCCTGTGTGACCCCCATATGTAAAATTGTAAATTACCGCACATTTTTGATCAACTTGTCTGAGTAAAAAAACAAACAGTAATCTGTTTCCATCTTCCATTTCGTCACATTTTCAATGTAAGATTTATTTCATCTTTGTACAAAGACATTTGTTTCAATTGTCGCTCCGTCTCGCTGCAGGAGCCACACTGTACAGGAAGCTAGGAAACTACCTGATGACGGAGGAGCAGCTCCAGGAGCATGGATACCCAAGAGCAAACCCCGATGCTGCCGGCAAGGCCATCATATTCAACCTCCCAGAGAAAAAGGCCATTGCAGACCGTGAGTGGCGCCACAGCGCAATAAATATCATGGTTCAGAAGTTATTTGACTTTCAGCTGACTCTCTGTGATGTCTTAACAGCTTTCAACAAGGTCTGTTGTCGATGTGGAGCAGAGTACAAGATCAATGCCAATGGCAACTGTGTACGGAAAGAGGAATGTAGCTTTCACTGGGGACGATTGCGCAGACACAAAGGTAAGTTTATTTATTTATTTATTAGACATCATTATTATGAATGCATATTCTGGTCTTTTTCTGTCATGCATACTGCCAAATAACTCTCCACCTACTTTCTTTCAACTTTTACTCACTCTGTCCGACTCTTTCCCGTCTTATCTGTCAGTCGCTGGAGGCTGGGAGACCAACTACAGCTGCTGTGCTGCGGCTGTGGGCGCGCCAGGTTGCCAAGTTTCTAAGGTATCATCCTTCTCAACAGCTATAAGTCTTTCTTATTTGCATTTTAACAAGTCAAACAAATGATCTTTCGTGGATCAATGGGCTAATGTCGACATATAATGGGGCATTTTGTAAGAAAAACTACTTGCAAACATAAAGTGTAACAATGCAATGTAAGACAAGCTAACAGAGAAAGACACTAGAAACACTTAACAGTACCATAGCAAAGGCCAGTTTAGTAGCTGCAGCCTGTAGTTACTGGTGTTATTAATAATCATTATCCCATTGCCTTTACCTTCAAGGATATATATTCTTCTCAGGGATAGGTTTGTTACAATATCAGAATTTAGTGTTTAATTTTAAATTCTTACCTGTGTCTTTTTACTGGAGCTCCACACTCAAGAACACATAAAACCTCCCTCTGAGTTGTTCTGAAGTAATTTTACGCACTTCCTAAACATGTTTTTCATATTTCCACAGCAACATGTTCAGGACGGGCGTAAAGAGTCATTAGATGGCTACGTTACGACGTTCAGTAAATCTCTACCACCTGATGGCAACGGAGGCGTGTTTGCCTTGGACTGTGAGATGGTGAGTCAGACGGGTTTTTACCTGCTGAAGAAATCGAAACTGTCATGTGTGTGTCATATTTTAGATTTGATATATTAAAGGTGTATTTAATAGGAATGGAACATGGAGAATCACAGTGTGTGAGTGAAAGTGATTTGTTTTGATGAATAAAAGTAAAATAAAATGAATCATTTCTCACTGTTACCAAACAGCTGCATGTCCTGAGCCCCAACTTTTATCATATTTGTTTATTTTCATACTTGTTTGGTCTCTCCTGTGAATCAGTGTTACACAAAGCAGGGCCTTGAACTGACGAGGGTGACGGTCATCGACTCTGAGTTGAAAGTCATCTACGACACATTCGTCAAACCTGAAAGCAAAGTGGTTGATTACAACACGCGGTGAGTCTGTCTCCTTGACACTGCGTGAGTCGTGTCTTATGAATTTCACTGGTACTAGATGTAATTGTTAGCTGTACTCCTGCATTAATGTTGTCTATAAACCATACATATCTCACAGGTTTTCAGGTGTGACGGAGGAGGACTTGGAGAGCGCCACCATCAGTCTGAGAGACGTTCAGGCTGTGCTGCTCAGTATGTTCAGAGCTGAATCCATCCTCATAGGACACAGTCTGGAGAGCGACCTGCTCGCTCTGAAGGTACCCTGACTCTTTATTCATCATCAAGACTTTATTTGATGCTTTTGAGGGACTTTGTGAATGATTCATACATTCAGCTTTTCCCACAATACAGTTGTTGTCCTTCTCTGCTGCTTGGTACTGACTGTACGCTGTGGTTTGATGACTTACAAAGACGTATCAATCAGTTTGCACCACACCTTTCTCTTCACACAAGTAACTGTGATTCATAGTTTAGGAGCAGTGTGTCGGATTATAGTGGTGTAGTTACTGAAGTCGCCTCACCCTCTCCTTACTATGGCCCAATGTAGAGCCAGTGTTTAGTTTGTTTGTCAGGGCCATTGTAGAAACATTGCAGCTACATGGCTGACTCTGTGACATCTGTAGATATAAAAGGTTCATTCAAAGGTTACAAAAACATAATATATAATAATATATACAGGTGATTACACACTAATGAAAATGTAGTTATTAATATGATATTCTATTTCTACCATATACTATAAACAGTGTCTGGTGTATCCTATGTGTATTGTGAAGGCTTTTATAGTCTTATTAGCTCATACTGTTAGCCCAAAATGCATTTACCAATACAGTACAATACAGTCTCACAATATAAATATTACAAACTTACCTAAGTGATTAATATGATTGTGCTGGGAAAAAAAAGTTTTCACTCCCACCGGTGTGGTTTCAGTGTTTCTTCAGATTTAAATGACTTTAAAGGAAACGGTTGAGTATTGGCTGAATTCTTTATTAAGTCGCTGCTTTAACAATAGTGAGGTTTTAATAACTGAAGAGTGAAACTCAGTGCATATGAGGAAGTCTTCACAGGTGTAGTATTTCTCTTGCAGAGTCCAAAAAGTGTTTTATAAAGTCAAACAGAGCAGGGCAGTGAAACATTGTGAAATGTTAAACAGTGCTATTCAGTTACCATCCAGAGGTGACTCAGGATTCGTTGTTGGCCTTCGTTCCAAGCTGAGACACTGAGTCTCCACTGTTGGGCTGAAATAAAAGTAAAACCCTTGGTGTCATGCTGTCTCTGTTTTTGTCTTTCTTGCCTTCAGCTAATCCACAGTTCAGTCGTAGACACGGCCATTGTGTTCCCTCACCGCCTCGGCTTGCCCTACAAACGTGCCTTGAGGAACCTGATGGCCGACCACCTCAAACGCATCATCCAGGACAACGGTGAGGAAATCACAATTATAATATAAGAGTTGATATAAACTTGTGTTATAATCTATTTGTTGTTGACATCTAAAGTGTGTTCTTAACGTCATGTTAACACCATGATATTACATTATTAATGCTTACAGGTTTATTTTATTTTATTATTATAGCTCAGCAGCAAACTAACTTGTATGGAAATTATTTAAATATAGAATTTCTAGGATTTAAATGAGCAAATTTAGAAACTCTTTGAGTCCAGATACTCTTTCTTAACATTTTAAAGTCTTAAAACATTTCATCCTCAAATGAACATGGTCCTAGCTACACAAACACCTCCTCTGCAGCCCATAGTCATATAATCATCTGTAACTGACCTCCACACAAACAACAAACAAACTAAAGAATGATTGATAAGTTTGTATCAGTTAATAATAAACAAATCTCAATCATATTAGAGTTAATTTGCACAGCCCAGTGTCATACACAGTGTTTTATAAACCACTTTAAGATATATGAAGTTCTCCAAAAACCTTTGAACAAAAAGAAAAAAAAAGATTACTAAAATGTTACAACAGTTCATAGGAAAACAACACAGTGGGTTTCTCACAGATCGATCAAAGTAATGTAGTAAATCCTGTTTGAAGGAATGTGTCCAGTTCAGTGAATCTGTTGAAATTCATCTGAACCGCTCTAAATACAAACTCATAAAGATATACAGTATGTGTGGTGCATCACATCGTACCCCGAGGAAGCCTCTATATAATACATTTATGTCTGGTGTTACATTAAAGTAGCACAGTTCAATAAATGTGCTTTATTTGATTGCACTACATCAGTGTCACCAGCAGATGTCACTGATGTGCAGTGTTAGCTGAAGCCTGAGCGTCAGCTTTAGAAAGCATTCTGTACTGTGCTTATGACGTGTTCCTGAAATATTAAGGACTAATGAAAACCTTTCATAGTCAAAGTCATAAAGATGCAATTTCTCTTTGGTAAACTATCAACGTTGCCATTCTTTTCTCTTCCTCTCCATGTCCTTCAGCCTTTACAGTGCTGTAAGGTGGCAGGTCTGGTTATTGGTTTGTTGGTCCACCTGTTTGGCCGTCTAGCGCCTCTTTTAGGTTGACATTTATATTTTTGAGTGACATGTCTGGGTAGATTTTCCATGAAATTTGCTACAAACATTCATGTCCCCCTCAAGATGAATTATAATAACGTTACTGATGATGATAATGAATTTGTCTGATGAAATGCCTCTAAAACTAATAACATTCCCATCATGCTCAGCTGTACTTTGTGTTTAGTGCAAATTAAGAAATGTTAGAATGATAACACGCTGTTACAAAGATGGTGTTAATCATCATACCTGCGTAAGTTCAGCATGTTAGCATGCTGTCCCTCACATTTAGCCTAATTAATTTGTGCATAGCGTGAACTGTCTCCAGATTACTAGAGGATTACTCTGTATTGTTCTGCTGTTGAAGCTTTCCACGTGTTCATCGCTGTAAAAAAAACAAATCGCTGTCATTTGTTCACGTGTTTTCCAGTGGAGGGCCACGACTCGAGCGAAGATGCGTCTGCCTGCATGGAGCTGATGTTTTGGAAAATCAAGGAGGACGCAAAGGTCAAAAGATGACCCCTGACCTCTCTGCTCCATTGTCCTCAGTTCAACTTCTTGCCTTCACGTTGGCTGCAGGGAGACAGAGAAGTTCGGGAGGCCTGCACCTGCTCTCAGAGAGTTAAGGTCAGAGTGTCGGGGTGAGGGGTAGGGAGGGAGGGATGGATGGTTCAGCACAGGTGGAAGTTTTCAGCAGATAAAAGCCAGAGGAGGGCCGTCTGTTGTCGCTGCCTACTGGACTGAATCAGAGAACTGCCGGTCCCTTCAAAGCAATAGGAGCCCAAATTAACAGTGTTTTCATTTGCTTATCGGTATTTCAGTTCTTAATAATGTTAGTTATACATGTATTTCTGTTTATTTGAGCAGTGTCTTTTAAGGCCTCAGTCTATGAATAAAACCTTTCTATAGAAGAACTGCTTAAAATGCCAGGGCATTGTCCTCTGAACGATGATGGTTGATATGATATTCATGCCGGGCTGTCTTCAGCCTAAATTGCACTATAGAAACGCTCTTGTTGTATAGGGCCCAAGTCTGAGTACCTCATCTGTGTTATAAAGCATTCACTTCTAATGAATAACACATTACTTAGTTACACTTAAGTGCATTGATGTCTTAGTCTGTCGAACATTACTATGTAAATGCACTTGTGTTTTTCACATTGCACCTCGTCTCCCGTCACCGATGCTCTGTTTTCGGTGCGGTTCTTATCGAGTTGTTGGTTGGCTCTCAAACCTGACTAATCCTATAATACTTGATCATATGAAATACCCTCAGCAGACATGTAAAGTCTCTGCTGCTACCTATTTGGTATAGTTGATGGAATATATCACTGTATTTTATAGTTCAGACAAAATACTGACTATATCCACCACTGTCTCGATGTCATGTGCAATGCATGAAATAAAACAACAGGAATCATTGTGATAGCAGGAATGACATGTTATTCTTCCATAAAGACAAAAGTAGGTTCAGTGCTGTTGAATTGGGTTATTAATTACAGACAATTATCATTTAGTGAGTACCAGCTAACCTGTGTTTTATGTTGAAAATGACTGAAAAAATACTCGAGTGCTGTAAATATGCTGAAGCAGTTTCCTTTTGTATTTGTTCATTTTTGGTTGTTCATCTTTTTCTATTAAAATGTATTAGTTACAACAAAGTTGTTGCTCTGTCTTTACATCTCAGCGGTCCCTACCTGCACAACAGCGGTCCAATGAAAGCACCGTGCACTTTACAAAGATTTTAATACTTAAGTGCCTCCATTTTATGCTACTTTATACTAAACCATGCTACTAGGCAAACATTCAGCCTTTTACTGTACTACATTTATGTAACCACTGTAATTGCTGGTTATGTTGCTCAGTAACTTTCCCTGCTGTTTTAAAAGTGTGAGTGAACTGAACTTGAGTTCAGTAATTAGTTAGAAAATAAGTTAAGTAAACTTTCTGTGAGGTTGAGTCAACGACTGAAACACCGCAGACAGAAACACAAACTTTCCATTTCCGATTTCTCACTTTGAAGAGTCTCTTATTTATTTAAGAACTTGTAGCTGCTTCTGTCGAGGCAACTTTGTACCTTTTGAGTTCACAGATGATTTGTTGAATTTCAAGTGTAGAGATGACGTAGGAAACAACCGTGGCTTATCTTAACATGGTGGATGAACTGACTTTACATGGGTTTACGCCCACACAGCAGGTGTCCTTCATTTATGTTTTCCTCAAACTATATAAAAAGTCAGCCCCTGTCTCTGGAGGGGTTTAACGCTCAAACAATGCATGCTAGGATCTCTGCAAATAAGCTGATGATGTTTGTAACTTAATTTGAGGAGTTAAGTGAACTCTCAGCAATAGATTTAGTCTGAAATCTTTAAGTAAAATCAACTTAAAAGTGATAAAACTTTTACTTTTGGTACATTTTACTGATGATATTTTCAATTCAGGACTTTAATTTGCTATGGGAGTATGTTTCCACTGTTTTATCTCTACTTTTGCTTCAGTAAAACACGTGAATACTTCTTCTACCTCTACTGCATAAATAGTTTTTGACAGTGTGACAGCTTTTTCTCCGTACAGTGCTGGGCCTCTTGGAGTCTATATGTCCCTTTTAACAGCAGGTGCAGTGGCTGTAATTCTCCTTTCTTCAGCAGATGTGTAAATTGGAAAAAATGGGAGAGAAATGCTAAACTGAGAGGCCCATCCTTTCTTCGGTGTGTTTGCCTGTTAAGCTCCTCCCGTCACATGTCAGTATGCATTTCCCCAGACCGGGCCACAGACCCCAGGTATTAAAAGAGCCAGTTAGCAGGGATCAATACCTACACAATGTTCTAGTGACAGGGAGGGGGGATTCCTAGTGTTTATTGAGTGTTGCAGAGATTTTGAACATGTGGAGCAAAGCAGCTTAGAGGGGTCGTCTTCATTATCAAATTCGATCAGTGCCTCTTTCTCTCTCCCCCGTGATCACCTTTGACTAGTGGGGGTCACGAGGGGGAAGCTGCGAGCCGGGGCTCTGAAACTGACCCCATGCTGAGAGATGGAGAGCTGCATTATCTCTGCGAGAGCCAGAGCAAATAAACACTTTACCGCCTACATCCTGAATACACCAAAACAATTAGTCGATTAGCCCTAATCTGGAACCTACTGCTCGGGGTACCTGCAGCTAATGATCTGTCTAATAATTATTTTCTTGATTATTTTGTCTAGAAAACGTCAGAATTAGTGTAAAATGCCTTCACAATCCCCTAGAACTGAAAGTAACCTCCTCAGATGTATTATTTTGTCGATCAGCCTCAAAGATATTCAGTTTACTGTCATGTGAGACAAAGAAAAGCAGCAGACTTTACAAATGACTAACTAATTATCAAAGTACTACTAAAAACTAGTCCACTAATCCATTATTGGACCAATCGTTTCAGCTCTGAAGGTATTTAGATAAAGGCTCTTCATCCATTGCATCCTTAAATAACTTATCGGCAGCTGACATATTTTATAATAGTTAAGGCAGAGTATTTAAAGGACACTTTACGTGTGTCTTAACTCCTGGACTGCAAAAAGGCTGTCAGAATACACAGAAAGGGGAAAAGGAGCCATTAAATCTGCTAAAGTCTGACAATGTAATATGTTTAATATGTGCACAAGCGTGATGTTCTTCCTCAGGCAGCATCAGTTCTTCATGACATTAAATGCACTCTCTCCTCTCCTTTTCCCTGTGTAACTTCATTTCTCTCAAACTTGCTTGGAAGTGAGCTAAAGTCTTTGTTTGCACTGTGTTATCGCTGGGCCTTAAGAGATGGTGCTGAAAAAGATGATGGCTTAAAAAAGGGGGTCTGTTTTCTCTCTATGTTGGTCTTGAGCTCACCCCTTGCACCCCAGTCTAGCCCACTGTGGGTGCCCTTGACCCTCGGGACACCCACAGCTGCCTGTCCCTCTCTCTCTGTCTTTAATCTATAGCACTCTCTCCCAATTAAGAGGCTGATGTTTACTCAGTCCCCTTGTATTGATCAGCTCCTGGAGCTGCTCATTGCTATGCTCCCAAGGGCCGCACAGGAGATCATAAGAAGCTAATTGGAAGATAATAAGTCTCCAGGTCTTATAATGGAGAAAATATTAGAGTCTACCACTTTTCTCAGACTTTATTTTTGATCAATAAAATCAGACTCTAGCCGACACAAGATGATCTTCTCATTTAAATTCTGCCCTGAACCAAAGCTATATGTGTGTGTTTATGTTTCTGTGTACTTGGTGTGTTTGCAACCGGGTCAATTTCACTCTAAGCCCTGAGTGTGTCATAGCCAGTGTCAGGCCTCACAGCGTGATCCTGGCACTCAGAGGGGCTTAAGAGGACCGACTGACCCACCGCCCGCTCTCCCTGCCTCCCTCAGGTCAAAGGCCAGCCGGCCCTATCGATTCCCTCGATGAAGAAGTCTTTAGCTCCTCCTCCTCCTCCTCCTCCGCCTGCTCTCCTCTCTTTGGCCCACATGCTCCCGGGCTATCATCGCGAGCCCCGAAAGGCCCCTCAAATGTGTTTTGCATGCCGATCGATCCAGTTGGTGTCTAAAGGGGGCCTTCCTTTGAGATAACTGACAACTACAAAGGTCCCCCCCTGACAGGCCCTTGTCAATACAAATTTCCACTATTGATAAGTAATTAAAGAAAGCCTGAACATAAGGGGGTTTGCTTTCTGAAGCATCTGTTAAACAGGAGACATTAACAAAAACCTCTTAGTGACAGAAAAGAAGAAATAAACTGCCCCTCCACCCTCACTTACTTCAACTGCCTCCCAGTTTCCACCAGAGCAAACAATGAACAATGAAGAAACTTCTCAACAACAGGTGCATGAGGACAACAATTTATTAGTCTGTGGACAGGAAATGAAGCGGCAGCTGCTTTGATAATCAATCGTTTAGCTATTCTTTAATTTATTAAGTAAATGTGCCAAATAATTCCTAAGTCAGGATCTCAGGATTTGTAGCTTTTCTAAATCTATTTGGAATGTGGAGCATCTGCTCAATATTTTCAGACACCATCGCCTCCATGTCTTCACCTTAACCAAAAACGGACAGCTCTGACAGTCAAATTATTTTCTGCAGGTGCAAATATGTTGCCGGAGGACCCACAGCTCTTTCAGTTCAAGAAATTAATCAGCAGTCATAATTTTTTAAAGTAAAAATGCTCCATAAATCAATTCCTTCAGCTTCTAAAATGACTCCTGCTGTTGCTCTAAGTCTTGTCTGATGGGTTTCGGAGAGTTGTCTGTACAAATGAAGCAATTTGAAGATGCTACCTTGGACTTTATACATTTCTGATTTTGCATTTCAACTGTTTTCTGACATTTTATAGTCAAATCAATTAACCAACAGAATAATTGGCAGATAAATTGATAATGAAAATCATTAGTTGAAGCCTTCATTGAGTCAATTTGTTTGTTTCACCGTTTTTTAAAATTATTTTTGTAGATTATGAATCCAATAAAATAAATAACAATACAGCTTTTGGTACCACCTTCTGATAAATCATTTGGATCAGTAATGAAAGTAAGTTTTGCAAAGATGTGAAACATCCTACAGCTGTTTATCCTTTCTATTTCATAACAATGCACCAATATATGTTGGTATTCCTTTAATGAATGCTCATTGGGTTTCTCACTTTCAAATGTTTGCTCTGTTTACAAGTCATGAATAAATCAACTAGTTGTGAGTTTTAATATGTTTTTACCAGCCCTTCTTTAGAAATAAGAACCTAAATTGGTCAAAACCTGGCAACCAAAAAGTCATTCTTGTTAATGGTTAATGACCAGATAATTAGATTATTTATTAACCATTAATAAAGGCATTGTTTACAACTTATACACCCTTTTTAAATGGCACCTCATTAGAAAATGATACCCTGCCTCTTTAATAAAACTCCTGGTCTTAAATGTTTTGCATTAAATTCTGCGTGACAGGGCTTGTATGAGCTGAACTTTAATAACTTCATGTTATCAAATCAGGCAGGATAAAGACTGAATGTTGTGACAGTGACTATTCACGTCGTCCTTTTCTTACTTTGAGCAGAGCAGTGAGGTCCCTGTAATTCCCTCCGCTGTATGTGACAAGAGTTCTTAAACCTGCGCCAGTTTTCACCTGCTCACTGGTGAGGCTGTTGTCAGTGATGTGACTTCACCTTTTGTCTTTTAGTCACTGTAATCCATGCATGTGTAAGTGGATCCTCTAAGAGCAGGATAACTCCTTTTAAGCGGTTTTAAACACTACAGGAGGGACTCAAATCCAGTAACTTCTCATTTACCTCTGCACCTAAGTCTTTAATGCAAAACTCTCACATCCTGGTGATTAGACCTGCTGCACCATGGCCTGTTTCTTTCCTGGAAATCACAAAACTGCTGATTAACTTCAGGTCTAATGGAGTTTGATGTTAGTGTTGATTAGAGCTCATTGGTTGTTGTGATAATATACAGATGAAGCTAGTTGAAGAGGCAATTCAAACTCATTTAGACTGAAACCTGGTCATCTTGATTGGTAGGATGTGAACCCGGCCGAGCCCTGCCTAGCCCGCAGAAGGGGAAATGATCCGGGGAGAGGGGGCGGTGAGTGAGTCAGTGGTAGTGGCTCTGGGTTGGGGAGGGTCACACACAACCACACTCTTTGTGTGCCTTTAATCCCCCCAGCCAACACAGCTTTGGCCAGGTTTCATCATGAAAGTGCCATGAAATAACTACTTTTTTTCTCTCCTCGCAGTAAATCTCCCCTAATCCTGCGGGCTGTGGAGACAAAGGCCTCTGGGACCTAATCCTGGAGCTTTTAGTGGGGCTGAGGGGCTGGCCGACAGAGCCTCTTCTAAATGACTTATTTCTATCGGACACTAATATAGCTTGACAGCCAAGAACAGCGAAAGGAGGAGGAAAAAAATCGAGGGGAAAAAAAAGAGCACAAACATTTTCACATATTTTGGAAGTCTGAGCAGCTGATTGTGCACAAGTGTGAGAGGAAGAAGTGGTTTTTCATGTACGCCCTCAAAGTACATAACAGTCAAGACATCTCACATGTTTATCTGTGAATATTCATTAAATATAAGTGATTTCTTTCTGTACAGTGGTGGAGGAATGTACCTGTAGCATCTTATTTTGCATCGTGTGTGTGATGTGAGAATGAAGTGAAACCGAACACGAGGAAAAGGCTCTGCAACAAGTTGTACTCACTGCAAAGCATCATTTTAGTGAACTTTACACTTTTTATAATGTAAATTAAGTAAATACAAACACATTTAAATAAACAATTATTTATTAGAATGGTCTTCTCTGTATATAAGACATTTGGTGCATGTCTGTCCTCAGTAAAATTATGAATCCCCCCCCATGGATTAATTAAACATAAAAGTCTTGAATGAAATTATATCTTCTCTAAGGCACTTCACTTCAGTGATGCCTGTCAGATGGCTGTCTACCTCTACATGAAGTAAAGTTGGGTCATTTTATGGCAGTGGTGGAAGAAGAATTCAACTACTTTACTTCAGTAAAAGTAACTATAGCACAATGTTACCAAAAAAATCCAAATTGTACTTAATAAAGATGCAAAAAGTTACTTATTAAGTTAAGTAAATTTAAAAACTGTATTTCAGATTGTTAGATTATTTAAACATTTATGTTCTAGACCGTATTTTAACTCTATTTAGTAGCTGTTTTGGAGCTTTCAGCGTATCACACAATCTTACTGTTGATATTTGATATTATTTACAAACAGATATGAGTGTTTTATGAAGACACTTTTGTAATAATATAAATGATGTCTTTACAGTCTTTCCATTAATAAACACTTTAAAATGCTCATATAGCTGCTTACAACCACATTATAGTGTGTGATAAACCATTTATAAATGAATATCTTGTAGATAAACACTACAGCTGTACTAAAAAGTACTGAGTGTAAATGAACTTGGTATGGTTTATAAAATGTATTAGAGGAGGTCGGTTGGGTGATGATTTGATGTTTTTCTCCTCTGTTCCTGGGAAGACTTCTCATTTAGCTCAGCTGCCTCTTAAGAAATTGTTCTCATTGAGCAGCGTTCAGATTAACTTCACATGGTGACAGTTTATAGGCAAAATATGGTGCCTGTTAGCAAAACAAACCCTTTAGAGAAAAACCCCCTCTGAGAGGGGACTGTCAAAGGCAGCGGTATGGGAGAAAGAGGGCTGAGAAGGAGAACACAATCAAAGGCTGTTATTTTAATCTGTCCTGCCTCGGAGATTAGCCGACCACATTGTTTTAATTGTTTTAACGGGAGGGAATGAAACGCTCGCTTATAGGGGGATCCTTGGCATAAATCTCTCAAGTTCAATAGTTTCAAAAACTTGAGCCCCTTGCAACCCCCCTCTCTTCCCTCATCCCACCTAATCCCGGCTAATACCTTTCTTTCTATTGGCTAATGGCTGAGGGGAGCCTGGGTAAATGCTTCTTAAATAGTCGTTTGTGAGAATGGTTTCAGAGAATTAGATCTGTGCCACGACAAAGACCTGCGAGGATATAAGGCCACAAACTGGACTTGGACGTACTGGACTACAGCTCGCCAAGGCCGGACTTCTGTGCGTAAAGGCGCACCTGGATCTCACGCTCCTTTGCTCGGGGTCAAGGACTCTAAAAAAACCTGCGCGGACAGAAAAGGTTTGAACTGTTTTCATCACGGAAAAAATGAGGGAATTAAAGTGTCTTAGTAGACCTTTTTCACAGCAGCCATTTTGACATGAAATCGTAAACACACGCGTTACCAATGATACTAATTAAGGTTGCGTTCCAAACAGAGTCAGAGTGCTGCTGTGGTGCATGTTGGCTCAGTCTCTGCTGCAATAAATGGGACGGAACCTTAATTAAACCGAACCATCTCTGCTGTGAAAAAGGTCTATTGTACGATATATATCATTAAAATCTGGTTTGTAAGTTCAAAATGATGCTTCAATGGCTACAAGATGGAAAGTAGGTGTAAATTGCGTGCGTGGTATTATTTTTTAACCATTTTATAAAGACATATTAATGCTCACAGTCTGGACAGTGAATAAAAATGCGAAAAAGGAACACCAATTAATACCAATTAATTTCATATTTGTTTATTCACTCTACAGTAGTTGATTTCTTGACGTCCTAAATGTAGCTGTGAGCAAGTGTGTTTGGACAGTATTCCATCCTTTAGTGGGTAAATTAAGTCTTTCCGTTTCCTCAGATTCAACATGAACTCCTTGAATTTCTGCGGGACGTCCAGAGGTGGTGTGTATCCCCTCCACGGTGTTAACTCCATGCTGTTCGACCTGCACCACCAGATGGCGGAGCAGTACCACGTTTACTCTGCGGCCAGCCCCACAGTGCACACCCTGTCTGTGGCTGAGAGACTGGCAGGTGGGTCATCCTGATCCTGCATAGACCTACACAAACACTTCAAGTGAATTTAGCACTTTAGATATGATTTTCTCAGATACTTCAGTATTTCTATTATGTGCTACATGATTTATAACCCTAACTGCATTTCAGTGGCAGAGATGTTATACTTTTGACTTCACTTCATTATTATACAGCTGCAATATTAAAGTGTGGTACACATTGATGCTTAAATAATTACATTACAGTCATATAATATATTATTATATAATATTATTTTGAGATAGACCATTCGGCATAATGAGTACTTTCACTTTTTGGTACTTTAAGTATATTTTGATGCTAATGCAGTACACATTTAATTAAGTACACATCTGAATGCAGGACTTTTACTTGCAACAGATTATTTCCACACTGTAATATTGCACTTCTGTTTAAGTCAAAGATCTGAATACTTCTTTCACCTCTGGTGCTTTTTTAAAAGCATTTAATCACCCAGCAGTTTTAAATGAAACACTTAAACATTAATTATGCATTTTGTTGCATTCATTTATTAATAATACTTAATGTATGTAGTTTTACTTAGCTGATTATGAATGCAGGACTTAATGCTAATTAAAATGTGTATTGCTACTATGACTCAAATGAATACTTCTTCCACAACTGTTCATTTATGGCATCCATTTAATAAAACTTACACTAATGCAAGGCTTACTATATACATATACATTATACATGTCGTTATATATATAATGTATATGATTCATGTCAGCCTAAAAAAGTGTGGTTCAAACATCTGCTGCGGCCCTGAAAAAATAAAATAGAAATGTGGGAGAAAATAGCAAAAGACTTTCTGTCATGCTCCTTATTACATTAAGTTGGAGCTGCTGACTCAGGGTATATTTTGGTTATGACATTTTGTCTCTCTCTGTCCTGCCAGAACTTATTCTGGAGGCCCGGTATGGCAACCAGCAGAAGCAGCGCCGCAGCCGTACGGCATTCACAGTGTCACAGCTGCAGGCTCTGGAGAAAGCCTTCCAGCAGACACAGTATCCAGATGTCAACATGAGAGAGAGGCTGGCTGTCTGCATCAACCTGCCCGAGGCTCGCATACAGGTGAGAGCACGCTCCGCCCGACACCTGAATGTAAAACTGCTCAAACTGTGTGTAGAGGATAATTTGTTATTCCGTATCAAGTTAAAATGTTTGTAAAGCACTTGTATGAATTGTGCCATTTCACTCAATTTACCTTTGCTGTTTACTTATCCAGGTGTGGTTCAAGAATAGGAGGGCGAAGTTTCGTAAAGGTCAGAGGTGCTCCCCGCTCTCCAGAGACCACAGTCTGGAGGAGGTGCCACATCACAGCAAGGCGGGAGAAGAGGAAGTCAGTGCTGAAGACAAACAAGACATCACCACATTACATACTGACAGCAGCATCCTGCCTCATCACTGTCCTCCTCCTCCTCCTCCTCCTCCTCCTCATGTGGATAAAACTACCAAGCAACCTCTCACTCCAGACTCTGATGCTTCACGGTGTCCTCTCAGACTTCACTCTCCTCCACTTTTCCCCTTCATGACACGGGAGCGCTACATCCACCCACCTCACCAGCCGCTTGTAGGAGTGCTGTCCACTGATCTCACCCTTCCTCCGGTGTTCTGGCCCATCATACAGCAGCACAGCTCTGCCCTGGGGGTCCATCCATCGTCAGTTACTAAAAACTGTAGCCTTTCCCTTCAGACTGCTTGTTCCAGTAAAGCTGTGCCCCACCCTCACCTGGGGCTGTAACTATAGAACTCAACACCTACAGCCCGAGATCTCGGCTCCTTGTGGACTCAGGTACACCTGAAGAAACCCTGTGTGTGAACAGACAGGGTTTAACAAGGTAGAGAAGCACTTACTGCCCTGTAAATCCGACTACAGACAGTGCACAGAATATGATTTTCTTATTAAGTGAGCTTAATTGAATTCCCGTCTGTCTAAAGGGATGTAAATGTGCAGTCATACACTGTCAGAGGTTTTTAAAGTAGATCAAGTCTTATTTGGGTCTGCTTTAATTAATCTCTGCAGGCTTTAGTTTGCTGTTTTATCCATCATATTTTGCTTCCAGACAACGAGCATCGCAAATACAACATATTTAAAGATATTGTTGTCTCCTTTAGCACTATTCAGCTACACTGCCAAGTAGCTACACAGTGATGATGGTGGTAAAAGCATGTGAAAGATGTTCCTTATTGTAACTAGGCACTACAACATAGAAATGTGAAATAAAATTATTTGTACCTGGATTGTCTGATTTTCCCTTTCGATATTTGTGTGGTTAGTAGTACTGCCAGTAGGATTGGCTTCATTCACCTAAAACGTATTTTAGGACACACAAGAATGCAAGAATAACATATTATTTGTACTCAGTTTGAAATCTGTTTCAAGAAAACTGCAAACCAATGCAAACTATTCAGTTTAATTTCATCAGTGCAACTATATTGTCATTACACGTTATCATTTTAGTCAATTTGATTATTTCATATGTGATTTTGCCTAAACATGCATGATCACAACATACAGGATATCAATATTAGAAAAATATCATTATTGTGACAACCATATGGTTATATATTTTTGGGAGCACTGCCAGCAACAAGTGGTTAATCTGCGTAAGATATAAGGGAGCAGAAAGTAGGAAGAAAAGGAGCCAGACTTTTGACAAAAAGCACTTAAATCTCGTGTGCAGCATGTTCATTTAACACCAAACATTTGAAGGTTTGTATGAAGGCAAACAAGCCTATGAAGTTATAAAACAAGGATGTATTTTTCAGCTACGCATGATAAAAAAAATCCTCCCCAATGTTAATTCCAGTGATGTTAATTAGGTTATGCCTGCAGCAAATGATTGTTTTGATTGATATCTAGTCTGTCACTTGTCTTATTTTTTCATTGTCTAGTCTGTAAGCTGTCAGAAAATAGTAAAGTAATGCCCATCAGAATTCACCAGAGCCCAACTCAACATATTAAAATTAGTTGTTTGTCTTCCCAACAGTCCAAACCCCTAAAAGTATTCAGTTTACTGTCATGGATGACTGAGAAACCAACAAATATTCATAAGTGACAGGCTGGAACAAGTGAAATTAATGGTATTTTTGCTTAAAACATGACTAAAACATTTATCCAGATAGTTGCTAATTAATTTTCTGTCAACAGACTAGCCAGTTAATCAGCTCTAAATGTGGTGGCAGGGGTGTAATCTTTAGTTTATTGTTAAATATATATTTCAGATAGGGGTCCCCTGGTGACACACACCTGTAAAAAAAAAAAAAGTGAAAATAAGACAAAGTGCTTATGAAGAAGATATCAGTGGAGGTAACAGGACTCAAAATATTGCCTCTGGACATACTTTAGATACACCTGTGGCATAAAACCTAATGTTTGAAGGGCGTCACATTTATGACAATAACGCCCTAATTTGTGTTAAATTATAATAGAACAGTACAGAGTTGTGTTGCACAGATTCACCAGGTTGCAGACGTTTGAATGTAGTCACACCATCTTGGCTTCACTGCTATTAAGAGTGGAAATTTGTCAACCAAATCGACCAGTTTGGAGCAGCTGCTTGATGAGCTACGCTCGCCGGATGTTGTGTCGTATTCTCCAAACCGGCTGCGTCAGTTTCTCGGCGTAGCGCAGTGCTGTGAGCCACAGCGTGACGCTGTACCTGGGTATCGGCAGCTGAGGGAGGCTTAAAGAGACAACAGCAAAATCATAGCAACTTGAGGGCAAGAGGAACGAAATGAGAACGATATCCACGAACGAAGCACCATGACTTCGACTACGCTTCGATAGCTACAATTTAAAGGTAACACACGTCCCTTTGGTGACATTAATGTGTCCCTACGTTGCTTTTTAAAAACGCCGTCTCGCCGTACATTAACGTTTTTCGTGTGCTAGCTCGCTAAGTGGCTAGCTGTGGTGAGCTAAGCGGTAAGAGATCCCAGCCTGGCGTCGGTGTGCAGTCGGTTGTTTAGGATTAAGGAGTTGCCCGGCAGTGGTCAGGGTAATGGCTATAGCTGGATTTTGAGCTGAAAAAACAAGCCTCTCAGGTGAAACAACGATTCATTTTCAATCGTCGATGACATGAACTAGTTACGACGTCGCTCGGGACGTTGTTAACGGTATTTCTCAGTTATTAAGCGTTTACTAAGTAACCAGGTTAATCAATGAATATTTTATGCTCTGTCCTGCTTCCACTTGTTCAATTTGCATTAGTTCGCTCACGGTTAGCTGTCTCATGCTTGTCTTTATGGCACAGTGTTGTTAACAGCTAGCGTCACATCAGTAGCTGTGTTTTTTTTTGTTTTTTTTATCAGTCGTCGGGCCAAGAGGGACGCTATCTTTGGTAAGGTGCTAGCTGCGTTAGCTTCAACACTGCTCTGTGACATTTAGATAGTAGTAGATATTCGTCTGCGTTATATTAATGTGTCGTTGATGCTGTATTCGTGTATTTAGGCTCCGCTGAAACATATCGGCTACGATCGAACGAGCTAACTTGAGCCTGCTAACTAACGCCAAGATACTCTGAGAGAGTATCTGGCCTGTCCGCCAAACGAGCTAACATGGTTTAATGTTAGCTTTTCTGAAGACCTGTATCGACTTGGGTTTCTGTGTAAGATTTTCTTCTCTTTTTCTCCTCTTCTATTGGAAAACAAACTCGTTAAAGAGAGAAAGGAGCTAGTTTAAAACCACCCGAAACTAACGCTAAATGACAGCTGCCAAGCACTAGCCTGTTAGCTGTGAGCTAGCATTAACATAACCTGTTAAAAGGTGAATATTTTGTACTACAGCGAGGAAAACTTGTCAATCTGGTCCGGGTACTAACATTTATGATCAATTTGATGTTTTCTGTTGGTAGCTGGATTCATATTTATTACGTTTGAGATCGTCTTGCGTCGTGTTGCCATCTGTATTGACTACAATGTTAATTGTAGCAAGCTGACGTTTGAGCCACAAGATTTCGATTTGGCGAGACATCATTCATAGTCTCTTTTCTTTGTCTATGTATTTATTTAAGTGCCACATCATAACTTGGTATATATGACTACGCGGTCGCTATGTTTTACACAATTTGGTAGCTCTACCAAACAGCTGATATGAAAAACAATAGACAACTTCCTGAAATGAGTCAATCTAGACATATGGGCTAAGATGGTCAAAAAGTTGCCCAAGTCAGTGAGTTATTCAGATGTTTGTTGTGCTCCTATCCTTCCTCATAATCAAACATCAATATACATTTTGTATTAAATGTATAGGTGTTTTTTGGGTCACCTTGACAAACCACAATTTGCCCTTTCAGGAGTTGTTGTGATCCTTTGACATTTTTAGCTTTCACCTACCTCGTTCATTGTACTTTGAAACTTGTGACCAGGTATGCCAGTGTCATTTCCTACTTTTAAGCATCGCCATGTGTCATACCACAAGGAAGACATGACAGTGTAATGATTGACTACATACCTGGCCTATAATTGCGTTTCGACAGAGTGGAAACCTTAACATGATTTTCACTGGATCTTTATGCTGTTGTTTATGTTTATTTACTCGCACATGCACCTCAGGCAGTTTCAGGCTTCAATAGCTAGCTAGTGAAGTTTTACTGTAGTTTTTATCTGATTGTTTGTGGGATAATCTTTGTGTAGAACAATTACAATCAAGTAAGAATGATAATGAATATTTTACACACAACAATGCTAACTCATCATCAGCATACTTACTTATGTCTGATAATGCTGTATGTTTGTCCTGTGATGGTTATGTTGGGTCTTACTCTGTCAGATACAGATGAGCTAGCTCTAGACTAGACTGTGTCAGAATCCTTCCAATAATATGCTTCCCAATGATGCAAATGTTATGATGAGATGAGGCATTACAGCGGTCATTGATCCGTCTAAGTGCCTTTCCATAGGAAAGAGTAGCTGCCCATTGCTCGTGCCTGCATTACCTGCTCTCTTCAGCACCACCAACATCTTAGATCATGGACATGGGGGAGTTAGGAGAGCTGCTCTGGACAGAGATGTCTGCGTGTGATTGTTGTTGAAAAGCTGAACAGAGATGGTCAAGTTACACTGCCAATGAAAATTGAAATTATTGCTGGCTTTGCTTCTATAATAGTTTGTGGCTTAGTCTGATTTCTTGTCACTACTCCTGTCCTCTCGGGTGTGTGTTTTGATACACATTATCAGAAGTATGCAAATTGTTATTAACCTGACACTTAGCTCAACACTGTTTCTGAACATTCGATACCTTTGTCTTGTTTATTACGAAACAACTTTCTGATCTGCACAGTCTCTGCGACACACTATATTTTGGGCTTTCAGAAAATGGGTTTAATTGGAAAAGAGATCTTTTCTCTCATGTCTGAGGTTCTCTGTGGAATATTTCCGTTCATATCGATTGCTTTATTGAATTAGCCTTGTGCTGGTCTGGAGCAAGCTCTCATTTCAGCTGTAGTAAGGAACCACTACAGTAGACATAATTTGATCTTCAAGTGAAAGGTTTAAGTTTAAAAAAAAAAAAAATTCTGAAAATTTTAATCTCTTTATGGGCACAAAGTGTTATGGCGACAGATGATTGATTTGTTAAGTTTTTTAGTTTTTTATAGTTTTCTTTTATAGTGTTGGATGGTGTATTGCATTGTAATTGTAGAATGGGATAGCCATCGGTGAGAGTATCTCATCTGTGGGTGGTAAACATAGTGAGAATTTGTTTTTTAAATCTTACAACAGGCCAGAAGATTTCGTAAGTAACGTCTGAGTTTATTTGTGACAGACTGATTTCTCTGTTTTTGCTTTTGCAGATCTCCAGCTGACGTCAAACCAATCCGTTACCCGTCTTCCTCATCGCTATTTTCTCTTTTAACTCTGGGTTACCTCGTCTGCTGTGGCCCTGCAACATGGAGAGTGTCCACTGTGTCACTGAAGGCTGACCAGAAGGAATGATGCACTCCAGGAGATGTCCCCAAGTGGCCTTGTGGATGCAGTAGCTGGTTTCGGAGTGCTTTTTTATGACTACTATTGTATGTGTGTCTGTGGGCACATCCTAGCACAACCTGCCTATTCCTCAGGCAGGGACATGCTACTCTGAGACTGGAGCTGGAGAAATCCACAAGAAAGGAGCCCCTCTGGTAAACAAGGAACATAAAGAGAAAAAAAGGGAAGCACTCAGCAAAAGAGCTGTCTGACAGACACTTCAGCTGTAGTTTGAGCTCATTTAAGTGTCTTCTGAACAATTGCACATTTTAACAGCAACACCTTTCCTCTGTCCCTGTGAGATTTGTCCCCCTCCATCCCTCTAAAGCCTCCTCTGTCGTCGTTACTGGAGTTTCTATGGTTTGCATGGCTGGAGAATAACCGTGGAGAGGCCAGGGTATCACAAGCTTATGGATTTTGACAAGAGAGGGGGCAAAGGAGAGACAGAGGAAGGGAAAAAGATGTCTAAGACAGCAGGCAGCAGGACTGGACATGGGGGCCGTTCAGGCAATTCTGGAGTTCTTATGGTTGGCCCAAACTTCCGTGTGGGTAAAAAAATCGGCTGCGGGAACTTTGGAGAGCTGCGGTTGGGAAAAAATCTCTATACTAACGAATATGTGGCCATCAAATTGGTAAGTGCATCGTCAGGGTTGGTAAAGAGAAACATGAACTCACATAATCTCATCATTGTTCTGCTTTATCTACTAAGATCCACCCACATCCTGTACAACAACCAATCCAGCATGTTTATTATGCTGTTAAAATTATGTTCAAAGTTAATTTTAATTAGCGGCAGACTATCCTATTGCAGTTGACTTTTTGACCTAAGAGCTCCCCCCCACCCCGTCCTCCCCATATGCTGTTAATGAGTCAACCATGCTCTGCTTGTGTTTATCACAGAGGTGAAGAATAGTAAGCTGAGGCTGGATAATCTCTTCACTGGTGGTTCTCTTTTTATTTTCCTTGTTCAGTATTTATATTAATGACTGCAAACTGTTGGCAATAACACTTCAACAAACAGGTTTTATGACACTTTTCTAAAACAATATTCCTTATAAAAGCTTCAGTGGAGTTAATTTCAATTCTTGTGGAAGCTCTCCCTCGAATAAGCTCACAGCAGGCTTTATGAGCGATCAATAATTTTCTTTTTGTTTTGTGTCAGCATGAACACTTTTTTTTTTTTTTTTTTTTCAAAGCCGCTGGTTTAGTAGCGTTTTAACAGGGTGTTAAAAAAAACCACACGAAATGCCAACTCCTCTTTGTCTTAGATTCTCGGCCACCCAGTGGCTGCTCAACCATTTCCTCTACACATTTTTCTTTGTTGCATATGTGCTGCTACTTGTAGCTCTTTGATCACTGGCAGTGTCTTAATGCAAGCGAGGCCTAAGTCAAACTGTAGTTAAGTAGTCATACTAAAGCTGATGCAGGCGAGGCGTCATCTCCACCACATTTGCGTTAGTCTGTGTATGATTATCCTTACATTTGTATCTCCCAGCGAGGTCATTATCTTTAAACGGGCATCCACTGAAGGTTTTGTTAACCACAGAGAAGGCAGAGGTTAGCAAACAGCTGTAATTGCAGTTCTCCTCTCCTCTGAAATCTTTAGTTGTGCTTGCTGCCGCTGCTGCCTCTCCCCCCTTTGCCTGTGAACCCTCCCATCTGTTTGGGTATTTTTATCCCCATGGTGTCCAGCTATATCTGGATCTGGCATTAGGGCCATGACACTGCTCCATGGATCTTGTGGCCCACTGGACCCAGCGTTTATCTGAATGTATAATAGTGAGAGGAGGAAGTGTGCTAATGGTGTCAACAAAGCTCGACAAGGCCCGGCTAATAGCAGGGCCTGATTGTGAGGACTCGGGTTTATTTAGCATTTTATTTTGAGGAGTCATTTCAGATGGTGATTCATGTTTTCTTGTTAATTATATCTTCGTAGCAATATTGATGACTTTTTTAATTGCTTCCTTTTGATGTTCACAAAAGTTAGGCTTTTATTTTTAATATGAACTACACAAATTATTATAATATTATTATATTATAGAGTTATTGTTGAAGTAGTTTCCTGTCCGACATGGAGAGGTCTTCCCTTGTAGATGTTCGGGCTAACCCAGACTCTGGCACAGTTGTCCGTCCACATGTTTCTGTCTGTCCCCGAGTTCACAGCTCCCTGGGGTAACCCGGTGAATGTCACTGCCTGTCCAGCTAGGCTTCTGTTTTGTCAGAGGCTGTTGCTGAACTCTTCCTTATGGACGAACACAAATAACAGCTCTGTTATCTACGACCACCTGCTAACACATACTTGACATGAGTAGGGTCTCCTCCGTTGTCGGTCAGCCACTTCAGTGGTAATTGCTCACTTGTAGATAGAATCCAAAATAATTGTCGGCAATGGATAGGACGAGGAAATGACTTTCTGCTCGTGATTTATAAAGTGTGTAAAGTTTGATAGAGTCCAATTTTAATTGTATAAGAAAATGTGAATAGAAATATATTAAACTGTACAAATCATATTTTCTGCGAAAGGAAGTGGAACCGTTTTGATTTTTGATTTATTTATCTATCATTTCTTTTAATTATTAACTTCAAATTTGGTCCAAAAATGTCCCATCCATCAATAAGACTTTGCTTCTTAAATGATGTTAAATGATTTAGTCAATAGATATAATAATAATAATAATAATCTGCTTTTAATTTTCTGTTGACTGACTAATCATTTCAGACTTTGATACGGACTCCACTCCTTCAAATAACCCCCATGTTACCAATATGATTTCTTAACTGATCAACCGTTGATCTCAGTAAACTTGAGTGAAGTATGCCAGTTATTACTCTGTGACTGGTTTACTGAAGTGTTGCTGATCTACCAGGAAATCAATAAGCGGCTTTGTTTGTGGAATTTGTTATCTGACTGGTTAAAACTAGTTTAATCTCTTTGTTAAAAACGTAATGAATTGTAGATGCCGGACTCTGAAGGACGGCAAGTAGTGATTACTCAGTGTCGAGCTGGTGCCTTTATGTGTCGAGTGTCTTGTGTACCAACTTGTGGAGTCGTGCATGTGGGTGGTGCCTGCCTGCACCTGGGACAAAGGTGAATGCCAGTGTCACCCTGCTCCCTCCACCATGCGATAGCAGAGATACAGATGTACAGCAGGGCAGCGCACAAGATCCTCTGTGAGTGGATCTGGAACTGCTGTGAATGTTGCTGCGAAAAGCAAGAGAGAAGGGGGAAACTGCTGAGTGCTGAAAGGTCGTCTTTGTTAGCAGGCCTTGTCGACACACAGTGGTTCAGTCTTTGGTTCAGCTGGATGCTTTCTCACACTGACAAACGCCTGTGTGATGGAGGCAGGACCATATAGCCACTGCTGTAAGTACACTGCAGGCTTTACTCCCAAGGGGAGATCCCAGTGTCTTAAAGAAACAGCAGCATTTCATGTCTGCTTTCTGACAGGCGTTACTGTAGAAACTGGCACCCATCAGGCTCATTTACAAGGTAAAGGGACACCACCATCTCCAACTATTTACTCCCCTGGCATGGTGACATCACAGTCCAATGAGTAAATGACCATCAAATCCACCTTTTTGCCACTATCTTCAGGGTACTGCCTTATCAAGGTCATCAGCCCCCTGTTAACCCCATCACTGTGTTAGCCCTGGGTGCAGAACACACACACACACATCCATCTAATCCATTGTTTGCGCTCAGAAATCCAATCAAATCGGTTTTCACTGATATTTCCACCAGCCGACTCTGCAAACTTCACAGCTTGTATTTCACTGTAGCCCACTTTCATGTAGTTGGTCATTCATTGACAGATAGCAGTTGCCTTTGGGACGCTGCAAAGTTGGTATTATCAGTAATAAGTAATAAACCAACTGGAGGCCTCTTTGTGCTCGCAAACACTTTTGACAATGACAAGTGGCTGTAATATCTGCCCAACATGTGAGGAGAGCAATAAGTGAATGTTATCAGAATCAAGTTTATTGTCAAGTAGGTTTGCACTTACAAGGAATTTGACTTGGTGTAGTTGGCGCAGAATAAACATTAAGAAAAATATAGGAAGAAAAAAAAACAAGTATTTAAAATATAAACAATATAAATATATATACAGTATCTTCTAAAAACAAAGGAGCTGTAGTGCAAGCTGATGTGCAAGTATATGACAGTATAGCTCACACAATATTCACAGAATGCTATAAATGTGCAGATATACAACAGGATGAAGTGGTCCCAAATAAATAGAGACTGTGCGTTAATGTAACGCAGAAGGTCCGAAGATGCTACGTTAATGTAGCATGTGGTTTCTGGATGGGGAGAGGGAGAGAGTCAGTGTCAAGGGGGGCTCTGGGCCTTGTTGATAAGGCTAGTAGCGTGATAGTTATAGTGTTGGGACTTATTGTACAGCGCAGTGTCTCCCATAGAGGGCTGATATTGGAGTGATCATCGAGGGAGGCAAACACAGTAAACACAAAGACCTACTGTGCATTGTGTGCCAGCCATGTACATACAGGGCACTCATTTACCCGATGTATGTTGGCAGTGCTTGTTTTCAGACTGGTCGCCACCAAACACAATGGTAGTCCAGGCTTAATACTTTTAGCCTGTGACCTTGATCGCTCTGGCAGAAATGGTAAGTGTTCATTTTGAGAGTTGGCCAAACCACAAAATTAAACACTTGACAGTATTAAATGTGCTCTGTTGGTGTCTGTACCATTTACACTCGAGCAAAGAGAATTTTATGAGAATAAGATGAAATCGTAATGTGTAATATCAGAGATCATACTTGTATTGAGGACCCCACAGACCATTGTGTACTTCCCCTCAGCTCTACTAAGTGTCTTTCAGCCCATTGTTTTGGTTTTCCAGACTGCAGATTTACTGTTTGGTTCAGCCTCACGGCTCTCATTAGTGTCGCTTCCAGTTTCCAAAAATGCCACGATAAACCCATCGTATGCTACCTCCCCTTCACCAAAAAGCATGAATGTATTTCTCAAAAGTCCAGGAAGACTATAACAAAGTTAACATTACAGTATGTTTCTCAGGTTGCAAGATACCCAAATGCTATTATTGCTACGTGTCTGCTGGATGTATAGATTGGAGATAACACGCTTGCTAACATGTTAACAATGTTTCAAGGTAATGGCAGGTCAGACTTGTTTGTGATGTTCAACTTGTTGTGGACCTCTGCTCCCAAAAAGCTAGCAAAAAACAAAAAAAAACAAACCAAAAAGCAAGGTGATGCTTTAAAAATGTCATAAATGATTGTGTATCCCCTCCAAAGATCATATGTACTGTATGTATGGAGAAAGGTGGAACGTCTATGGCAGACCTTTTGTTTTCTTTGGCTGAGTCACTGCAGAGGCATAAGTGAAGCCACTCACGGCACTGGTCAGTCGTGATACTCTGAAGGAAATCTGAGGTGTTGTACTGAACCTTCCTGTCTGCCTCCCACTGAAGCATGATAAGCAGCTCTTGTTGCAGTCTAGCTCAGCAGCTTACACCAGCTCTTCATGAGGCTGTTGTCGAAGAACTGTGAAGGCACAAAAGCTCTATCAGCATGTTTGGCTGGAATTAAAGTGACATTTTGACGATTTAAGTTCTTCCGTAGCCTGCCTGGGCTCTCCAGAGAGCATGCAGGGCAGGCTAAATGAATAAATCCTTGGATGTCAACAGCATGTAAAAGCCTACCTTCAGTCAACTAGCTAATCCTCTAATGAATCAGTAGCCAGCAGGAACACAGTACATTCACACAGACACATTGTTGCTTTGAGGGTGATTTAGTGGCAGTCATAAAACCTGTGCAGCAGAGTCTAAATGTTGGCGACTTTGGAGTAGCAACAAGAACAGTGTCAGTGCAAATTGTGACTGCACAAAAAATATGTTTGAATATGGCGTAGGGTGTGTGCCTGTAGAGCAGTGAGTGCTGTGTAATTTGTGCCTTGTAAGTGTACATCCTGGTTCATGGTAAAGCACAGCATCATATTTTCCATTTAGGAGTTTTTTTTTTAAGGAGTTACGCTGACACAGTATTGTTGTGTTTTCTAAATTATACGTGATGTTCAAGGCTATGGCAATAGTTAACCAGTTCTCACATTTTCTTTGTTGTGATTGTGGTGACTGCCATGAATTTACACTGCACTGTACCGTCTTAACTTTCTTTGTAGCATCATAATTTAGGTGGTAAACTAGAGCCAAACTAACCAAACCAGGAACAGATTATGGTCTTTTGAAAAGAGCTGAAGCCAAATTGACCTCAGGTCTATTTTTGAGAGTTTACTTTGCGAGACAAAATGGCAGTGGTTTGAGGTTAGATTTGAAGCAGCTTCATACCATGTAAGAAAGAGTTTGGCGGGATATGTAGTGCAGACACTAAGAAATAGGAGGCAGACATTTTGACATGTCGCACAAGGAAAACCACTAATGTCATTAGTAATGGGACGCTATCGGCTCTGATATTTGGCTGGCTTACTGACACACTTAAAAGGAACAAAGCCACAGTTAATGGTATTAATTACACCTGTGCTTTTCATGCTGAAAAAGGCTCAGTTCAGCTTTCACCTACAACAGTAGGTGTCGTAGCCATTATCACACATAGTAACCTGATTTTAGGGGGAAAGCATGTTTTGGACTTAAAAATCTAATTAATGACTGAAGTCTGTGATTAGCTCTATTCTCTGATTATGACATGTTTAATTTGTGCTTGTTTACAGGGCTTTTTACCTTCAGTCTGGTGGTTAACCAGTCAGGATTGTTCCAATTTTAACCCCTAAAAACTACTTGGTTACTTTAGCTGTTTGTTTTGGATCATCATTCTGCTACCCTAATGCTATAAATTAGCGCTTTAACCTCAGTGACTCTTTAATTTCGAACCCAGTAAATAATGTACAGATTGTACACTGGAGCAGAGATCCAGAGCAACAAAAATAACCCTCTCTCCTACTATTTAGTGACTGCACTGTGTTATTACTCGTCTCTGTTACGGCCCAATATAAAAATTTAATTTAGGTGAAACAAACGAGGGAGTACACAATACAATACATTGTACTTTTTCTATTCCACGCTCCTCTATTAAATGACAATGGAGACTTGCCTCTTGGGTTCATGTGAGTGGAACTTCCCATGACTGTGTTGATCACTGGCAACATTGTGTGCTGTGTTTGCCTTCCTCTGCCTGTAGCAGCTGAGTTCAGCATGTTTTAAAGAGCCAGCCCAGTTTTAAAGGACCAACGTGTAGGATAGTTGCTGATTCTGGGCTACTGTAGAAACATGGCGATTCAACATGGTGGAAGAGGAGCCGTGGCATCTGTAGATATATTAGGCTCATTCTAAGATATTTTATAGTTTTAATTTCTGCCATATTCAATAAATAAAGTCCCCTAAATCAGACAGCATGAAACTTTTTAACAGAATTTTTCAAATCTGCTATTTTCTATTGATTTAAAAAAAAAAAAAAGCTGTCAAGGAAACAAATGGGTGAAAAAAGAGTAGTGTAAGACGATATGCTCCATTGACAGATCAACTTCCTGAGTCAACACCTAATTCCATTATGGAAGTCAATTAACATCAAGATACAATCTGAACAAATGCAGAAATTTTTATTCACAATAATTTTAAAATGGACATGTCAGCTCTCTTAAAACCACCCATGGTCTGATGATGATAGTAATACCAGGCGGTTCATTCAATTTTGTGTGGAAGCCATCTTTAATGTTGACAATGGGATAACGTGATACACCGTTAATTGTTCTGTTTGTTCTGCTACAGCCCCACCCAAAAGATTTCCACACAATTAAAATGAATCATCGGTCTAAATCATGACATTAATTCTGACTCACAGATGAACTGAACCTAGGTCAAAGGTTACCCCACGAAGGCCATCTACAAAACAAATTTGATTTGAACAAGTTTGATTCGAAGTCAGATTTCAAGCAGTGCCGGATTATCACACCGGGTTTTGGGAGGCAGCTGATGGCTCCATCTGGGTGTGTTAAATCTGAGCTGAAATAGGAGAAGTGCTGGACACCGGCCAGCTGTTGCTCTCTGACACCACTCACTCCTTAACACCGCCTCCCAACCGTAGACACCCCTGATCATAAAGACGGCTGGAAGAGGGAAACGCACACTCCACACACACTTCAATCCTCGCCATTTGTTTTAAACCTTACAGTTAGCGGCTAACATCATTTATACCCCCATGAAGTCTGCTGAGCAGAGATGCAGTATGTTGACATTTGAGGTGCTCTGTCTAAGATGATATGAGTCACATTGCCAGTTGCATATTGTGAAATGGTTTACTGGGTGTCAGGCAAAGGTCAAGGTCTATTCTGGGCCTTATGCATAATGTTGGGTCTGTTCCGCTGAACATGGCACACACAGGTATACGTATGCACCCATTGAATGTCACAATGTCTTTCCAGATACACAAATATTTATTTGTTTTTCTTCACATCGTCCCAGCTGTTTGTTTTACTGTTCCACGCTGATTAGAATGCTGATGCAATGATATTATTCATGTGGAAAGGGGTAGTACTCCTTTTTTTTTATTTTACCAAACATAACATCATTTGTCTGATAAGACCTTATCAAATCAAGAAGTTTAAGACATTGGAATACTGCAAAATTAAATGAACAATATAGACTTTTGACTGTAGGGCTGCAGCTAATGATTAATCTTTCTTCTTTGATCTGTCGGTTAATTGTTTTCACAACACACAGAACGAAGTGAAAAATGCCATCACAAGTTCCCAGAGTTTACTGTAGAAGATATTCTCTTATTCTCCAGTGTAAACTATTATCAAACCGGTTTTCAATTTATTTTCTGGTGATCGAGTAATCGTTATATCTCCAGTTCACTGTAGTTGAAATTGGTCAACATCAGAGTGAAAACGGCGGGAAAATAGATTTACTTCTTGACTCACAAGATAAATAATTATGATCAGTCATCAAAATTAGTGTATGAGAATATACCAAATTCTCATGAAATTGTGGTTTGCACAGGCTGGAGGCCGGAAAATCATTTCTCTCATTAGTCAGCAATGTCACATGATTTTAATGTTATAAATGTATATTTTAAAGTTTTGCCTGGATACTAGATCCGCAGCACAAAGTGTTAAGACTCTAACTGCGGTTTTCTGTTGCATGTCTGTGATTTGCTACCCTTTAATATTCTGATTGCGGCTGTCATTTATAGTTTTCTTTCTTCCTCTTCATTCGGTGGTCATTACTCCATCCAGTCACTGAGGTCAATTCTGATCGTTCTCAGCTGTGCTGGAGCAGAGATCAGATTTAGCCTAGATGACATCATATGCAGAGTTGGTTAATCCCGGGCAAGAGGACTTTGTGTGGTGCTGATGGCTCGCTCCATCCACTCAAGTCTACCACAGGTTAAAATGCAGAAACCACCACCTAATCCGTGATGACATAATCATATATTTGTACAAGCTTCAAGTGTTTTACTCTCAGAGGGATCCTTGAAACAGCATGTGAAATTTCATCTTGCACCCATCCCCAGACAGTTGTAGCCACAGGATTTCGTCATACTAGGACTGTATTTGCTGTTAATGGTAATAATGTTGACAAATCTGTAAGCTAGTATAAGTCAGTTATCACTATTTATAAGCCTATCTCGTCCATTACCCTACACTTATTTACATAATTTGATCCAGAGCCAGCAAGTCATGTTGGCTATTGGACTGGTGGTATCTGATTGGCTGTTGTGGTTTGGGGAAAGCTGGTTCTACATAGTTACTGTGAGGTCTGTTTTCAGGACTAAATGTGAATATTGGATAAAAATGTCAGAATGTAGCATGTAGGTTAAGCTTTCTAAACTGAATGCTAAGTAGTAAAAGTGACTGTAACTGGCAAAGTGCGTAGACTTCATGGCAAATAAAGTTCATGGACAAACACAGATTAACAACGCAACCAAAACAATTAATATGCAGGCACGCGAGATAAGATAACACGTGTTCTACTCTTTGTTACACAACTGCATATCTCACTATACATAACAAAGAACGTTAATCAGATCCACAGAATGTTAATATTAATGTCTTTTGATGGGTTTGGTATGACAATAACAAAAAACAACTGTATAATAAATGTCATACCCAATTTTAACCAAATATCAGGACAGTTTACAAAAGCAAAAAAAACCTAATAATTTAGAGATGCTTACTATTATGTACATAAGACCTAAATTAAATAGTTAGAAGTCCATTGTGGATTTAGGTTTCCAAATTCCTAAACTGAAGAAGCTAAAGAAATTGTGTCACTCCATCAGGATATATTAGCTGTGGGTTTAGTTGTAACACATTATTGCTGACTTTAAAATAAGTTCTCATGAAGCTGCATATAAAAACATGTTTTGCTGTTGGTCTCATCCAGAGATCTGCTAAACAAAGACAATTTGGTCGAACCCAGATACGCAGAAGCACACGGCTGCAGTGCAGAACAGCTGAGGTGGAGAGGTTACTGTAGCAGCAGGTCAGACAGGGAAGGGCCCTTCTGGCCTGTGGGTCAGCTGCCCTGGACACAGGCCAGCACACTTGGCAAAAAGCTGCTCTCTGCACGACCCCACACAGGGTAACCAAAACTTCCGTGGCAGTTAAGTATTACAAAAAAGATTAACGTTAAAGGAAAATTATGAAGTCATCAGAAAACAACTTTTATTTTGCTCTGAAATGTTGTGTCACTAAATTTATTTGAATGGCTGCAGAGGTTTTATCGACAAATACCTAAGGGGATGAGGTCAAAGGTGTAGCTGACTTCAGTTTTTGCATATATGCTTAGGAGACATAAATCCCCGGTAGATTTCCTTTCACAAAATTGCCTCTGTGGGTGCAGCCCTGCCATGTCAGGGGAGCATGTCAGTGCAGGGAGCAGATCAAAAATGGTTCGATGGCTGTGAAAAATCCTCGTCATATGCAAAGATGTTACATCAGACGTTTGCAGCTTGGCTCTGGTCATTTACACAACCATAGCTTATCCCATCTGCTGGGAATAGAGATGACTCTTAAGCACATAAAGCTGCCATAAGCCTCTGTTTCCTATTGTAAGCTGTTTTAAAGGGTCCTGTGGTTTGGTGCCATCTGTTTTGACTCATTATTTATATATTTTATATATTCTTCCCCTCTCCTCCCTGGCATGGCCTGACTTGTGCGAGACGTGCTTGTTGTCCGTGTTCATGTAGGAGGTGGATGACGCTACAGCAGTTCCCCGCTCCACCTCCCAGACTAGTCACGTGTCTTCCTCCTACAGGCTTCCACTCCTCTGTATTGCCGCCTGTCGTCCACTGGCATGCACAGTGGTTTGTTACTTCTCGAACACTCTTTCTTGTTGGCATCATGTTGGAGGATATTTTTTTCTATAGTCTATAGAAAAACCGTTTGCAGTGAAATCACTCAGGTTTTATAGGGATGTATTGGTGTCACTTTAGTGCTCTCTATTTTCCATGTTGGCATCATGGGAACAGGAAAATGCATCTATTCTCCCACTGACTGTAGAAAAACATGTATGTAGTGACATCAGTCATCATTTCATGTTTGAGGTTTTTGCCCAAATTATTACACTAATAAACCTGGTTTAAATTTGGTAATGGAACCACACTGATGCTGTCAACACTTCCCCAAGCGGCAAAGCCTACCACTGCATTAATATATGTATTTAGTGTTGGGATCTATTAACAACACATCACAGTGAATAACCTGAGAATAACAGGAAAGGTGTGGTCAGACAACATTTTGAATGAAATATTACAGTAAAGAAAGTGAAAATCTTAGTTTAGATTAGGAATGTTCCTAACAACAAACTTCTCTGTTGATTTAAATAAAAGTTTAACTTTAAACTAGTCTAAACGTAAGAACACTAATGCTAACCCTAACGTTAGCAGGGCTAGCACCAGCAGTCTGTTCCTCTTGCAAGTTAATGACCACATGCCTTTGCTGATGTGGTTAAGCTGTGGTTAAGGTTAGCTTTGCTTCAGTCGAGTGATTATATGTCATTTTATTCTGATACAGCAGACAACCTTATTTTTAGTCTCTAGATCAAAATACTGCCTCGGGCTGTGTAAAATATTGACAGTTAACTGGTGTTGTACATTAATGAAATATTAATAATTAGTAATATAATTATTTCTAATAGCAATGTTTAAATTGACTAGTTGATTTGGATGTTTTATTTAATTTTTGCAAGAACAAGCATGATTTAAAAAAAATAAAAAATAGGCCTGCTAGCCTTTGAATGCTTCCTGAAGAATACATGCAAGCATATAAAACTAGTCATTATCAAGAGGTGTTTGTTTTAAGATGGTGGGTCTGTCAATTTAATCAGATGGATGCATGTGTTGTAATGAAAATCTCTCTGCACGCAAGATATTTTGGCACACTGTAAAGAAAGATTGGTCAATTCTTATTTTTTCTTACCACCTATGTTACACCATCTTTTGATTGAACCTTGAAAGGAACAGAACAGAACACATCCCATAGGACTGAGAACAGCCGTCATAAAAGATGGAAAGTCCCTGATTGTGTTGAACACAGCTCATACTTTGTATGCGCACTCCTACGTGCTCGCAGGGCACCAGAAGAGAAAATGCTCCTGATTTGATATGAAGGCCTAATGGAGTGAATGTGGGAGCTTAACAGCTTTCAGTTCATATAATTTAAAATAGAAGTGCTTTGGAATTAGACGCACACGGGGAACAACTTTTAAGATTAAATCTCACTTTAAGCACCTCTTGAGTTGTCAGGCTAAATAAAGTTTTCATAAATTTGTATTTAGAGTAGCAAGCTGCAAACAGCGAGAAAGCTTCACTCTCACATCTTTTTAACTAATCACATCCCACTGTTTTCCTTCAGCGCAAACATCTGCAGCATTTACATATTAGTGAATTATGATAGAGGTAAATCTAATGTTTGGCACATCAGAGCTTATTTTATCAATTTGACAAACAGGCTAATGTACATCTGTGGACCCGTGTAAAGCCACTATTGGCTGAGCGTGTGCAAACAGTTATTGTGGTGAGGGGCTTTAACACTGAGGCCGAGGTACAGCTATTGAAGATTAAGGAAAGGAATTAAGTTGGGTGTGTGTTCGTTCTGTCCTCTACACGTTTGTCTATAATGCCCTTGTCATCATGAGAGTGGGGTTAATCAGATTACATTTTAGGTTGTAGAGCTGGAGCTGGCGATATAATGAACAATATGTCCTAGTGGGTTGATTATCAGCTATGTCATCACAAAAGCCTGCTGTTCACCAGCTGGAAGTGCTCTTTATCCTCTCACATCCCACAAGTCTGACTGGAGACTTAATTTAAGTTCTATTGGGCATTAAAATAAAGACAACTTTGTACTGTAGGTATTTAACTTAATTACATGTTGATGTGTTTGCAAGGTTGTCACTCACACACTACTTTCTTCCCTTTTGGTAAAGCTCTTAACTCGTCATTTGTGCTTTTGGGTTGTTACAGAGTCTATAATTTCTCACAATGTCAAAATTACTTCATTGTTTTTTGTGTTTTACAAACACACAATGTTTTGTTTTCCCTGTTGAGAGTAATTTAATTTTTACAGAGCCAAACAACCAACATGTCAGTGTTGATAAAGAATATTGTCATTTTGTGTTAATTGTGAACTGTATCATAGTTGACATTGTTTTTTTTTTTATCTCTCTTCTCTTTCAGGAACCTATAAAGTCCAGGGCGCCACAGCTCCATTTGGAGTATAGATTTTACAAACAGCTGGGAAATTCAGGTAAGACGGATGCAGGTTCTGCAGGTCTATCTTTGGCTCTGATAGACGGCACCATTGTGTTGAGTTAAACGTGAATGGGCCTTTTCACACTAGATTGGGCTTGGCAGGAAGAGCAAAGTCAGCGTTAACATTCAGAAACAGACACACCAGACTATCATGTACACCCTGAAGTAGATGTTTTTTCAGATGACTTTTGTGTTTCTGATAATAATTATATTGCCTTTTTAACATCTAAATGATTTTTGGTGTTAAATCTAAAGCAGAATACAGGGCTGGTTTCAGTGCTCTCGTCTGGTCCCATGAGTGTGACAGGTTCATTTGTGCGAGGAATCAGGAATAATGGCAGCGTGGAAATGGATGCCTTTTAAGAGAGAACGAGTGAACAAATGGGAGACAGAGGAGGACAAAGATTTAATCCCTCAAATGTTGGCTGAGTGGATTTATTTTTTTTTGTAAATCTTTTTTTTTTTACGCCATGACAATTTGTTTACATCAAGGATTATACAGTGCATTGCAACAGATATGATCGTATTCTATTATTCTGCCCTGAGTGAATGCTTAATTTGACCTATCTATGCCAGTTCAGCAATTTAGCTGTTCTGCAACTATTGTGCACTTGTGAAAATGACAAGCATATTGTGGATGGAAGGCAAAAATAGAGAAGAAAGGAGGAAATGTATGTAAACTCTAATGGCTTCAAGTCTACTTGAGGCTAAATTTCTGTGTGTTTATCTTGCCACATTTGTAGGAGACAATGGATGCCTATGCCTGCTTCCTCTTTTCTAATCCCACCTCTACAGCACCCAAAGTCTCTCCTCGCCCACAGCACTGCCCAGAACATGTTAATGTGCTATGATGCATAGCTGTGGCTCCAGGGCAGCGGCGCTTTGATCTGGTCTGGCTGGTCAGCTAGTTACAGAGGGCGAGAGAGAGAGAGAGAGAAGGCAGAGTCAGATGTTTAGGACTTGATTTGTTATACAGCACTTGCCTTTGCTGTTTTTGGACAAACCTCACCTGTCATGTTTGTGTCCATGCATGTGTTGATTTGGCTGCTTCTCGACGCTCGCGCTCGGTCTTTAATTCAGAAACCATATGCAAACATGTCACCATGACTTAGTCGAACTGACAAGAGCAAAAGGTACAGACATGAGATCTGTGCAGTCTCCCACTCCTGCTGCTTTTTTTTCACTGCAACCACCCACACCTGCATGTCCCATCTGTTCTTTTTTTGTCCCATCTCCCAGACCAGAAGTCCTCTTTATAATTGCGTAAATGCAGGTACCAAGTCCCAATTGAGATTTTATTACATAATTTAGCCTAAAGTAGGCTTACTGTGTTGAAGGGTAACTACACCCTTTAAATTTAGCTAGAGCCCACCCTCCCAGCATATTTAAAAATGCACCAGAGAAGGGAGGGAGCAAAGACTGTAGGAGGCGTTGCCTTGTGGCAGGTGACATGGAGGGTCAGGGGACATTGGTTAGACTGACTCAATGCTCAATGTAGCATGGACAGCGACATAGAGCTAGTAGTCAGAGCTAACCAGCCATGAGAGGCTACTGTCAGACTCTCTTTTTCTGTACTGGAAAGACAGGAAGTCTGTGGGAGCTTTTACAGTCATTAAAGCACATTTATGGCCCTTTGAGAATGTTTCTGTGTGGGACTATGACAAAGGTGTTTTTAGATAATTAGTGTGCCAGTAGTGATTTATATGGTGATGTCTGTATAAAAATGTAGATTTGAAAACTAATATTTTAATGTGTATGTATGTGTTTGTCATTTTAAGTGGCCCAGTCCTCTTGTTGCAGTGATCCTCCTCCGTCTGACAAGTGTATGTGTGTGTGTGTGTGTGTGTGTGTGTCTGTGTGGTGGTCTAATTTAGTGACACGTGCCAGTTTCCTGGCTCCTTCTGCCAGAGCAAAAGCCCTCCACTGTTGATAAGGAGGTGGGGCATTAGGGCAGTCCTTGACTATTTATAGATAGCCCTCAACAAGCAGTCAGGCCTTTATGGTGTGTCTACTTGGATAGCTTCCCTAGCCACAGTATCCTCTGCCTTCCTGATTGACTGTGTGTTACCGGCAGATTGCAGGGAAACTCTCTGACATGCAATGCTAACAGGGTGTGGTCAATTTTTTTTATTTTTTATGGCTGTTCTCATTTTAATCTGCCATTCTGATTTGTGAGCAAATCTTACACAATGCATGACCACACATACACAAACTCAGTAACCGTAATTCTCCTCTGTCATTATAGCAGAGGATTCCTCTAGTCCAGGCTTGTCTCTCTCTGCCTTTGGTTGTTTCCTGTGGTGCATTAAACACATCAAGACCATCCCTTCCTCCTTTGAGAGCACTGCTGGCCTTCAGCCTTACTCTTCGTGACTGAGGTTGTGGAACATAAAAATATGTTAAAAATATTCCAAGCCTTTACACAAAACAGGCGATGTGCACAGGTAGGGTAATGGAACAAGCTGATGTGATGCCATTAAAGTCTTTCCAAACGCTTCTCCTCTGGTGGAGAAGAGTTCCTCTGTGTTAGCATCACAACAGTGCTTGCTAACACTGCTAACTGCTATAATATTCTAATTTACTCGGCAGCAGAGCCTACACTAAGATCATGATGAATTTACAAAAAGAAACTCTCCACAATACTTCTATGATATTTTTACAGGCATATATATATATATATATGTACACAGTCTCTCTATTATACTCTACTATGAATCCATAGAGATCCAGAGAGTAAACAGGTGGTGGTAATGTGTCACATAATGTGTGACTGGGAGGCAATGAGTGGGTGGAAATCAAGGACACATCTAATGATGATTGTTAAATTGCCCCTCCACAATGTTTCAGCCTTTTACTGCTGCCATGATACTTTGAACAGGAATCAGAATATTACGTTGCCAAGATAAAGCTCTGGGTATTGTCGAAATGCAAAAATCAGTCGACAATGGATTCAGCTAAATGCTGACTCGTAATATATTTATCCTGTATCAAGGTTAGACTTTGTCCATCGGTTGAGCTCACAGTGGTTTAACTATAATGTAGAAATGGAGTTAGACTGTTGGCACACGACTGAGCAGAGGTGCACTGTCTCTGACGACTGCCTACTCTATGATGATATGACAGGAAGGCTCACTTGACTGTCCTGCATGGGAGGAGTCAAGACGATAGATTAAATCCACTTAGGTTGTCAACTTGGCTAAATGGGCACATGTGACCCTGATTGTCGTGCACGAACCAAGAGCCTCAAATATGTCACAGCATGGACTGCTCAGCGCTTACGCCCAGGAGGAGCTTATCTGCACACTGTTAATTCTGTCCTGTCCTGAACAGATCCCAGCTGTTGGGACTCCTGTCTCCTAGCAATTGACAATAGACCTGACATTGCAGTGGCTCTCGGTAGCAATAGCAATCGTCATAGTTATTACAATGTGCTGGTGATACTAAAGCAAGTCTTGTACTTGTTAACCTGACAGTTTGTGTCTCTCATTTAACTTGTATTATACAGAATGACGTGGTTTGTGCTATCATGGATACATGATTTATGAGTGTAATTAATGTCTCGTATAAGGAAGTTTCCTCTTGTATATTATTCAGCGATGGGTGTCTGTCAGCACGCATGTGAATATTCATGAGCCCCAACAAGGCTTTAGTTGGCATGATATGTCGTGTCAGTGACATGGGGTCCATGCTGATCATATTATTTCATGCAAATCATAGAGTTTACTGCTGTTGTAGGATTGTCCGAGGTCAGATTGATAAGATTATTTTAACAACAGGAGATAGATGCACCATAGCAACAAATAACAGAAATAGAAGCAGTTAATAAACATTTATTATAAGACCATTACTTACTTAATTAAATATGTTGCCATGATTTATAAAAGTAGCATAGCTGACTAAATTGTCAGTCTTTGTTAGTAGGACTGAGTGATGAATCATTTCAGCATTTGCACTTCAGTGTATATTATGCGTGTAAGAAAGCAAATTAGGCCAAGTGTGGAACATTATATAAATCATCACACTGTTTCATTAAGAATCTTATGACTAATCTTAAAGTCAAAGGGTGTAGTCCATCTGATAAATAATTCAATTTAACCTTTACTGGTCTTGCGTGCAGCGGATGAAGGAAACTGCCCTAGTTGTAGTCAAATCAGTCAAATCATCGTTTGACTGAGTTGTTGTGGAGCTACAGAGGTTAAAAGCTGCAGATATCTGGTGGAATTAATTATTAACTTTATAAAAAAAAGAACTATTCCTGTGTTATCTTTCCCCCCCCACTAGTCTTCAGCCCTTCGGCGTCTTGTGGGATTGTTGCTATGTTGCATTTGCAGCCCAAGTGCTGATCACATTTCAGCCTTGTGAGAGCATCTCCAGAGCGCTGGGCCTAATGGAAGTCACTTCTTCTTCTCCTCCCCTACTCAGTGCACTCCACTCCATAATCTCAATCTTTAATACGCATTCCCTGCCCTCTCCTCCTCCTCCTCCTCTGACCATCTCCTCATCTCCAGCCGTCTCCTCTTTGGCCCTTAACTCTGACATTTCATTCTAGGGCAACATTGTCTTCAGTTGCTGTGATGCAGCCTTCCCTATTACTGTGTCGCCTGAGAGGGCCCGCCTGCAGATACAATAGGTTGGATTGTCTCAAATTGTCAAGACAGCGGGGGTCAGAGCACCACTCACATTGGCTCGCAGTGAAAGCCAGCTACAGTTAGATGTATTTTTTGATATGACTTTATATAATAGCTCGGATTACAGACATTTATCATCACAGTAGTGATTTGGTTTGCTTAGTGTGTGTCATTGAACCACTGAAATGGTTTGTTTGGCCTTAAGCTTTTGAGGAGAACAAAAATGTTTTCAGATCAGGATGATTATTGTCAGTCATGCATCATCATTCTGTTTGTTTTGAAATGCTCCTTCCTGTTTTGTTTTTTTTTTTGTATGGTTGAGTTCACGTCAGCCATAACAAACACGTCTGACATACTCTCACCCCCAAAATATGCTCTGGACTTTTTCAACCAGCCATTTCTAGATTGGTGCTTACAGCTGCTGTAAGCACCAATCTTTGCTATCATCCACCAGCAGAAGACTATAATAGACTGTGTGCTTTCGCCCTGTGATGACTGAGCTTTGAATGACCTCTAGATTTGGGCCAAGCCACAATGAGTCAGCCTTACATTGACCTCTTGTCACGGCCTCATCTGTCACGACCGTCATTACCAGAAAAATCTACAAAATAAAGGGCAGAAAGGGCGTTTGTGTGATTAGTCGATTAAATGTTGCTGCCCTCACTAGTCGACACCAGAAATACTAGTTATTAATATTTTATTAAGGTTGCGTCTAAGATGTTAGCAGCCACCCTACTAGCTGAGCTGCATGCTGGAGATGTCATCTTTGTCCTATATTAGGAGTTAAGCTAACTTTCTGTTTCCAGACGATTACCTCACCCAACAAATTTGTAAAACGTGACACTATCCAGGGTTATCATTGATATGATAAGTTATGAGTGAGCAGTGAAAAACTAGCATTCGCATCATTCGCTGTGTATGCTAACTGCTAGTCGATGTTTAGTTAGCTCATGTATCTGCTGTCTGAAAGCTATAACATTAAATTTGTCGCTGATGCCTTGTCATCTACGTTTTGTCGTCACATCACAACGTTAATACATGTACTCATATTTAAACACTGATAAGAATATACCTATATCATAGTAACTTGTCTGCCTGGCTGTGTGAATGCAGTTAACATTTTGCTAAATTTTGACTGTTTTCTAATTGTTTTCTTTCTGGTTGACGAGTCTAAATTTAAATTTCTGTTTAATCGATGGTAAAATTAGTCGTCTGAATCATCCTTGGTTTGTGTTTGTGTGCATAGGTACATATGTGCATGAGAGCAGTGTGTCAGTTTGCATCCGTACACATGCAGTATGTCTTGTTGGACTGATGTTGAGGGGTGATCAGGTCACTCGCACTGTAAAGTCCCGCTCCAGGGCTAGCAGCTGACATGTATACACTCCTAACTGCCGACTCTCTTCATCTGTCTGTGTCACCGTCTTTCTCTCTAAGTGCTGCTATGCCTGCTGTTGTAGCAGCACTGATGTGGTATCTCCATGGTTAGTGGGCCTTCAGGGATATGACTGGTATGTAGATATTAGGCCTTTGGTACCACAGAGTGGTTCAGAGGTCCCAGGGTGGCTGCCTGGTGACAGAACCAATTTGACAAGACTAAGCTGGTAGCAGAGGCTGTGAAGCTGGACACATGCTAGGCTCAGAAGTCAGTGGGTGCTCTGACAGAAAAGTTATAAAATTTCACTGGGAAAGTGCTGAGAAAAACGATAAATGAGTCTATTTCTTGTGTCTATGTAGTGTTACTTACCGTTTTTCCAGTGAGCTGTTGCATGTTATTCTAGACTGTTTTGTGAAATATGACACTGGCTCCTCCACGGAGCTCTGCAGTTCATTTTGTTGTCACAAAGCTGGTAGGGCCGTAGCCAGCAGACATTAGGAAACAGCAGCTCTAGGTCAGTGTGTGATTTCTTGTGTTTAGTAACAAATGTGCTACCAAATTACCAACAAATGAGTATTTCCCCTGATTATTTTTTAGCTAAATCAGAGTTACTTTACCGTTAGTCTCAGTGTGTGCCTTACTAAAAAAACTTCACATTGTAGTGTTTTGCCACGCCCCCAGTTTTCCTAAACACTGATATGCACACTGTCGGGGTTGATCCATCCACATTCTTCAGAAGTCATGCACATTACCACAGAATGGGTGTGGTGGTTTCTTGTAGCAAAAGCTATTTACAGTTGTCACTATGCTGCTCACCGTCACTGGTGTTTCTTTTTAGACACCTTTGCCTTTAATCCTACTTGAGGGGAAAATAAACTGTGAGCCTCGCCTGTTTCTGACAAACCTGTTGAGTTCTTCATGGCTGCTGTAGTGTCAATGAAGAGTCTCCTCCCACACTTGAGAAGTAAAAGTACCCATTAAAGGAAAACCTTATTCCTAGAGCCATATCAGCAGTTAAATTGTGATGATTTCATTGATAAGCCAATATTTTACGGAAGTCCGCTAACTTTGTTTGTGTCTGTTCACAGAGGGAATCCCTCAGGTGTACTACTTTGGTCCTTGTGGGAAATACAACGCCATGGTGCTGGAGCTGCTCGGGCCTAGTCTAGAGGACCTGTTTGACCTCTGTGACCGCACCTTCTCCCTCAAGACCGTCCTCATGATAGCCATACAGCTGGTACGACCTGGAAGAGAGCAGCAGGCCTATATATAGATAGGCTTGTTTTTGTGATTTCAAGCCTCGCTGAAAATATAGTGCAGCTTTGAATATATTTTTATAGTGGAGGGGCAGAGTAAGGTGAAAATGTCAGCTCTGTAGGTTTGGGTAGCTGGCTAAAAGTAGCAATGTAATCAACATTTAATAATAATAGTAATCTTAGTTGCCATTCTTGTCATCAGAATACATCGAAATGTTTGAAAACTGTCCAGAAGGTTGAAAAAATGTCAAATACTAATCTTGATCCATTTACCGCGCTGCTAGATAACACGGATGGAGTACGTCCACACCAAGAGTCTGATATACAGAGATGTGAAGCCAGAAAACTTTCTTGTTGGGCGGCCAGGAAGCAAGAGGCAGCACACCATCCACATCATCGACTTTGGTCTGGCCAAAGAGTACATAGACCCCGAGACCAAAAAACACATCCCCTACCGGGAGCACAAGAGTCTGACTGGGACGGCACGCTACATGAGCATTAACACACACTTGGGAAAGGGTAAGAAAATCTCAGGGACACGGCTGTGGTTTGATTAGCCCTTTAAATTTGCATAGGCAAGCTTTACTCGCATTTACATTCAGCTGTATTGTGTACAAATACATCGCCTACAGGTACACAGCATTGTAACCAAATACCTGATTTATTTGTTTAACTATTGGTAATTACTATACCTTTCATCTGTCTTTAATAAATTAAGATTTCTTTGCTGTATATCTGTATTTCATGGCCTTTTTGAAGCATATCCTCTTATTCACTCTGCTGTTCTCCTCTATGGTGGCAGTGACGGGCCAACCAGATGTGTCATGGAGACTCGACAGTCTGCACGTCCAACCAATCACCTCAGGAGATGATTTCACTGATTAGTCCTTCCCCTCTACTTGTACTAATCAGTGGATGGAGTGTTTGGTTGGAATGAAAATCTGCACACTGTTTGGGTCTCCATGGCTCAGGATTGCCCCTCCAACTCTATGGCTTAATCATGGCCTTCTATGCTGTACATAATTAACTGCTGTGCTGCATTTCCTACTGCCCAATTGCCTGTTAACCTTGCCAGCTGGCTATAAAATGAATTTGTTTCTCACAGGTAAACTAATTATCTTTTTTTGTTCTGTCTATTCCAGAGCAAAGCAGAAGGGATGATTTGGAGGCGCTGGGTCATATGTTCATGTACTTCCTCCGAGGTAGCCTCCCCTGGCAGGGCCTAAAGGTACTGTTGCATATAATGATAAGATAAGATAGACGTTAATGATCCCACACTGTGGAAATTCACTTGTCACAGCTCGTATACACAAGGTGAATAAGAAATTATTCATCAGTGAGGAATATGTAGAAAAAAGTCACTGAGTCATTGTTTGACATCATCAAAATATTGTCACATACTGATTTGCATAAGACTCCTGCAGTGCTTAGTAGAGATGAACCTTTGGAGGGTGGAGGTAGCCCTGTGCCAAGGCTTTTATTTTCTCTACTTGTTCTTCGAGTTCTTCACTGTTTTCTGTGGTCACTTAAAAAAAGAACTTTGTGTATATGTATATATTTTCTAACACATGGTTGATCTCACTTGTTTGTTCGTTAAAGATCATGAAATATAGTTCCTACCTTCGAGTCGTGCTGCTTGTGTTAGAACAGCTGATGTCAGCAGAGGGTACAGCTGGTCCCCCAATCACCCAAACCCACAAAGCTGAGTTTTAAACTCTTTAAATCTGGGTCCTCTGACATCACAAACTCAGCCAAAGTACAAGAATAGAGAGGAGTGGTAGATGCTACACGGTGTTAAAGATTATTATTCCATTATGGCACAGGTAACTCTGTCACTGTCTTGTGTTTATGTTTTAATGACGGGATTCACTATAGGTGCTCACAATCAAATCTATTCAGTCGGTGACTAGAAAAACAGACTCAATAATAAAAAATAAACAGTAACATGCAACAACACACTGTTCATTTGAACACTGAGAAAGAGCTTAAACCACTAAGTGAAGCACATGTGCCGACAGCTGCCACGAGGGCAGGTTATAGCTGCACACAGTAGCAGGGATTTTTGCATGGCGCAGATATCAAAGGTGTGCATAGAATAGACTAGAAGAACATTTGAACATTTGCTATGTGGGAGGAAGCTCGTGGTAGATGAATGTGAGGGATGTATGAATGTGGGGGATGTCGGGAGGCTCAGGCCAAAACAAGTGCTCACCAACACACGACATGACCACATCAAAATACAATGAAGGAGCAGTGAGTAGTGTTGTACATCTTCACCGAGTAAAACAGTGTACAGTTCTTGGTAGATATAGAGCGGCGGGTTGCCTTAACAACACTAGACAATATGAGAACCCATCATGCATAGTTGAAAATGGACAGGCCTGCAGGCAAAACCTGGTGTATAGCACGAGCCCTCAGTGCTGTACACATCTGTGTAATGACTAAAGAATTCAGGATGACGAACCACAACATTTGTGTCTGTCTGCAAGTCAAGTGTCCAACATATGACACATGTGAATATTACACCTATTCATGCCAGCAGCAATTTTGAGTGCGGTGTGTTTTTCCTGTCTCCCTTCCAGGCGGACACTTTGAAGGAGAGGTATCAGAAAATCGGGGACACCAAACGGGCAACACCCATCGAAGTGCTGTGTGAAAGCTTCCCTGGTCAGTAGTGCCAACCGTTTCTCTGTGTTTACTGTATTATTCCATTTTGTCCTCATTCCACCTGATGTCTAATTTAACGACATGTCCTGTTTTGCTACAGAAGAGATGGCCACCTATCTGCGCTACGTGAGGAGGCTGGACTTCTTTGAGAAGCCTGATTATGACTACTTGAGGAAGCTCTTCACTGATCTGTTCGACAGGAATGGCTATGTCTTTGACTATGAATATGACTGGGTCGGCAAATCACTTGTGAGTGCCTCTTACTAAATCCACTCATCCTCCCCCTACTTTCCCTCAGAAGTCCTTTTCAACCACCGAGTGTCAGGGCTGCTGTCGTTTTATTGCTCTCGCTGTAATAATTTGTCACTAGATCATGACTGATTCTTTTTGCACACTTTTATGTGAAGTTGCTTATATTGTGGCTGTTAGATATTTTAACCTTTCACAAAATTCAACCCTGTAGTTTATTTCCTTTAAGTTAAGTCTTTATTTCGACACTGTTTCCTTGTGTTTCCCTTAGCCCACACCAATAGGCCCTATCCCCAGTGACACGCCCCTGCAACCCAGCAGCAGAGACAAAGCACAACAGCAGACCAAAAACCAGGTGAGGTCATCAGCATTAAAACACAACAAACACCACACCCACCCTCCAATCTACCAAACCACTGACCGGCCAACAAGCCAGCCTACCAGCAAACCCTGTCATTCAAGTTCCTCTGCCAGGTTACTCTCATTGTGTCCAACTGTAATTAACTTCCTGGAGAAGATGGCTGCCGTTCAGCTCCTGACTGAAGTCTGACCGCTGGGCAGAGACATCATCTTTCCTCAAAGTCTTTGTCAGACAATAAGACGGTGCCTTAACCGACATGTGCAATCATGAGGCAGGCTCTGCTGCTCCAGCTGTGAAACAAAGCACTGTTTTCAGCTTCAATTTATTCTTCACACCTTGCCACTCTAAGCTCCAGTCATTGCATGCATGAGTTGAAAATGCAAATTGCATTGTTCATACCAGTAATGACAAGCTATATGCTTAGTGTGTGACAAAGTGTGGACCTTTTTTATGTATTTTTTTTTAAAATTCCCTTTTATTGGCATGCTATCCGAGCCTTGTTTTGTTTTTTTGATTTAGTGGAGGGGCAATAATTCAATTCAGTTTTAGTAGAAAACAACCATGAAATCCTACCGATAGACACGAATGATGGTACAAATCATGTTGTTGTACTTGATGAGTCATTGTTTCTCGTAAAGCCATATAGGGGGGCACATTAGATTTTATGATTGACTTATTACAGTGGACTCTAGCCTCTTTTTACTGCTCTACATTTAACATGATTGGCTTGATAACAACTTGCCACCCTTTAAAGCTCGCAAAGCACCACCTCCAGTACCATGAATGATGCCCTTGACTGTAAAAATCTTTAACTCCCAGCCAGCTGCAATAATAAAAAAAACTCTATACAGGTTATATTTGTTGGTGGGACAAGAAAAGGTACATTTTAGGTCTGCAAATGAAAAGAGTAACACTAAACTCGAGCCTTTAGTTGAAGTTTAAATAATGCTGTTACCTAAATGCCCAATAACATGGATACTGTATGTGTTGTATTGAATATGCAGTGGTAGGTCAGGGGATCAAGGCTGTTTTCTTTTACTCCTGCATGACTTTATTAGTGTGTTGATCTGTGCTTCGCAACAATTTTTTGCTTCCCTCTACTCCTCTATTAACATAGTTTGTCTTAACAAGCCTGCTTCTGCTTGGGAGATGTCTTCTGTAATTTTTTTTTTTGTTTGTTTTTGTTTGTTTTCTTTTTTTTTTCCATTCACTCCCCCCTCCCCCCTATCCTCCCCCCCCTCCCACCACATTGCCTCCCCCACAACCCCCCAACCCACTTCCTCCTCCTTCTCACCACTTCACGACCACCTGCCTCAACCCCCTTTTTGCTCTTTGCGTCAAGTCGCCTGAGCCCAAAGGAAGTGAGTCTCAGCCCACTCCAGTGACCAATAAGGAGACTCTGGGGTCGCACCTCACAGCTGAGCGGCTGGGGGGCTCTGTTCAGGTACTGCTGCTGCTGCTACTGCTGCTGCTCTGATGGCTAATGCATGAAGCCACATAGTTTTTGTATGTGTCTGCACCCCCCTTCTCACACTGACTCCACACTGCCTGCCTGTCAGGTGCTCTGTCTCGACTCTCTCTGTGTGTCTGCATCAGACTGTTTGAATCCCTGTGTGTGTATCAGTGCTTTGCCTGTTCTGTCTGCTTCATTCGCCTCATCTGCTGTAGGCTGCCCACAGGAAGGGCCATGCAAAGACGACATCCAACTGCAACTGTCATGCAAACCTCCATAAAATAAAGATTTTTGTTTTTCAGTTTTCTCGTCCGTGAAAGTAGAGCAATAAGACTTTAAATTAAAACCTTTTTGCAGTTTTCTTATCCTCTTTTTGTTAAAAGGCCACTTGTATATCATTATTAACCAGAGGCCTCCATAGTAAATGTTGCACAAATATGCCACCTAGTGTTGGCTAAAAGAATTACAGCTGTTAAAGGTTATTTTTACATTTTTCAACTCTGTCTTAAAACAGTACTCATATTCCCATGTGTACACAGAAACAGATTTTAATAATGTTCAGATATTCTCGCTCAAATGTGCTTCCAATCCAAGAGATTGGAAGAGAAGAAAAGAAAATGAACACACCTCAGTCTGTTCAAACATGTTTTAAATAGTTTATCTAAAGCTAATGTGAAGCTTCAGCAGTCTGACTTAGTTAAATCAAATGTGCATCCTCCAAACTTAGTCGTTTGAGTATGAAATAGGGAGTAGACACATTATCTTTCTAGCCGCTGAAATATCATTTTAGCTTTAGTTGAACTTTGGAACGCGTATTTGCACAAATTGAGGACTCTGGATTTTGTACCACGTCTCTAACATTGAAAGCACATTAGACAAGGAGCTCTGAAAGGCTGGTATGAGCAAGAGGACTGATCGCATATAGAAACCTTTTTCAGTGTCCATATGGACTTTTGCTTTAAGATATATAAAAAACAAGTGAACCTGTTAAGGGGAATTCCACGTTACACACTGCTCTTCTTATCTGAGAGGGCAAATAAATCGAGATAATCAAAGTTACACATTTTTATGTGAATGTTCATCTACACCCTGCAACCAGTGGCTCGATGTGTACATGTGTGTGTGAGCAGTCTGGTGTCCTTTTTGTACCCATGCAGGTGATGAGCTCAACGAATGGCGAGCTGAACACTGATGATCCCACAGCCGGACACTCCAACGCTCCCATCACCGCTCCCACCGAGGTTGAAGTGGCTGACGAAACCAAGTACGAAACAACTGTCCAGATGCATAGAAGTGCTGTTAGCAGAAGGGTTGGGATTTAATGGCATTGTTTAATAGGTCTAAATCAAATATTAATCCAGAAGCAAATTAAATCTCTTCAGGTTTAGCTTTTGTTATTTGCTAGTACAAATGACTTTCAACCAGTGAAAGTCGATGCTGGCTAAAACCAGGAAGCTTGTGACTGTAGTAACCTGGTTACTGTAAATATGCATATACATGCAGTAGATGAGTCAGCATATTCCTTATGTTGGATGCATTACTTGCTTATTTTAACTGTTGTCGTGACTACATTATCTCCTGATGTAAATTTTACACACAGCCTATTTAGATTGTCAGAAGCTCCTAGACTGTCTTAGTCCACGTTTTAGTCTAACTGTGGACGGAGCTTTTTTAAATATGAGAATGTAACTCTATCTTTTCTCACCTTTTTGAAGTCTTTGTCATGCATGTGTGTACTTGTAAAAAGAAGATTAGAATCCTTGTTACCGGTTTTCAAGGCCAAGATATAATACATAACACACATCCTCCAGGAGAAATCTGACTGGAGGAAATCAGGTTCTCTAATCTGCTACCTCAGTTACAGAAACCAGCTTTCTTGTTTACACGACATTTAAACAATCAGCTCACTGTTTTCAAGCAAACTGTGTTCTTCTGAGTCGCTTCTTGCTAACGAGGAAGCAAAGTCTGATTGGAGTTTAACAAATCTGCATCATGCCAACTGAGAACCAGATCCAAAATTGAACCTGCTGTTCAAACCCAACCCCAACAAACAGCGTTTTAAAGGTCCAGTGTGTCAGATTTAGGGGGCTCTATTTACAGAATATGGCAGAAATGGAATATAATATTCATAACTATGTTTTCATTAGTGTATAACCACTTGAACATGAGAATAGTTTTTTGTTACATCAGAATGAGGCTTTTATATCTACAGATGCCGCAGGTCTTCTTCCAAGGAGTCTGCCATGTTTCTACAGTACCCCATAATGGACAAAATAAACACTGGCTCTAAATATGGCCTTAAGCTTTTTGTGTTTTGTAGCCAGTTACGGTTAAAAGGGGGAGGGAGAGGTGAGGATGTTGCAATCAGCAACTACACCACTAGATGCCACTAAATTCTACACACTGGTCCCATCAGCGCTGTAGTGACATATTAATATCTCAGTTGTTTTGAACGTCCTTTTCCTTAAATGTAAATGTTCTGTGTGTTCCTGCAGGTGCTGTTGTTTCTTCAAAAGGAGAAAGAGGAAAGCCCTCCAGAGGCACAAGTGAACGAAGAGAACGGAGAGAACTTGAAACATTGTGGTCACTGTCAAGTTTTAAATGGAAGCAACTACACAGACCCCCTGTCCCTTATCTCTTTCCAGCTTCCCCCCCTCACCTCTTTATCCCCCCCCTCACCTTATTTTCCCTGTCACTCTGTACCCCCCCCCCCCCCTCGCGCTCTCTCTTTCTCGTTCTCAGTGCTCCCCTGGCTACTGGCGAGTTAAAGGAATGTTGCAGTCCTACTGACTCCACAACAGACTTTTGATTCCTTTACCGCCAAAAAATAAACGTACCTGCATTACAACGGGGGGCTTGAGAAAAAGTAAAAAAGCTGTAACAATGAAAACTCGAATACCGTGGCGTGAATATGAAAAAATACTGTTTGAAACAGTTGTTGTATTCTAGATTCCATAAAGAACGCATATTGTTCCAACAGTCAGCTGTTGATCGGGGGAACCGTTCGAGTGAAAGAAATCTGCTCATTAGGAAATTGTTTTTTTTTTTTTTTTTTTCATTTCTTTCTTTTCTTCCTTTGGTGTGTGTTTTGGGATCAAGGTAAAGAGGAAAAGGTGAACTATGCTGATGTTAAATCTGAGAGACACAGGAAGCATTTCATCTATAAAAACAGAATTTGGAGGATTTTTATGTTTTTGTTTTTTTCTTCTTTTTTTTTTGTAATTGAATCCTCAGTTTTTGAAGTCAAATCCCTGCATTGAAAACTTCTTTTTATGTTGTAGTGTTCTGGAGTTCAGTTCTTTTCCTCACTCTGGCTTTCTTTTTGTCTGTCAACGTGGACTTTGTAGCACAGTCACTGGCCTCAGGTACTGTGGAAGATTGAGAGAAACAGATATTAAGCTCTCTTATTATTATTGCACTTTTGGAAAAAAAAATGAAAACAATTACAGTGGAAAACTTTAGGTTTGAAATTAACAATTAAGAAAACAACTTAATAAAGACTGATCTAGGAAGAGTACTTCACAACGCTTATATCTGAGTTATGGCCGAAAAATGTTGTCGATTTACATGGAGAAAAAAAAGGATATGTCTTTTCGATTTTTATTTCTTACATCAAAATAATTTACCAGGAAATCATAGTTTGTGCCTTTCTAAGTAAAATGTTTAAAGCTCAAGTGAGTGTCCCGCAATGACATTTTATCTAATCTGTCCCAAATGCTCACTGGATTACTGTGTCTGTCTGTCTGTGTGTGTGTGTTGTTGTGTGTGTTTGTGTGTGTGTGTGCGCTGGCAAATCTGGAGGTTTTTGTAAACGAATGTGTTTAATGACTGTGTGCACATCCCTCGCTCTCACTTATAAGCAGTATACATCCTTCCCCTTCATCCTCTGCTGTGACAATCAACACATCTGTACAGTGGTGTTTGATTTGGAGAGAGATCAGGACTGTGTCGGTGTGTGTCGATGTGTGGCTGTGTGTGTAAAAGAGAGAGACTGTGTGGTGCCAGCTCAAAGGAGACAACATCCCAAATCTGTTTGAACCTTTGTTTCATTTTGTCAGGAGGTCACAGACAGACATGCAGCTCGATGAGGTTTGCTTGTTTATAAGGTACATCATATCTCTGAAATGAATGGGCTGCTGTTTCTGAGCCTGAAAAGAAAGAAACCTTCTCAAATTTAGAGTGTACTGGATCAGAAAGAACTTTGCTTGCGCTGCTAGTTTCATGTCGGGCTGCAACCAATGATTATTTTCATTATTGATTAAAACGCTTTTTATTTTTTTCAACTAATTAATTAATCATTTGGACGAGAAAACATAAAACTGTGAAAAATAGCCATTATATTATCCTAGCCCACAGAGAGATCAAATGTCTTACAGCCCAACAGCCCAAAACCCGCAAATATACAATTTATAACATTATATATATTCTACATAATGAGACTAGGAAAGGTAGTGAATCTCACATTTAAAAACCTGGAACCATCACATTTGGCATTTTTGCGCAAATGACTTAAATGATTTATCGATTATCAGAATAGTTGCAGATTAATTTTCTTTTAATTGACCCTTCGGCCAATCATTGGAGCTCTAGTTTCATGCATCTCCTTGTTTTTTGTTTTGTTTTCTGGCCAAAATAAGATGTATGTCTGGCTTGGGGCTCTGTGTGTGTGTGTGTGCGTGTGTGCGTATGTGTGTGTGTGTGTGTATGTGTGTGTGTATGTGTGTTCAGCATTGTTTAAATCTCCCCTAAAGTTTCTAATTCATCTAGGATTTTATCTTTTATGGCTTTGAGTTGTTTAAAGGAGCACTCCAGCGATTTTAGGGGACCTGCAAGAGACAGAGTTAAAAAAAAGAATGGTAAAAATCAAAGTGGCAAGCCAATTCATCCCGGGTCAAACTCCAAAAACAATGGATCCTACATTTCCTATAATGCAACTGGACTGTGTATTTAATGCCCCCTTCTTTACACTCCACATGCCCAGTTTGTAAGGCAGGCTTTCGGTCAAACCTTTAAAGTTTACTTCATGTGTAAAATCAGTGGAGTGTCCCTTTAAAGACCCACATGAGCCTCCCCATCATCATCATGATTCACAGAGGTTTAACTTTAGAATTTAGATTACACAAGACTGACTGACTAGTATGTCACCAGTGTGTGGTGTGAGTGATGACCATGACCACCACAACATACATGTATGTGTCATGACATGGTAAAGAGAAGTTTCCCACGTGATGTTTACAAAAGGCAATATTGCAAAATGTATAAATCCAGATGAATGCATTTAAAACAGATGTTTGACTTCAGAGATCATGTTGAGGTGCTAAATTTCAGTCAGTTCAAAACGGCACCAATGGGATCAAAACAGAATATATGAAATCTTTTATGACATGTTGCTTGCATATAATCTGATCATTTTTTTCCACAAAATTGATATTTTAGCTCGTCAGATGTCTGCAAACTGTTTTTGAGGTATGAAGGAGAGATGGATATTTGTTTGGACTAAATTAGGTTCCGTGCTTGAATCACTCGCCATGTGAAGAACAGAAAGAGGAACAGACTATTTGGTAACAGTATTGTAAACTCACGAGTTTTCAAAGTCACCCATAAACACTTGGTCTGCTTGGTTATTCATATAGACTTCACCGGAGGCGTGTACATTGCAGAGCTGTATAACATCTGTAAAGACGGAACAGATCTCCAGATGTTCCGAGGATGCCGCAGGGCTCACCAGCGCGCATTTACGCGTGAAGTCGTCGGTGTGTGTCGAGTGCGGCTGATTGATCAGAAAAGCTATTGAAGCATTAAACGATTCCTCTGTAAGCTAAACCGGATCAGCTGACCAGCGGGGCGACCCGGCTTGGCATAATCCACTACACTGCGTTTATTATCTGATTTATAATTTTTGGGGGGGGATTTTTTTGGAGATGCTCAGACCAAGGTTGAACTGTGTTTTTTGCTCAACGTCTGTTAGTGTAATTATTTGCATTATGTATTTGTAAATATGACAACGACAGATCTCTAATTGTGAATAAAGGAAGTTTTATCACAGGAGTCAAATCAATCATGGAGCAGTTTGTGCCTGCTGTGCGCTCTTTATCAGTCTGCAGGCGGTTATGTTACGCAGTGGGACATTATCTAAACGACCTGTGCGCCTCTATGTGGTTCACCTATCTGCTGGTCTACCTGCACTCAGTGCTCGGCTTTCAGAGCACCTATGCAGGTGTGATGCTCCTGATTGGTCAAATAGCGGATGGAGTCTGTACACCTCTGGTCGGATATGAATCTGACAGAACAGCGGGCATCTGCGGCAAGAGAAAGACCTGGCATCTACTGGGTATGTATATGTGTATACATACCCATGTATGTATATCTATGTATATGCATATAGATGTATATCTACATCCTTTAAAATGTAATGTATGATTGGATTATTGATGCAATAACATGTAAGCAGAATCTAATTAGCCAGTTGAAGTGGGGCTAATTTTATATACTGTTATTTTAATCTATAACAATGAATCAAACTTTATTTGTTGATAATAGATCAAATACAGTAGAGTTAAAGGTCCAGTGTGTCAGATTAAGGGGGCTCTATTTACAGAATATGGCCGAAATGGAATATAATATGGATAACTATGTTTTCATTAGTGTATAATCATAATAAAATAGAATTATATCTACAGACATTGTGGGTCCTTTTCCACGGGGTTGGCCATGTTAAACTATGTTCCTACAGTAGCCCAGAAGGGACAAACCAAATACAGTTTTTGTGCATTTAGTGTCTATTGTGATTTCTCCTTTTATGCTTGGAGCAAGATGGCAAGTAGAGAGGGTAAACGGCAGCTACACCACCTGATGCCACAATAAATCCTACGTACTGCTCCTTTAACAGTAATTTCTTTCCCCTGACAGTGGCGTGGAAGCTGCATAATTGTCACATTTAATCAGAGCTTAGTTACTTTTCACCACTGATATTATTACCTAATATTATTAGGATTATTACAGAAATATGATTAATGTCCCTGCAAAAATGTTTTAGTGACTTATTTAAAAAAACATGATAAACTATAGTGACTTGAATCATTATATTCATGAAAAATTAGATTTCTTTTTGTGAAGTTTTATTCAGTCGATGATCTTATTTTTCTCAGGTTTAGTGCAAGAATTGGCATAATTTAATAATAACTATTTGTATTCTGATGCTTCATTTATAACAAGAACTATGGTGCACCTTGCCTGTAATGTAGATAATAGTTAAAATTGGCGGAGTGATATGAGGTCAAACAATGGGGTGATATCACATCAGTGTTCAGTTGCAAGTTACGCAGAGGAAATTTATAGTTACACTCATTTTGCTTGTGGTGCTTCATTAACACAGTATAAAATGTTTAAAACACTTTAATATAACGCTTAGAAAATAGTTAAAGGAGTTCTCTTTCTACTTTCCAGGCACTGTGTGTGTTCTGGTGTCTTTCCCCTTCATTTTCAGCCCCTGCCTGGCCTGTGAGGACAGCACCGCTCAGTGGGCTCAGCTCGTGTACTTCTCCCCCTTCATCGTCATCTTCCAGTTCGGCTGGGCCGCCGCTCAGATCTCACACCTGTCCCTCATCCCGGAGCTGGTGTCCCGCGAGAGCGACAAGGTGGAACTCACTGCGTACAGGTGAGACGACGTCATCACGGAAGTCCCGGCCGGAAGGGCCTCTTTGTTTTACGCTACTTACGTTTTAAAATTGACAAAACCGTCTACTAATGTTTCCTAATGCAAAGACTCACTCATAACGACACTTATTTATTTTACCGATTTATGGGACGGTAGGCTACAAGATGTTAACGAAATGTCGGAGCATTTCTTGGCTGGGACCAGTAACTTCCTGGAGTCTCTGCTGGTTGCCTGGCAACAGCAAAGGACACTTTTCAAAACGCGGGACTAAAAAAACTTTAAAGCGATATATTTTATTTAAACGTATTATAGGGACTTTAACTGGTTATGAAACACTCTCAATTTAATTCATAAACACAATCATCAGCTTTAAAATTGGCTATTTCCACTTGTTTAAAAATGGTCTATTCCTCTGTAAATGAAGCACATAAGACAGTGAAATCACTACTGATTTTGTCCACAGGCACCATTACAAAAAGAAAGTTCCTTATAGCTGCTTTAAATTACAGCAATTATGCTGATTTTACTCAACATCATTAAATAAAATATAATTTTGCTTTATATTAGCTAAGATAATCTAAGAAACTGGACATCCTGTAGGTTAACGTGTTTTACAGTCCCTAAAAACAGTGAATTATCATTTTTACACGTTGGTTTTTATGATAATTGAACCAGCGAGATGTGCTGAAAGTGCTGGAAGCTGAATTTTATTAAAGCTGGACAGAGGCAGTTGTTTTCCTCTGTTTCCAGCCTTCATGCTAAGCTAACACTTTGGATCTCTGTCTCTGCCATTAACATTAAAGTTAGTATCTACAGACAAAAGGAGACATTAAAACGTAATGTATTGGTGCAATCAAGCGATATATTTAGTGCTGCAACTATCATCAGATAATCTGCAGATTATTTTCATTATTATTCGTTTATTCTATGAAATTATTAGAGAGAAGAATTATTCCTTTAATGTAGCTCTCTAGTGTTTGCAGTGCTTGTGTAAACATCTTGCAGTGTTGTCTGCAGATGTCTCTCAGGGACAGCTGTGTTTTCCCCTTTATGAGGAAACTGATGCAGAATTTCTGTCACAGTCACATATTTCCTTTCAGGAAGCAACGCTGGTGTGACTGTTTTCCAAAAACATTTCTACATTCATCTCTGATCAGTTTACTGACAGTGGAACATACTGTAACTTGCCATCATTATATTTTTAAGAAAACAGTTCTCAATCTCAAGTTTTTGAGACAGTGAAAGCTGCAGCTTACAGTCAGCCTTTACCGTTGGAAATAAACTTGTATTGTTAATTGTCAGCAAAATTGCTCTTTGTTAAAGTCATTGCATCTGACTGGAATATTTTACTTTGTCTGAACCTGAAAACATGAACGATGGGTTCAGTTCTTCCATTGTTTATCTTCTTTTCTTCCATCAATCTTCCTTCCCGGTCACTCCTTTTTCCTGTATGCAACCACAGCCTCATTCCCATCCTTAAAAAAATGTCAGAACTTCCTCTAATCTCCTCTTCCTCCTCCACTGTCCAAACTATAAGAGCAGAACTGACGAAACTAGTTGCCACATCAGGTTCAAGTCATAGGAGATAGATTGAAGTAAAACAATAGGACGGAAATAGCAATTTCTAGAGAAAAGAAAAGAGAAGTAACATCATGTCATCATGTTATCCAGAACAGCTCAAATACATTTGTGAATACTGAAACAAGAACAAGATCATCTGTGTCTCATGTTATCACCCTTTTAAAGCTGTAACAACCTGTTTCCTTGTGTAGGTATGCCTTCAGTGTGGTGGCCAACATCACAGTGTACACTGTGGCCTGGCTGCTCTTTCACTTCCAGGCTCAGCACGGTGTGGACCCCTCCATCACAGACAACCTGGGCCCTGTGGACGTCCCTCTGTTCAGGGTAAGGAGCAAGATACCAGAGAAATGTATACATTTCTGCAAAATCACTGCTTTCAGCTGAGCTCTCTTTCTGTGCATAGACACTGGCCCTCATTATGGTGGGTACTGGAGCTTTATTCTCCCTGATATTCCATGTCGGCACAAAAGAGGATGCGTCTGCTTCAGGGAAGGACGATCAGCTGATCACACCTTCCCCCTCACAGGAAGCATTGCCTCGTCCTGTATTTCAGTGGAAGCATTGGCTGAAGGAGCCCTCTTTCTACCAGGTGACTAATACATCTACTGTATGCTGGGTAACTTTATGCTGATTCAGGAAGGTTCCCCTCCTTTTTTTCTCATAGGGAACTGCAACTGTAACTCAGATTTTGAATATATTTTTCCTGTCATACCTGACAACCACAGAGTAGAGACCTGCTTGAGTGAATCTGATTAATACAAAAGTTTGGGTAGTTTTAGAGCTCTTGTAAATAAAGAAAAAAAGTTTATATTCCTCAATAATGAGACACAAAAAAGTGTCATTTTATAGTATTGATACTGGCATCTAAAAATTTCAAATGATATCTATTGTGTGTATGCTAAAATCTACAAAAACCCTGAATTAGTAATTTAAATCTCTTCTCTTTGTTTAATTTTGTACCAGATAGCTTTCCTGTACATGTGCACCAGACTAATAGTCAACTTATCTCAGACCTACATCTCAGTTTATCTCACCAACTCACTGATGTTACCAAAGGTAAGGCCTTACAGTGAGTATTCATACAGTGTGTTGTGTAACTCATTATACATGTTTGTGAAATGTGTTGGAATTTAAATACAAATTTCCCTTCTCTCTCCTCAGAACTTCATTGCTATCATACCTCTGGTGATGTATGTCAGCGGCTTTGTTTGCTCTCTGGCTATGAAACCAGTCAGTAAGCTCATAGGAATAAGTGTGAGTCTCTACAGCGTAATAAGACACACACATACATTTTTATTAACTCTGTCACCATATTAGCAACAACACTACCTTGTGTTATGGATTCATGTTTGTTACATGATAACTAAATTAGTGATTTAAATGTAAAGTCGTATCAAAATGAAATGTTTTTGTCTGTTGTCAGGTTACGTATTTGATTGGCCTGTTGATGGTGTTTGGCTTTGCCACCTGGGTGTTTGTGGACAAGAACATGGGAGGTCAGGTCATCTATGGAGCAGCCGTGCTCCTGGGAGCCGGTTCAGCTACAATCCTGGTCATGTCTCTGTCCATGACAGCCACACTCATCGGGGAGCAGACGGTAGGTGCAACAGCTCACAGTTTTGTAGGGGAGTTGTTGCATAGAGGAATTAAAAGGATGAGGATGGCCATATTCTATATTTGTCTTGTTATCAACAAATCCCATTTAAAAAAAACAACAACAATATCTTATCAACAAGTATTATCTGTGTGTCCAAAGGTTGATGAACTCTAATGTTGTCCAATCCTAATATAAATGACCCACCCTTGGTAACATGTTTCTCCATTACAATTACACACACTGTAATTTATTGTCACACACCTTCCTGTTTTAAATACACACTAGAGCACCAAATGTGTATTAATCCACAACTGAAAATAGTCCCCACAAATGTATGATTTACTTTTGTTTGAGTGACATTTGCTAAAAACTACACTTCCCAGCTGTTTTAGGAAATGAATAAGCCTATTTAAAAAAAAAAAAAAAACTGTACATTTGTGACCTGTTTTGAAAGATTTACATATTCAGTAGAAAGAAATTGGCTCATGACTGAGATCAGACTAAGATACTGTCAGTTTTGGTCTTTTTATGGGATTTGTTGATAATGAGAAAATATAGATGCCAGTTTTATTCTTTATGTTTGTAAATTGTTAGAATTGATAATCAGTCTGCTCAACAGTGGAGCACTATGGCTGGGTTGACAGTTACAACAGTTTCCTAGTCTGCAAACTCTCATTTTTTTAAATGTACGTTTCACTTTGTGGTTAAAGTTTAAGGCAAATAAAATTGAGAAACTCATCACAAGGCAGAATCTTGTAGAAAATGTCATTAGAATCAGTCTTCCAGTCATAGGAGAGTTAACTGAAGATCTACAATGTTGAATGTATTTGTGTGTGTTGTAATATTATCAAATCAGTCAGTTTGTTCTTGGGCCTGGATCACAGTCATGTCAAAAGACGCTTTGGGAAAAGCTGTGCAGCTAAAGGGAGGTTTGTAGTGGTGTATTTGTATCACAGCACATTTTACTGCTGTCACGTCTCTTCTCTGTCTTTCTTCACTCACACTGTCTGAAAACAGATGAATGAACACTCTGGATAAATGCTCACAGAGAGTCTATTGTGTGTCTTTTTTCAGAGGAAACAAATGATCAAAATAGGTTTCATTCTTTGGTGCTTTGCTGCAGTGACTGTAGTAATCATTGATGTCTCTCTTGTTATGCAGCAAAGTGGAGCCTTTGTTTATGGATCGATGAGCTTCACAGACAAGGTGGCTAATGGCCTGGGGGTCATCCTCATCCAGAGTATCAGACCATGCAGGTTAGTCGTTTTCACATTTGAAACATTCAAATGAAAGTTTGGAGGAAGCTGTCAGAAAGGATGTAGACATTTTCCACAGAAAGGCAAATGAAAAAAAGGGAAGTTTGAAAGTACTGAGGGAGATGATTGGTTTTGTTTTTTTCATGCACTTTCCTGTCAGTAAAAAACAAACAGAATAACACCAGTCTTATCATTTCACTTTTGGCTATGTGTGAACTGAATCGAGGATTTTTCTAACTTTCTTCTGGCTGTATTGCACACAGTTGACCTTTAACTTCTCAGACCACAACTTTGCTCCTTTTTGTCACTGTTCAACAAAAGCCAGTCCCCTTTTCTTTTCTTCTCTCTTCAACAGCACAGATGCCTGCTGCCCAGACTGTGTTTGGTTTTATCGTGACGTCATGGTGACAGTAACCGGGGGCGTGGCCGTGGCTGCAGCACTTTGCCTGTTCACAATTTTAATCTGGCCAATCCGGATACGGAGAAATTAGGGTTCAGAATCTACACACTCTACACTACATCCATTGTCTCATGCCTGTGCACACACACGGAAAAACAACCACTCATGCAGAGATTGTATAACCTCCAGCATCAAGTGAGAGACATTTTATGATTTCTCTGTAGATTTCTCTTTTTTTCTGTTTAAATCCAGTGTCACTATTTCAGACAGCACACTCTTTATCTTGACTTTTGGAAAGGAACTCCTTTGTTACAAGACAAGGGAAATGGTGCAGAGGGTAAAGCCACGCTACCACCTAGTGTATGAATTTGTAACTAAAACTGAGAATTACAGTAAAAGATCCACATGACAGGTGAAGTTTGTCACCAGAAGATCTTTAATTGGGTTCAGATGTCTAGATGAAATGTAGAAATTGAAATCACAATCACACAAGTATTTCATATAGATGTCTACAAGTTTAAATCAAGGTCAGCTCATCTTGCTTTAGATGTCACCCTTAACTCAGCACTTCTAGATCTACCATGACCTGGATGACTCACAGCCCTCACTGACATTTCACATAGATGTAAATGAGATGCATGTTTGTAATAAAATGTGATCCGACCTCCGCCCTGGCTTTTTACTGTGAATGAAGCCAAATGTTTTCGTTGACCGGGCAGTGATTGTGGCGCTGTTCCAAGGAAGTGAACTGGGTGAACTTGACTCCTCTTGTTAGAGTTAGTGTGTGCGTGACTCAGAGCATGACCGCTAATACCTTCCTGACCATTATTATTTGTACCACTTGCTTTGAACATGCGTACAGTAGGAGAAAAATAACCAAGCATTTGGTTGGGAAATTAAAAATATATACTGTATGTGTATTGATTTCTTTATGGTGTTGAATTCTTTTAACATTTAAAATCACTGAATGTTCACGCACTGTACATGTTTTGTTTTTGTTCTTTAAAGAGAAAAACTGTCAAAGACATCAAAATCCAGAAAATAGATTTAAATTCTTCTTCTAATGCAAATTTAAAAACAAATCATTTGAGTCCTGTGTTCTTTAAAGGGGACGTTGTGTTGCTTTAGTTATAGGCCAGAGTTTGTATTTCACGCTTTGACCTTCTCTGATTAATCTGATAGTGATTACCTTTGTCCATTTGTCAAAGAAAACAGGTTTGTTTAGACAAAAACAATCCTTGTCGTTGAGTACAGCTAGTGAAGAAATCAGAATTCAGCCCGGTTATTTTGTCTCTTAAAGAAGGATGCCCTTCTGGAGGAACTATATTTATACACTGAAACAAACAAAAGACAGCGAAACTTTGATGTTGAATGGAGATAACAGAATAAATACAAACTGTGTTTATACTATCTGCACCAGTGTGAGATATTATATGGTTTATCAAGTACATTAGCAAATATTTGAACATAAGTGACCACATTATGGTGAAGTTTTTACTAAAAGAGAGATTTCTATTCAAATCTTCACAGCTGACTGAAGATGAACGTGAACACACTCAACCTATTGTCTTATTTTTTAATCATTTAAAAAAAAAGAAATGCATTATTGTATACCTCTTGAGAAAATTTAAGGCTTATTTCAGGCTTGAGTCATGAATCAGTGAACTTTGGCGAGTGTTAAGCATCAGCTCTATTGCTAATAAGAAGAATTTGTGAAAACTCACCAATACAAATATAAACAGAGCATTTTAACAGAAGTTATCAACCCCAAACATTTTAAAAACTATTCACTTTGCACATGAAATGTTTGTCTTATAGCTATGTCTTAACTGTATTGTTGAGTGGAAGACTATGATAATGATGGTGGTTATTATTTATTACTTTTGGTAATAATGTCTTTACTTCAATCAGAGGTGAAGGAAGTATTCATCAGTAGTCTTTACTTTAAAAGTACTCCATTACAAGTAAATCTCCTGTTTGGTTTTAGGGGTGGCAGTAGTTCAGTCCATAGAGGCTTGGCTTGGGAACCAGAGGGTGGCCAGTTCAAGTCCAGCATGGACCAAAAGTATGGAAGGTGGACTGGTAGCTGGAGAGGTGCCAGTTCACCTCCTGGGCACTGCTGAGGTGCCCTTGAGCAAAGCACTGTCATGCATTAATGTAAAAGCAGGATGTTGAGGTGGAGCTCATTTTTGTACCGGACTTTAATGATTATTTTAATCATGGATTAATCTGCTGATTATTTTATCGAGTAATCAATCGATTGATTGTTTTGTAATTCTGAAAATATTGATAAATGCTAATTGGTCCAACCAAAAGTATAAATTGTTAAAAATAAATAACAGCAGCAGATCCTCACATTTGTGGAGCTGAAACCAGTTGGAGGCTGGACGTTTTTGCCATAAAAATGACTAAATGAATATCAAAATAGTTATCAATTCATAAAAATAAAAAATAAAAATCTTAATTCATAGTTTAATGTTATTATTCACTGAAGCTGCTTCCTGGCAGTGTCTCTGCCCAGTATAGTTCCTGTAGTCCGCAGAAAGCCCGCCCTCTGGCGGCTGACTCTCGGCGGTGTAACGGTGTTGTGCGGCGGGCCTCATCACCCGCGGACAGGCGGGACAAAGCACTTGTTCAGAGGCTGCTGTCCGTGAAGGAACCGTTGTCTGTCTCTGCCTGGGACAGCGGTTAAAAGCGGAGCCACGACTTTTAAAGTTATCCTCAAACAAAGAGGTTTAATCTGAACTCGGAAACAGGTTTCATTTGATCTAACGGACACGTTTATTTTTCCCAAACTTTGAGAAGAAAAGGGAGTTTTGACAGGAAACAGACTGACGCTGATTTAAGTTTGAACTCCCCTTCATCGATACTCAGGTAAGACAACATGGAGATGGTTTAATGTGATTTTCACAGCAGTGTGTGGACTTATTATATCAGACTGAACCTGTGTGTGTGTTTTTCTAAAGTTGTTTTAAGTATGTGAGTGGACAGAGCTTCAGTAACAGCAGATTTGTACCGTGTACAGGTGCGACCCCTCAGCCTGTTTTCAGTCACTTAACGGCAGTTAGCTAACGACATTATTGAGTTAACCTAACGGTTTGTTGTTTACCATGAAAGATTCAAACGATTCAACAAAAACAGAAACACACAGGGACAAAACAAAGATTAATATATCTGTATAACGGTAATGTTAGCCTAAAGGAGCTAATATGAAATCTGATTGTAGCTTCAAACTTACACATGAGCCAAACTGTCATTAATAATAAGCAACAAAGTCACCTGAGCACCAAACACTCAGTTCGTTGTTTTCTGATGATAAAGGTGTGCTTACATCATCTTTATTTACTTATTTATTCAAGTATAACCTAAAGATGTAACCAGTGAATCACTATAATTTATATGATTAGAAAAATACTCACTAGGAGGGGTTTGTTGTGTTGTAGAGTACTAGCTAATGACTTATTAATTACTCTAAGGTGCCAGATTATCAGGTCCTGCAATAAATCCATTTTTTCATGAAGGTTAGAAATAAAGTAGAATACAACTTTATTGTTTCTGAAAGTGGAAAATGATCTTTGGCTTATTATAACAGCCAACATAGAGCCCTATAACACACATGGTAACTGAACATTGACTGAGGTATAAAACATAAAACGCATACATTAAAGTATAACCTGGTGGAGGAAATATTTGTTTTGGTTGATTCAACTTAGTCGGACACAATATTAGAAACCCTCTTCCTCCTCTCAGTATAATATAATACACTTCAACAACACCACACTGTCCAAAACATTTGCAACCAGTATTTTTTTTTAAGCTGACCTTTCATGGCCCAGTAGATTTTCCAGTGGGGTGTTTTGGACCAGGAAGTCTTGGCTGACTCCTGTGTGTATGCCAGTGGGTCCCAGCCTACATTGGGGCAGGGGCCTAATTGTTTTTGACAGATGTGAGACATGTGACTGTAAGACTGGAATTCCATTATCAGCAGCAGATGATAGAGACTCTGTGTTGTAGTGGAGCTCAGGCTGCTGCTGGTGGGTGTCTGACCTGACCTGTGACTGTGGTCCAAACGCTGTGATTTCTGCTCAGCTTGAAAATGAGATTTGTGAGCCAGTTTTAGACAAACACCATGGTAGTACTATTACTACTACTGCTACTACTACTACTATTGTTACTCCTACTAATGCTACTGTGCAGCTGCTGCAAAATCAAATGCATTGAGTTAAAGTTCACTACGCTGTATTCAGGGAATTTGCTACTAAATAAACAGTTGCCCTCTAAAGAACAAATTTCACAAATAAGTCGTTGTAGCTGTATACCTCCTAAAGAGTTTCTCTAATGTTAATCACTCCCTTTAGGAAAAGCCAACTTTATTAGGTTACCAAATGAGCTCTTTGGCAGGCAGGTTTAGAGGACTTTAAGATCAGATTTGGAAGATTTTAGTCTTTGATTCCTCTGTAAAGTTTGTTTTCCTCTAAATAATAAAGTAGAGAAGGGATCATTTAATAGTGCTGTGGGTCTTGGGAGGAAGAACTCACAGTTATTTAGTCCTTCTCACTGCTCGGAAATGGCTTGAGGGTCTGTTTATTTCCTGCCAGTCCATATAATCAAACACTGAGCCTGTTGATCAACAACACGGGACACCTGACACTGCTGCTTACAACATACCCATCCACCTGTCCCCCCGTCTCTCTGTCTCTTTCTCCTGCCTCAGCAGCACAGAGGAGCCCTTGTTTGATCCTCCCTGGACAGTGCCCCAATTTTCTTTTTTACCCCGACTCCATGGCAACACTGTTCCCGTGACGAGCAGCCTTGACTTTTGCCCCTCCCGCTCTCAAAACAAAGGCAAGGAGTTATGGAGGGAGGGAGAGGAGTTGGGAGGAGAGTTGCGGGACAGGGGAATTGTGAGGGGGATGAAGGATATGTAGGAATGAGGGAGGGAATAATGGGAAGGTGTCTGGGATGGAGGCTCTGAGGCGAGACCTCATCTGCAGTATGTGCCAGAGTCCCATAAAGAGCAGAGAGTTATTACTGTAGGACTGTCGACTGTGGGGCAGTGCCAGGCTCTGTCTCTCTGTCCGTCTGTCTGTATGTCTAACTTTCTGAATGGCTGAGTGTCTCGGCCATTACCTCCCTCACAATCCCACCACGGTGCCTGAACAGGAGAAATGTGTAGGCGAGATTTTTATGTTGTTAAAATCAGTGCTGCGGTGCCACTTTACAAATATCCATTGAAAATGAATTAACTAGAACTGAAAGAAATAATCAAGGACTGCATCTAACGATGACATTCATTATCAGTTCAATTGTTTCTCAATAAAGCGTTTTGTTCATAAAATGTAAATAGTAACAAAAATATCCATCATTATTTCCCAGAGCTCTCTGTGACATATTCAGATTACCTGGTTTGTTTAACTAACAGTCCAAAGCTAAAACATTCAGTTTACTGTCACACATGACAAACGATCCAGTCTCCACGTTTGACTACAGATGGGAGTCAAGAACCGGTTCCAAATTGTCCAAATTATCCGAATCGTACCCCTCTGAGCTTGTCAGTTGCACAAAAATGCCGTCAAACTGTCCAAAAACAGTCCAAAGTGAGGTTTCATTTGTCAAAGATATCAACAATATCACAAACAATAAGTGGAGCTGCACAGGACCATGTATATGGACTTAGACATAATAAAACAGAAAACTGATCATGAATCAATAAGGGAATCGATAATGTCATTGGTATTAATAACATCTTATTAATTCCCACCCCTGCGCCAAACATTTTTCAGCTTCCAGCTTCTCAAAAAGCAAAAAATGTGCTGTTTCTTTTCTCTGCTTTATATCTTTGAAACTCCATATCAGCATTTTGTACTGTTGCTCTGAAAAGCACATTGCTCCCAGCATTGTGTTCATATCAGAGATTAGAGTTGCACTAATGTTACAGTAACGTTGCCCTGCTGTTTACATGCCTTTTCACTCATACATGTAGGCAGCCCACTCCCTGTAGGGATCCCTGTAGAAGAATGGGCATTGTTAAGTCGTCTCTCTGTAAGATTTGTAACAGAATGAAAACAAAAAATTGTAGCTGGAGGGTGGGAAGTGAAATGTTCAAAGTCTGGCTGGACACTGTGGGGGCTGGAGAGAGACTCCTACAGCCTGTGAAGAGGCAAAAAGGAAAGTATTGTTGTTTGGCTGCACTCCCCGCCCTGGTACCGACATCTCCACACTGATTCTCACTTTGCTGGTTCAGAGACCTCAAAGCTAAGAACATTTCTGAAATATTTATATCTTCTGTTAATCTAGGAGAGAAGGTCTGATTTATGATATAATACATGATAAACATTCTCTCTGTGAAACCTAATTTACTTGACCTGATAGAAGAGAAAATTGCACAAACAAGACTAACGTGGGCCCTCATAAATCACACTCCCTTGGATATGGTAAAACATTTACACTGTTCTGTAACTAGGCCTCATTACCAAAGACAGTCACGCCTAACTTTCCCATATCTCCACGTAGCATTACTCATATCAGCGCTGCTGAAAAACAGAGCCCAGACAACTCTTCTTGCTTCGTGCTGTACAGTTTTCTCTCTCTCGACTATCCTCAAAATCTTTTTGTTTCGCTGTTTTCGTTTACAGTTTTGAGCGATGTTCGACAAGCAGCGCTACGACAGTCCACCTGTCTACAGTCCTCCTTTCACCTCGCCATCCAACAACGGCTTTGGTCCTCCAGGCAGCTTCCATGCCCCCCAGAGCGATTACAACGCGTACCCACCTCCGCCGGGATCTTACTACATTGAGGACAAACCGCAGCACTTCTACAAATGGCTGTCACCCCCGGGGATCATCAAGGCCATGATGGCTACGGTGATCGTGTTGTGTGTGGCGATATTTGCCTGCGTGGCCTCCACTCTCATGTGGGACATGCAGTACGGGATGGGAATGGGAATGGGAATGGGCTACGGCAGCGGATACAGCGGCAGCTACGGTTCAGGATACGGTAGTTATGGTGGTTATGGTGGTTATGGAGGTTACGGAGGCTACGGCAACAGTTACGGCTCCTACATCTCACCTTACTCAGCCAAAACTGCCATGATTGCCATGGCAGCCATTAACTTTATTGGGGCGCTGTCCTTCTTCATCAGCAGCTTCTCTAAATCCAACATGGTTCACAGCAGGAAGTTCTTTTTAGCCCTCCTAGTAAGCTGCATCATCATGTCTGTCCTGCAGGTAAGACTCATTTACACTGTGTGGTCTCCTCATGTCTCACCTTGTGAGGATGAAACAAATGTCATATAAAACATAACACTGGTGAAGTTTTCTCTTATTTAAAATGTCTAATCCAATAAGATCCAGAGCTATGCCATTTTTTATTTTGCAGAATAAGGACTTAATTTCTTCTTCAAAGTTGTTAAAGTCTCTACCTTTTGTTTATTGTTATGTCATACACACCAAATGCCCACAGAGGCTCAGAATGCACAAAAATATTGTATACTGGGCAAAAAATGTAAACTGCTACATAAGCTTCACATGCGGGACAAAATATATTGTGTCCTCTCAAAAGCTCTATGGAAAATATCCCAAATTAAACCCTGTCCATAGTTAAAACAGGCCACGTCTTTTAACGTCAGCCAGCTAAATGATTTCTGTAAGTAACAATAAAGCAATAAAACAGGAGTTCATTTTCAGTCTTGCCTGAATCATATTGTTTACAGAGATTGTTGACCTCTGTTTAGATTCTGCTGCCATATATAATATGGTTTGACATTGCAGGCGTTTTAAAAATTAAATCTGGTTCACAGCAGCTCCACATGAGCATTTTTCTGCGTAAACGCCTTCCTCTGTTATGAACGGTATTTAAACGTGCGTGTTTTTGAAAATTCCTAAATACCAGAAGTCTAATCTGAAACAGGATCCTGCAAACACAGTTTAACTCTGTTCAGATCACAGTGTTCTGCTTGTTACAGTGGTTACACACATGTTAACACAGATCTTTGTTCAAGATGACACCATGATGAACACTCTGCCTCATATATAACAATCAATCAACAAATATATCCATTTTTAGTTTTACATCTTTCTTTCCTGCTGCTCTCAAATACTTTCAAGTGAAGTTTACATGATTTTCTTTACAGTTAAATTGTGCTCAGCATATTTTCAAAACTTATTATATCATATTATATATTTTTTTATATAATTTACAACATTTACCACCATACCAAACATCCATTAAAATGTGGATGTTTTAGATGTTTCCAGCTCCAGTACTATTACTGAAAACACTAGAGAATCATCAGTGGTTTGTTTGTACTCTGTACCTGTTACAGGATGTTCACCAAATTACAGCAATGATATGATTGCTGCTAAATCACATGACACTTAGTCATATTTGAACTGAATAGTGAGGAGTACTGCTGTACGTCTTTTTCAATGAGAGATTGATAGATTTTATAATATCGATATGACTGTCAGTGTACTAACCTGCCATGTTTTTTTCTCAGGGCATCATAACCATTGTCTACATTGTTGGGGTGAACCCAATGGCCCAGGGCTCCTCCAGTATGATGTACAATCCGATGCTTATGATGTGCCAGAACCTCTACCAGACCAGCTACTCACAGATGGGAGGAGTAGGAGGCTTCCCCATGTACAACCAGTACCTCTACCATTACTGCTTTGTGGACCCACAGGAGGTTTGTAGCTTTTCCTCAGGGGTTGAATCAGTGTTTGGTGAGAGTTAAAACAATTGCAATGGCCTCATTTGAATATTTGTGACATGATTTTAAATTGATTGGGTGAGAGGTGTAACTAGTAGTTTTTATGGAAGGTGTTTTGAGTTGGATGATCAGTGGAGGCCCTAAAATTTCATTTCAGATTGATATGCCCATCAAAGCTTCCTTTAGCTCAAGCTCAAAGTGATGCCTTTAAAATATTAAAAATATTTTTATGTATATAAAGCTGTTAGAAATGCAGAAAAATATATTATAGCCTCTAGTATCATCAGTCCTGTACTGCTTTGTAATGGTATGTTATCACTTGCTGCATTTTTGGGTACATGGAGCCACAAATTGTGACATGTACATCTCCGAATGACATCACAAGTGTATTTGTGTACTCCTTGTACCAGGATAAAGCAGCTCTATCTTACAGTTTATCTGCTTGACAACGTTCCAGATTTTATTCTCACGTTCTTGCTTTTCTAGGGAGTTGCCATGGTGTGTGGATTCCTGGTTGTCATCGCCTTCGGTGTTGCGGCTTTCTTCGCACACAAAACACGAGGGAAGATCTGGCGCTACGGCAAACCAAACATCTACTGGGAAGAGCCTCTCGTTGGTGGGAAGGCCTCAGAGGGCAGGGATGTAGAGGAATGGGTAAGAGACAATGGGACGGTAGTCACAGTTTAATAAGACCAGGCTTATGTGGGATTTACAAAGAGAAATCATATTTTGACCCTAGCTGACTCTGAAATTGTGCATGCACAGCTTGCAGTCAAATGAACAGGGTCACAGAGGGTTTAAATCCAGCCTAAGGAAAGTTGATGGAACAAAATGTTCACCCACAGACTCGATTAGATGATAACAACAACAGCGGGGTTTTTTTTATGCATAGAAGGTTCAGGAACGTTACTTTCCACCTGTTTTTACAATGCAAAGCAGGTAAGAACGTTGGTCATCAGTGAGGTCGTCATCTCGCTGAGGCAGTCATCACTTATAAAGATAGGTTAGGTGAATGTGGTGATGCAGATGCAGTAAATAGCCAAGCTGATGCTTGTACATTCCTGAGGTTGATTTGTCACTTATGCTATTTTTGACACATGCACCATATGACTGACATATGGCTTTGCAACGTTATCCACCTGATTACGTCTTGTTTGTATGAGTCTAAAGTCCAAAAGGAACGTCCTACATATATATATATATATAGATATAGATCTTTTATTGATCTTTATCAGTTTATAGGATCCAGCAGGGAAACAGTCATACTACCGTGACAGTGTTTCCTCCGACTGAGTCACTTTGTTCAGGGTCAGGGCTGCTATCAGTCAGCAATTGTTTGCTCATGTTCTACTACCTGGTTTCACTCTGGGTAATCATTAACCACTCGAGAAGATAGTAAGCAGGTGGGCGGTTTCTAGAGAGCCTGCCTTCAGGTTTTTAAACGTCAACATCGTGCTAATCATATGGGACCATTTCCTGAGATATGGGTTGAATATTAACTTGACCTGCCACTTTTCCAACCTGTTTCATTCAGCGAATGACAATGAGTTTACATCAAAAGTTTAGAAATCAAATTGATGGTCAGAAACGGCACTAGTTTGACGTTTAGTAACAAGGTTTGAAACACCAGCATATATGTACACTTTGTTGTGTGCAAGTTTTTATTGCTTTGTAAATGAATAGTGGCTCTGTAGATCATTTTCTCTCTGTTTACTACAGCACATACTGTAGTCAACATTCTCCCCAACGTCCACAGCCAATGTTTGTTAAAGTGTGCAGGAGAATGTCAAGAACACAAATCAGTACATGCAGACACGTGGCATACAGTGCACACGTGCCAAATACATTTGAAAAGAATACAAATAAATAGAAAAATAAAAAGCAAAATATCTTGGAAGTATGCAAGAGAACAAAATATCGCTAGTTGAGCATGTTTGTTCAACCTTTCACCCCCCGTCTATTTGACCACGGTAACTGCCAGTCTCACATCCATAACTAACTTTTATTTTAGGAAGGGTTCACAGGCCAAGCTACCCTCCCCTGTCCACGCATAAGCACATATTGCAGTATGTAATACTTATCTGTACACTTAAATGACTCAGAAGTACGAGCTTAACTCTATAATTTGCTCAAATCTGTCCACGAAGGATACAGAAAGTACCGTGAGTCACACTTTCTCTCTTGCGCTGACTGTAAAGCACTAAAAGAAGCACTGAACAGACATGGTGTTATATTGGATTATATAGAGCTGTTTGTTTATGAGAGTGCTTGTCATTGCCTAGAACATGGCATCATGCACACAGAGGTGTACAGGCAGAGCACAGTAGACGAGACGAGCCCAGGGTGAATCATGTGACGAGTTCTTGTGTCTGGTAATGGAGCCTTGCTCACTGATGTCATCAGACTTGTAGGTACGGAGTGTACACTGTTACTGCATTTAGAAATTACACAATACTGATGTAAATATTGTTGTAAAAAAAAAGAGCAAGAGATACATTGTGGATTGTAAAAGTTGGGAAAGAGCTCTTAGACGATCTGATGGCTGTCATTGATTACAGTCAGAACATTATTTATTCAAACTAGCTCAAAGATTAAAACACGTATGTAGGTTGTGGAACATATTTGACCTTTCTCCCTAAAGACTTTATTCTCTACAAAAGCAGGTCAGGCAAAGTGTGTCATTATTGTATACTTACGTATTTTATCTTTTTTTTAACTGCCTCAATAAACAGGCACTCTTGGTGCCCTACTGTCCTCATTTTCTTCACATTTCCTCATGTTCCACGCTGCAGTTATGTGTTTCCTTCGTTGCTATGCTACCTTGCATATTGTGTCTATGCCGCAAAATGAGTCATCACACTTGTTTGGCCCCTTTAAACACAAGGACAGTGACAGTCTAAAGCTGTGGTTGGTTTGAGATTGGACCCATCTCTGTTGCTGTGCTCGAGAAGGCCTGGCATACTCTGATGACCTCACACACTGGCCTCATTCAGCTAGCCCGGGGCGGGGGGGTCGCATTGTGTCTGCTGCATGAGGTCATCAGTCGTTTTCTGCAGGGCTGTCTGTGTCCTGGAAACACTGAAGTGCTGCACAGATGTTGAGTGAAAGCATCCTGGGCAGGTTTCATAGATGTGGATTAAAATCAAATGAAGTGAATGTCGTTTGAATGGATGACAACGATCTTGTCTTCCGTAGTGTTGTGGCTGGTCTGACTGTTGAGGATTGCTACTTTAAAAATATGCAGAAAACAAAATTATTTCTGAAACGAATGATAAAATTAGGGCGGCACGGTGGGGCAGTGGTTAGCACTGTTGCCTCACAGCAAGAAGGTTCCTGGTTTGAACCTTGGATGCCGCTTTCTGTGTGGAGTTCACATGTCCCCCCATGCCAAAGACAGGCACTTAGTACATTAATTGGTGACTCTAATTTAGCGGTTACAGAATATGGATGATAAAAAATCGTTGTTGTGTCGCTGAGGACATTCAGGATTTTATTTGCTTAGCCGCAGCTGACTTTGTTTGTCTTTACAGATCCACTTCAATTCACTGTTTTTCTGCTGTATGTCAGTCACTACAGCTGATTGAAACTTGCTGTAGAAGCTGCCTAGTTTAAGTGGGATCATCTTTGATGAAGCACATGCCTGAAATTTATGGTGGTTTTTTTTTTAGTATTCAAGAAGACATTTTACAGCTTACATAAATCATTTTTTCACTCTTAACAGAGCCAAATCTTTCCTCACATGCTTCAGTGATTCTGCTGTTTTCTATCATGACTCTCCTCGCCTTCTTGACTGCTCTTCTTCTCCTTTCGAACATGCACTTCTCCCTCACTTTGTCTGCTTCCCTTTGCTCCTTCTCCCCTCATCAACATCCACCGCTTTGTCTCCATGCCTCTCACCATCTTTGCCTTCATGTGTTTCTTCACCAGCTCCAGGACTGTCAGACATTGTTACTGTGCGTACATACTCTGCTCACAGCCCAGCAGCCACTGCGCTGCACACCGAGGGGGGCATTGTTTGGATTCTTACATGAAGTGCAGTCTTCAAATGGGATTCTCCTGCAGCTGCAACAGGGGCAGCTCACCCAGGCACTCCACCCACCATGATTATTGTTTTTTGGGGGCTAGGCTTGATGTTAGGCTCTACTCCTTCACTGTGAGGAATTTGAGAGATTGCTCAGTAATGTGTACCACCCAAGAAAGCGGGGAGGTGGATGTTTTGGAAGGGTTTTTATAAATTTAGGAAATAGTAAATTCACGTGCAGACACAGTAGATGTCAGATGTTTAATTTCAGAGGAACATTATCCTGCATGTTACTTCAGTAACATCTATTTCATTTTATTTTCAGTGATATTCCATTCACAAAGACTTGTTTACTTACTTATACAACAATTTATTTGAGATTTAGTCACCATTTTGTCACATATTTAGTAGCCTCCAGTCTTCTTTGCTAAACTAAGATTTCGGGATAGCAAAGAAACAGAAATGTTTAAAGTTTAGACTCTACTGCTTTGTGTAGAGGTTCTGTAAAAGGCATCTAATGATTGATGAATTTACTGGACCCAGTGGACGTGGAAGAAGCCGTGACCACCCCCTGAGGCCTTCATTGTGAGGAATTCCCTCATATCTGACCTCACAGGAAGCACTTGGAAAATACTGATTAAACTTATTTACACGACAGACACAGTTTCCTTTTGTTTGAAGAAAGAAAGCAGGAGCACGTCCGTTCCAGGTGTTCATGAAGACATAAAACAATAGAACCAAGTGAAAGCAAAGTTGGATTTATTGTCCGATACCTTCTGTGTATATATTACATCCTTATGACTAATCTGTTATAAGGAAACAGGCTTAAAATATGGGAAAACTATGGGAGACCTCAAAGGTTTTGGTTTATTTATAGTTAGCGGTTGGTTTATTTTACAGTTAGCCTTCAGTCATCCTTTGTTTTTGTTCTCTTGACCTTTTCAAGCACAGTGAACCTAACAGATAACCCTCAATTCACTGAGGAGTTCGACTGTGCTGCTCAATTACATGCCTGACTGCTCTTTCAAACCTTTGGCACTAATTGCCATCATTTTGTCTCTGGTGTAAGGTTAGCTTCTTTCTTTTCTCCTCGAGTTAAGGCCGAAGGAAAAGAGGAGGAAAATAACGGTGTCTTTAACAGGATGTCAGTCAGAAAATGATCCTGTAGCATGACCTGGTCTTTGTGAGTGCTCTAGTTGTTTGTTTGTGTTTGCTGAGTCTGTTCCTCCTGTTTTTTCCTGCCTGCTGTAGGTGAACAATGTGGAGGAAAGCCGCAGCGTTCAGGACGCCCCTACCCTGCTGGTGTCAGAGAAGGGAGCCGGTCTGCTCAACGCCTCAGCAAACAGTGTCATCTCCTACCCCCCACCCAAGGTGGACAGCAGCTCCTATAACGAAGATCTATACGACAACAACGAGTGGGTGACGCTGTTTTCTCAGCCCTCCTTTTCAATTTAGATTTAAATCAGATGAAGCACATTTTGTCTGATTTAAATGTTTCTAAACATAAAGTCACAGTGAAATGGAAGTCAGGGCGTCTTTGTCTACTGTAATGTTTTCAAGAGAAATGAAAAATGTGGTCAGCATTTAGGAATGAGGGGAATTTAAATCTGATCTCTTGCTCAAAAGTGACCACGATATGAAGGTGTAGAGCACTTAGACTCCACCCACACCTTCCTCACCTGCATTGTTAGCTCAGGAGGAAGAGACAAATGAAGAAATTAGAACTCGACAACGCTCTTTTATACTTAACTGACATTGAAGCACACACCTCTGACCCATGATACCACTCTGCTAGCTACTGGAGACCAATAAGCATGGTTATAAGTGACGGGTTAGCCATTTACCTCCAATCAAATTTAAAATAACACGAGATGAGTCATGAAAAATATTTTAATGTTTTACAGGAACAGAAAAAAGAGGCAATATAATTATAGAAACGCTCATAACCTTTTTATATACATATTCAGCTTATTACAAGGGATCCATGGCAAAGGTTGCAGAATAAGAAGTTGTAAAATCTGTTTTTTATTTTACTGTCTGGACTGGAAAAGTCCAACAGCAGAATTGATAATAGAAATGATCATTTCTATTAAAAAAGCGTCTTTGACATCTGAGTGTGTGTGCTGTAACATTCCACACAAACAGTGAACCTCTAAACACGTGACTCACACAAGTAATATCTAATCACTGCTCTGTTTTAAAGCCCATGAAAACATATTGCCCTAAAGAGCTCTGTGTGTGACCTTTGAGCCCATGTTGGATTAACGTTAACTTTTTTTCATGTTTTTTCATTGAAATCTCCGGTGAAAAGAAAAGGCCGGATGTTTGTGAACAAATATGCTTTTCTTCAAATCTAGAAGTGAGTGCTCAAGCACCCTGTTTTTGTTTGCATTACCATCCTCAAGTGTGTGTGACTACAAGTACCTTGTTCTTATTTACATCTCAGTACCAGTAAAAACAAGCTCAGCTCGTGTCAAAACTGTGCTCAGAATGACAAAACATAGACGACTGAAGTATTTTGATTCAGTTCAAAGTGCAGAATATTATGTTGATGACTTCCTCTCTCACAAAGTAAACATAGCTGGCATTTTTTCATAAGCAGAAGAATGTTAGCCTGAAGACCTTCAGTGTGCTCTGTTGTTAATAATGTAGCCTTTACTGTAACAACTTGTAATATCTGCACCGCTGGATTTGGATTCCTCTACAAATCTCCACAAACCAAAAATTGAGCAGGATTCCCTTTTATTAAAGAGCTGTACTTGCCTCTTGGTCACTGAGGGCTCTCCACATGACACAGAGTCAAATTGTAGAGTGTGAGCAACAATAATAATTAGTGGTTCAAGGTGTTTACCTTCTTCATATGATATCTGTCTGGGCCATATCAGTAAATATTTGTTTTCTTTAGACACAGTCTCACATTAGATCCCTTAACTTGATGGTGTTATTTGAGTCATGGTGGTCTTCGTGTAAGATTTAGGGGGCTGAATATAGTATGAGATCACCTGAATATAAGAACTGTTGTGTTTTTGTTACCTTAGAATGACCCTTTTACGTCTACAGAGTCAGGTCCTCTTCCACAGGGTCCACCATGTTGGCTCTAGCTAGGACCTTTTGCCTTTTACACGTGTTTCATGGCTGCCAAAGTTTCTCCTTCAGGCAAGGCAGGAAAGGTTAAGGTTAGGGTGTTGCAATCCACAGCTACAACGTTAGATACCACTAAATCGTACACACTCGACCTATAACTTGTTAAGTTAAACGAGTTATAGGTCGAGTGTGTGAGACGAGCAAAGCAACAGTGTCACTTCTTTAACCTCTAACTTTTCTACTGCTTCCAGTAAAAGGAAAAAAGGAAAAGTCATTACAAATGTTTTCGTGTTTTGGTTGCTGTCCTGCAGGTACTCAGAGAGGACCACCAGCAGACCATCAGAAGCCTTCTCCCACGGTGGAGGAACCAGCTCCAGCCCGTCAGAGGGGACCGGCGGGGGCCGCAAACCCTCTGCCAACAGGGGCAAGAGACGCAGACGCAACCCCGAGCTGGATGAGTCTCAGTACGAGACAGAGTACACCACGGGAGGAGAAACGGGGAATGAACTAGATGGAGAGGAGTGGGAGAAGTGAGAATCAATCATCTGTCACAGTACTGTTGCATCTCATACATTGTCTGGATTAGAGATGGAAAAGTCATCATCTAAGAACACAGTAAATTACAGTTCAATACTGTTGCTCCCTCGGGATCAGACCTGAATTCTTTGATTTAAATAAACAACTGTAAGCTCTGAAAATTAAGCTCACTGGAGAGCGACATGATTTACAGGGAAACGCTGCTCAAATTTCTTTTGGATAGAAACATGAAAGAATAGAAGGGGAGATACGCAGATGCTTAAACAGCAAAGCTTGGAAAAGGCTACAGTCTGCATATGCTTCACTCTGTCCAGGAGAGTAGTTAATCCTCTGAGGCATGCCACTTCACATGGGTTGAACTCAGGCACAATGAGAGAATTGGGCCAAAGGTACAAAACATGGGAGTCAATGGAGTATATGAGAAAGTAGTTATATTTGGCTGAGGTTCGATCTGCCCAGACTTCAACAAATATCCCTGTGGGAGACATTTGAAGTCTAACACACCACTGTTGAAACCACCTTGACCCGTATACAGTGTTGCAGTGGTTCAATAGTAAACCTGATAAACCTCAGTGATGTTGTAAGTTGTCATATTCTTGAGCAAGAACATTGAAGGTGTTTCCAGTGACTGATACAGCTTTATCGCTAATGCTTATCTTCTCCCCTGCTCATCCTCCTCCAGTGCGTACCCAGTGATAAGATCTGATGCTGAGCGTCACGACTATAAGAGAGAGTTTGATGCCGACCTGAAGGAATATAAGCGCCTGTGTGCTGAGATGGACGACATTAATGATCATTTGAACAAACTCAGCCGGCAGCTGGACACACTGGATGACACCTCTGCCAAATACCAGGTCAGATATACACAGAAGTTATCGCCTAACCTCATGAGAAAGGCAAACATCTACGACATATATGAGCCTTAATTACAAACCAGGAATACAAGATTATCCCCTTCCACTGTAAACTCAAACATGAATAAAGAAAAAACAAAATTCTGCTGGATGGCCTCAGTTGACAAGAGGCGACAAAACAATATTTTATACTGAAAATACTGAAGATTTTCTAAGTATGTGCGGAGATCTCCTCACAAACGCTGATCTTATAATTACAAAAATTAAGATTTGTTGCTATATTTGTGCCACGCTCACATTCCACTCCTATTTTTATGCTGCCACACAGTTTATTGTAATGTTCACCAAACACATTTCATTGTTCTCGGGCTTCCAAGCTCAAACTCACTGCATTAATGTCGAAAAACAAAAAGGATTTTAATTTAATTTTAAGTTACTGCTGATTAGTTCAACCACATCACATATCCATCATATTCAAGTAAAATTTGCCCTCTATCACCATGTGATAATAACAAATGTTTTTTGTGTTTCCACAGGCTGTAGCAGAAGAATATAACCAGTTGAAGGATCTGAAGCAGGTGAGGAAGCATCTGATCATACATTTTATCAACTAAACAAAGACTAAACAAAATATTTTGCAGTTATTTGTAGCAGTGTTAGAGGTTTTGTTTGTAACATACAGCTGCAAAATGTCTCTTGTATAGTATTAAATAACTCTTTTCACTCATGCATAGACTGTTTCTTTGTGTTAAATGACTCATCTGTGCGCCGTCTGCTCTGTAGACATCAGACTACCAGTCTAAGAAGAAACAGTGTCGCAGGCTGAGACACAAACTGTTCCACATCAAACGCATGGTGAAGGACTACGACAGGAACCACCCATGAATCCACTGAGTCCTGACACTCAGCTCTGTGTCCACACAGCAAACACTCACAGACGAAGGCCACGATACACTCCAAAACACTGCAAAGACTCTGTGACATCCTGAGACCAAAGTTACTTGTACAGAACCAACACACACTGGATACACACTCATATACATACATACATACATACATACATACATAGGGAACATACAGTGGGTTAATAATAATGATCTCGTGTTTTCCCTCATTCAGTCTGATCAGTTACATATAAATAATCTTTTTTGTGGAAGAAAATGGAAACAGAACCCTCGGCTGTAGCTACTTCCCCAGCAAACACTGCCGTTTTTTCTGAAAGATCCAGCTCATTGTTTGCAGTGTTCGGGCCACTTGTGAGAATCAGAGGGCGTGTTTGAAGAGAGAGGTTGTTTGAAAGTCACCTGACCTTCAGTCACCTGTGATAACACCGTGCTCAGTTTCTGCGGCTCCGTTTGCTCTCCAGATTGGCAACTTTTCTTTGTTTTATCTCCACAGATAAGAGGTGGAACAGTATTGTAGAGAACGTAGTAATGGGCGAGACAGTTCGCTCGGGTTTGTTTGCGAGCAAATATGCAGTTTCTTTTAAGCCTAGGCACAGCGTTATCTTTGTGACAAATGGACTTGTGCTTTTCTCATCTTCTGCATCAGTGTTTGTGACTAACTTAAACGTCAGTGAGGTTAACTGTACTCTGTCGGGACCATGTGTGTTTTCCCAGCGTACTGGTGTTTTGTCTAAGCTGATTATCATAGATGCAGTGAGACCAAAAAGGGGACAAACTGACCAATGAAGGATGTGCAGCATTGTCGTATTGTATATACTTTTAATGAATCCTGCACCAAGAACAAATTTACAGTATCTGTCTGTTAGATTCTGCAGATATCTTAGCATTTGTGATGATCTGTTATTTGTACATACTAAAGACACATAGTGGCTTGTTTTGTTAATCAGTGGCCGTTCAAAATGTGCTTAAGCTATGCAAATAAGCAAAAAAAACTTCCTATTTTTGTATTTCTATCATGCACGCTCCTCAACAAACTGTTTTCTGTCACTATACATAAGCTACACTCATCTTTTCATTTGATTCTTTACCAATGAAAATGATTTCTGCTGATTCCACGTGTTTGCATTAATCTGCCTAATGTGCTAAGTCTTACGATCTAGTGTACGTCATAAAATTGTTTAAACACACGTTTAATTTGTCATGCATTTGTATTTTTATGAAGAACATTGTTGTCATTTTACAAACCATTTGCGAGCCATTTATTTTTGTATGAATTTATTTTCTCTGATGCTATTATAAGACCATTTTTGTAACTGTATACATGTCTAAAAAGTATTGAATTCAGTAAGTAATAAACATTTCTAATTCTCTAAAAATCTAACTGGATAAGTCCATTTCTTGTTTTTTCATTCTGTTTTGCTGACCCTCCCGGGTTGGAGATATCTGCTGCTCTGTGTGCTGCAGTGAGCGTCCAGCAGGGAGAGCAGGAGGACACAGTTCAATCACACTCCAATCGCAGTTAGCTCAGTGTGAGCTGTTGCTGCCCTCTTTTGGTACTACTCTGAAAACCTTTAACTAGAGCTTTGTCCCAGTCCCACACTACAGTAACGTTGTACACAGTGTGTGCTTTTACACTTTACACTTTTAATTTTATGTTTACAGGAAATTATACAAGATATGAGTCACAGTGCATCCTTGGATTGTCACTACCAATTTAACTTCACACAGCAGGAAATTTTTAGTATGGAATTGGGACAAAGCTAACTAAATATGAATAACCACTTGTACTGCACTTTAACCTATTATTATCTGTGGTACAACGGACACAGGAACAGGTTGTTCATTTAAATTTTTTATTTTTATTTTGGGCTAAATAAATAAATAAATTGATTATTATTCAAAATAAAGGCACAAAGAAACGTAGAACAGACAGACAGAGAGACAAGGCTAGGTTTCGATCACAGACCATACATGTATTGTCGGCTCAGTTTGTTTTATGACCTACAATGACAATAAAAATGTATTTATATCAAATAAAAAACGTTTTTGAAATGTTCTGTTGGGACATACACCCACACCTGCTTGCCCCGTCCAGTCTCTCTCTGTTTGTCTGTATGTATGTGTAGTGTAAACAGGCACAGCAGTGTTTCAGGATTTTTATCCTCCACATAATTAATTTTTTCAGCCTCGATTCTGTTTCCACAGCAACAGGTGAGCGCGTGCAGAGGTGCAGAGGAGGCTTGTTGTTAATGACGTGGTACCAGATGACATCATGCCCATCTCGCGGAAACTGCCTGGCTTTCCATAAACTACATAAACTAGTGTCCGGTGTTTCGGTTTAATGAGTGACCATGTTAACTGCCGACCGTCAGCTGCATGTGTATGTGGTTGCTGTAGTTACGACAGCCGTGGAAAATAGAAAGATACAGTACGTAGCTGTCCGTTTGTATGCCTCTTTTCTCTCTCTAACAACGTTACATGTAAAAAAAAAATACATATATACCTGATTCGTCGTTGGTGTCTTGCCTGACAGCTACGTATTCTGTTCCAGTTTCAACGGCTGTCGCAACAGTCATCAGTTAACATAGTCGCTCAATAAACCGAAACACCGGCTCTGGCCACCAAGGATGAGAGACTGAACCTGGTGTTTTGTGAGTTTCCTGAAGTATATAACTGTTGTGTAAAACATTTATCTGGACATTCACATGGCAGAGCATCGGACCAAGACTGGCTGTATCAGACAGGTAAAGTTTAGTTCGGGTAAGTTACACTATAAAGGTATGACTATGCTAATGTAGCTATAACTTTAACTATCCTCAATAACTGTGACTATAAATCGACCTGTGATATCACCACAGTCAACTAACTTAATGTTATTTTATTAAATCTCCTCATTAAACACTAGTATGCTAGATTCATGTCTGTGCCGTTTCCACGGTTACCACACATAGAGACATTTTCTGAAGTCTTTTTTTGTTTCTCCGTTTGATGAGACCTGATGAGATAAACCTAAACACAGGCTCTGCTACTGCCAAGTTTAAACTAACAATAACAGTGTGATGAGAGCAAGTGTCAGTGTTTGGAGGACAAGCACACACATGATGTAACAGATGACAATTTGGAAAAACAGTCTGAAAGAAATCATTCAAAAGTCTGCCTGCAGCTAATGTGTGTTTTCATAGTCAGTTGATCTGTTGTTTATTTTTTTAGATTAACTGGTTAATCATTTAGTCTGTAAAATATCACAAATAGTGAAAAAGGCCCATCACAAGTCCTAAGATGGCATCTTTAAATATGTTGTTTTTTTTGTGACCAACAGTCCAAAACTCAAACGTATTCAATTTAAAATGATGTAAAACACAGGAAGGCTGAAAATCTGAAAATCTGAAAAAAAAATCTGAAAAAAAAAAAGGCTGAAAATCATTGTGGAGCTGGAGCCAGCAAATATTTTTGCTTGATTAGACAAATTAATGACCATGGTGATGACCAAAATCGCTGCTGAACTGTCTATTAATTATGACCTGTATAATTACTTCAGTTGCAATCAGGAACTTATTTAAAATTACTGGCAAAGTGTTTATGATTTTTACAGATGTCTGTTAATGTCTCACATACTCAAGTCATCCACGGGAGGAATGTGCATACTTTTATTTATAGTAATGCAAAAATAACCATATGAACTTCTTTTGCATTTTTAAGTTTGGCATGATCTTAGAAACATGCTTCTTTTAAACGTAAAGCTACACAGTCAAATCACTATAGTTTATATTCCAACATATATAATAACACAAAGTGATTCAAGGACAGCATGATGAGCTGTTGATGAAGTGGTTTGACAGCATCAGGGATCATGGCTGTGGCTGCCTTTTTTATGATATAATAACAGGTATTACAAAAACTCCATGTTTATCCCCACATTGTCTTTTCTTTCAGTCAGTTAATTTGGCAAGAAACACATTTGTCACATTGAGCTGCAGTTAAAGGCAATAACACAAGAATGTGACTTCTTAGTACCCCTTATCTCGGCACCAAGAAACACCATAACCTTTACGACACTTACAACACTTGGAGTACCTTACATAAGCAGAATAATTATCTGAGAGTGACCTCCGTCCATTGTGCTGTGCTTTAACACACTGCTTTTAAAAATGGACCACACATTTGAAAAAACAAGATATCAAAATGAACTACCTCTACCTTTATAAAAGCAAAGGAAACACTCTCCAGTTTGTAGAGATTAAACAGAAAAGCTTAAACTTTCAGTGTCCTCTTACATCAAGCATAACATTTCAGAACAAACATATTTTTGGCCAAAGTCTGGTGCACAGACAGGTCAATAGGAAAATATTACTGTTTATGTTTTCTGTGATAAAGATACCTTGATCCCTTTATATTTATCTTTAGCACATGGACAAACAACGTCATGGTGTATAAAAGCTGAGGTAAAAATGTTAGACAGGGTTGTGACTGTCTGAGGAGCCAGGGTATATTCAGGTACATTCACCTCCATTTCCTGTCAATCACTACTGCAAGAACATTATTGTATAATATATGATATGAAAGGATTAGCTCAACAATTTGAGGAATACAGTTAATCATTTTCTTGCACACAGAGTACAATAAATGTGAAGCTGGAACCAGCAGCTTATTTGAAATCAGTAGAGAGTTACGTTTGGACAGAGCCAGGCTAGCTGTTTCCCCGTTTCCAGTCTTCCTATTTCCATGCTAAGCTAAGCTAACTGGCTTCTGGCTTTGCTTCGTATTTACTGCACGCATGTGTAAATGGAATCAATACTCTAATCTAAATCAGCAAGAAAACGAATAACTGCATCCCCCAAATGTTGAACTATTTCTTTTAAAATACAAAATGTCTTGTGTTATATATACAGTACTTAATATAGTACAGTATACAATACAATGTCCATGCATCTTTTTTATTTTAATGTTGTACAAGGTGATATTTTGCAGTCTTCACAAATACATTTGGTAACAATGTCTGATATTCCATCGTACATATCAAACATGAGACAACTTAGGTATGATCTGCACAAAATGTCCAATATAAAGCTTTGAAGCTGCCACTGTAGACCCGCTCGGCCTGTAAAAGTGGCACTGCTATGGCTTCATTTTGACTTTAAAAAAAAACACAAGGGAAAACACACAGAGCCTGGGTACAAACTGAGTCACATTAGGGGTGATATGGGAGGAGGTAGTACAGGCACATTGCCTCGTGTTAGAGTCTGCAGTTGAATTAAAGCCCTGTTTTTTTGTCCAGAATGACACCGAGAGAGATCAGATTGAGGTCAGAGCAAAACTGACAAGTGCTGCAAACATATATAGATATATATACAGTATATATTTATATATATATAAAGACAAATACACATTTTTGTTTCCCTGAAAGCAGCATTGGTGTGACTTCAACCAAACTTTACAGAGCTATTGTGGGAAAAGCTGAAACAAACAGGACCCTAAACATCTAAACGAAATTCCAATTTGTCTTCATAACATTCAATCTGTACTTGTATGTTATCTTTGTGAGCTCTAATTCCCAATTTGATCTCAGCCTGTGTCACTCTAGAGTCAGCAGGGTTCACTGCCCTGGTGCGTAGGGCCAGCTGATGGAGCTCCCCGATAGCTGCATGTCTCGGATCAGTGTCTCGATGGGTGTCTTGCCCACCAGCCGCATGAAGAAGAGCTGGGAGATAAGGTTGGCTGGCACGGCGCGCAGAGCCGGCAGGCGCAGCAGTAAGCGGCCGAAACGCTGAGGCTGGTTGGGGTACTGTAACCTCTCATACTCCGTTAGGGCGACCTGGGCTTTCTCCTGCAGGGACTCCACATGGGCTGGGTCTGTCAGACCACATGCATCTGTAAGGCAAAGAAACAGAGAATATGTCAGAGCCAAGCTAGCTATTTACCCGTATTTCCAGTCTTTATGCTAAGCTAACCGGCTATAGCTTCATATTTAATGGCCATGGAAGAGGAATCAATCAATCAATCAATCAATCAATCATTCAGTTGTTTGAATGAAAACAAAGGAACCCTGCAGCTGCTAGAGATTTAAAGTCTTATGGCTCGGATACTTGAACCCTGTCAAATACCTCATACAGACAGTTTTGTTTTAGTTTTCTAGAGACACTTGGGATCAAGTTACAGTGGTCATCCGGTTACAGCAACTATGATCACTCAAGTAACCTAAAAAAAATCTAAAACTTACCGGGTGAAAAGAGTGCGATGGCTTTGAGGCAGCTGTACTCAGCTGTGTCCACCTGCAACCTGTTCAGCTTGTCCACCTGGTCCTGGAAAACCCTGACCTGGTCCATGAAGGACACCACGCGCTCAGCAGACATGGGCGATGAGTGAAAACCAGCAGCTGCCAGCAGAGGAGCCATATGTATAGGCAAAGCAGACTGAGCCGCGTTCAGGATGAACAGCTCGCTCCAGCTCAGCCTTAGCAGCGCCACCTGTAGGGTTGATTGGAAATTTGAAAAAGTCAGTTATACTACTTGTGAGATTAACAATGTTCTGTTCAAATTGGAAGGAAAAATCACTCTATGATGAAACTGCTCACAACTCAAGTTCACGATAAGGCCATAAATTGAGTAGTTATTGATTCATTTTTAGGGTCCCAAGTGAAAATTACTTAAGAGTAAATGAGCATATCTTTATATCCTTTAAAACTTTAAATAAAATCGATTTTCATTTAATTTGAAACCTCTGTACACAAGTCATCTTTGAATTATGGAGGTAATCATTTTTTAACCTAAGTAAGAAAAAGAAGAGGTCACCGGGCACTGTATGCTTGGACTGACCTGCTCTGAGACTGGCAGTTCTGGGAAGTATGGGATGTTTCTGGCCCACTCGATGGTGCTGAAGAGGAGCCGGGCAGCCAGCTCACAGATGCTGTCAATGCCCATGACGGAGGCTCCACTCGCAGATGCCTGCATCTGTGCCTGACTGTACGGGGTCCCGTAGCGGCTGTTTGGGTACGGCTCAGCCCGGAGGAGCTGGGAGATGAGCTCTGATACCGGCTGCCCGTTGAAGTAGTCCGCCCCAATGTGACCCGGCACTGGACCTCCAACCCCACTTGCCAGGGAGTTTGGACTGATACCTGGGTGAGATGGAGGGATTCGGCCCCGCTGGACTGCTGCAGAAAGAGAGGGAGGGAGGAGAGACAACGGAATGAAAATACTCAATTTAAAATGATCTACATTCACTGGTCAATATTTTTCACATTCCTGCCCACAACTGTACAGCTCTTTCATTTTATATGACCTTGAATAAAACCTTGGAAATTACTTGGCAATAAACCCGATTGTAATAATGTTTCTTATACTCTGCAGTATTGCTAGTCTATCACAAGGAGAACTCAACATTTATTTAAATAAAAATCACATGTAGTGGATTGTGCAGCCTTTGTGGAGATAATGAGCACAGTCTCTGAGTGTTTTGAGGTTTTCTATGCTTCTTCATTCAATCGCACATAAATTACAGGTTTTTTTAGCTTGAATAGTGATTTGAAGGTTGTGGAAAATAGATTTACATTCCTAAAGTAACACAACTGAAAGGTTTTTTATCATCATCTTCATTCAAACTCATAAAGAACATACTGTCGCTCTTTTGTGAGAATCAGGTGCTTCCCTAAAAGAACCAGCAACCTTGTTTTCAGCTTTTCAAATCAATTGCTTTTAATAACTTTATTGATTTGGTAGAAAAAAGAAAAAGCATAAAATTTGAAGGTACATAGCTTCCTTTGGACAGCGATGATATAAATGGTCAGTATTCACTTTATTTTATCTCTCTTGCTAAATGCTCCGCTATGTTCACCAGTTTGTCACTAACTGTGATGGTCTGCTGTTTGGTGTTTGTCATTGTCAAGTGTAAAGTGGGTCTGTCAACACATTTCTGTTGAAAACAGTTGTCTGTTGCTTCTGGAAACATGGCTAATGAGAGCAAACCAAAACATTAGGCTGAAAGATGCTAAAATGGTTCACATCACGACGTGATACATTCAAAATATTGAATAAATATTTAAATATAAATATTGAATAAATATTTAAATATAAATATTTAAATGAATCCCTGAGTGGACTTGTGAGTTTCGTACCTCATAATAGTTTGAAATAGTGTTGCTTTAACAATCTACTTACGAGTTACTAATAGCGGTCCAACACTGAGACTGCTTCACTTCATTGTAGTCCGATTGTAATGCCACTATTCTAATGTGAGCACTCTGTCTGAGGTTAATGCACAACTGCACAGCTGTACCAAACTTTTAATGAACAATGCTATCTGTTTTGAGCACAGTGAATACACAAGTCAAAATTCCAATGCCAAAATCTCACTTAAAGTCTGTGTGCTTTCGTGTCTGGGTTAAAGGTCAGAAAGACTTTTCCAGGTAATGTGGAAACAGTGCAACCTGCGTCACGGCCACAGTCAGCATGGTTCATTAATAACCAGGCCCAATATAACCTCTGGCATACTGTCACCTCAGTGCACATTATGTATGGGACAGCTCGTGCTATCCACTGACACAGACTGAAATACGAGTACGGTTAGGTTATAGGTGACTAGAATACAATTACAAATGGGTTTGAAATAGTTTGTGATGTGATTAATGAAAATAATGATGGCAGGCAAAAGGGGAATCATCTCTTCTTACTGCTAATCAACCTTGCATAAATTAGGCAAATCCTAACTGTGATTAAATAGATATAAAAAGTTTATAGGCACAGACTTTTAGTGTGTTTTGAATGAGCTAAGATGGAGCAGAGTGAACTTGTCAACTTGCTGTTTTTTTTTACATTATGCAAATCAAACATGTTTGCCTCTAGTTGCCCCCTCCACCCTGAAGCACAACAGCTGCAGGGAGTAGAGCACCGGGGTGAAAACATGCTTCGGTTGACAGTATAAATATTGTGCTTGGATCACTGGCAAATGTCAGTGGCTGTTTCTGTTGAAGTAAGCACTTTCTCTGCGAATGACCCATTTCTGATATTTGTGTACAAATTTAAAGGTGTGTTTCGGGGGATTTGTGCTTGTGTAGGTTTTGTTTTGCTTAAGGGTGTTTGTACATGAATCAGGGCATTTCTTGGTATGTAAAGGAAACAATATGACTGGTTTAGACTAAGTACATTTACTCTGTACTGTACTTAAATAAAATGCCAACTGTTCAATTTTTACTGCAGCAGTGCTGCTTGCCCATTACATCTATGAGTGTGGCCATTCTACAAAGCAAGTGCTTTAACTTTTTAATATTTTTATGATGATAGCTCTGTACTTTCCTTAAGTATATTTATTAATGCAATACTTACTTTTAAGCAGTATGTTAACACTGTTTTTACCTTCTCTTTTTTGCTTAAAGGTCCAGTGTGTAAGAGTAAGGGATCTATCTCAGAAACGTAATGCAATATGTTTAACTATGTTTTCATTAGTGTATAATTACCTGAAAATAAGAATCATTATGTTTTTGTTACCTATGAATATCTATCTATGTTGAACTGACTTGTTTCTACAGTGGCCCAAAATGGACAAACTAAACACTGGCCCTAGATTGGACTTTTTGCATTCTTTGCGCATTTTACAGACACCATAGTTTCTCCTTCATGCTTCGAAGGAGCAGGATATGTGACCGTGTTGCTATCAGCATCAACACAGCTAGATGTCACTAAATCACACACTGGACCTGCCTTCATTGATTTTTTTTTGAGGGGGGAGGGAGGTGCACTTGGGGGCAGCTGTAAACATAATACTTAATATAATACAAAAACATAAACCTTTAAAGTTTCAGGCAAATCTATTGGCAAGCTTATTTACACATCCAGAAGTTACAGAGCAACATTAGCATAAATCTGGGGTTCAATTTATGTCCAAATGACAACTGTAAGTCTGCTATTCATTTTAAATATATATTTTTTTTAATCTCTGATTTCGTCTTTGACAACACTTTAGGGAATTATTGGGTGTTCTAGCTCCTACAGATCACTAGTTAGTTGCTTATTGTGTCTGTCTGTCTGTTGTTTGGTGTTTTCCAGGCAGTATACAGTGAATACAGAGCTAGAATCAGAGCTTTTTTGTTAAAACAGCTGCATGTTGCTTTGTGAAAACGACTAACGGTAAAATAGTAAAGTTATGGGTCATAAAACCAAAACATTGAGCTGAAAGACGCTAAAATAGAGCTGAGGAAAACCACAGTCGGGTGATAATTCTCTGTAGGCTTGAGTGACCCCCTGTCTTGCTACACATAGTAATTTAATCTAAACCTTTAACATGGTGTGCACATGGAGGACAGAGCTTTGATACCTTCTTTGCGCATTCCAACACGGAAACATTTCTTCAGACGACAGTATTGGCACTGGTTGCGGTGATGCTGGTCGATTTGGCATTCTCGATTTGATCTGCACATAGGAAACAAAATACAAGTGAGAAGGAAGTGAATTTTTCATTTGCATATTTGCCCCCCCCCCTCCTCCTCCCTTCCCCTATCACACTGACCCCTGTGATGAGTCAACTGTGTGAGCTGGCGTGGCTGAAAAGCTATCAAGGCTGTGACCTTTGTAAATCATCGGCCCTACACGCCCTTGTGTTGCTTTTTACAGCAGGATGAGGTCTGCCAATGTTTCACAGAGAGCCCTTTTCAGCCCCGGTCACAGAAAACTCACTAAAAAGACACCATCCATTCGGAGCTGCACATTATTACATGGATGAAATAACTATATTCTGAGGCTGAGAGTAGTCTTAGTGAGAGCAGAGAATTGAGTTGCAACACTGTGTTCCTGTGGTGAAGAATAATGGGAATGTTGACCTTCTGAGGCAATCCATCCTCACATGACTGACCTTCAGGGCTTTCATTTCTTTCTTTTTTTTTCTAGGGCTGTTTGTGAGACACATCCAAGGTTGGAACATATCATTCTGGAGTGAGGAATGGACCAATCTGTTCTCTCTTTCATGAATGTGAACGGACATATAATGGTTTATAAAAAATATTCTACTTTAGCCCCTTTTAGTCAACTTCTCCTATAAAGGCACTTCGTATATTACTACAAATGTATTTTTCTATTTTGTCATTCACTATCTGTTATATATATACAAACCTTAGGTACTTACAACTACCTTGTAGTGTTCTATGAACCATGTATTACATGTCAAATTTATAGTATGGCGTTACCAAAAAGACAATGTGAGCAAAATCCATAAACTGTGTGTTGTCTTCATCTAATGTTCCAACTAGAAGCAAAATAAGACATCAGTCTGAATCTCCCATCAGCCCCTTACCTGCAGGAGTAGTTGAGGTTTCGTCTGATGCTCCTCTTGAAGAAGCTCTTGCAGCCCTCGCAGGTGAACACGCCATAATGCTTTCCGCTAGACTTGTCCCCACACACCACGCAGTCCACCACGCAGGTCTTGTCCTCATCCCCGACGTCCACATCGCTGCTTCCGGCCTGAGGCGAACCGTCCTCTTCCTCCCTCCTCAGGTAAGCCTTCTCTCCCAGTCCATTAGTGTCCCCGTTGGGGTTGCCCCATCCCCCGCTCACCATGGCCATATTCTCTGAGACACGCAGCCCTGTGAGTTGATCATACACAGACCCGCCCTGTCCCCCAGCTACCAACTACTCTCAAAGTCTAAAAAACTGATTCCAGACAAGAAAACAGTGGTTCCAGATTTGTGTTAAAGGCAGGCTTTGTCCAAGAAGATCTAAAAGTGGGATAAAAAGTTGTCCCGGTCTCCCTTGTGTTGACCTTTCTCCCCTTTGCCGTCTGGTTGTAATGACCTGGAGGTCCTTCCCAGTGCTGTTTTCTCTCTCTCTTCTTTAATCCCTCTGCTCTCTCTGTTCTTGTCTTTCACCCCTGCGTTCGCTGCCCTGACCTCCGATCAATGGCTCCCGTGGTCTGAGAAAACTTCAGACACACATTGAATGGTTCAGAGTTCAGGCAGGAGAAAAGGGTGCAGCCTTGCTCTTTTCACAGGAAACAATAAATTATACTTTGACTACTTCTCTCTTTCTCCCTCCCTCTCACTTTCTCTCCGTCTCCCCCCTTGGAAGAAGTAAAAAAAAAACAAAAACACCTCACCTATCCCTAAGCATGGTGACGAGGGACAAAACAGAGTCGCTCTCCAAGTGAAACAGAAGCTCTACCCCTCTCTCAGCGCACGACTTTCTCCCAAAAGGACAGGCAGGCGGGAGGAAAATAAAACACAGCTCTCCTTCAAGCAGGGTTAAACTGCTCTGCCCTCTGCTCCAACTTATAAACTAGTCCAACCAGTTCCTGCCATGCAGAGGTGTTATCTGCTGATCTGAGGCAGTTCTAGTCCAGACTCACTCTTGACTTGTCAGGGCTGTTACAGACGCAGAGGTGATAGTGATGAAGAGGGAAAATAAGACTTTGCTCTGGAAATGTTCAGTCATAAGTCCCAAAAGAGAAAAAAAAAAAAAACTTATGGGGAGTTTGGAAATTGGTTTCTTTCTTTGGTATTCTGAGAGGAAATGACCGCAATGCCACTTCAGCTTTTATACAATAAGTATTTTGGTTTAGGAACACCTCTGTGTTGTATAAATAGTCAAAAAGATGCAGCTGAAACTGATTCCACACTTGATATTAAAATAAGAAGTGGCGAGAAAGATAATACACTCCTTTCAAACCTAGAATAATGTCTCTGTGGTCTCTGTAGCAACAACGTTCATCAAATAAGTCCTCCTCTTCTGTGTCTGTGGTGAAATGATGTTTTCTTGTGGCTCCTCCAACTCTTCAGAGTCTGTGGTGTCAGAGGCTCAAATGTCAAAGAGAAAACAACAAGCCAAAACAAAAGAAGAGTTGAGAAATCTCCTTAGTCGCAGTCGCGCCTCCTTTCTCAAAGCTCCACAAAGTGTTGCTTCTCTCTTCCTCCTCTTGTTTTGTCAGTGCTTGTCCATCCAGCAGTAACAACCAGAGGCCAGAACCTCTCTGCATTCCCTGTCAGCGAGTCAGGGTGTACTGTTGCACTCTCTTTACTATTCTGCCCGTCCTTTTTTCTTTTTCCGCCTTTCTTTCTGTCTTTCTTTCTGTTGGCCCCGGCAGGAATAAATTAGGCAAACAAGCCCAGGAAAAACATGGTCATGGACCTCTTAGTGAAAGCCAGACGTCGCAGTGGAGAGCAGCCCAGAGATAGCCTCCTCTCCAGCTCCTCTCAATCTCTCAATCCCCTCTCTGTGTCTCTGCCTCGCTCCCTCCTTTAGGGAGAGTGAGCGTGTGTCTGTGTGCTGAGGGATTTGACACTGCTATTCAAGCCCTGCCGTTGCCATGGCACTGGATGCCTTATAAGGCCAGCGGAGTCAAAGAGCACAGAGTGGGCTGCAGCCACACACACACACACACACACACACACACACACACACACACACACACACCACACACACACATATAGAAAGAATGCCTGGCTGCCTGACTGGCTGCCTGTTTCCCCCCTGACCTCAGGCCAGCCTGGGAGCAAAGGGGGAGTTAACCCCAACGCTGCCGCAAGACAAAGAGGAGTCCTCGGGTCGACACACAGCAAGCGCATGGCACTCACACTCATGTTCTCCACTTCTCTCTAATCCTAAAGAGTTCCTCCAACTTTGTTGACCCAACAATAACAGGGAGGGCCTGTTGTTGTTGAGCAACTTGTCAGAAGGTTATATGATACGGCACCAGCTCCTTTTCACACCTGCTGCACACACTCACAGGTCTGCATGAAGGATGAACGGCTGAATCCTGGATGGTACTGGTTGCAGTATGGTGTGCATATTTTTAAAAAGTTGTGTGTGCATAATTTTAGATATGTTGGATCTGCAAGAAAGAAATATCAATCGATGAAGAAAAGTTGAGACATTCTTACTTTTAGTTTTATTTCTTAAAACCAGCCCAGTCTCCCTGCTGGGCAAAACTGCATCTCACCATTTATGTCCCATGCCCACTCAGTGTGCCCTATATGCAGGAAGGTTATGGAGGTCATGGTGCGTAGGTGGGTGGGCATGTAGTACGCCCAACAGGCCAGAGTTCATCGTGTACCACAGACTGGCAATCAACAATTGTGTTCTTTCACTAACCATAACCAAGTGTTTTAGTTGGCTAGTTGTACCTAAACCATATTTTCTTTGCCATAAGCACAATCTTTCCCCGACCTTAACCATGCCAACAGTTAATGCAACACAGGCTTTCCGGTAAAAATATAAAGTCTCAAACCAAAGCCAAGGCATCATCAGGGTTATTTCTTCAAACTCTTCCAGAGCCACAAAAGACATACAACTGTTTCCAGCCCTAGAAGTTAAGGCCAGTATGCCTCTTCATGGCTGAATAGTTCCAAACCAGTCACACCTTTCTGCTGTCCGAATTGGTCTGATGTCCCACTTCATGCCGTACTGAGAAAGTAAGCAGTAAGCATTTGTTACACAACTACTTCTGTCACTTTTTGTGTTAACAACTAAGCGCAGAACCATGAATGTCTTCCAGGAGAGGTTGAGACTGAAAATGTCACTGTTATCCAATAATTTCTCCTCTCACCCCTCTCTATGCCGGCTATTCACCTTGTCTTCTAGTGTGGCTATTCGGAACAAGTTGCACTTACATACTACTAATTTCTTTTCTTATTTACATTTTAACATAATTGCTTGGTTTATGTTCCTGGCAACTTTTCATATATGCTATGTTTCTAAGGCTCTGTAGGGAGGTGCTTGGAGGTGTTTGGGTTGGACGATGGATGTACAAAGTGTAGGACTTTGACTTAACACGACCTTTGTTGTACTTCAAGTCACTGTTGAATCTTTCCCTGAGCCGAAAAAAAGTGCTTTGAGTTGCCTAAACGCCACCATAAATAATTTCATCTTGCTTTAGTCATCATGAGTAAAGATGAAGAGACACTGATATCACAAATTGGCACCTTGCTATTTTATTTTATTAGTTAGTAGCGTTTCCTCATCATGCTGATAACCCTTAATCAGGGCAGCATTACATCTCATGCAAAAACTTATATAAATGCATTTTTTAAGAGAAAGGGTTGCTGTTTAATGTTCTTACAGAGAGTAAACTGATCTCCATACATAAAATTGATGGATTGCTCCTTTAAGTTAGACTGTAAATTATTCATGGCACAAACAAAAGCATTGTTACACACTTCTGTTTTACAAACCTAACTGTAATTTGCTGTGTAACTCATCCATCGTCTTGGCAGTTGGCACTGCTTCTGTGGAATTTCTGGCCTGCTTTGTCTGTCATACCAACAGCATTGTCATGTGAAGGTCTCCACGAAAAAAGGGAGGACAAAATAAACAATCAGAGGCTGCAACCAAGGTTTCCAATAACAGCCTCCAAACGCAAGGGAAAAAAACCCACAGAGGAGGTATTCACTGCTGAATGCCTGGTTAAAAGAACCTCTATGTACCAAAAAGTGTTTGCTCATCACATGGTTTTACAGGAATTTCCCCGGAATGACAAAACATTTTGCCTCTGTGATCTTCAAAAGAGATTTTTTTTCCCTCAGAAGATGTATAAATGTCAAAGGAACAAAGAGGTCAAAGTTGATTAAAAAAAAAAAAAATGCTGGCAGGAACAGGAAAGATTTCTCCTCGGCAATTTTAGTCAGTGAGGTTAATAGAGCCTTTTAAAATGTGAGCATAAGGTAACTTTAACCCACATCCGTCACACCGAGACTCATTGTGCATGGATAGGCCTTTTGTTTGGTTAAGAGGTTATCAGGGGCCAAGCTAAGCTGCTGTACGTTGAATTAGTGCTTTCCTTTAAGCCTCTCTGTATGTGCATTAGCAGGGGTTGGACCATGTGTGTGTTAAATATTTGGTCATAAAATGGCAACCTGTAAGACTTGAATGTGTAAAGACTGAGTTAAAGAGTACAACTTTGATATAAGTCTGTCATCTGTTGTTTTTTAAAAGCTCTCAGTCAAATTTTAGTCAATAAGAAAAAATGAACCAAAAAAAAAATTAATGTCCATATAAAGCAACACTTAAACAAAGAAAATGATTTTGTGGAATCTCTAGACATGTTAAATGTAATGTTTGTTGTAAATGTAAATGTAGATGTAGATGTAAACATCACTGTCAGTGGCTACAAACCTATTAAATGGTATTTTTATTAATATTTATTAACATTTATCAACATGTGGCAAATTACGTGCATTTGTCATGCGTTAACTGATCACAGCCTGAAAACTTGTGACCTAAAGTAAATTTGTAAAAGTGTGGCAAACTAAACAAGATTGGACCAATCACATTTTGGAGAGGAAGTTCAAACGTTTTAAAATGGATCATTTCTTGATCTTGCTGATCGAGAAATGTTGACATAAAAGTCAAGTTTGTTTGTATGTTGTCATTTGAAAATGCTGCTTTTTGTGGAACACTGATTTTCAATGAATAGGTACAGAGTTTGTGAAAAGTTTGGCCTTCATTTAATCGTTTAAATTCATTTAATCTTCATTTCAATTCAGTTTAATCTATGAATCCTGTAAGCAAAAACTCAAAAAAACATGACGCTCTTAATGCCTCTGGGGCTTCGACACATGTGGAATAAATTAACAGGATTTGGGCACAGAAGGTACAATAAAAAAGTTCAACAGAACTAGATTGCTAATAATAATTGCAGTCATTTCTATTAGCAAAATAGTACGGTATTATCAGTTTGTCATAATAAAGCTGAGCACAGCGATAAGTGCAGTGTGAATGAAGGTGTTTGCACCATTGACCTTCACATGTTTTTGTCGCCTGCAGCAGCGTTGGTGTGTGAGGTGAAAACAGGAATGTCCATGTTTGCAAATGTGTTTGTGTGTGTGTGTGTGAGGAAAGACCAGCGTGTGCATATGTGTTGTAGAAGTCACTGTGCGTTGAAATACGTGTGTGCTTTGTACGAAGCAGAGTGTGCACGTGCCCTTGTGCACAGGTACATATCTCTGGGAGTTAGTGAGTGTGTTTATGTGTGTGTGTGTTCTTTGCTCTTTGAACTGCAGGTCAGGAATGCAGCTGCTCTCAGCATGAAGTCGACTGTGGTGGAGTCTGTGCATTCTCAACACAGTCAGGAGTCCAGAGCCATCACAGTGAAACCTTCACTACAGTCACCTGAACACAGCACACACACACACACACACACACACACACACACTGACATTATAACCCAAACATTCCCTTCAAATCTGTCCTTCACTTTATTTAAAATTTAAAAAATATATTCTGTTCTGTGCTCCAGTGATTAATTGGCACCACAGTACATGACACTAAGCTCGTTATTCAAACACTGCTGCACATTTGCATCAAATAAACATAATCTAGATGTCACTGGAATATTTCCCTAAGTGTCAACTTGATGTATCTGTTCTTCAGTGTACTGGCACTGACAGTATCAAGGACTTACTATGAAATTTATCATCAAACTGTTAAACTATCAGCTGATGATCACACTTCCATGTGGTATTGAGGTGATGATCTTTTGTAACTACTGATAATGGCTGGATGTACTCCAGGTTTGCACTAATGGATGTTGTTTGATGTGAGTTATGGCCGTGTGGGTGGTTTTGCATATGTTTTACATATTTTATTTTTGTTCTATGTTTTATGTTTTGTTTTTTTTTAGGTTTGTGTTAAGGTCTCTGTTTCTTCTGGCTGAAAGACAATTTCCCACTGGGGACAATGAAGTTAAAGTTGAAGAAGCAGAGGTGACTACAGGGGAGAAAGGGGGACTCAGTATACAGGGACCTCACGTGAGGAGGGCCCACAAAGATACTGGAAATAACATCCATGGATGAAAGTTGTGCTACGCCCTTGTGAAAGGGCTGAAGTCGTGTAAAGGCTTCTGAAGACATGGAAACCCTTCAGAATAAGATAGAAAATAAGATCACACACACAGACACACACACACACACACACAAGCATACTCTTTTAATATGTACAGTACATACAGGTTTAACCAGCTAAAGCCCTGTAGGCTTTATGAGCTGCTAATCAACTGTTCAGCAATAATTCACATTTCTGCTTCTATAATCTTTACATAGTATACAAAAATTATAATTCATTCTACCCTGCCAGAATAAACCTGCTGCAATGATTCACATCTTCCTGTTAAAAAAAAAATACAACCAGGATAACTGAGTAGAGTTCCACAGTCATTTCTGGGGGGTTTTGTACCTTCACTGTGACTCTAGTTTGAAACTATTACGGTAATTCTCTGCACTCAGTGGCAGTGTAGAAGTGTGTTAACTGCATTGGTTAAAGTGCAGAGGAATTTGAAAACTAGGGTTAAACTTTAACTCTGAGGAGTAACTCTGGGTGAACACGCAAGAGCACATGACTCCCTGCTCCTTCCTCATTAGCCCCACTGCCCTTTGGCCCAGAGGCCAGAGGAAAAATCATTGCCTCCCCCCCTCCCCCCCCCTCTCTCTCACTTCTCACAACACTCTCTCCATCCTCGGGCCTTTGACCTCGAGCGAATGACGGAGCAATTTAAAATACACAGGGCAGTGGAACCTGCCAAAGAAAAACATCTGCTGGGGTGACTCCAGAGCAACACACGGTGTCCAATCAATATTTGCACTCCTCCCCAACCAGGACCTGCTGGAGATGGTGGGAAACTTCCCATTTGGTGTTGCTTTGTTGTCATTCAAATGAGCTATCTTGTGTTCGCTGCGAACGAGGTATCAACCCATTGTTTGCAGAGGAGTCAATAGAACTGTTTACTGTAACAGCCACAGAGATTTTTTTCCCATGTGTCCCCTGCAAAGATAAGGTACATTATTGAATGTAACTGAGTGGGAGAAGAAGCCTTGGCTTTCCACAGCCTTCGTTCAACCACTTGAACTCTGATGGTAATTATATTCCTCTTCTTTTCCACTTTATGGAAATAGCACTTATGTTGTTTAAGTTCTGTCCTTGTGTTTTTTTTTTACCAGATGAAGATATCTCTCACAAGGAATTGTTCTTCACTTTTTTTGCTGAGAGTTAAATGAGAAGATTGACATCACTTCCATAATTATGCGCTAAAGCTAGAGCTAGAGCCAAGGGGCAATTAGCACAGCTTAGCATTAAGGCTGGACGCAGTGAGAAACAGCCTGGCTCTGTCCAAAGTTAAAACACACGTCTACAGCACCTCTGAAGCTCACTAATTAACATGTTGTATCTCATTTATTTAATCCGTACAAAAACTGTTCACCAAAGATATATTACGAACATCCATTTAAAACACGTTATACTTATTTTTTTCCGTGTCTGGTTATGTATAGAGGAAATTTGATGATGATGTTAATTAGTAAGCTTTACTGGAGCTGTCAGACAAATTTTTGAACTTTGGGCAACACCTGCCTTGCTCTTTCCCACTTTTTCCTGTCTGTATGCTAAGCTAACCTTGACATAACTTTAGCCAGGGGTACTTTGTCATGGCTCCGCCCCCTCTTTGGGAGATAGAAAAGTTTGTATACATTCATTTTGTGTTAAAAAACAAAACAAAACAAAACAAAACTTTGGTTTATATATAAGTGTGATGATTGTTTTTTGGTTGATACCTTGCCTGAGCATGAATGTTCGCAATACCTTAATAAATGATCAGTCAGTCATCACTCTCCTTCAGTCTTCCCCCATCCAACTGGATTAATGACCCACAACACCGCAGCCAGATATTAGTTATCATTAGGAAGGGCTGCAACTATAATTTTCATTATCGATTAATCTGTTGATCATTTTGTTGACTAATCGATTAGTTGCTTGGCCAAGAAAATGTTGATCATTGTTTCCCACAGCTCAATGTGACATCCTCAAATGTATGTAAATGTCATGCGTTTGTCCACCTGATGCATATAAGTTCAACATTCACTGTCCTATTAACTTTGTCTGACCTTCACAAACTCTTTACCTGTCTCTTTAGCTGCTATGTTCACTAGTTAGTGTCAAACTGTGTCTGTCTGGTGCTGGGCAGGAACTACAGTCAGAGATATAGCTGAGCTGAGAAAGATGAGAAAGAACTAAAACAATTCAGCTTTGGGATGTAAAACCTGAACAATGAGCTGAAAGAAGCTAAAACAAGCTGAAGGGAACTACAGAGCTGGTGTGGTAACTGTCTGCGGGTTTGTTACTTCACCTTTCACATCACCCATAGTCATTTAGCTCATTGTTATTACAAAAATAGAGCAGTCTTAATTTTTACCAGTGTTCTTGACTTACGGTACAGTAAGTAATAAATCATCACCAGGCGGCACATCCTTGTTTACTGTCTATTGTCATAGAAAGACTCCAGTTGCAAATACTGACCTCTGTCAGTTGTGATGCTATTGTTCCAACGTTTCACATAAAGTTTGGAATATTCAAATGATTTTTTATGGCTATGCCTCGAGAACACCAAGCAAAATATTTGAGGTCACTCGTGTGTAATTTATACAAATTTTCCTTGATTTGTATGGAACGCCATGATGGTTATAATTGCTTTTATGCTTTGTTTTCCTGTCATAGTGGAATGTCATAAACAAAACACTGAAACCCATGACCATCATGCTTTTCAGCACATTTATCATGACATATGGTATCTCTATGTCTCGACTTGATTTTAAACAAAACACAGAAGGCTCTGTGATTTTGGAGAAGCTGATGTGTATCAATAAGCATTACTTAAAAAACTATTTAGCTAAATGTTTGCTTCAGTGTAAAGTTATTACCATTGACAGGTCGTCAATATGCTGTCAACGGACAGCCCATTTGAAAGATGAACTCTGTCTTCTAACCATCCAAAAAGCCAAGACATTTTCAGACAGGGCATTAAACTAACGCTCTCTGCAGCCACAACACATTTGATCATGTTCCTAGTCACCAACTTCAATCTCTTGGAAATCTGTGCCCAATCTGTTGCTCCCTGATCGTGCCCTCTACTATTGGCCAGACTTTGCCTATAGGTCAACTAAGATGCTTAGGACAGGAAATTAACCTAATCAGCTCAGTGAAGACAATTCAGATGCTTTAACTGGATTAGGACAAGGCCACTCCCCTTGCCATCTTTCCCCTTTAAACACCTTATTGCTGTAATCTACCGACCGACGAGCTAACTGACCTCTTTAGCTCATCCACTGTTGTTGGTCTGGACACTGATCTGTCTTCAGACTCTTCAGACCTCCCAACAACAGGCTGGCTTTAACATGCAAAACACATCTATATGGGTGTTATGTTTCATACAGGTATGTATCAAGTTTAGCTCAGCAAACCAGTGTTTTTACATGTTTTAGTTCAGTTACTGCAACTCACATTAAGTCAATGCAATACTTTTCCATATTTATGTAGTTTTTCTTTTAAAAAGGTAAATGACAGAAGCACCTGTCTGTACCACAAATGACATCCTCACATCATCCAACACTTACAGCCTTTATGAGAATTTATTGCAGGACTGCATTCATTTTAGTAGTTTTAATATAGTTAATCTGTAACAGTGAACATCATGCCTACTTTCATCTTTGTCAGTTTTTGACATTTGTGTCATAATCTGCACTTGTAAATACACAACCATATGATACGAACACAATGTTGGCAACTGTAAAAAATCTAAAAATGGATTGCCTTTCTCAAGTAAGCGTCAAGTCTCTGCAAGTTTATTTTCATACTGAAGTGCGATCAGTGGAAAGGAAAATGGAAACCAGTGGTGACATGTAAAATGGAAAAAGATAAATTCATCTCGCTACCTGTGAAGTGTCCTGCAAAATCTATTTCAGGTTTGGCTGCTTTATTTTTATGTCACTGTACACAGTTTGAAAGTGTAGAAACGGTTTGAACACCCAGGGGCAGTGAGGGAAGGGGGCTCTGTGAGGGTTTCAGTGAAGCAAATCTGAGGATGCCTCTGACAACAGGTAGGCACCTGGTGCACCTGAAACTGGAGGATTATTGCACACAGAAGAGGGAAGCTGAAAGAAGCCAAAACAAAATCACTTATCTAGTTTTGTTGCCCATATAGTTGGAATAAAATATTTTTACCTCTTCTCATGAAATGATTGTGACAATGTGATTTATTCTTGATAGATAAAGTCTTCTCACTTTATTGATCGATCTCTTACAAACATATCACAGTGAAAATTAAACCACAATTAACCTGATGTGTATGGGTTTATGTGTTTATGGGCATTATTATCATCTCTATATTTTCATCTCTTAATCTTTTATTTTCATGTATTGTTACATTTTATGTTTTTACTTTTCTGGAACTTAACCTGTGTGGTCCGCTGCTCTGTAAAGCACTTAAAATAAACAATAACAATACATTTTAAAAAACCCTCTAATTATTATTATTATTTTAACATCTATATTTTGTTAAATAACTTCTTTCTCACATCGTGGTATAAAGAACAAAATAAACAAAGCCTTTCGATGTCATCCAGTAAGCTACAGTAAATGTGCTAAGTGTAAATCTTTCAATATTTCACTACAAAATAAAATATCTTATAGTTTGACTTGATCCAAGAATCCAGGATGAATTTCGGTCAACTTTCTCAACCTATAGACAAGCAGCTGAAATGCTTTAGGATCTTTACCATGAAAATCCCCATAATTGGAGTCAGTTTCACCTCCAACAAGGCTTCACTCTTTATCTGGAGGTTGTGAAGGTGAGAAAGCCTGTTTGTCTGAGCTGTTTGCTGTCATTATCTGAGTGGGTGAGAGCACAAAGTGGATGTGATCGTCCGTTTGATTGAGGTCAAATCTCTTTCATGCTTCTCCTTGCCAATTGTACCCGATCCTTCTGACCTCTCCATGGGCAGGCTGGTGTCCGAAAGCTCAGGAGAGAGGTGTCAGGTCAGCGTGGCAACGTCCCAGAGCACGGGGCAGAGAATAGAGAGATATAGAGAGGAGGAGGAGATGAGAGGGGATATGGAGTGGTTGTGACAGGTGAGCTAATGGCTTTGAGAAAGAAAGAGGGCAGGGATGAAGGCGCTGGCTGTGATCTCTTTATGCAGCTTACAGAGGGACAACTTATTAAAATGAGGAACGGATGCAGAGAGTAAATGAGTTGACCTAAAACCCCTAGGTCACTGCCCCCCCACTTGTGGTTGTGTGTGTGTGATTGCGTCCACCCCCACCCTGATTGACAGCCTCTGTCGTTGTCTAATAATGGTTTGAGTATTTTTCCCAGGCACTGAAACACTCCCCTATCCACAGGCTCGGATGCTGGCTGTTACATGTGGGGGATGAATTGTGTCCAGAAATGCAGAGCTTAAATGTTACCAGATGACAATGTTACAGCCTCTATACATCTAAAAGAAATGACTGTTTAAATACCAAACTCTGTCTGTTCTCATGTGCCTTGTTTGACTTTCTTATCTCACTTCTTCATTAGTGCACTTTTACTTCATCACACACTGACAATCATTTTATCAAGACCAGGATTAGATTAGATCTTTTATGTTGTATCAAGGTTAAAACAAGGTTAATTCAACGTAGGCATTTTGGAGTGTTTGAAATGTCTGAACAGTGAGTTCAATGAGTTCCAGTGGGGCAATGTTACTATGCTGTACAATTTTAGGTATTTTCATTTGATACTTAATACTTACTCTTACTTTACTCTGAAATACATTTCAGAGTAAAATATGTACTAGTCTTTTTACAAATTAAGATTCTACATGGCTGTTGTGGTTATTAGGTTACTTTTTGATTTATATTTTACAGTTTGCAGGAGTGACCCTCATGGTAATTTTATTTTTTTTTTCTTAATTTATTCTTTTATCGTGAGTTGGTTAGGAGCACTTTTGTTTTATTTGTTTGCTTTTTCTGTGTTTGTGGTAACAATAATACATAATATACAGTATATATAGCCAAAAGAAGGCAGGTCATGTGCCAAAACCATATATATATGTATTTCTTTTGCTTGTCGTGGAGCATTTTTACAGTGTGGTGCTCATAATGATGCAGTCTCGCTGTTAAAATCATGAGAATGAAAAGAAATCATACCTGATGACAGGCCTGATGCTGAAATACTGAGAGAGATGAGTTGCTAAGAACAAGTGCTCAAGTACTGTACTTAAGTACAATTTTGAGGCACCTGTACTTGCATTTTACAATTTCTATACAATGCTACTTCTACTCTGTCACATTTCAGAACAAGAATTGTACCTTTTACTACATCTGTTAATCACCTGTAGTTACTAGTAAACTACTTATCAATGTATAAAGTCATTAAAACAGTAAAATGTTATTTATATGTATTACACATTCATAATGATATAAGTACATTTTAGTGGTAATATTTTGAATTCAGGACTTTGCAGTAGTATATGCAGTATTTTTATATTTTTGTATTTGTTTGTTTTTGTACTTTTATATATCTGAAGTATCAGAATCTTCCATCATTGTATAAATGCACATATTTGAGCCATGCATAATATAAAGATTGTTTTCTTTTCATGGGACATTTTGGCATAATGTGGCCTCTTTGATACAAGAGTCACCCAGAGGTTACAACAGTCATGTTGTGTAAAAACCTTTGATGAACTCAGAAGCTTAACATAGATCTTAGAGAGAGCGAACACAAAATGGAAAGATAATTGTATCAGCCGCTCTAATGGCAGCTATTACAACAATAGTGATGGTGACCTGGAGGTACAGGGGGAGCGGCGAGGACAGGCCCTTTGCGCTGACCTCTGCTCGGGAAAGGGCAAGCTCAGGCAAGAGTCAGGGCGTCAGGGGCTCACCACATCGTCTGGCACTCTGAACTCTCCATTCACAGGCAACACAACAGCCAGGCATCACTGTGACCCTGTGGGTGTGACACTCAACCTTTGCCTTAACCTCCTGACCGCTGGTCACAGCTGCAGCTGACTGGCTCGGGTAGGTCAGGGCACAGGGTCGGCTGGAGGGGGGAGAAAGGATGGAGATGATTGAGAGATGAGTGAGGAGAGAAGATTGAGGGAGAGGAAAGGGAGGTGCGAGTGAGAGATAAAGACTGGAGGATGAGTATGACGAAAGGTAAGAGTGCGCTGGGTTTTTAAAGAGCTGCTACACCCATATTACAATAAAAACATATCTTCTCAGTTACCTTCAGTTATTTCTGTCTGTACAGATAGTTATGGTTATACAGATTTAGAGATATCCATCCCTGATACCAATACATGGGATAAAAGGAATTTTATAAAGGATAGAGCATTATTCTATATTTCTCCAAAGATATGACCAAACCCAGAAATGTCTTAATGCTTTCTTTCAAATGTTTAAATCTGAAAACATGTGACAGAGGCACCAATACAACATAATATACAAAGAATTATCAAGGTGAACTTGGATATACTTTACATATTTCCAATTATTACATATTTAAATAATTAATAATACAGCATTTTACTTTATGCTGTTTCATGCAAATAGTTCTTTTTAACTTTGAAAAAATCTCAAGATGTGGAGTTACAAAGTAGTGATCTCACCAGACATCTGTAGCCCGCCCCACGCCTCATCTCTACTTGAGGCAAGCAGCTCAAGGATGCATCAGTCACTATGAGCATAACTCACCATAATCTCAGAACAAGCTGCTGATGGTCAAGCTGCATTGTGGGTAATGTAGGCGGCAGGTTTTGACAAGAAAGAAGAAAGCATGGAATGATAGTGAGACGATATCTCTGGTTCTGCTGCATCAATCTTTTACAATTGATGCTCCATTGTGAGTCGTGATCAATCGTTAAAGAACTTTTTTAACCCATTGTTTTATTCCTAGAGGGTCAGCTTTTTAATTTCTTGTTATACTGTTTCATCATCATAGCACAGTTGTTTGGAATATTTTTTTGCAAATTGTCCCAGAAAGTGACATGAGTATGGTTTACCTCCAGGTTGCTGCAGAGCCTTCAACATGTTTATTGGCTGGTTGACTGTCACATTAATACTCACTGACTTCCTTATCCTGCTTGTGGTTCTCAGCCCCAAGTCCATTCATTCTTACTGAAGTCATGAATCTTTAAACACAGGTCATAAATATATAGTTTCATTTTGTCTTAAAGTAAGTCACCAAATCAGCTGAGTGCTGTTCTAGCACTCAAATAAAAGCAGCTTTTGTGCATGATTGTTTAAGAGAAGTGAAAATAAAGAAAGTCAGAGGGAGCGAGATGAAACTGACTATGAAAGTGCTAAGAAGACAAATGGGCTGGCCGTACATTTTGTGTGCACATCATGTGTGCCATTGTCCTGGCACCCATCCCCCCTTCTCTGAGCTTTGTCACGACAGCACGGCTGGCTTCATAAAGTTGGCTTGTACGGGAAAAAGGACATGTGCGCTCTCGAGGTCAGTCCCGAGGTCCTCGGTGGGGTCAGTCCTTGAGTCAGCCTAACACATTCATGACTGCATGGCAGCTGTTTCTCTGAAATGAGGCATGTGTCTTGTGACGTGTGACTCCTGTTAGACAAGTTAAGCTTTGGAATCCTGTTCAACTTATTAGTAACTCTCACAAGGGTTGAAAAGGCACAACTGACAGTGCTTTCCATGTTCTAGTGCCCTACATACTCTATATTTACCTCTGACGAGTCAATGAATGCCTGAACGGACTGCGGTATGTCATTGATGGGTTGACAGATACATAGATGGGTGGACAGACATATCTCTTTACAAGGACAGAAAATATAACTTTATTATAACTTCACTAACATATCTACAGCCACACTAACAGCTCTGTGAGGCTGTACTTGCAACGTTAACATGTTCACCATCTTAATTTAGTATATTAGCATGTTAAGACTTGCTAATTAGCACTAAATGCAGAGTACAGCTGAGGCTGATGGGAAGGTCATTTGATAAACCAAAGGACCCGACGAGATAGATGAAGAGTCTGGGGATCATCAAACCCATTAGGATTCATCCTCTGGATATCTGTACTAAATTTCACAGCAATCCATCCAATAAGTGTTGAGATAATTCAGTTGCGATGGTGGACCGCTGCCATCCATGTAACTAAGCAGCTAGCATAGCTGAAAAAAATGTAGTTCTGCAGTGACAAGGCTTTTATCTGAATGGTACAATCATTTTAAATTATAAAAATACACTTAAATTCAGCAGGACTTCACATTGTTGATGAATTTTTGGTGTCAATGAAAAATCACAGGATCAGAGAACAGTCTCTTCCCTCCTCCACTCCAAGGCCTCTCCTGCAGCTTTCGGCGCTCCACTCTGGTGTTGGTGACTCTCCGTCATGGCTGCCACTTTCTGCTCCAGCCTCCACACCTGCTCGCGGTACTTCCTGCGAATCTGCCGGTACGAACTCAAGGCTTTACTGGAAGAGAAGAAACAACATACAATTCACTACACTCACACTGAAAACAATGACACTGCAGAACTACTGCTTTTTAGCTTTGGTTGTAGATTAAAAATGTTGCTGATGAACAAAAACATGCTGTCTAATAATCACCTTTCTTGCAATATTTACCTGTGAGCTTGTGTGAGACGAGCAATCTGCTCTCCATTGTCCCTCCTGTGGGAGGTGTTGTCTGAAAGAGCTGTGTTCATTGAGTCCTGGACTAAAGCCAATCTCTTCTTCAGGGCTTGCTCCCTAAAAACAAAAGTAAAATCAGAGTGGTGGAGGAAGTATTCAGATCCTTTACTTGATAAAATACTAGACAAGATCTGAATCACGAGGCGGATACACAAATAACTTTTGTTAACATCGCGAGCTAGGTCATTTGTAATACTGGTGTCCATGGCAAAATAAGCAGAATTTGTCACAAACCCTTTTTAATTAAAGTGAATGGTGTGCTATAGGCTTGGCGGAGGTCCCACTCTCCGAGTAACTTAAGCTGTCAAACAATTGTAGTGGGGAAAAAAGTCCCTCTGAATTGTAACGGAGTAGAAGAAAAGGCATAAAAAGAGATTCAGATTTGTGCTTAAAGCTCCAGTGTGAAGGATTTATTGGCATCTAGCAGTGAGGATTGTAACCACCTGAATACTGCTGGTCTCTTCCTTCACTTCAAAGCATGCAGGAGAAATGAGAAATGTGAAAGGACCTATCTAAAGCCAGTGTTTAGTTTGGCTGTTCTGGGCTAAACTGTAGAAACTATATACTATAATCTATATTTATATCGTCTGTAGATATAAAAGGCTCATTCTAAGGTAACAAAAACAAAGCAATTATTACTTTCAGGCTAATGAAAACATACCAATGAATTTCATATTTCTGCCAATAGAGCCCTCTAAATGTTACACACTGGAGTTTGATTACAGTACTTGAGTAAATGTACTTCGTCCCATTCCACCACTTATGAAGCAGAAGGCAGAACATCATGTCAGTCTGTTCATTACGCTGAAGGCACTGAAGATGTTTCCTCTCAGAAATCATATAAAATCTATGTAAAGAGTCATAAATGTGTTTATGATGTGTCCTTGACATTATAGCGAATGTGGAGTGTGAACAGCTGCGCTTTATTTAGAAGTATTCACTACATGAGGTCAAAGGAGACAAAGGATGCTCTCTGAAGCACCTGATGGAAAGAACTCACAGCCCTTTATATCTAAAGTCTGCATTTCTGCTGATAGTGTTCCTAGCAACCGATAAAACCAGGCAACAGACGTTGGACTGATTTATTTGCTACAATGACTGCATTCATCAGATACCTTTTTATATCTCTTAATATTCAGATTTCTATATTCATTAATTTACCCAATTTCCTTGTTAAGATACTTTAAAGGCTAATATTTAAAAATATACTGTATATAAGACATTTAATAGGTGCTTTTATTGAGAGAACAAATTTGTTTTCACGAATGTGCTAGACAAAACCAGCCACTCACTTTTGCAGTTAGTGCCATGTTTTAAACATCAGACTATGGTACAGCACGCGGCAAAATGACGATGTCTTACCTCTGCAGGACAGCCTGCAGCTCCTTCAGAATGGGTCTGGTTCGAGGATCAGCGGTGTCTCCATCACCACCCAGTTTAGCTGCCTTTTCATAGAGCCTCTGCACACATAACATTCAATTAGGATTATCTGTTATCAGATCTGTATAGATATAGATAACCACAGTTACCTAAAGCAGTAGTTCCTACTTGCTTGTGACCATCTAAAGTGAAGCAATGTTGCTCACTATCCTTTGTTGTAGTTTTGTGTACACTTAAACCAAAAAATGTTTTTCACTCTCACAAAGTATTCCATTTGAATGCGTTCTAGAGGCCTGAATGGGTAAAATGATCCAATATATCACAAGAAATAATCAAAGGGGAGAGAGAAAAGTTTTTAAAAAATCAACTTTTGCAGAGGTGATTTCCCATCCTGTTAATCATCATGCAACCCCTCAGAGTGATCAGTCTTTGTGACGCGGCCAGTAGGGTGTCACTGATCTGAATGTTTGGAGAGGCCAAGCACAATAACATTTATTATGCTGCAATCAGAGGCCAAAGCGATTTTGAAATAGTCAACAGGATAAAGTCTGTAAGTCAGAAAATATCTCCTGTTCTTAAACCAACCATTTTAAAAATAAATATTGAGGAAGAAAAGTGTCTGCAGTAATAGCTAATGTGTTATCCTAAAGTAGCTCTTTCTCATTTGACAGTGACAGAGGTGTATGGTGTATGAATCTGTGCTGCGGCGACAGGACAGCCCAGCAGAAGACCTTGTAGAACCAAAATATCCTTCTTGGCCTGGAGGGATTCTGCTTTGGTGGATGTATGATTTCCCATGTGGGACACCCAGATTTGAATCGGGTCTGCCACTATAGACCAAAGTCCTGCTCCCTCTTGCTCATTTCACCTTGACTTGGTATTATTTGAAAATTTAAAAAAAAAGCCTCTGTTGCTGCTAAATTAATTTGTGCTACCTGTTGTTCAGCCTTGCGATCCTCAAGCTCCTCTCTGATGCTTTCTGGAACGAACGCTCCAGCTGCTTCCTGAGCTTTCTGAGCCATTAAACTCCACTCCAGACACCTCAGTTCCTTCTCCTTGAGGCGGATTAGAGCTCGCAGATCAGACATTTCCTCCTGAACACAAAGAGTTAAACTCATCATAGTATATCAAAAGCTGAATACAGATACAGTATAAGTAAAGCTGTGGTGGAAGATATTTCATCTCAATAATCAGAATTTATCTTTACTTTTGAGGCTGTTATGGGAGGTTAAAGGTTAAAATTCTTTACATCCTCAGGTTTTTAATAATACATATGAATATTTCTGTTTTGTTTTATTAGTTTTGTTTGTTTGTGGTGCTGTATGATTTTAGATTTGAAGCTGTGTACAAAATCACTATCTCATTCACATATTCATTTGGCTCTTTAAACTATATAATAATGCCAAGATTTTGCCTCAAAATATTTCTTTGCGTGGAAGGTTTTTTTTTTCAGTTGTTTTTACCATCTTGATGTAGACAAGACACACAGCTCCTACCCTGACAGAGATGAGTTCATAGAAGAGAGACGTTTTCTCTTTCTTGGTATCAGGAGGTTTGGCGTTGTCTTTAGTCACATGTCCCCCTCTTGATCCCGCTGGGTGACCAGTTTCGGGGCTCATTTTGCCCTCAACTCCTGGGCTTGGCTTAGGTAGGCAAATGGCTGCCCGTTCCATCTTCAGGCGCTCAATTTGCTGACGGAGAAAAGCCTCTCGCTCTACACACTCAGGTGTCCTGTGGGGTTACAGGTAATGAGAGACCTGCCAAAAACTTTTGAAACATTTAGTCAGTACCATGTTTTTGTCATTTCTATTTGTAATTTCAGTCTGATCTACAGTCATCCTTTCTGCCCATTCCTATTACTGTGCCTGAACGTACAAAGAGGATTTAAAATGTCACCTGTGCCCTGTGTAACTCTGAGTTTCCATCTCCTCTGTGACCCCTGCTGTTGAGAAGGAGGTGGACAGCTCCTCAGTTTCCATTTTCCTGAGCTGAGCTGATGAACTGTCGGGCTGCTGCCTTTCACCAGCTTCCTCTGAAGAGAGGAGAAACTGTGAGCCTGACAGTGTATTTGTGTGTGTGTGTGGATGACACAAATACCTACTGTATGTGTAAGTGAATACGGGCACTGAGTTGTAAACAGTGTTAAAACATGGTATTCAAACACCTGCTGAGTCTGTGTGCAGAGGAATGCTTTGTTGCTTCTTGGCGTCATGAAGAGACAGCAGCTCGCTGTAGGCCTCCTCACACTCCTCACTGTCAATCACAGCCACAAAGACAAAATTCAACCTCACTAGATGAGAAGAACCTAAATTAATACTGTTAGATTGCTGACGTGTGCAAATTCATTATTTTGACTAACGTCAAAGAATGTTACTGACAAATGATATGCGTGCAGACAGGCCTTTGTACTTGTGTGTCAGGTGTGTTTTATGTGTGTACCAGTATCTGAGAGCCATCTGCAGGGCAGAGCAGTCAGACTCAAGTCTGTTTAGTGTAATAGTGATCTGTTCTGACTCTGCCTTCTTTCGCTCCAGAGCTGCAGTCAGTCGTTCATTTCTGGCCTTCAGCCTCTCAATGTACCTGAGATAATGAAGGAGAGGATGAGGAGAGTTAAGAGCAAACACTGGATGGAACACATTTGTTTTATAAATTGTTATAATTATACAAATAATAAAGCTTATTTGGAGGAAAAAAGCAATTTTACTGCACTAGTCAAGATTTCGAGCTAAACATTCAATGTAGCAACGCCAACTTGTCTTTAATAGGTAGTTTGTTTACCTGATCTTCTAAGCTCACAGTAGCTACAATTTTAACAATCAGAGATCACAGTTCACTTTTGCATTCATTCATGACATGAATTTTGGAAAGGCGAACTAGCTAAGTCAAGCTAAAATAAGTTAAGGTAAGCTAAACTAATCTTATCTAAGCTAAGCTAAGTTAAACTAAGATAAGATAAGATGAGATGAGATAAAATAATTTACAATCCTGTTCACATGGTCATCACTGTCTTGTCTGTGCCTTTATATTGGTATAAATGGAATAAAATCAGTCAATATTCCCAAGTTAATCACGTAAGGAAAATTATCTTTGCACACTGGTATGCAACCAGAAGAAGTGATGAATGGGTAACAAAGAAACACATTATTTTTTCCTTTTTTACAAGATGCACCTAAACTAAACCAAAATATATTTATTCATTCAGACTCACCTGTTCAGTCGTTCAGTCTCAGACTCAAGGCCGATGGGGCTTTGACAAGGACTGCATGAGTTCACAGAGCCCAGTGGAGAACCATCCCCACCCACAGACAGAGGTGTAACAGCTCTGGCTGTTCTTCTGTGGAGTAAAGGTGAACCAGGAAAGGGAGGAGAGGCCCACTCTGGACTGAGAGCCCCAGAAGGGGGCCCGTAGGAAGGCGAGCGACTACCTGACCTCCAGGCTTTATGAAGACTAACCAGCTGAAAGACAACAGAAGGGGTGATACATTTAGTCCTGCTGAACTTGTGTTGAATTATCTAATTCGTATAATATTTAGTCTTTTAAATAGAATATTAAGAAATTGGGGACAGAGTTTTAGAATATTGGTAGTATTTTAAACATCACTATGACTATATAACTATAAGTTCCATAAATTGTTGCCACCAAGAAATTTTACTCAAACATCTTAGACTGATTCATGTTTTTGGCATTTTTATATTTCACCATACTTCTGTCATGAACAGAAGTGAGAACATAAAACGTCCTACCTTGTTCTTCTCCTCTTCCATCTGGCTGGTAGTGCTTTGTGCTTTCTCCTGCTCCTCCTGGTGGCTCTGCAAGATACTTCGAAGAGCAGGGTCACGCTTCTCCAGATTCAAGATGTTGTCCTGATACTGGTCCTTTGACAGGCCTGATGGGCATGAAATCCCAAACTCTCTTTCCATGTCCTCCAATATCTGGAACCAGTGAGCCAAAATTACTAACATGATTTACGGGAGTCTAAAGATAATCTGAACAATGACATATTTTTGTCCTAAATTGATCCATTAAAACTCAGGCAGACACAGCAATGGTTGAATTTATAGTATTTTAACCAAATTATTAAACCTGATTATTCCATAGATTACGTTGATTTTGTGAAATTTGTCAGTAAATTAGTTTCAGTGAGGATTTGCAGCTGCCATTTTTTCCAAAAATTCACAGATATAAAATAATCATGAGAGTTTGTTACAGTTTTAATACCTGAGTGGCTTTAACCCAGCTCTCCTGGGCGGCCCTCAGATGCTCTTGGTGCTTGTCCTGGTCAGAAGCTGTGATGGGGGCAGCCCAGGACCTTTTACTGCTGATGGAGTCCTCCACTGATGATAAAACCTCCTGCAGTTTAGTCCAGACTACACCGCCTCCCCCTAGTGGAAAACAGCAGAGGTGCAAATAATCATATTGGATGAGGGAAAGGGCAGTTTTATCTTCTACCAGAATAGAATGTCTCCAGTCTATGGAAAAACATGGATATTGTTTGCCTTATCCAAGATAGCTTGCTAACTTTTACAGACGATGCAGACTTCATATAGTACAGGTGCACAGCATCCAAAAGATGTATTGTGCTGAATAAGGGCAGTTTTGCTCAACCTCGGCCAGTCGGTGGAGGCTTAGATGTGACAGCAGAGGAGGTGTTCCTCTCTGGGCTGCTTCTGGCCAGCCTGTGGGACAGGAGATCTGGAACCAGAGGCCTGGATGGTCTTGGTGGTCTCAGGTCACCTGGTTCACTGCAGAATACCAGCAGCATTAACATTTTTGCTAGTAAATACCAATGTATTTATTTCAAGACCAACATGTCATTTATTAGTGTAAAATATATAAGAACAAACAAAAATATGATCCATTATATGGCTCATATACCTTGGTGCCTTTAATGACCCCATCTTCTTGTTTAGTTCAGCAATGATGCTGAGCAGCGTGCCCACTTCAGCCTCACACTGAGCCAGTTCTGCTGGTGTAGGCTCAAGGTTTGCAGCAAGGTCAGAGCCTTCAGGGTCATAGGTCATAGGGTCGAATGGTGTCATCACCTCTCTGTCACACCCCGACCCAGCATCCAGGCTGTCACATCTGACCAGGCTGGAATCCTGCAGAGACGTGAAGAAGAAAATGACTAGGTGGACCTAATCCGAGTCATTATTTAAGCTTTTTACTGTCAGAATTAAAATACTTCTACTCAAATATATGTGAATGTACCAAGATAATACAAATAATATATCTGTGAATAATCATCATTCAGTGAAGAGTACTTTGTAAAATAATTCCTCAGTACATATCCACATTAAAAATCTGTTATGCTCTTGAACTAGACATTGTTGCTGCACTATTTAGCGGCTATTGTTTTAAGCAGCGGAAAAGGAGGAAACTAAAACATCCTGAGATCCAACTTCCTGCCTAGCAAATATTTGTGGACCAAACTATCTTTTGTTGTGGACAAAGAATGTCGGAGAAATGCCTAAAACATGAAATTAGAGCAAAGTGTCTCTCTCTTCCAACATGATACAATTTGCAACGCCTATCTTTTGATTATGTGAATTTTCTAACATATATTGTTAAGGCGATAGCTGGTGACATACTTTAAATTCTTTATCCAGCCAGTAATACAGCCACTATACCCACCTATTCCTATTCTGAGTCACAGAAAGGCTGTTGAAGCATGTAGCTTGTATAGATTATCAGACAAACTCTTAATTATTTCAGCTTCTGGTAATTTATAGGCTCAGATTCAGTATTTAAATATGTGAAGGATACCATACATATAATGTATACATCAAGATAAACAGGTAAACATATAATGCTCTAAGTCATGCAACACTGTATGATAAGCGACATATTTTCAACTTACCTCCATAGTTCTTGATCCTGACATCTGCAGCAGTGACTTAGTTCCTGTTGTGGCTGTTCACTGCCTACAATTAAACATCTGATAAAATGAGAGAATGTTTTCTTCAGTTCCGTTATTTTGTGTTGTTGTATTTTCCGATACTTAGTTAGGCACTTCTGCTGTCTGCTCTCTCCATGTCTGCCAAACAGTGTTTAGTGTGATGAATGAAGTAAGTGGAAAACACTTAGAAAGTCATCCCCACCCATTCCCCCGTCACTTTCCTGTTTTGTCCACAGTTAGCTTCTAGTAGGCTATGTGTAAACTCTGGATACAGATTGTAGCTGCTCTGTGTGTACTATGATGTAATAACAAAAAAATGCATGAAGTTACAGTCAGTTTGGACCATGACATTAATAGACATTAGAGGGTGATCTGTTTACTGCAAAGAAGATTTCTGCCCTATTAATTTAGCTTGACTGTATTAAATCAAGGATGTGGATGTGTTTTTAATCTGGTGCTACACAACACATTTTCCATCCTGGTGAGAGTCTCTGTGCATTACCTCCTAAATATGCGCAAATGAATCACTTCAACAGGAGTGGTTCACAAAATAGATTCAAATTCACGAAGAATTTTATGTATTTTTATTTTTTACTCATTTTGTTACTGACACTGCGTACGCTTTTGCATATAGAATAACTACTACTGCCAAATTTCATCAGCACAGCGAGAAAAAGAGGCAGAAAAACATTAAACTTCATTACCCATAATGCCATGACACTTCGCGGTTCCGGGTTAGATCATTTCCGGTAAGGAAGTTGTCTGGTCAAAACAAATGTTAGCTCGTCGTTGAAATATTTCACAACTCTCAATGAGTTTCACTTTATTTGGATAATAGAAGTGTGGCAGTTTTTTATCACGTAAGTCTACTCGCACATTTTAACATTAAACATTTCATACGTGTTGAGTCTTTGCTCTAATTCTTCTTAAAGCTAAAGCTAACAGCTCACATTGCTACTGCGCTGTCATCATTAAACATCACCTGGCTCTCTCAGCCTCTTTAGTCAAGTCACTGTCTGGACGCATTGATTCATGCATTTTTAACTACAATAGCCACCCTGGAAAGCTGAAACGCATCTGTTTTTGTTATTCCAGTTAGCTATACACGGTATATCCGGTCAATATCGCAGCCTGGTTGTGTACTTTTGTGTATTGTTTACCTGTCTGAAAGTAAAAATACGATTTAAAAGGTCTAGTGTGTCAGATTTACGTGTATTTATTAGTAGGATATGCAGAAATTGAGTATTTATTCATATGTATGTGTTTTCATTAGTGTATAATCGCATGAAAACAAGAGTCACTATATTTTTGTTACCTCACAATGAAGCTTTTATATCTACAGAGGGAGCGGGTCCTCTTACACAGAGTCCGCCATGTTGTGCCTCCATGTTTATATGGTAGCCTGGAATGGACAAACACTTTCACGCTGTTTTGAAACCACCATAGATTTTCCTACAGCCTTGGAAGAGGAGGGTGGTGAGGCCAGAGTTATTCAGTTGGTTGCAATCTGCAATTTAACCACTATATGCTTTTTAGATTTACGAGTTTAGACTATTTTTGAGAGGCAGGTAGAAAGACAACTTGGTGAATTTGAATTTTATTTACATTTTAATATCAGTAAACCACAGGTAAATATAGAGGAAAGTTTGGCTAAAAACTAACTAAACTAACTAACTCCATTTCCTTAGTAACCTGTGTATCCATGGAGACACCAGAGCCGGGCCCAGCAGATGGAGAGGAGCGTCTGGTGGACCTGCGACCTCGGACACGTTCCAATCCCGAAGGTGCTGAGGACCGTCGCAGCAGCACGGGTAGCCTCGGAGGAAACAGTAACCCCAACATAACTCAGCCCGCTGTGGGAAGTCGTGTTGAGGGAGAGGGTGAGGCTTCAACCAGCGACAGTCCTCCGAGCTCCACCACCACAACTGTCTCAGTATCTGCAGCTCAGACTGTAGCCCCTGCTGCTGTAGTAACAGCAGTGGCTGCAGCCAGTGCCACAGTGCCACTATCCACTGCTGCTGTTGCAGCCAAAGAGAGGCCAAAGTCCACACAACAGCAGCCCACATTGACAGCTTCTGTGCCTCCACCAGCAGAGTACCAGCTCAGAGTTCCCCGTGTCAACTGTCCAGAGAAAGTGGTAGGTCCACATTACGGCTCACTTTATGTTTCACATGAAATAAAGACTTATATTTACCTAAAGATTTTTACTATCTGGTGTTGTGTTCCTTATGGCAGATCATCTGCTTAGACCTTTCTGAAGAGATGTCTTTGCCAAAGTTGGAGTCTTTTAATGGGTAAGCTACAGTAAAGTCAACCTTTATTACCCAGTGCTGGTTTCATTTCATTTGTCATCGTTGCCTAATTTGGCTGTCTCTCCATTCAGGTCTAAAACAAACGCCCTGAACATATGCCAGAAGATGATTGAGATGTTTGTCAGAACTAAACACAAGATAGACAAACGCCATGAGTTTGCCCTGGTAGTAGTCAATGATGATGCTCTGTGGGTGAGTACAAGGATGTTTTAATGTGCTCTAAGTGTTAGGTACAGTTCCTATACATTATATCTAGGCAACATCTATTTTTCTAGAATATTGTTCTTGTTCCTCTTCTCATGTAAATATGTATGTGCCTCAGTTGTCAGGCTTCACCTCTGACCCCAGGGAGCTGTGCAGCTGTTTGTATGACCTCGAGACCAATGTGTGCGAGTCCTTCAGTATCCTTTCATTCAAAACTAACTCTGAAATGATGAAAATAAATGTCCTACCATGAAGCGATATGTAGGACATTAAAGAGACAGACACTAAAGTTGTTAACTAAACCTTAACTGTCCTCTGTAGATCTGGAAGATCTTCTTAATGTGATGTAAGTTATCTGACTATAGACCTTTTCAGTCTCGTAAAATACATGAAACGTGACATAAATGTGTTTACTGAAGGTAAATAATCTTGTTGTCTTTGTAGTCGTCAGAAGATCGAGCTTCCATTGATGGAAAACGTTCAGACCGTCCCTCCTCCATATGTGGTGAGGACTGTGCTCATCTACAGCCGTCATGCAGGACAGCTTCAGTTCAACCCTTCTGAGGCTGTCAGTGTAAGTATGAGGACTGCTGAGAAATCCCCCTTCCAGTCTTTTTAATGTGAATTTGATTTCCCTCCTGAATATTTTTTCTCTTAGCATGTTGCTGATTGTTCTTGTGTCCTGTCACAGAAGATGCTGCAGTCTCCTTATTTTTTCTTTGATGTGGTCTACCTACATAACGGGATGGAAGAGCAGGGGGATGAGACCAGTTGGAGGGTGAGTGAAAAAGCTGATAAACTATAATCAGGTTTGATTGTGTACCAGGATGCATGCTGGCTCAAGTCTGTTTGGGTGGTGAATCCTTATTGTATGTCAGTAGTGCAGAAAAACTAAGGTATTGTAAGTGTTAGACTACTGCTGGTTGCAAGCACAGCAGGAGTGGGCGCAAGTCTTTATCATTGCAGGCACATGGATAACTAGGAGAGTGAGCTAGCTGAGCTCTCTCACTGTGGCCAAGGTTGATTGAGGCACACTGTACCTGTGATTATGGCTATAGTCATGTAACAACAGAGCTTGTCGCTGTGATTGTGGCTGTAAACACGACCGTGCTTAGGTTGTTATAAATATGACTGTGACACATTTCTTTATAATGGGTGTATCACCAACTACATGCAGGGGTTGTGTGAGAGTGCTGAGAGTCGTATTGATGCTGCTGTGTTTGTGAACGTGTGTGTTGTGGAAACACATCTGTCACATCTGATAGAAACACTGCAAGCTAACAGTTTTTCTTGTCCATCTTATTAAGCTTGAAGAGTGTGGAGGGATGTTGAAAAAACCTGCTTGAATGTCTTTTCACATGATGGTTTAGATTTCCACAGGTGCTTCATTGGAACTATGTGGTATGTTTTCTGTCTCCAGGACAACTACACCTCTTTCTGTAACCTGGACTCAAAGGGCATGTGCTATCGTTTTGAGGTTTCCCTGGGTGGACCCGCCATCGAGCTGCACAACTGCATGGCCAAACTTCTCGCTCACCCTTTACACAGACCTTTCCAGAGCCATGCGTCTTACAGCCTTCTGGAGGGGGAAGACCCTCAGGACATTGAGGCAACAGTCTAAAACAGCACATACTCATAACGCCCTGTTTCTCTGAGAAAATCACACTGTAGTTCATCAGAAAAAGGTTTCCAAGTACACTTTATTACCTGATAGTAACTGCTGTAGAGCAATAATTCTTCTAAATATTTCTTCTGATTAACTCAATCATCCTGTTTCCATAAAACAATGAATGAGTCATTGACTGTTAAAGCTGTGGAAGTTATAAAATGAAACTGTAAAACTGTTAGAGGTCTCCTGGGGGTTAGATGATGAAGTGGATGTCAGAGAGTCCAGACACAGGATACAGGAATAAAAAAGAAAACGGAAATGAAGACGAAGGCATCAGGCTTTGTTAATCTAAGTTTTCATTTGTTTTCTTTTTCTTTCAAATGTTAGACCACACTGATCTGTCTGTGACTCTTAAAGGGAGAAATCAGATCAGACCTGTGACAGTTTTCCATATCTGACCCTTTGAGACCTTGAAGTTATAAACTGTAATGTGTAATATAACATTGCCTTTTCTTTTAGTTGGTAATTTCCACCTTTTGTTGCCTGTTTTTAATGTTTTTTTATTTTATTTTATAAGGGGTTGTTTTCAATCATTTGTTCATTTTTCACTCTTGTATGTTACACAGACAATGAAAGAATGTAAAGAAATGTAGATATGGCCCCTTTTTTGACAATGATCTCTGTGGCACTGATGGATGGATTGTGAAAAAAGCCCCTTGTACTGCCAGTCCAGCTGCACTTGAAACACATTGTACAGATGAGCTTTTTGAAGCTGTTTCTGGATATTAAAAAAAGGCATGTTTAATCATATTTTTCATGTTCATATGTGCTTTCTATGTTTTTATCAGAAGGTGGCAGCAAATCCCCTCCACAGATTACTGTATTCAAAGGCTATGTCAAAAAGATGCTGTGGTCCATGGAGGATAGTCTCATTTTATTTACATGTTCTACATCCTCTATTCTAAAAAGTCAATTTTGATAAATGTTTTTATGATTTGATCAGCTGAACTCTTCACTGTCCAGCTTCATGATCAGTGTCACTCCAATTTCTGGATGTCAAGGTTTATATGCTGGCATGATTAAGCAGTTATTGCAGCTACTGTTGAGAACCTTATCTGTTTTCCACTGTTGCCATGAAAAAGACTTTAATGATTTCTTGGTAAAGATATGTTTTCTATATATCGTCTGCTCGGCTATCTTAAGAGGTGTTTTTTATCTCAGTCTTCGACCGTTTGGTTTCCTGTTTTTGTTCAGAAGTTGATCCGATGTCTGTCCTGACTCCTGATAGTCACTCATTTTCTGTCACTCACATACCATCATAAATTAGTTTTTTCCCGGTGAGGACAGGTTGTCAGGAAGACAATGGGGAGCAGGAAAACCCCAGCTCAGAGGACCTTTACCCTTTCACACCCACTTCCCCAGAAGAGCCGACTGGTCCACACGTCATCCCTGCAGATAACAGCACAGTACTACAGGGAGAATTTGTTATTCCCTCATCCCCGAAGAATGACAGGTCCCTATTGTTTTCATTCTTTCACTCCTCCATTGCCATGACTCCTTTCCGTTCTTGGAACAGGATATGGTGGAATATTTTTGTTTTCTGTTTGGTATTTTCTGCTTTTACTCCTTACATGGTTTACATTGTTCTTCCACCACCAGGGGAATATGATCAGTAATTCTGTGTCAATCTGTAGTAGTTCTATTTAAATGTGTCACCGATGGGTGAGCTTTCCTGGTTTCCTTTACATCCTGTGCAGACCATAATGGAAAATAACTAAGCACATTCACTTGTACCTTAGTACCTTAGTACAAATTTTAGCTACTTGTACTTAACCTGAATATTTACATTTGATGCTACTTTATACTTATGCTACTAAATTTCACAGGATATTGTACTTTTTACTCCACTACAAACATTAAAACACGATTATCTAAAATTATGATGCATTATTATAGATTGAACACCAAACAGCCTGCCTGCATTCACCCATAGGTAAATGTTATATGCTCAAGACTTAGAGACACTCCTGTACCGGAGCACTACCTGGCCCAATTTAAGTCTGAAAACTCACTTTAGCTGATCTTGTACATTAGGGGTGAATATTATTATTCTTAAAAAACAAAAAAAAACAAAACTGAGTTCACCTGTGGTTACTGGGGGTCTGGGGCCCTGAGTATTTTTGACAGGATTTTTCATTTCATTTTAATCCTCCACTTGTTACAATCTCCTTTTGTTCTAATCAGTAGGACGATTTGTAAATATTTGGGCAGTGGTGCAACCAGAGGCTGTAACTGTGACAGAGGTCGATGAGGGAGGAGAGGAGAGAAGAGGAGAGGAGGGGGAGGGAGGGGTGGCAAGGGGAGGCGAGGGCAGGATGGACTGGAAGTGTGCCTCCAGCGGCATTTATAAATATGGCCCCTTTACACACCTAAGGGTCATTGTTTACATCTATTCATACATGCCATTTGTGCCTGTATGTTTCAGTTTGGCAGAGCTGTAGAAGACAGAGAAACAAACATTTCACCGCTGGCCTTTCTTTCTTGATATTCCAGCTTCAGCACCTGTTCTTCAGAGGACCACATCAGACAAGGAAACCTTGTGGATTTTAGCAAACAATTCCTGTTTAGTCTTTCCAAAAAACAGCTGTCACCATTTCACCTCCAACAGCCATGTACAGCTCCAGCTACTCCCGGGCCAAATTTGGCCTGGAGGCAAGGGAGCCCCTGCACAGGCCCAAAGGAAAGAGCTGTGGCTACTACATGAGGATTATCTTCTTCTTTTCCTCTCTGATCCAGTCTCTGATCATCGTCAGCCTGGTGCTCTTCCTCATCTATGGACAGCCAGAGAAGTCCGCAGAGGAGAAGAGGGTCGAGGTGAGTGATTTATCCTACTGTAGTAACCTTTGATTGTTTTGTCAGATATTAAAGACCCCCCTCCAAATATATATAATAGTATATATTACTTTTTAATATTATCTTTTAATTTAACATGTTCAGAGCTGTAAAATACACAAATGATGATGCTGAGTCATCTGTTATTTTGAAGGAGCTGGAGCAGAGCTTCAACAGGCTGAGTGCGAACAACATCCAGCTGAGAAAGGAGAAGAGCGAGCTGGGAGCTCAGCTGGCAGCTCGCACAGCTGAGAAGGAGGCTGTGGAGAAAGAGTTTGCAAAGGAGAAGAATGAATTCAACAACACCGAACACACGCTGAAAGTGAAACAAGTAAGTGGATGACTTGATTAATATTTTGTGAAGGTGTACTGAGCAGCAGGTCATTTTGTGCAGCTGTTGATTTAACACCTGTTCATCATCTTTGAAAAACAGTCTTTACAAGAGAACAAAAGAAAGGGGTTTTACAATGTGCAAATTGTACAACATGATTATTTCCTCAGACATTGTTGTCATTTTCCTGTTGGGCACCAGTGGTGGAGGAAGCATTCAGATTCTTTATTTTAGTAAAAGTACTAATACCTCTGCTACAAATAAAGGTGTTGCATTGTGGCTGGAAAAAGCAGAAAATCCTCCCATATGAGAAGCTAGAACCATGTAAATGATTTGTAAATGATTTCTGTCAATCGCCTAATCGATCAATCTGTTGTCTATAATTGTCTATACTGTTGAATACTTTAATCTATAGCAAAGCGTCATATGTTAGTACCTTGAATTTGTACTACAGTACAAGTACAGTAGTTGAGTAAATGTGCTCACATTCCACCACTACTGGTCATAAAGGTAATAATATAGAACCCACATATCATGAACCACCCTTTAAATATATATATATATATATATGTTTTTTTCATTTATAGAGTAACTGTGAGAGAACACTTAGGTTGATGTCAATGCGTACCACCACTCCGATCCAGCCTCCTATCATGGTCACTACCAACAGTATGTACTCAAATACTTTTTCTTTTTCTTTTTTTAGTCTAATGCTCTGATAGTGTTGGAACATTGTTTTATTGATAAACATTCACTGCATCAGATAAATTGAATTAATGTGAGCCTATAATAATCATCATATAATAATAAATAGTCAAATTAAAGTCTGTGGTTTAAGATGAGACAAGATGGTTGCAAGTAAAGCAAATCGAGTTTGAATGCAGTTAAGTAAAAAAGAATATTCCACCACATGATACTACGGCTAATAATGCTAATGCTAATCTTAATAGTCACTTATAAGTTGATGAGTAAGTAAATTGGAATTAATGGCTGTAATAATGGTCAATAAATAATTTAGTACTTAATATGGGTTGCTGGGTTATGAAAACTCTCTGGCTGGTATTTCATTGATGGTTTAGTTAATAGTTTATTACTCTTTACAGGAGACTTATTAAAAAGTGAGAATCTCCTGAGAACTGATTAGTGCTTCCAGTTTAGCAGATTTTTCACAGTCTGGCAACCCAGATTCCTTTCAGTTGAACAATAGTGTACTGACTTATTGGAAAATAGATTCATAGACAGATAAAATGGCAGCGTTAATAAAAGTGTAAAATAGTGTTTTTTACTGATCTCCAGGTGAAATGAAGACTCTGCATAGCCTCAATGCCCAGCAGCAAGCTATGATAAATCTCATTCAGGCAAACTTTACCCAGACGGTTAACTACCTGAGCCAGGAGAGAGACAACGCCCTCAAAGACCGAGACACACACCACCAGGATGCCATCACCCTGCGCAGGGAGAACAATATGCTGAAAGAGCAGCACACTACGTACACCAGGTACCATCTGTTTGTCTGTATGCTCTGTATGTAACTGAAAATATTAACAATGAATACACATTAAAGCTTGTGTTTAACTTGTTTTAAACTCCAGGAAGTGCAAAGAGGACTTTGCAAATTCTTTGGACGGGATCAAAACAGTGACCAGGGATTTCCTGAACAAGATCAACAACCTGTTTCCCCACCAGCTGACCTTTCACCTCACCTGTGAAAGACAGCAGGAGCAAATGGAGAAGATAAGAAACAACTGCACCAGCCTGTCCAGAGACGTGGAGAATAAGTTCCAGCTGTATTTAGACAGAGTCGGCAACAAGGTGAGTACAACATATTTTGCATTAATAGAAAACAGATGTCTGCACGTAAAACTTCCTGCATTCAAAATCTGTAAAAGTACGGAAATTATTTAGTTTTTAAAGTTTGTACAACTTTTTGGCCAACACTCCTTTAAACTGGCCACAAAGCTCATGGAATATTCCAAACAACAAATTGGATGGGAAGCCAGTTTCTCTGGGGAGGAAGTCTATCCTCTGCATCATTCATGACAAATCTAGCTAAAGAGACAGACGTCCTCTGAGGCGAACTGACGTGTCAAAGCGGAGGTGAAGTGTGTTGCTCTGCTGACACAGTAGCACTGTGCAACAACAAATCAGCAGTTGCTTTGGAATGTATTCCAACATTTGTTTTGTTACTGTCTTTTTGGTTATTTTCATACAGGAACTCTTTTCAGTACAACTTTTCCATTACACTTTGATTTTGCATATTTTACTTTTCCAAGTCTTATCGACTCGCTGTCTAAAATTTTAATTTGCACAATTCAACACTCCCGGCCACATTATTAGGGACACCTGTACAAGCTAATGCAAGCCAGTACAACAGCTCTGCAATATATTTAACATTGAGTTTAAACTACAAGATTATTACCTTAATAAATATTAAGGTAATGTTTGCATTGCATTTTGTATTTTGCATGTATACCTAATAAAGTGGCCACTGAGGTACACAGTAATTTAAATGTGAAAAGATCATTAATACATAAAACAATTTGCCACATAGACTGGTGAACAGGCTCTAGTGAGTCTGAATGTGATCGAACATAAGTAATGTAATAAGTAAGTTTACTTTAGACCTTTAGAAGACACCATTTCAATAACCTACACTGTCCATAAATCTTTGAAAAGAAAAAAAAAACACAGCATCAAATGGGAAGTGTACCAGATTTATTTAAAAAAAAAAAATGATTTTCTTCCTCCAGGTGGCAGACATCCAAGACTTGTCCAGTCGTCTGGAAGTACACAACATACATTTAAACTCTGATCTGCAGAAGTGTGAACGCAGCCGCAACGAGGCTGCCGCTCAGGCCACCACGGAGCTGCAGCTCAAGCAAAGGACGCATGACGACCAGGTAGATTAAATATGTGCATAGATGTATGTGTGACTGTGGGAAATGGGAACCAAGATAGAGATTCATGGAATAAGCTGATTTCCCCGGTCATAAAACTATGACTATTAACTAACTATTATTTCTGTTTTAACAAGAACCTAAATCACCTAAGGTGTCAGAGAAATTATCATTATGTTTTCCATTTAAAATAACACATGCATGTTTTGTTCAGGTGGAGAAATTACTGATTGAGCAGAACCGACTGAGAGAGCAGAAGAAGCTGCAGGAAGACAGTTTGGCCCTTAAAGATAAAGAGATTCAGAACCTCCAACGAATGCTCCCTGCTCAGTCCAGCTTTAAGGTAAAAACACAGGATTTACATTATATGTAACTACTTATGCAACTGGTTAAAAATCCTCTGGTTTAAAGTTCAGGTTTTTGTTGCTCTCTAAAGACCATCTGGTTAAATGTGTTGTATTTTAGATTAGATTAGATTAGATTAGATTAGAAATACTTTATTAATCCCAAACTGGGAATCCCAAACATTTGCTGTGTATTTGGTTATCTGACTGTATGCACATAAGAACCATAGAGCCCTGTTCTTTTAAATAAGATTAACTTCACTGTTTATACGGACAGTAGTGCAGAGATAAGGTGGTACATGTGGATTCAGCAGAAAAAAGGAATCTGAGGGCAGCAGAAGCAGGATGGGTGGACAGGCAAGATAACAACCATTTTGAAGAAGTCACAAGTTCACAGAATTTCCCATTTCAAACTCTTTGATTATTAGTGCACGGTGTCAGAAAAAAACTGCACAAATGTGTTATCTGTGTGTGATGTTAAATAACACTGAAATCATATTATTTGTTCTACAGCCCGGTGCCTCCAGACCTGCCAGTGTACAGGCGGCCGCACAGCAGTGGCCTTTCATTGGAGCACCTAGCATCAATAAAACTCCAACGGTAAAACTTTATATTTTAATAAATACTGTAATCAGACTACTATGTATACAAAGTCCAATTACAGTAAATGTCATATTTTGTCACATTGTTGTTGACTGTACAGAGAACAATTTTAAATAAAATAAAATTCTTTGGTGGTCATCATGATGAGACAGCAGATCTACAGCCATTGTTAACAGCTCTGTGTGGCTGCTCTTAGGCTCAGCAGTACTTTGAGCCAAATACTGACATCAGCATGTGAATACACAATGACAATGCTAACATGCTGATGTAAAGTCTAATGCATACCATCTTGGAACCCATCGCCTATCGTCTGACGAGTTAGCCTATGAGGTGTTGGCACTAATGTTTTGGACTTCCGGTGTAGCCAGCAGACATCTGGAAAATGGATCATGGATATCCGGGCCAAGACTTCCTCTGCAGTCTGATTAGCAACTTGATATGCGAGAATAAAGAGAGACATTTTTGCTAATCTCTATAAACAGATATCTGCGTATGAATGATGATAAAAAGCTACATCATCATCGGATGATAGCCAAAGATTGAGCCGAGATTGAGCCAAAATCTTGGTCCCTTGCCTACAGATTCTCATTTGAACATTAATTCCAGTATTTTGATATTTAGTAAATGGTCCTATTGCTGTCATCAATATTTAATTCTAATCATCAATGTTTTCTCTTCCAGGTGAGATGAAATTAACCGGCGGAGTAACAACTGAAGGCACCAGTGGTGTGCCATATTGATCAACATTTGGCCTTTTCTAAGGACATGTAGATATTCCTGATACACACACTTCAACACAACCTGTAAATACTCTGAGTCCCTATTAGTGACATATTTACTGTTGTTGGACTGTGCATGCTTTGTTTAGCTCTACTTGGATTTTTTTTTGTTGTTGTATGTTTTACTTTACTATTTGAGTTTAAACATTTGCTGTGAAAAGCCTCGGTAACTACCCAGGTAAATGTAAAAATTTCCATGACACTGGTGTAAATATTTCCTCTTGTGTGTCACTCACTGTGGTTTAAGTAGAATTAAAATTAAATGACTCACTCGTTAATTCTATTGTCCTCAGTCTCTCTTGCCTCTTTGGCCCTAAAAATACAACAAAGACAGGACTTTGGGCAGCAGCAGCTGCACACTTGTCCGTTATAAACAGAATATTCCTAAAATAGCTACATTTATGTTTCCTAGTGATTCACATGTTTGAATTTCTACAGCAGTCCGGATGTCAATACATTCAACAACCATGTCATAAACACATCATCACGTCTGCGGGGTTATTGGCAGTCCTAAACACAGTGTGTCAGAAATATGGAGGAAGGAATTAAACATGAATTAGATGGAAAGTTGACGTTTTAATGGTTAAAGTTCAGACCGTAAGTCTATTAATTGCATTTTTATGGTGTATTTTACAGGTACAGTATAGCAGCTGTTATATTACTGTTTTACTGCTTCCTCTTCCTTTCATAAGCATGAGGCGATGAGCATATATAGCTGTAGCTGGAAACTCCCCGGCACTTTCATGAAGCTTTTTTATGATTATTATGGTTTCAGTTTGGTACAGAAGAAATGCTTTCAGCATCTGGCCGGGAGACTCTTTACCACTACACATGTAAAACTGTAAAGTTTATGAAGCAATAGAAGCTCATTTAAAGATATGTTATGAGTGGAGTTATAATATTACATTGAAAAAAGTGTCTCTATGCAGATATTAGGGTCTTAACAGACCTATTAGAATATGAATATATCAACCATCAAGTTTCAGCCATCAAGGGAACACAAAAGTAATATTATGTTTTTTTTGGTCTTATTGGTCTTATAAGCACCCTAACATTTAAGGAATAGAATTAGTTTTTAAACAAAAATTATCTTCCATATTTTGCTTATCTCTTCTTTATAGAAGATATTGATATATAGAAATTACTACTAAACTACTTATGATTACATACAAATTAAAACAACAGAATATTCTCTAAAAAATTCATTCTAGCAGGATAAGTGTAGCTCTGTGTCAATATGTAACATTGTTTTTCATCTTCCTTAGTTTCTCATAGTGTCATTGATTTATTATTTACTTAATTGAGACTCAAAGTTTTATTTCTTACACTGTAACAAAAATGTGATTATTCTGGATTTTGTGGCGTCATGCCTAAAATGCTTTGGTGAATCATAACAAAAAACACAAGATAAATGTTCATAAACGTGCAGTGTTTGAAGAAGTTTTAGGAAGACTGCAGCAACTGAGATCAGAATGCTGCCTTATTAACTTTTTTTAAAACTTCTGATCGCTGAGAACTCGTTAGTTTGGATCTTTTTTGACAAGCTTGAATTGAACATGGAAGAATCACGCAGTCATTTAGACAAAACAAATCCTTCCATGTTACATAAGAAAACCAATGAAGATGAATTCCCAGGCTCACTGCACTGATGGATGTGAGTGTTACAGGTGAGTGTGGGTGCCTCCTGTTCTCAGGAAATCCTTTGTTTAACTTGAAATGTTTTCGATCCCACATATAGACCCTCTCTCTCTCTCTCTCTCTCTCTGTCACACACACACACACACACACAGACTTCATGACTCAGTCAGACTCGTATCAGGACAGTCATTAATCAAAAACACAAGAAACGGACAGGCAGAAAGCTAAAAGTACTGTTCATTCATCAGCTGTGAACCAAATTAACTTTGTTTGCCACTTTTTATTAAGCTTCAATTGGCTTATTTTGGTAAGAGATTTCACTGGATAAATGAAGGTTTGTCATGAGGATCCATCCTCTGGGGACCACCACTGTTTGCACAAAATTTCATGGCAATCCATATATATTGTTACAATGTGCCACTATGGAGCACCAAGGCAAGAGATTGATGCCACAATATGTTTATTTTTATGTTTATTGTATTGGCAATACCACCCAACATTTCACAGTTGCGGTAAACATGATCCAGAAGGTATCAGGCACCACTTCAAAGACAACCCACCAGGCTCTGAAATTTACTGCCTCTAATTTGTATAACAGCAAGTCTCCCACTTTTAGCTTAAACTTCCCCCATGTTGTAATTAATCACGGAGAACATGAAAGAGGACAAAAAGGCTGACAGAGCAGCATGGAAAGAGGAAAGGTCAGGTAGCAGAGACGGAGTGGAGAAAGACAAAAAGGCAGAGAGCGAGAGAGAGAGACAGGCAGTTATGCTGGTGTACAGCAGGGCAAATGTCGTCAGAGACTGGGAGAGAAGAAACCAACTGGGGAAGAAGGGTGAGGAGTTCAACAAGGAAACATAAATATTTGATCGAGGCCAGATTGACAGGGGAACAAAGGGCACACAGAGCATTGCCTCGAAAAACGTCCTTTTCCCACAGAGCAAAGAGGCAAGCTGGGTCTGACTTTCTTTACATAATATATGTCTGTTATATTCTACTTTATGGATTAAAAATGAAGTTTACAGTGGAATAAATGAGAACCTATACTGTACATGTGTACAGAATAGAAATAGAAATAGAAATGGGCACACACACATTTATACACTGATGTCACAGGCTGTTATGCAATGTGTCAAACCCTTATCAGGATATCAGTAATATTTTATGCTAGCGGAATAACCTTTCATGTGATGAAGGAATTATGAACATATATAACACATAACTTATGGACATAGAGCATAGTGAAGCTAATTAAAGTGCATGCAGTCATGTAATCAAGTGCATTTTCTAAGACCACACAAAACTTTAGAGTAAAAATCTGCAGTTTTAATCATGGTCTGATGTAAAACATCTATTGTAGCTTGTAATATAAAGCTGCACTAATTAATATTTTGTATATCAGCAATAGATCAAAGAATTAAATGTGTATTAAGAGGTGGGTTGAATGTAATGAGAATTATAACTGGCTCTGCAGTTCTACGGATCATATTATCGTCTTTCATTGTTTGGATTTGGTTTACAGCCCACAACTTAGCTAGCTGGTTTGGTTTCTGCTTTTTGATGCCTCTCTATGTTGTAGAGACAAAAACTGAAAATGTTGTGTAGTGAATATTGGATTTACATTTATCTAGTAACAAGAAACACAATGCTAATGTTGCTCTGTTGGATGTGTAAATAGGTAACAAACAATAACACATTTGTCATAACAAATGTAAGATGATAACATGTTTTTGTTAAAATTTAAAAAATGTTTTTAAACTTTTAAAAAAAAAATGGATTTCTATGATTTGTTCTGTGGTCTGTTTAATTTAATTTGATATATTACAAAAACACACATCATTGCATTAATATCATATGAAAGAGCCCTTCTGACATGTATTAATTATGTGTAAAATAACTTTCTAAATGTTAAATGTGCAGTGTGTAAGATTTAGGGGCTCCACTTACAGGATATGGCAGAAACAATATGCACAACTGTGTTTTCATTATTGTATAAGCACCTGAAAATAAGAATTGTTATGTTTTTAAAATATATAAATAAACCTTTTATATCTACAAATGCTTCCACAAAGTCCACCATGTTTATATGGCGGCCCAGAACAAATAAATTAAACACAGGCTCTAGATGGGGCCTCAGTGTTTATCACGTGCTTTGCAGTCACCATAGATTCTCATTCACGCTAGGAGGAAGAGGATGAGGCGAGGGGTTGCAATCAGCAACTAAACTGCTAGATGCCACTAAAATCCTACACACTGGCCCTTTAAGTAGCCATGTGGATCATTTACACATGATCACAAGTCACTTTTTTGCTAATTAAATAAATGTGAAAGCCTGTATCTAGTGCCTGCAAGCATACATAGAGGACACATAACTGTTTATATAAAACACAACAAATGAAATATAAAGTCATAGAATTTATTATCAAAATTGTACAAAGATTTTGAGTTATCTCCTTGTGTGCATACACACACACACACACACACACACACACACACACACACACACACACACACACACACACACACAAGGGGGTGCAGCTGAAATAATACCTGCCCCCTCACCCCAAAAGTACAAGCAGTCCAAGTAAACATCCAGCTATGTCCATGACCTTGCAGAGGTCTGTGCTGGCTTTATTTTTAATTATCTTGGCTGTTATGTTGCAACCCAAGAGCCCAATATTCACCTATCAAAGGCTTTCAAAAATTATTTTTAAATTACGAGCATATCAGGCCTCTGAGGCACCTGTCCTCACGCTCAAACTATTTTAGTCTGTTAAAAAGCATCAACAGAAAACAAACATTTCTGTGTCTTGGGAGCAGAGTGATCCTGCAGCCAAGAACATGAATTTCATTATTTTTACTCTTGCTGTGCCTCGAAGCCTGCTGGCACGGTGCCGAGGCTGTGGCTTTACTGATACTCTGGGACCATACAAGAATGCAGCCTTCCTCTCTGAGCAGGCTATCACATGTATTTCATGTTTTTGCTGCTACCCATCCAACTATTTTCCAATGCAGAAGTCTTTGAAGATGATATCCAAGATCTCCTCTGCCCCGACCCGTCCAGTGATCCGGCCCAGGCTGGTGAGAGCCAACCGGACACCCTCGGCTGCCAGAGCCATGTCCATGTCGCGGTACCGCTGGTACTGAGCCAGGGCCGCAAAACACTGCTGCAGATGGGCCCTGTGGCGGGCCTGGGTCAGGGTGGGGGCACCAGACAGAGGGTCGCCACACCTAAAGAGGAAGTTAGAGAACAAAATGAACCAGAGTAATCAAACAGTCATATTTTAGTGCTTATGTGGGATTTTTGATCTAGTAATGGTAAAAACAAGATCAATAGTCAGATTTTATGATTTTGGTGACATGCTGACCTACCAAGTTCTTGCAACAGAGGTCCAGCATAAGAAATCAATCTTTCTGATGCAACATTTAAATGTGTTATGTATGTAGTCTTAGCTCTGATACATCAAAACATTGTAAATCACAGCAACTCACAGAGTCTTGACACTGCTGTGCAGCACTGTGAGGAAGTCCTGCAGTCCTTCATTGGTGTGACATGAGATCAAACAAACAGGAGGTAGTCCAGAGACACAGCGCAGCTCCCTGTCCAGCTTCTGCCTCTGCTCTTCAGGCAACAGATCAGTTTTATTCATAACCAGGAGAAACCTGTCTGCGGGAAATACTTTGGTGAGAAAGAAAGGAAAATCAATACCAATGACTCAACCTTTACTCCTTCAGGCATGGAGATTCTTCATTTGATTACTCTTGATGAGTTCAGTAAAGCCTGTACACTCTGGATTACTACTCCCATTGGTTAAGTAGCATTTAAATTACTGCTGTGAGCGAGCAACTGGTGTCACAATAAATTACATTCTTGATCTGAACGGCAAACGGAGCAACATTTCAAGGTTTGATGGAAAAATGTGACAGATTTTTGCCTCTTAGAGTGTAATTTTACCAGATGATTACTTTATCGTACATATTTATTTTCATTGTGTTTGAAGTCTTTATAAATAAAATATGGCTGCAAGCCTCACTAAAAGTCCAGGTGAAGCAGAAGCAGAAGAGGCCATACCTGTCTCAGGCTGCTCCTGGGTGGGCAGGATGCTCGTGAGGTGTCCCTGAAGGAAGACTGCAGCTTGCTGTGCATCAGAGGGGAGATGAGCACAGTCCACAACCACCAGAGTCAGATCTGCCTGCTCCACTCTGGAAAAAAAGAAGTAGACTCGACTATTGACCTGAAATTATTCACACGATCGAAACGAAAGTTCACACAGATATCTTAAAATCTTATTATTGTTATATTTTTATGACATCATTCTTGTCTAAAAGGATGCTATATAGTTAAGTCACAGTTTTCTCATTTGACTCTACTGGGTAAGATTAATATTTTTACTTTCTTGGCCATCATATCTACCATTATAATGTTATAATGGTGAACATGGTAAATATTATACATGGTGGCATGCTGACGTTGATATTTAGCTCAAAGCACTGCTGTACACATGGAAAAGATGTTAGTGGTGCCTGTTATGCAGTTATGACTTTTTGGTGACTTGGGCAAATTTTCAACTTCAACTTCAACTTTCAACAAAATTTGTTGTAATATTATAATACTCAGTCCTGAGAAATACTGCGTTACTCTACAAAATACGTTTTCCATTTTTCCATGTGCAGCAGCTCCACGTTGTACACGAGTAAGACACCTCAGGCGGAGGCTTTGCTAGCTATTGTTGTGTTTCATCAGACATTACAGTATATTATTTTATTACAATATATCTTAGTAGTACTCAGTTTTATATACTCTGTGCACTCCTGCACCTTGGTCCCACAGCGAGGCAGCAGCAACGGATGCTTGTACTTACCACGTCCTTCCTGTAGTGACCCAGGTCACGAGCCTCTGACCTGCTCACTGCACAGAAAGTTCCCTATTGAACACAAAATGCCCACCCTTCCTATAGAGCCACCAGGTCGCCCAAATAACTTAAACAAACAGTCAAGGAATTACAAAATGTTTGCACTGAAAATGGTATATTTGGAGCTCAGACTATAGTCATGATTTTATAAATACATGTATCTAATACAGATCTAAGTATTTAAAAGGTGCAGTGAGTACCCTTAAATCTTCTGCCGCTAAACAAATTTCATTGGTTTTGGTCTCAATATACAGTGGGCGCAATAAGTATTCAACATGTCAACATTTTCTTTATTAAACGTATTTCCAAACATGTGAAATTTTGACCAGACACTGCAGACAACTCAATAAATCATAAAAAGTTATGCGCAGTAAGGTGGAATGACACAGGAAAAAAGTATTGAACATGCTAAGTTAAATTTATTTGATACTTGGTAGAGAAGACTTTGTTTGCAATGATAGCTAAAAGACACTTCCTGCACTAAGACCTAATCTCCCAGTGGTCAGGTGGGATTTTGGTCCATTTTTTCACACAGACGGCCTTTAAATCTTGAAGATTAAGGGCGGCCCGCTGGTGAATCTTGATCATCAGTTCTTTCCATGTTCTACTGGGTTTAAGTTTTAGTGACTGACTGGGCCAGTCCAACACCTTTATGTTCCTCCTCTGGAATCAACTGACCCTCATCGTCCTGGTGGATGGCGACAGATTCTTCTTGCCTGGTACATCATGAGTTGAGAAATCTGTCAGTAACCAGCGCCATTGCTATGTTGCTCAACAATGCTCTTTGCAAAGGTCTTGGGAAAGCTCTTTGCCTCTACCATCATGAGATCTTTCTTTTGTTTTATTAAGTTAATACCAATGTCTGTTTTAAATTTCATGTAAAAAGCTGCATTAGAAATATGTTAAATGAAGAAAATGTTGACAAATTGAATACCCAACTGTACATGCAGTGATTTAACACCTAATTGTCGTGTTACATCACCATATTCATCAACTGCTTGAGGAAACAAGATGAGGTGTTGTTAGGCTTATGCTTTTCCTCCTGCTCTCTAACACCACCTCATGTGATGAAACATGCCACAGTACATGTGAATAAAAGCTGATCAATATTACATGGATGTGTCTGTGTGTCTTCTGTTTGCCTGTTCGTCTATGACAAATCAGCGATGACGAGTGTTACAAGTGCTGCTATTCTTTCCTTGTGCAAACAGTGGAAGCAGCTGTCATTGAATGGCCATATATGTCCATTCTCAACACCACACATGAAGAATGTCTTAATGGTAAATACTCGAGGAAAAGAGGCTCTTCTTTACGTAACCTCCTGAGAGTGTTTGTCCCATGTATTTATAACCATGGCTCAGCACTAATATAAACTGTGGAGGTTACATAGACATTACAAAAATGTAGCATGTACAGGGGAAACGAATGACTAATTTCTTCCCTCCTTTGTTTTCAAGGACATATTCCATCGGTCCCCTGGCTCTTGTTCTGTGTTATATGATACATGTGAGCAGTCGCTGAAGCAGCATGTCCTTGTACTCTAGACACATGTCCTCTACATGTACTACTATCCTGTAGCCGAAGCCAAAGCGTTAGTTTCTCAAGATTCTTTGGTCTGTCTCATTAAAATTTTAAAAGCAGCAAAACAGAGTTCAGTTACCTTATCTGAATATTTACCTTTCCCGAGCTCGGCGGACCCCTTCTCTCTCCACCAGGTCCGGACTGTCTCTGAGGCCGGCTGTGTCACTCAAGAGGATAGGGAACCCGCCGATGTCCAGCGCCGTCTCTACAACGTCCCTGGTGGTGCCGGCGATGGGAGACACAATGGCTGCAGGTCTCTGGCCTGAGTGTAAAAAGGTTAAAGGATAAAGTTGCCTAATGTTGTTGTCAACAAATCCCGTGAAAATACAAAAACCAACAAAGTGTTAGTCTGTCTATGTCCGACTTCCCTTCTCTGTCTCTGATACTAGGTATATATACTGCAGTATGCAGATATAGTATAGTAGGTATAGTTTATAGTGTTTTTACAAAAATAGATATCCTTTCTAACTCTATTCTAATTATTTTTTTCTAGAAGCTGGTGTCATTTTCTAAAAACAAACAAAACAAAACCATTTTTAATTACAATAAAATTAAGATTTTAATTAGATAGATAGATGACTTTATTAATCCCCGAAGGGAAATTAGGTCGTCATAGCAGCCAGGTATATTTAAATGCAATAAAAATACAGAAAGGGACAAGGTGCCCATTAGTGGGACAAGTACACTTAAAAAAACACAAGATAACTAGCTAGATAAGGTGCAAAGAAGTTGTAGTGGCAATAAGAAATAATAATTATTATTTCTTATTACTAAGTCTGCCATCCACAATAAACTGTTCTAAATTGCTTCAAGCTATTTTCTTTTTGTTTTTTAAGCACATTAGCTGACATACAGTGTGTGTGCAGAGGTATTTTCTGTGATAATCCAATATTGGCCTGTAGTATCAACCACTTGATACAACATTTGCACTCTACTTATAGGTCTCATTTAAAAAAAAACTCTGCACTGTCAGAACACAATAGAAGATATTTTCAGTCAAGTCTTTCTTAAGTCTTTCTTCAGGAACTTCGTAGTCTTACCACGTATGTATCCCACGTCAAATAACGCTCGCAGCTCATTATTACTAGTCTGTGCTGACCGGGTGTGAGCCCCGGACGCAGAGAAGACTAATCAGAAAAGGAAACAATAACAGGATCTAATCTGAAGTTTGATATATCACCCATTATTCTGATGGGAAGCTGTGAGGAGACACTGCCAAGTTTCCTCTCAAGGCAGTTTAAGTGATTTTAGATGATTTAAGGATACATTATCCTAAACAATCACACAACCTTACACCATAAACAACAAGCTCTACGTAAGGCTGCGGATACACAACTGAAGAGCTCATTTAGAATGAGAAAACTGAAACGCTGCAATTTTTATTTCATGTGAAAAATAATGAGCGTTTACTTCTGTATTTATATACAAATAGTTGCAATTTATTGCAGACTGTGACTCCAACGTTGTCTGGAGTGCAAACAGACACAAAATCAGAAGGAATAAAATCTGTTATCAGTCAAAATATTGTAAAGAGCCAAGAGCAGTTCACAGATGGTGTGTTGCTGTGATTATTAGCTTACATTCCTGTGTGATGAAGAGATTATTGTTATAATATGTACAACATATTGGATAGACCTTCCTGTCACCTTTCATGTGAAAAAATTGGCTCCTCAAACAGTAACAGGAAAATAAAGCACCTTAGAGGTAGCTGTTGATAAATAACCTCAGCACAAGATCCGTCACTAGCTGGAGTTTTCATTCATGCAAAACACAAGTTCTCAGAAAAGTGACAACTGGGCAAACTCCATCTGCTGAGAAAGATGTGTGATTTGATCGAAAGCTCCAGGACAGCGACTAATGGAGCCTCCAGAGAGATTGTTATGTCACAAGTTTTGCTCCGTTCTGCACATTTTCTGCTCGATTCTAAAAAAAATAACAAACTGGATGTTTCATTTTATATAATGCTAACCCCAATATCTACTTTCATACGGCTTTATTTTTAAAGTCAGACTGCTGCTTGTATCTAGATTTGTCTCTCCTACTAAACCCTGTCCTGTCGAGGAAATATAATTCTCATACTTTCTGTGTATGGATGTTTTTTTGTTTCACAAAATGAGTCCATGCTGCTTATAGTATGACAGATGTTGCCTTCTTCCCCTCCCAAACCATGGCATCAACATAGTTTCGTATTTAAAACATAGTAAGTCAAATTTTAATCTTAATCCCTTCATGATGTGTGTGTGTGTGCTGGGTGACTTGGTTCTCTTACAAAGTGTGTTCAGCAGGCTGCTTTTCCCTGCATTGGTAGCTCCTGCGATGACCACCTGGACTCCACTGCGTAGCCGCTCGCCCCTCCTCTCATCCTTTAGGTGTCGCTCCATCTCTGCTTGCAGATCACACACCGATCTGTCAACTGTGTGTGTGTGTGTGGGGGGGGGGGGATTGGGGGGTGGGGAGGGTGGAGGTTAAAGACAGAGGACATGACGAAGGTTTCACGTTCAACTTCACTTTCATGGCCTTGTAAAAGGAATTTCTGTCCTTTGAAGGAAAAAGGCCTGTCCTCCGCTGTCTGACACCCTTCGTCTGGATGAAAAATGGGTCATGGACCTGTCTCTTTCCGCATGTGACTAAAGCGGAAAAATGCTTTTGACAATACAATGCATCGACAATACGTCATTTTTCTTGAAAATTGTAAACTTCTTAAGAACCTTTATTGACTCAAGGACATTAGTTAATCTAACTTGGAATGACCTGAGATAAAACATAAGAAAACTTACAGATATGGCATAAAACCTGTCATTTGCTGTCTGCAGGTGGCAATGGAAAGTGTTTATGCCAGGTTTTCTATTTTTGGAAATGAGTCTATTATCATTTGCCACTCTGAGGCGTGAGCCCACATTCCGTGCCACCAAAACAAACAGTAGTTCCCAGGCTTTATTGTGTCAAAGCTTCACAACATCTGAGGCCTCTGAAGAGCTCTGCCAGTGCCAGACAGCAGGCGACAGACTCAGGGGGGACATCCCTCGCATACATACATCCATACACCCACACCCACAAACACACACATACAGTGTGAGCATGGGAAACCTGGGCACAGAGACAACAGTTGGATTGCACGGTGCTGCTGACAGCACTATTCCTGTGAGCGACATGACAAGCTGGCTTTGAAGGTAAGACGAATGCCTCTACTGTCCCCCTGGCCCTCTCTCCACACTTCCTAAAGGAAATTGTCTTTTGAGCAGTTTGATGTCTATGGCTTCTCCCTGCAGTGCAGCAAAAACACTCGATGGCCAGTTGAAGATCCAAACAGGAAAAGCCAGCTGAACTCCTCTCTCCTCAGAGAGAAACAGAGCCCAGGGGATGACTGTCCTGTTATTTTTCTAGAGGACAAAGTGTATACGTACCTTGGTTTAAGACCCCGTCCTCGATGAGCTCATCCTCACTGAAGTCTATGAAGGCCTCAACATGAGCCAGACACTGTGTGACACATAGAGCACAGAGGAGAGAAGGGCAGAGGCTGAAATGAGTGTGTGACATTATTACATGTTGTTTGTAAGTGTTTGAAGGTGAACAGCCATCACAGGAAATGCAAGTGACAGGCAGCTAATTACAATAGTACAATAACAGTACAATTTATCTTGCCGGTTCCATAGCTGATGACATGCATATATTACATGTAATGCAAGTAAAAAAAGGTAAATACGATTGACTACACCCTCACCTTTACTCAGAAAACGTTCACATTTTTTAAAACTTGTTTTCAAATATTTTCATATCTTGTAGTATAGCTACTCTGATTTAGAGCTGCAACTTAGAATTATTTTCGTTGTTGATGAATTGGTCAACCAACAAGCCAAGATTTTCAGTTTACAATGATCCTCACATTTAAGAAGCTTAAACAAGCAAATATTTGGTATTTACTCTTAATGAACGGCTTAAATCACAGTTTCTCAAACTATGGTACGTGCACCACTGGTGGTACACAACCTCGCTGAAGTAGTACTTGGCGGAATCTCTGAAATATATATTTTCAATTAAATAAGAAATGTTACCAAATATGTATATTATTTTATATAATCAAAATACTGCAACATTTTAAATAAAAATAAACTATGAGATAGCTGGAATGTAATTTTAATTAGGCATTTTCATTAATACTCTGTTTCAATATTAGCCTGCTGAGAGTCACATGCATGTCTCACAAGCATGCATGCTTCCACGATTATTCACAAGATAAAATGTGATGGAAAGATAGTAAGTAGAGGTAAAATGAACTGTTCAAAAACACTACAAGCGTGGCTCAATACAGAAAAAAGTGCGGGTCAGGAGTACCGCTTTTCCACCCAATTACCTTTGGTTCTTGACCCAGTCACATTCAGGACAGTCAACAATAAGTAATGTTCTTATTAGGAATAAACATCTCTGCTGAGTAAGTAAGTAAGTCTATCTTTCCTATTGTGATCCACACATAGATGGAGCTACATTTCAGGCTTTCATTTTGTTTTTTTATCTTTATGTAGTATATAAACATTAGACACGTACAAATTCAATTGGCCTCCTCTACTCTTCCACTAATTCAAAATCAGGTGCAGTAAATCAAAGTCATGTTGCCACTTTACACCGTCGCCACATTTTTAAAATTAATTCAAATCTAGAAAACAGAAGGGGAAAACCTCCACCGATCAGTATCTTGATTGACACCGCAGAACATAAACACAACAGTAGTATGGCTACACAAAAACAGGAAGCCACAGATTCCCATACTTTAATCCATTCACAAAAGTGGGAAGCCAAGAGTTAAAATAAAATGCATTGTTTGGGTATCAAATGACAGTTTGACCCCGAACATCATACAGATGGTATACTTCTGATTAACTGGGTTCCCAGAAATCTAATTCCAAATAATCGGAAGCTTGAACCGCTTCTAGGAACCATCCTGAGAAAACTGCCAACAAGCAGCTTAGCAGAGTATCTCAAGGGAGACCACCTGGACCGGTTGGTCAGATCTGGTGCCAAAGTGTTGAAAGATCACTGGTCTATATTCTTCAAAACATTCACACAGTAGAGGCGTGTTTGGCTTGCATCCATTAAGTTTAAGAAGTCATGTACGGTCAGTGACCTGCTTTTATAACCTGCCTCAACAAGATGTGAAAAGAAAAAGAAAATGCAAAAAATACTGACAGGTATTTGGACGACTGCAAAGCAAAAAACGGTGCTATTTCCTCCCCAAGTTTCTGAACTTTCTGAACAGTTGGCTCAAGTAAGAAATTACAAATGACTTTGAAAATGAATTAATTAATCACTTTGCTGGTTCAAATCAAAGACCTCCTCCCTACCTCTCATACCTCTCTATACTGTCTGCTATTAAGCAGTTCAGTATATGTTCCATTCTTCCTAACTTCTAAGTTCAAGACTGCCTTACTTTTCTGACCATTACTTATACATACAGTATACAGAACAGGATAATACATAGAGAAACAATACTGCTGCACTGAATATATCAGTGTCTTTATTGTGTTCCTGTCTTAAATGACAGATATACAGCAGCTGTGAAACAAAATAACAATAATAAAACATCTCGTTCTTAGAAAGTAAAAAAAAAAAAAAAAAGTGCCCTTGAATGTTTATTAACATCTTTCCTCAGGAAAGTCCAAGTTAACAGCTCAACCATGTCTCTCAGCAGCATTGACTCAGTTCTGCAGCCAAAACAGTGCTGGCTTACAGAGAACACATATTTTCTTTTCACTTTTTCTAAGCAGAGTCACAGTGTGGAAATGTTGTGGTCACTGACCTGATCTCTTCAGCCTCTTAAGTCATCACATAATAAAACAACGGCAGCGTACAAACTGTCTTAACAAATTAAGAATGTTGAACCTTCAGTAGGTCAATAATGAATCAGACACTATACTTATATATATTTATTTTACAAAAATATGATCAATTAATATACCAGCAAAAATAAGTGTCAATAATTTATCAAATTGTTCTCTTGATGGGTTTCCCGTCTGTGAAGTGAAATTAAATCAAATTATTATTCCATTTAATTCATCCTTTTCATTGTTCTCTGCTTTTCCTTGTTTCCAGTCCTGGTTACAATGTAAGATAAATATCTACATGTGCCATACAGATTAGTATTTTGATTGTCAGTATCGAACAGAAACACGTGCTGCACGTACTACAGCGGCATCAAAACAGGAAGCTTCATATTCCCATAACTTAATCCATCAGCCATGTTGTGCAAAAACAGCTGTAGAGACACAAAAAACAAAAAGCATTGTTTGAGTGTGAAACTACTGAGGCCTGACCTACAGCACGGTACGGACAGGTTCTTTCCAAAGCACTGCTTTCAGAGAAATGTCAAACACAAACATGGACAAAGTTTCTCTGGGGAGAACTTGACGAGTTCAGCTTGTTTCTGCCGTCACATTAACTCAGAATTAAAAGAACATTGTTTCTCATGAGGACTATCTTAAGGCGTCCTGTTCACCTGTCACCTCAGGTTAGGGTTAGGCTCAGTCTGAATCACAATAAGGTCCAAAGGTGGTTGAGAAACAAGTCGTGTTGAAGCAAACACATTCATACTGAATAATGGAGATGTACAGTCTACCATGTAGAAACTGGAGGATCATTACGCAGGCACGCATACACACACGCACACACCACACACACACACACACACAGGTTTCTACACTACAGATGAATTTGATGTTAGTGAAATTCTTATTTCTCCAAACATCAATAAAATATACATTTAGTTTTGCTACTGTATACAATAGGCAAAAAAAAAGGGAAATCTTCACACCTCGTAGCATCAGAAACCAACACGAACCCGAAAAATAAGAAAGTGTTCAAGCTCAATTTAAGATCAGACTAAGTAATACACCTTCAGTCCCTGCGACACACCTACACCTTTAAGCCCACAGTGCCAGTCTTGTTTGTACATCACCTTGCCTATAATCAAAGTGTCTACACCGCCTGTATCTGCACCATAAGTCGACCTACCCGTTTGAGTCTGTGGCTCCAGGCCTGATAAAGGCGTCCCAGCTCTCCTGACATCTGCCTGAGAGCCTGCCTCCTCTGAGCCTCCGTCTCAGCATGGATCAGATCCCCGAGCCCCTCCACCTTCAACGAGCATTGTACTAGTTATGATTGCTATATATTTTTTATTTGACTATCTACATTTATTTGTAGCACTAATGATTTCATTCTGAATAACTGAATGACTCAAACATTATGTGTTGTAAGTCATATCTACTGAGTAGGGTTATATCAGGTTTATTTGGTTTCATGAGCATGTGATGATGTATGTAAGGATGAACACTTACATACAAAATCACTGTTTACAGAAGCCCAGTGGATTCATTCATGCATACATGTTTGACAACCAAATGAAAGAAGTCTTCAAAGGGCAAAATATGTCAAAGAAATTTCATTGTTGACATTTCACGAATTTGAAATCCCTGTTCATTTCTGACCTGTTTATCCCATTTGCATGTTTCTACACGCTCTTCTTGACCTACCTCTGTTAAACCCAGTTTCCCTGCTTGAAAGGCTCTCCGCGTGAACTCTCCGGCATCAGCAGGCCTCATGCCAGGCACGCTTCCTGAGAAACACACACAAAAGACGCACACAGCATACAAACATGAAGAAATGTATGAGGCACGAGGTGGGCACGCATCACATATACACACAAACACACAAACACAGGAGGATCAAACGCAGGGTCAAGGTGTCACTCAAGGTTCACGAGGAGTGAAAACAGGCCCAATTGTGCAGGTTAAAGAGGTGACGTTTTCATTGTTCTCAAAGCCATTTTTCAAGCCTCATCAACAAGAGACAATAGTGAGCACAAAACCATTTGGCAAATGGAGGTCATGATCCCTTAACTAGAGAAAAATGTGCTTTACATTCTACTGGCTAGTTATCATCTTATAAACATTGTCACTACCTTTCATTCAGTTTTAAAAATGATAATTATTCAGCAACGCCTTGTACAACATTGTAATGTTTTACTATCTAATAATTTCTAATTAGTAATAATCTTAGATTAACTGGAGACAAGCGTTCATTCCCATTTCTGATTTATACAATACTGCCCTCTGGAAGGCCAATGTGAGAGCTGCAGTACAATACTGTCACAGTAGGATGCCACGCTTGCCAAAGAAGATATTATAAGTATCTTAGAAAAAGGAAGGCATGTGTCAGTTTTCCTTTTGAAAGTCACAGTGATGGACCGTCACATGACTCAAACAGTTAATGTGTTTAATATTATTACAGATTGAGAAGATTATTAAGTGACACATACTATAAACAGCCCGCAAAGTGATGGCGCATCACATGACACTGTGTTTTTGTCCTGCATTGTATCAAGTTATATAATGCTGTATCATACTCATAATGACAATAATCTCATAATCTGTGTGTTACCTAGAGCCTGTAAGACAGCAGTAATGACAGCAGGACCGCCGTGGATGTGGAACTCCACACAGTCCTCTCCCGTGAAACTGTGAGGAGCTGACGACATGAACACATGTGAGACAGCAACATAGTGTAAATATCCAAAATCCTTTAGTCATTAAACATGCGCAATGAGCAAAATGTTTAGGAATACCTACGTTAAACGTGGGCTGTTACAAGCTGATGCTACTGACAGAATTCAGATATTAAGAGATAAAAACAGATCAGCTCTAACTTGTAGATCAGTAAGTCCAAATGGCATTAAGAGAAAGTGGCCTGTTTTAGCCCATTTACTACGAACAGAGTTCAGAGTATAAAAATCAACTTGCAGACACTTGAAACCTGCTTGAGACAGGTAATGTTTAGCATTCATGTTTTCCCTTAAAGGTCCTAAGCATAGGATTTATTGGCATCCAGCGGTGAAGCTGCACATCGCAACCAACTGAATAATACTCGCCTCACACTCCCAGTCATGTAGGCAAAACTACGGTGGCTGCAACACTTGTGAATAGCCTCAGTGTAGGAGGATCCGCTCTTTTCTGCAGATATAAAAGGCCCTTTCATGGATTAAACCATGTTGAACAGCCATAATTTTACAGAACAGACAAACTGGCTTGACAAAGGGCCCTTCGTGTTTTTGAGGAGAGGGTGATGTTAGGTGGTTGCAATCAGCAACTACAATGCTAGATGCCAATAAATCCTACACACTGCTCCTTTAACATATAAATATCTGATGCAAGACAAAACACCCGCTGCACTAGCATTATCTCACATTATGCTATATACTATAATACTATAATATTGTCTTTTGTTGATTATAACTTCAGCAGGAGAAGAACACCAGCTCATGATGTGAAAAAAAACTGCACATCCACATTGAAAATCACAGAAATGTGAAGAAGAAATGAAATGTGTGAGGAACAGACCTGGGAACCAGAGGACAAGTCCGCGGTCCAGCACTTCTTTGGATTGGGGGTGTGTGATGCTGCGTAACAGGGCGGTGCGTGGAGGAGGCAGGTTGCGTGTGAGCCCAGCCATACACCTCAGAGCTGTAGCTGAGGCTGGACCACTAGTGCGTACCACAGCCACCCCACACCTGCCATGGCCTGACGATAATGCAAAGATGGTCTCAGCATCAGCCAGTGCAGCGGTGGACAGGAATCTGCAAGGTGGAGTTCCTCTGATGGAGATGAGTAAAGGGTAAGAGACTCTGTAACTTCTGATTATACTATAATTAAGTGTAATAGTCTAATATGTTTGGGCTCGCTATACATTATTACAGAGACAAACATTCTGGATTTCCAAAACTGACAAAGATGACAAACTCAAAATATCATAAAAAATTATATTGTTAGTTAAACAATCAAATAAATATAAAGCTTTATGGTTGCATGATGAAAACAGGGAAGAGATAAATGATTAAATGAGTGCCAAGACTAAAAAATCTGAATAACTAAAGAGCTGAAAAGTAAAATGTAAATAGAAGAGTAAAATCAAGGTTTAATATATTCAGTCAACTATCAGTATTATTCATTGAAGAATTAATTTATATTTTTGACTCAACATTTACTGCCTTTAGTTGGTTTGGGGGTTGCAGAATACAGTAGCATACATTAAAGGTCCAGTGTGTAGGATTTAGTGTCATCTAGCATTTAGGTTGCAGACAGCAAATTGAATATCCCTCCCCTCACCGTCTCCTTTGAGTTGTGTAGGAGAAACTATCTGGAGTCACCTTGCCTATAATGATCTGGAGCCCCATCTGGAGTCAGTGTTTGGTTTGTCCATTCTGGGCTACTGTAAAAACATGGTGGACTCCATGAAAGAGGACCCGCTTCCTCTGTATATCTAAAAGGCTCATTTTAAGGTAAAGAAAACAGGCGATTATGCAGTAATAAAAACATAGTTATGGATGTAATATTCCATTCATGCCATATTCTGTTAATAGAATGAATAAATCTTACACATTACACCTTTAAATCACCTTTGAAACCACTCAATTGCAAGATTTCACTCTTCTGTCAATATCTATTACTAGCAAAATACGCTAAAAAAACAGAAAGTTGAAATTTGGTAACAAACCTTGTCCTAAGTGTGTGGACAGCAGCTCTCCATATGCCATGGTAAACAGACGGCAGCATAGTTATTATAAGACACTAATACGAAACGTCTCATGTACTTGCTGTTTCTCGTGGGGCTGATTTTAGAGACTGACACTGCGAAACATGCTCTGTCCTTGACAAAATCATGATGTTTACCTAATGCCACTGTAAGCTTATGTTGGACTAACCTGTGACTGTAACACTGGCAGGTAAACGGAGACAATGTATCGTCTATAGCCGTTTAAGTGCACTGTAAAACTTCATAAGCTGCCGCTAACGTTAGTCCTCTACCATTTACTTTTACCACGGTGAGGCTGGTGCTCCCTCTGTTGACTGTGATTGGTCAGTATTTTCCACAACAGCGGCAGCTTCTGGTGTTTGATTTGTTCAGAACCTGTCATTCAAAAATAAGTCCCGCCTACTGTGCGCCACTTAATCCGGTCCGTGTAGGTACCGTTGCTCTTTACTATCTATCTATCTATCTATCTATCTATCTATCTATCTATCTATCTATCTATCTATCTATCTATCTAATAATAACTAATCATCTATCTAACGATTAGATGATTAGTTATTCTTAGATAATAATCAGTTTATGTATATTTTCCGTGTGAAAATTTAACTAGGTAATTTTCACATACACAGACCAACTTCTGCTAATATAAATGGCTATTTGACAGAGTATGACTTAGCCTATTCATTAAGACTTGCATACATACTATATTATGAAGAGATGTTTGACGTGTCCCCTGAACAATTTTAATTGCATTTTATTTATTTTATATCTTCGTTTTGTTTATCTGGAGTACTGTATCATGTCATTTTTTAATATACACTACATTATTACTAATATTTTACTTTTGTCTTTTATTTATCCACAATACACTTGAATGATTTGCAGAACAATTAAACCTTACCTTGCTACTGAAGCATGTACAGTATGTCTGTATCAGTACCTCATTTGTTTGTGTTTTTTCCTTGAGGTGAAGCAGATAAAGCAGGTTATAAAATACAGTACATTCCTAACATTGGGGGGGGGGGGGGTGATGGCAGTGGTGCCATCTGCAAAACAGTAAACTGATAAATTATTTATTTATTTGTTGTTCTCCAAAGACAAGCATGGCAGTTTAAATACAGCAAGGTGTTTATTTTAACAAAGTGGATCATTTTAGTTTGATTTGTTTTTGTTATTGAAGCTCATTTTCAGTAAACACTCAAAGGTGTTTCTGACATTTGCGTGCAGTGCATATGCCAAATTTCAATTTTACATGCAGGTATACACTAATTCTTCTCATTTACTTCTGTGAACAGACACCACAGTCTCTGAAATGACCACAGAGTTAATCCAGCACCTCTCTAAAACAGTGTCAACAAAACTTGAACATTATAAGCTTTGTAAGGCAGGATTTATTGCAGTTTGCATTTATTTATTTATTTTTACTGTAAATCAACTCATCATTTTGTTAATTTCAGGTTAAAGTTAAATTATTACTCATCTATGTGTGCTCTAAAATGCATTTTTATGTCTTTTCTTTTTTAGGTCTATTCTTCATGGCCTACATACGTGCCTATCCGAGTATAAATACAGAGTAAACACTGCATGTGCACTGGTGTGTGTGCTCCACTGCAGCTCCTTGCAGCTGTCAGCCCAGAGGGTGGTGAGTAAGCAGAATTTCTGCTCAGAGACGAGGTACTTCTGAGCTGTGAGCCATGCAAGGGGGAGGGCTGCCTGCCTGCATGACTGTACAGTGAAACATCCAGGAGGGCTGGCCAAGGAGGTAGATTGTGTACATGTCAAAGAGGCCTGAGGCCCAGGAGAGCAATCTTTAACCTGGGATCTCAATAATTTATTGTCTGCTCTGGGTGTGCACAAAGCGTGACAGCTGCCACCTCACCGCTGTTAAGCACCGTCAAACATCTTTGTCTGTTCTGACCAAAAAGTCTGTTAATCTGACTGTGAACTGATTAAAGATAATGAAATTCTCTCTGTTAGGAACAAATTACCTCCACCCTCCTACACGTCTCCTACACACAACTCCTCCACTGGTTGTAAAACTGTACAATATGGTAATTCACGGGAGATCAGTATTTGCTTTGGAGGATGTGTATGTTTACTTTGGCATAGATCATAGACAGTTTGGTTTGTAAAATAGGCTTCATGCTTGTAGTTTGTTGATATTCACAAATGATATAGTGATGAACCGACCAAGCAGCAGTTTATGCAATAAAAATGAATTTTATACAGCTGCTGCATGGACTGAAGTGGACTTAAGTGTAGAGCTACTTGTCCCTAAACCTGAATGTCGCTAAAAAATTTAATATATGAGGATATTTTTGAATTAATAAATAAGTCATAGTCTATTTAATCTTCCAGGACAGGGTGGTGCATTCACACTCACAGAGGAGCAATAGTCTACCTGCTGGACTGCACCTGCCTGAGAGACCTGCTGCTGAAAGGATTATTGTGTTTAAATAAAGGTGCGTACGTACATCTCTGGAAGAGCATTTTGGTGATCACATAAGTAATATTAGGATGTGAGTAACCATGCATTTTGTTTGTCTGGGTTTTTGCCTTCAAGCGGATTCTATTTCTGGCACCAATTTGAAGCCTGGCTGCTGGCCGAGGTCACTGCAGGGCGATAAATATACATTTCTCCTGCAGGACGGCGAGATCACGGACATGCATAGCCTCTATGAAAATTCACTATTATGTTCTAAAAATATGTCTGTATGATTTTAAAGTCTTAAAGAGGGCTGTGCATGGAGTGACTTTCTAATGACAGCTACTTAACTTGACTTCATAATTTAATTTCTGATGATCGAGTTCCTTGCTGACACAATCTGGGACGATAGGCTACTCTTAAAATCATCAGACTATAGTGAATTGTTATAAGGTGTGTGTGTGTGTGTGCGTGTGTGTGTGTCACCCAGCCCCCCTTCCCCCCGCCCTCCCTCAGTCTCTTTGTCCCTCCTCTCGTCTGAGGAGCGCTCTCCATCTAGCCGCGCATCCTGCTCCAGAGTACCACCAGGATGAACCGCCGCTGCACCGACACCGACAACCTTCACATCACTTTCACACTCATTTAACCCTTCACTCGGACCCCCGACAGCCGCCGCGCTACACCCATGCTTTGCCCTCCTCTTGAGATGCGATACCATTGCACAATTTCCCGGAGAATATCTTCATCTTCCGTCGCGCCTCGCTGATAGAGAGCATGCCCGACACGGGGACAGGCGCTGCAGCGGCGGCGGCGGCCGCCAGTGGTGCGACCACCGCCGGCGACGGCACCGAGAGCTCCCGGCACCGACACCGAGCGCAGCAGGGAGACGCGGAGAGGCCGGAGCCGGGCGCTGCCCCGCCGCAAGCCTCCTCCGGTGTACTGGGTGAGTCGAGTGTGGCTCTTTGGCTTCGGACTATGCGGTTTAGGAGAGAGGGCAGGTGAACGTGATGTTGGGAAACCAGACGAACACCGCACCGCCGCGCACCTCGCGGCACTGTTCTTTTGTCTCCACGAGGGCGTCCCAAAAATACCAATTGATCAGACCACAGGCCTATAAATAATGCCTTTGACTGCTGCATGCACGCACAGCAGCGGGTTTATAAAATGAGCGTGTTGAGATGATGTTGTCTCTTTAGGAAAATGGCTTCATCTTGTGTCTGGATTTGACCTTATTGTCGGTTATTGTCAAGACGAGCCTGTCCACACAGTATTCCTGTGGGTACTTGTAGTAGTTGCTGCTATAGTTTTTTTCCACAGCATCCCCATATGGTATATTTGGCTATTACTGGCTGCTAGTTGTTTTTATTAAAGGGGTTTGCACTTTTATAAAAGAGCTGCCCACCTTTCCTCCAGGTAACCGACTTGATGTCACCCAGGATTTTCTAAACTATCGTAGCCAGACTAGACAGACTGCTACTGTCCATTTCCATGTTGTTGCCCCAGTATGAGCTGCCATGCTATTGGATGGGGCAGGTGCATGTTTTCTTATTTTAATGAGCCATAAAGTCTGCCCCTCTCACAATACATTACCATAATCTGTTACAGTTATACCCCAGTGCTGTGTAACATTATTCACCTTCTTGCACTGGGAAAGCAGAATGAACATGCTTTCTGTGTACTCTCCATGACACTGATAGTGGATTTGAATAGGCCATAGTTGTGGAGAAGTAGGGTTATTTTTGGAACAGTCCACAATATTAGCCTGGGTAGAGAGTCTCAGCTGCCGAGCTAGGGTTGTTTTCCTGTGTGCGGGGTGCAGAGACAGCCTCTGTGCTCCCTGCGAGTACTGCTGCAGAGTGATGCAGTGGAACAGTGGGCTGGCAGCGGATGAGCGCTCCTTTCCACACTTGGTCAAGGTAACCTGAGCGGGGTTGCTACTGACTGGAAGAGCTGCCTGATGTAATCCTGCTGAAGTGGTGGCACCTGGGCCTTTTGAATGGGTTACAGGAGGGTCAGCAAGGTGAAGATTAGTTCAGTTTTACAGTTATTCCATTAGCTAGATGTAGCACCAGGAATAAAGAGAAGGACTGGGAGATAGCAAACATATACACACAGTTTACTGGTACCAAATCCTGCATAAATGAGGTCAGCTGTCTAAAACATTGAGTACTTTTTTGCCACTGACTGAAATGCATCTGTAGCATCAAGTATCCAGAACTGTCGAGTACTGAAAGCTGCCTTCGAATTGTCAGATTAGTAATCTTGTTTCCTTTGATCAGATCAGAGTTCCTGATTTAAAATCAGAAGTTTGCCAATTTTATTTAGGCTGTAGTCTTCTATGGCTGCATGTGTTTAGTTCTTAGAGCAGGATATTGAAAAGGTATTGTTTGGTAATCAGTCCTGAAAACTTGTGGAATTTTAATTGATACTCATAAAAATGGGGTTTCTTTGACATGAATAGATTTGAGATACTTTTTTTTTCATCCATCACTGATGTCGGAAATGTTATGTCCACAAGAGAGGGATTGAATTCCCTCCAGAAAAATCACACTGCTTTGTTAAGCGCCTTTTATTATAGCGGCTACATGATTACAAACAAGACCAATGTGCATTGACTGCAGGGTTAAACAATCACAATAATGTGAGTACAAGCTGCATCCGGCTCATCATTACACCTGTACTCATTCTCCATGAATGAACACTGTCACGGGTAATAGTTATCAACACTTCTATTCATGTAGGTTTTCTTGAAACGGTACATAACAAATACAAGTAAAAGAAGCCCGCCTAAAGTCAAGAGGATCAACAAGATAATAAGGAGAAAGAATAAACATCATGTAGCCTCTATGGTCAGTTTTTTGGAGACCGTACATGCATCAGGACCATCTGCTTTTTTTCATTATTGTTATGATTATTATTCTTATTACTGACATGGAAAGCATAAACTGCAGCCTTAGGGATATAAAACACTACACACAAGTATCAAAGCCAGGATGTGTTTGAGAAATGCTAAGAGCAGTGACTGTCTTGCCCTCTTGAAACCTCTTGCCCCCACTTGCCTGTACATTTCCTTGCATGGGTCATGAGAGAGAAGGATTGGGGACTTCAGTGGGATTAGCATGATATCACATAACCGCCCTCACACGTGTCAGTGTCAGTCAGCTAGCACAGCAGCGAGTCAGGGTGATTTCTCCGGTTGAGATTTTGGTTGCAGCCTGGAAGGATTTTCCTCACTGGAGGCTCGGGTGCTCGATTGTCTCCATGCCTCCACCACATTTTCCTAATCCCTCCACAGTAGACTGGAATGACTTTGATCCTCTCAACCATCTTCCTTTGTAGCTCCAACACTCACAAGCCGGCATTTCAAAGATTAATTAAGCGGCCATCACTAGAAAAAGCAACATAAAAGTCTCGCCAATTAGTTTGTGTTCCCTCTGAGGCCAGTGTTGATAAGATTCTGTGTTATGGAAATCGGGTCATGTAATTTGCTCAATCAGCCAGCGCAGTTGGATGTTTAGGATGTAGGACATTTGTCAGGATATATGATTAGATTCACTCTTATTTTGATAAAATACAGTATGAAATGTGGTGTCTCTGTGTATACTCCTGAGAATCTGTGTAATTTGACCTGTTGTACAACAAGTGACCTTTTCTGATCTTCAGATTTAATTCACAGTGAGTGCTTTTTGTTCTGCGTCACTGAAACTTGGGGCTTAATGAGATGGTGTGGAGATGACAGCTCAATAGAATGAATTGTCTCATCAGGACCGTGTCCAAAATATTTCAGTAATTGATGTATTGTAGCCACATGCCTGGGTATGACTGCAGTAGCTTTTAATTAAACCAATTTCTTTGCATTTTTAGCTGCACTTTAATGAAGTTTCAATTTATAAAATACAGAAAAGTGTTCAGGTTTAGCAAGTAAAGTCGTTCTGAAAAGAGAGTTTGTTGTTATGATCTCATATTGAAGGCCCTTTCTGAGACAGTGGCGAGACATGAAGAGTCCATTTTCAGCTGTGTAAAGTTATTAAACTCCATCCTTGATGCTTGGCATTAATACATGCACTTTACAGTCTGCAAAATGCATGAGAAAAATGTATTAAGCAGGGATCTGCACTCATCCATAGACTCTTGGCCAGAGCTCTGCTCACTCGGTCTCACTGCCTCTTAAGCAAGTAGAATACCTCAGCTTTGCTTCAGACAGATTTAGTCAGGTTCAGTGTCACACAGGTTGCTTTAAATACAGCAGCGTAAGGCAGGGCAGTATTGAGAGGGAAAAGCATGACACTGAACCTCCTAAAAGAAGAGCTGTTTTTCACAGCAGCACACAGACTGAGCCATTGGTTTTGTGCCCTCCCACAGCTTCATAAATGAAGGTCCTGATGAATGTAATGCAGTATGATATGACAGCAGTATGTTGTGCCTAATGACTCTGAACTTAATGCCTCTCTCTCTGCATCTCTTTGCCTATCTCACTCTTATTCATTGCATGCTACGTAGAGATATATTTCTTGTTCTCCTTCTAAGTGCCGAGCTGCGCATTAGCCGCATTAGAGATCGAGGAAAATCGTCTCGTATGTTGGGTGACCTTGATGCTGGTAACACTGGAGCTTTATTAACCTTACATGTGCGGTCCAACGCACAAGTGACACATCACTTTGGCAAACCTGCTCTTGATGGGGAAAGATATTTCATCGTGGAATTACACAGACCATCCGGCAAAGCTCTTTGCTGGGATAACACGTCATATTTATTGTGAGCAGCTTGCCTTAAAATTGAGATAATTACAGTGAAGTAGGCACTAGTCAGCTGATGCTAAACACTGCAGTTAGTGCTGCAATCATTTTTAAAGCTTTTCTGTTGATGATGTTAGTTTGTGTGGCTGGTACTTGTTTCTTTTTCCAGGCATAGTGACTGTATCTGCTCATGCAAACTACCTAAACTCATCTGTCTGCTGCGTATTCCTGTGAGGATTAGGAATGAACCAGTCTGATACGCCGGATTAATATCCACACCAATATGGACCTTATTAAGCAGATCATGAATCGGCCATGATGTGACAGACCAACATTAAATATCGTTTCATCAAGGTCAAAATTCAGTTTCTCTGCCATCAGATACATTCATTCAGTCCCAGTCGGCTGTTGAATCAGTTTTTAGTGTCACACCAATGAGTTCCACTCTGTTTGGTATTCAGAGTTTAAATTTGGGAAAAGACGGCATGGTATCTCCGCAGGTAGTCTGAGTTGAAGCATCAGAATCAATATGAGGAGAAAAAAATCGAGGCGACCTTGGATGAAACTGAAAAGATATGACCACGCTGATCTGTTTTGTCGGTCTGTTTTTTTTTCCACAGAGTAAGGTCTGTTGGTTGCACAGGGCTGATGATGCTACTTTATTTGTGCCCAATTCCAGGGAGACGGTTTATACGTTTACCATCATGTGTCTAAACAGGAAGGAAGAAAGGGTTTCTTGCATCAGATAAATTCTTAAACAAACCGAGAGCAGCACGCTCTGTTGCATTTCTGTCCGTTTAGTGATGGATCAGTGTGGCCGCACCCTCCTGTCAACATCTTGGTGTGCCTTTTTGTTACCTGATTCTTTTTTGGCTTGGTTTTTCAAATGTAGAGATGATCTGTACAATCAGACACATTTAGGGGACAGCATCTCCTTGTAAGTGCTCTGTAGATACCTGCTGTATATCCAGAGACACTAGATGTGGGTAGATTTTAGGAAGTCACAAACACTTTGCCTGAGTTGTGATAAACCATCTGCCTTACCAGCGGTGATTCACTTGGCCTAGATTCTCAAGTTTTTAATGGCTTAATCATATCACCCATAATGCCTCTTTGCTTCTAGCCAACCAAGTTTTAAATCCCCATTCATGCTCTCTGGAAATTTACACTTTTCCATTTATAGCCATGAAGATTATTAAACTGTAAGCAGGAAACGATAATGCACACTCCAGGGCTTAATGCATTGCATGCAAAGAACGAGTGCTGCTGGTGTTAGCTGCCTCCTGCCTTGCGTGGAAGCAGTGACACATCGCAGAGACCTTATCGGCAAGTTTAGGCCTCATTCTCTGCGATCAAAGCAGAGTCAATAATCAGCCTCCTGTGTGTAACTGATATTGCATTCCTGAAGGAAAAAGTAGGATTGAAGCACGTTCGGTCACCTTGTCCTTTATCCTCTGTGACTGTACTGACTAGGCCTGGATTTGATTTCTTCTTTTTTTTTTGTTAGTTGCTAAGCAAAGCCAGGAGAATACAATGACCATGGTGAAGAATGCTGTTTTTAGCCTCGGTCGTGGGGAATTGCTCCACATTAGCCACTCTGCAGCCTCCAGAGAAGGCTAAAGGGTTATGAAAGTGTAACGTACAGCACATGGGGGAGAAAAGCTCTTTCTCCTCCAGCTAATAAATAGACATATTATCCATGTCAGTGTCAGCACAGAGCCAGTCAATGAGAAGCAAGGGAATTTTAAAGCACAATCACACTGTAATGTAGGTCTTTATTCTCTATCTTTTGTGTTTCTTGTTTCTCTTAATACTACTCTTAATTATCTTCTGTGACTGGTTTTGTTTAGTTGCTGTACATTTGTTTGGTAGGTAGAGAGGTTGAATTAACGATCATCATCTTCTCCCTTATCACCCTCTTGTAGATTATCAAAATTAAACCTTAGTAGAAAGCAGCATAATCAGTTTGTTTGGAGTAATGCGCACTAAAAAATGCTGCAGCGTTCCTCTGATGACTTCATAACTCAGGAGTCACTCTTCTGTTGCTTCCCTCCTTAAGCTAATGTTTACCTGTTTTTCTTGCATGTCTCTGTGTTTATGTTGTTAAAAGGGAACTTGTTTAGTACATATGAGGAACAGAATCAGTGTTCATCAGCTTCCACCTCTTATCTCCCACTGAAGCATTAGAGAGAGTAACTTGTGCGCAGCTCTATAATGGGGATAACAACACTTTTTCTGTTCATACATTAGCATAGAGCCCACAGCTGTAGATGACAGATAAGAGCTTGGAACAGGGCTCTCCCCTGAGATTTCACCCCAATAAATCTCCTCCCCATAAAATTAAGCATTCTCGCTTTTCTCACCTTCTCTTTTTAATCTATTTTCCTCGCTGATATAGAAATCCTCATACAATGTTAATTTTCATGCTTTCCAGAAGCAACGTCCGTCAACAAGGCACTGCATTATTTTTAAAAGTCACTTTCTGTACTGGCATCATTTTCTGTGATGTCAGTGCCATTAACCTTCAAAAACAGCTGTGGAGCCAAGGACTGAGCATCCTATAGTTTGAGCTGTTACAGCAAGTATCAATGACACATGAAATGTATACAATGTATTTGTAGTCTTATTGAACATATTGCTTTTCTGGCATTGGAGAGCTGAACTAAGTTAAAACTGAAAATTTGTTTATTATTGAGAAAATTCAGTGGCAACAATATTTTTTTGGGGCAACTTTGCAGCAGTGGACACAACACTGACATATCATCAACTCTTAAGTTGAGAACTTGTGAGCAACAGTTGCTTATTTACACATCCAGCAGTTACACAGCAACATTATCATTCATTTGGAGTTTTGTCTCTAGCCTTGCAAATGTAATATTAATTCTCTTTTAGTTTTTTCTTCTCTGCCAACTCTTGAAGGAAATATCTGGCTCTTTAGCTGCTAAATGCTGAACTGTCTTCACCAGCTTACTGTGTCTGTCTTGTTTTGATGCTGAGCAGGTGGCGTACAGTGAGGTTTTAGAGATTCTCACTGAAAGCAGCCGCTTGCTGTGGCCAAAAACTACAATTAAGCAATGAGAGTGAACCAATACAGTAAAACAGCACAGCACAGCACAGCCAGTTAAACCAGGCTGAAATGTGAGCTGAAGTGCATGCACAAATTGTGTTGTGTCTAAAAGGGCCATAAAGCTGTGTTAAGCTGAGGAGAGCTGATGATTCAGGTGATAATTCTCTCTAGATCCATCACCATGAGTGACACCTTTCACATTGTGACATTCTTTTCAAATTGTGATTTGATACATTTCTAGTATGAGTCTGACTAAAGAGTCTGGTACACTTAAGTACCTTTCCAAACTATCTATCGATTTCACACATATGTTCTCTATCAGCTTGTTTCAGCTCCTCCTCATTGAAGACAGTTGACATTTACACTGAATTAAGTATTTAAACCCAAGACTCCATGTTTTTATGGCTGCACCATGGCATCAAATGGAAATATTCTTGTTGTCTTGTGCATCATTTTATATACAGTTTCCCATCATTCAGTCTGACATCTGTGGTATCTTTGGGAGTTTTGTGTTCTCCACTGCACTAGATTATAAAATAAAGCTCTGTTGGTTTAAACAAAGCGTGGCTGCCCGGCATAAGTTAGCACTGACTCATCCATGGAAGGGTCAGTGGTTGTGTGTAATTAGTACTGAATTGTTTTCACTCTTCTTCTTTTTGTTAAGTTTCTGCGTGCATCTTTTGTTCCTTTTCTGAGAAGCCTGGTCAGGTTCTGGCTGCTACCTTTTAATAAGAATTTGGTGAAAGTCTTTCTACTGCTGTGCCAGCTCGTTTATTTGCGCATTGTCAATGTTGACTGATGTAAGCCTGCAACAGAAAAGTACAGGCTTTTATGGAGCGTCCCTCTCATATGTTTCTCTGCCTTTTACCCCTCTGTTCTCTCTTTTCTCTTTGCCTTTTTGTTTACTGCTCAGTCCACACCATTACGTAAAAAAAGGACATATTCTCTGTGTCATCTGGCTACACATTGTTTTGTCATATGGTCAGAAAATCAGGATTCTGGTGCTCTGTGTTATGCTTTCTGCAGCTATTTTTCTTTACTCCTGTCGTTTCGCTTAGCCAAATGCTATGAGAAGGCTGCAGTTGTGCACTGTTTTTGATGATGCCTGAAGAAATTGGCTGTCAAGAAAAATAAACTGCATTGCCACTGCTGGAACATCCGTATTTGCATTTTGAGAGCGAAATATCTCCAGTTTTTCTCTTTGTTCATGATCGGAATCAGATTTATTAAAGCTTTAGAGTCAACAGCCTGTTGTTTGTGTGAAGCTCTTAGAGTTAGAGTGCCTCCATTCACAAAATGAAGGGTAATTAATTTGCCTATTTTCTTTTTTTTTACTGCGTTGGCTTCATCAAATTAAAGATGCAGCAGCTTTACGGCTTTAAAGAAACTAAAATCAGTTGCTCCTGTTGGATTTAATTTGCTCAATCCTGTTTTAGATTAACCATCATTGTACATTTGAATGAAACAATAACATCCTTTGCTGCTTTTACAGTACTACTTGTGCTTACAAATGTATTAGTTTTCTATCTAATCCATTTTGTAACATGTATAGTGTTTCAGACCTTCCTAACGCTTCTCTGTAGAAACTCCGGTGCTAAATACTGTAAATCAGGATGAAATGCTGAATAGATCTTCCTCAAGCTCCCTCTGCTTGTCATTGAGCAGGAAAGGAAATGGGAGAAATGGTATAGTAATGTTCAATAATCACTGGTTTCCTCTGGGTATTGATCTGACTCCCTCCCATCTTTCCTGTCCAGGAATAGCATATCGTACCATCATACAGATTGGTTAGTCACAGGCTTCAGACTGACTGACTCAGTGCTAATATCTGAAATTCACTTTTTGATCATCCTTTCTTCTTCTATTGCCAAGGTTTGCAGCATAATTACTGAAGTGGATAGAAATACCCTGTTTGCCTGATGTTTACTGGAATGTCCCACTACGCTAGAGTGCCTGATTATCTAATAATTATAATAATTATAATTATGAATGACCTCCTGAGATACTGACACAAACTGAACCCCCTCAATTTCAATGAAAACAATCTCATTTTATATTTCTTCCCATAATTCAATAAAACTCCACTAAATAGTTGTGACTACAACTTTGCCAGACAAAGGGTTGCTAGATTTGATGTACAGTAAGTTAGTAACAGGCCTACATTAGACACAAATGCCCTCTGTTAAAGCTACTTAAAAATGTATGAGTCTTTTTTCTTTGAATGCCTGAGTTGTTTGCTTCTCCATATGACCCTCTGTGCACTCAGGAAGAAAAACATTTGTGTCATAATGATTAAATTTGCATTGTAGTGCAGCAGCCCCCCTCCTCGCCTAAAGGTTAAACTTGCAAGTTAAAGAAATAGTAACAAAATTTGGGATATTTGTTGTGTATTTGCTTTCTTGCCAAGAGTTAAATGAGACGGACGATACCACTTGTTCAAAATGAAGCTGGAGCCAGCAGCTGGTTAGCTTAGCTTAGCATAAAGACTGGACTGGGGTAACAGCTAGCATGGCTCTATCTGAAGGTAATAGAGTCTGCTTACCAATTAAAAGCTTGCATCTCATTTCTTAATTTTGTACAAAGAACCCAGGCCAGACTGGCTATTTCACCCAGTTTCCAGTTTTTATGCTAAACTAATCTAACCGGCTGCTGGCTTCAGCTTCATATTGAACTGACAGATATGAAGAAAGTACAGTATATTTCTTAATTTTACATTTTTTACAATATTTGGCCATGCTGTATCCAAATATCCAACCTGGTGTCTTCCAAAAACACCATAATGCTACAATGGCCATTCAAACTGCTCCATAAACCACAGAAATGACCACTTGCGTGTGTTGCTGTATGTAATCCGTGTCCTTTTGTTCTGTGTGTTAATCAGAAAACTCTTCCTCCACTTTGGCAGTTGCCCACTACTCAACAACGAGGTCTGTTTGCCTCACAAAGGCTGCTATTCACTCCACAATATTCATCATCACCACTCGCTTATTCATAATTCGTAATCTCCCCCTTGACAATGCTCAATTCAGCCAGTTAGATAACCAGTCTGTGGTTGTCTGAAGGAGTAGTCTGCCCCGACTAGGCATGAAAGGGATTCCACACTGGCTTTGGTTCATGATTGTTACCTGACTGAAAAGTAGACTATATAATTTTCCTCATTTAACCCAAGCTTTATAACAGATATGACAGCTCAATCTCTGCCACCTTGCTCCTTCACTGAGGTAGCTCACCCAAATTAACCACCTAACCCAGAATGAACCACTGATTAGCCCACTTGGCAGAAAAAGAGAGAGTGTCTGTAAAAAAGGGGGCAGATTTAGTGAGGCCAAGTGAAGAGCAGAGACACAAAGTGATGTAAACAAGAGAAGATGGGATGGGGAAAAGTGATACTTCAACTATTCTGCTGTGTGAGCACTGTGGCTCTTTTCTTACATAGTCTTGCCTCGTCCTTCTCTTGGCCAGCAGCCACGGACGGCTCCAGTGTCACATGTAATCATTGTTATTTTGAAGCCAAGGACGAGCCCCTATTATACTACCTGTGCCTGTTAATGAGGAAACCAGAGTTCTGACATCCACCGTTTGTCACAAACGTGGAACAGATATCTCCTATTTCCTGCCTGAAGAAAGAGCCCTGATCTCAACTATATCAGACGCAGGTTTATTTATCTCAGAACAGGTCTCTCTAGTGATGTTTTAGCCATACTGGCAGTGTGGCTCTAGATATGGCTTGTCCAGACTGAAATAATCTCAACTGATGGTTTACCATTCATGAGACTGACACATGCTGACGTTGGTCTTTTCGCCACCATGAGGCAGACAGTTCTGTTTTTTAGTGAAAAGTCTCAACAACTATTGATGGATTACCATGGGATTCAATACATTCATATTCCCCTTCAGGATGAATTGTAATAATCCCAAGACTTTTAATTTCTCCAATACTTTGATTAAAGGAATACTAGCCATGACATTCCCATCAGCCTCAGCTGTATTTTGTGTTTATGCTATGATCACTTCGTATCATTCAGACCATAATTATGAGCATTATGAATCAGAGATATAACAAATTTCTGACAGCTACAGTATCTCCCACTTTGGTGACAGGAAATACAGCATTTACAAACCAGTGGCAACATGACTGCAAAGCTATCGTTGAAAATCTGACCGAATCATTCAGCTAATTCAACATAGCTAAAGCCTGTTTGTTTTGTATCTGGTTTCACATGTAACAAAATGCTACTAATGTGTAACAAAAGAAGCTCATTTCCAAACATCACCTCTGACTACAAGGCTAGCAGTTGGGGTAACCATATTGGATCAAGCTGTAGTAAAGAAAGCGTTTCCTCTTCTTCCTGTTGTGTCGATATTGAGTGAATGCAGCATTTGTGCCAATTAGCAGACATTAGGATGCTAACATGCTTAATTAAGATGATTAACACTGTAAATATTGTACCTGCCTTATCAGCATGATAATGCTGTCTTTGTGCTGATAATCATTGAGCTCAAAAAGCATCATTATTGGTAAGTACAACCTCTCAGAGATGCTAATGTGGCATGGCTGCTAACACTATGTCAGCAGTATCTATTAAAGGCTGGAGAAAGTAGTTTGGTAATTAGCACAAGGTCCGAATACAGCAGCAACAGCCATTGTGTTAGTGCTCAACAACTGAAAGATCTGACCTTTCTTTTATTGTATCATTCTTAGCATACCCCCTCTTCTCTCCTCTGCCTAGTTTGAGGGCATCATCCATCGGCACTCATGTACACAATGATGACAAATACCTTTTTAGACAGCCCGAGTGAGAGTGAAGGCAGGGGAGCTGAAAGAGAGGAAGAAATAAAAAAGAAAGCATGAAGAGAAGGTGGGACTATTCTACCCAGGGGGGCTTAGAGAGAGGATTTGGATGAGAGAAAGATGCAGAGATGGTAGCAACAAAACTATAAAGAGAGGAGAGAGAGACTCAGCGGTCCATGGCGTGTAAAAGAGGAGCGAGAGTTGAGGTGAAAGAAAGTGAAAAGACATAGGAGGAGTGCTCTGCTCCAACAGGAAGAGGGATCTTTCATATCAACTAAAACACATCTGTGTGTGCAGCTGCCACTGGAATGGAAAGATGCAATGTGGAATTGGGAGTGTTTGTTGATTTGGTGCCAAGATGTGTGCAGACTGTGTACCTTTTTACATCGGGAGGGTGCAGTGAGGTGGCTGCTGCGACAAGCTATACAGCGAGTCAGTGTTTGGAAGTTGGAGAAAGCGGGAGGGAGGGAGAAGTGGGAGAAAGAGAAAGGGACAGATAAGAGGAGAGGTGGGTCATGGTTTGCTTTTTACCTCTCAAGACATGTAGGCTGCAGTTGCAGCTTGATTCACATAATCTTCACAGGTGGAATGGTCTGATTTGGTTTTTATTTCAGCTGCATGATTTGATGAGTCAGTATGTACGTCATTGTTGCGCCTCTATATCTGTGCATATGCAGAGATGTTTCTTTCTCTCTGTCTGCATGTGTGTGTTTTACTACTCTGTATCTGAGTTGTTTGCAGAGCTGGGAACAGGTTTAAAAAGGGCAGTATGGTCCGGAGTGGCTGGGCGTGGACTTTATACAGGACGGCGACGTGCAGTCAGGGACGGAGATGATTCTAATTAAGGAAATTGTTGGCTGTTTGATCCTGATTAGGCTCTCTGTCCCACTTAGTGATATAATCGTTCTAATAGGGTCATTTGTTTCATTCACACACTCCGTACATGTGACAATAGAATTTTTTCCTGCCTGTCTTATTGTTAGCTATCCTCCCTCTGCGTCTGTTGGGAGCTTTCTCAGTCTCTCTTCCTTTATTACATTATATGCATGTTTGTGTCCGTCTCCCTGCCTCTCTATTAAACTGGCTAAATAAGAGTTGAACTTCAAAATTACTCGCTGCTGTGAAGATATAAATCCCGCTCTAGTCTCCTGCCTCCTAGGAAACACACACTGTAGCCAGGCATATTCAGCAAAGGCAACTTTTTCTAGAGGTGCATTTTAAAGTACAAATCCTCAGCATCATATCAGTGCAGTAAATCTGCACTGCAGGCCTCAGAAAGTCAGAAAGGGGAACATTTTGTCTACTAAATGATGCCAACTGTATATAGGCATTAATATGCCACTGTTTGCAGCTGGTCCATGACACACAGCAAAGGCAAAGTACTTTAGTATTTTATTATTTTATTGTTCTTTATATCCGCATTTGCTCTTCTACCCACAAATTACTTTTGTGTTCTGAAAGGTGAATCCTTTCTTTGTTTCACTTTAATGCTGTTTGCACAATGACTAACGACTTTCTAAAGGTAAAGTGTTCCCCGGATCACACCTGCATTACAGACCAATGGTGACTCAGCAGACATGTTACTGTCTCATGATTGGATACTTGGTTAAACAAACAAGGTAACTTAAGGCCTTGTCTGAATCCAGACAGTATAACAGGGTTTCTCCCATGTATAATATTTCATAAAGAACTAGATACATCTGATAAATTCTAATATTTGTCTCTTATTATGCTATAACTGCTAATATCAATCCTCTGTTCTGTTGAGAACGATGTGTTTTACACCTACTGAAGCAACAACAGCAGCGTGTTTGGAGATGAAATGTAAAGTGTGAAGCTGCAGTGAGTGTCAGTAAGTGTCCCCCTATGCAAAACACTAAAACAATTAGTGGTAATTACTGAAGCGGTTGCCAAAAAAGCAAGGATCCTTCAGATTATCACTTTAACGGACACATTAGCTTTCTAATCAGCATTATACTACACAGGCGACTCGTGTTACCATAACTTTCTCCATAACACATCTTCAGGAATGTGATGTGAACTTCAAATTAGGTAATAGTCTGTTTTATACCTTCATACAGTAAATGTGTGCTCTGCAAATGTCCAACATTATGGTTTAGCTCCTGTAGGTTTGTAATACAAAGTTCTGTATTAAATCTCAGTTGTTTTTCTTTAGTTTTCATCAACTTGCTAAAAAATGATCATTAAGGTCTTCTACATATATTTCTGCTGCTCCGTCCCAAATCATTGCTGCATTATCAATCTGAAATTGTTTTTCTATGTTAAAGACTATCTACTCTCCTAACTAGAAATGCACAGTTTACACAGTGACCTGATTACCATCCATTCCTTTTCCCATAACCACTTATCCTCATCGGGGTCGCGGCAGACTAGAACGGATCCCAGCTGATATTGGGTGAGAGGCAGGTTACACCCTGGACAAATCACCAGCTCATCACAGGGCTGAGACATAGAGACAAACAACCATTTACACTCACATTCACACCTACAGGCAATTTAGAGTCACCAATTAACCCCTTAAGTACATGTCTTTAGGCTGTGGGAGGAGGCCAGAATACCAGGAGAGAACCTGCACAGACACAGGGAGAACCTGATTAACATTCGCAACTATAATGTGTATTCTTTTGACCCAATCCAAATTGTTGTTGATTGAGCCCAAAATTTTAAGTAACTCCTACTTGAATGAGCCAAATCTTTGAAGTTGCCCTTAAGCTAGGCAAGCATAAAGATCAGAAAGTTATCAAACGCAGCCGGCAAAGACAGCGAATGTCTGTGACCTTCATTTGAAGTGCTTCGTCTCATCATTTCATTACTGACTTACACCCTATTAATATGGGACTTTATATCTGAGGCGCACACACGTGCACACAGACAAATATCTGTGTGGACACACACACTCGCATACACATAAACACCCCACAGAAATGCTTCAGAGAGAAACTCAGATCATAGGGAGACTCCCTGCTTGTTACGCCTGCCTGGCTGCTGTCTGATAAGCGTTAGCCCTTGAACAGTCATCTCACTGTGAAGGCTGTGAGTAATACAGGATTTATCTGTATCACTGCTAGTCCTGGGCCAACCTGCTCAACAGCGACCTGGTTTCTGTTTCAAACTCAGAAAATCACTTATGTTGCCAACATAAACAACATTTGGGATCACTTTTCTGTGCAATTACTGGTATATTATACACAGAGATTAGCCAACTGGGCTGTAATTAAAATATTCAGAAAACTTTGTTCCATTTTAAGCATTTTAAACTTCTTACTGAACTTTAACTACAAACATTTAAACACAAATATGTTTTTAAGTGTAGTACGAGTACAGAATATCTGTGGCAATCACACTACTCATGAAGAACACTGATGAGGTAAAAGCTATCAGTGCAAATTAATTACCCTTGTTAAATCAATCAGAGAGGCAGATGGAGATAATGAGAAGCAAATGAATCTAAAAAAAGGGTTGCAAATAATGGGCTCAGTAATGACTCCAAATCAAGAAGGTGGGGTCTCTGATATTTTGTGTATTCAGTCAACTGTATGTAACTCATTTGTAGAAAATATTGACAATATATTGCCAGGGCTGGCCTGCTGGCATAAATGGTCTACGTGGTTGTTTAGGTTAAGTTGACTGACTCGCTGAGGGGCTGTCATCTTTCACGCAATGACCGTGAGACCCATGCAATTAACCCTTTTCACACGCTCTCTCGCTACGCGTCCATTAACATACAGATTCATATTTGTTGCTTTCCTCCTGGTGGTCTGAACTCACTGTTGCAAGGTGCTGCTTGTCTGTCTCTCTGTGCAGAGCGCCGGGCTGCGTCACAGACCTGTGTCGTCATTTTGAGACCTGGTTTGGAAAATCTCAAAGCTCCTCCCTCATGAAAATATTATGTATGTAAAATTGTCCTGTGTGCAAATCATCATCATGCTTTAGTATTTAACCTTGCTCTTATTGATCAGACAGGACCTCTGGTTAATATCAGCTAAAGAACCACATATTTCCCACAGGAGTTGGCGGAGACCAAAAACAGAGCTGCATATTGGACTTGTATTCTCCAGGTGGCCAGATATGAGTATAAATGAATGCTAATATTGCTCGGCATCTGCTGGATGTGTAAACAAGCAACTTAAGATATGATAATATGTCGTGTTGTGTTTGTTTCTGCTGGTCACAAAATGGCCAAAAACATCAGTTATTATAGATTTGAATGTAGACATTTTTCAAATAGATAAAATAACAAAATGAACCTGACTGTGTTATTAATGGTGACCCTGAAAAGTCCTGATGACCCTGCAGCTAAATGGTCTAATGCTCTGCTCAGCTGGCCGTGGTCTCAGGTGTGCGGCTTCCCCATGGAGCCTCAGAGGTGATTACGTTTGTATAGTAGAAAAACACTCTTACACACACACACACACACACACGCAGACACAAACCAGTCCAATTGGCCTAGTCTGTGCAGTGAAAACTTGATGGGTGATGTATGAATTACTGTTCATGTTTAACAAAGTAACAAACACATAAATGCATGCAAACCATCTGAACACACGCTCAGTATTGGGGCTCATAAATTGAAGCATTGTGGTAGTGTTCAAAGCAATCTGCTGGCTGCTCAAAGAGTGTGTGAGTGTGCTGTGTGTGTTGCCCTCAGCGATGAATACAGGACTCATTAGAATTGCTGTCATGTCGCAGCACTGCCTGCAGCATTTCATCTAAAGCACAGTGGAGCGGACAGTCAGATTTCAGTAACTGGGAGTACCACTCAAGATTAAAAAGTCAAAAATACGCTTGTTTCATGTTCGGCCTGTTACCATGTTTGAAAATATTCTTCAGAAGGGAAGAGCAGTATGGAACCAGATTAAGTTGTCACAACCTCTTTGTAAGTACAGAAGATGGATCCTTTTTAAATAGTAATGCTACCTCTGAGTCAAGTTCTGTTTGCAGGTACAAGTTTGTAACTCCAACATGTTTGGATTTATCTTGGCAGAAACCTGAATTTTAAGGAAAGGTCGACTCATACTTAGATTTACTGGGTAAAGCTTTTGTTTTGTTAGCATCCTCTCTGTGTCTCTGATTGCTATGATCTCTTTTTTTACTTAATTTAATTCATACAGAGCTTTTTAGGTGAGAACCATGTTGCTTTTCCAGAGAGCACATAGGGAACAAAAAGAGCAAGGATGAAATAATAATTGAAATATTTGAAGAGAAGAGAAGAGAATATTGAAATGACAGATACAGAAGCAGTAATACAAAGCTAGTAAAATTTTACCTTTTAAATCTGGAGAAAAGCAACATCTGAGTGTCAAATACAATGCACAGCAAATCTATAAAAATTGGTTTTGAAGCTGCTTTTTGAACCTTTATTGGACAGTAGCAGCTCTTTTTGGCACAAAAGTGGAGAGAGAGAAGGGTGATGACATGCAGCAAAGGACCACAGGTCGGATTCAAACCGTGAGCTGCTGCGGCAAGG